>OX454417.1:22933351-24133351 GCA_949715475.1 Microchrysa polita
GTTCAAAGACCGATACAGGATGTGGCGCTGGAATTATTGGCCCGAATACTAATATTTTTATTCCTATGGGAATACATCCGACCGTGTTTCAGGTTTTGAGTACCTGGGCACACCGGGTTTTACGGCAATGAGCAGGCCGACGAGCTCGCAGGAAGAGCACCCCCTTCTATGACCCAGAACTCTACTGTGGGCTAGCACTCTGTACATGCAGAAATGTAATAAGTGAGTGGGAAAAAGCCAAAGCCACCTCACACTGGGAAGCTCTTCCAGGGCTTAGGCAGTCAAAACTTTTCGGGCTCCTTACGGGCGGGGCACTGCCGTTTAAATGGTCATTTTCACCGACGCCATCTGTCGCTTTTGTGAGGCTGACGACGAAACTGCCTCTCACATCCTGTGTGAGTGTGAGAGGCTAGTGAGTCGCCGATTAGAATGTTTCGGTATCGCTTTTCCCTTGGAAGAAGATATCGCCACTCTAAATATGGCCCAGCTGAATCGATTTATCAAAGGTAGTCGGTTAGATGAGTTCATCTAATTCACAGTAGGTAACCACCGGTCGTAGAGCCTAGGGCAACCCTGTTGTCTGTGCCCTCCATAAATCTAATCTAATCTAGTACAAGGTTTTCGATTTCGAGGTTGAAATTTTTTAAGCTGCCCTTGCTCCATGTATTCCATTATTTTTTTTGTTTGCTCCAGACCGGCCTACAATTATATATACATATGTATTATTATTATTATACCCTATACCCATAAGATGGTATAGGGTATATTGTTTTTGTTACGCCGATATTATGTAACACCTCAAAGGAGCCACCGGAGGTATGGCAAAGTATATATATAAATGATCAGGGTCGGTCCTTGAATTTAATAAGCCATGTCTCCCTGTCTGTCTGTCCGTGTGTCTGTCTGTTAGCACGATAACTCCCGAAATAATGAAGCTAGCGGTTTGAAATTTTGGTCGAATGTTTGTTTTGCTAAAATCTTGGACGGTATTGAAAATGGGCCAAATCGGACCACGGGTTCCCCTACCTCCCATACAAACTACCCCTCCTTGGTATTTTAATTCGGCCATAACTTTCGCTAGAATATCGCTATCGACTTGAAATTTTGATCAATATATGATTCTGACATATACTGCGAGTTGATGGAAAGTGGAGTAGGTCCAACTACCCCTACCCCTACTTCCCCTACAAAGTTATATTCAGCCATATCTTTTGATAGAATGTCACGATAAACTTCAAATTAGTATCAAATGGTAGCCGTTGGATGCCTTGACAAGGTAATAAAGATGTGTCAGGTCCGACCCATCTACCTCTCCCTCCCCCACAAAAAATATGAAATTGAGTATTTTGGGTTTTGCGTGCCTTCTAGGTATGTACATGGGTATAGGGTATACACTCATCGTGCTATTCGCACGATTAGAACTCGGTCTCGTTGTATATTGAAATGAAAGTTTTTCAGACCTCATAAATTGTTGCTTCCATAAGGCCAAAGATACGGAGTTTTACTACCGCAGTGATTCTACCATATTCCAATATTTTTTTTTTCATTAATTCATCGATCGACTATTTACCTATTAGTATGCATCGTACAACGTTGGTAATTTATAGTCGCCATTACGCCAGTCATAATAATATGCTACAAATGGGCAGCGTTCAGTTGTCTTTGTTTGCACAATATCTAGCCCCGCCCGCCGTATAATAGATCATATTCGTTGAAAAGGAGGCTTTCAATACGGGTATCAATAAGAAAATCCACATTGTTCGATCCGGTAGCCAGAAAGTTATTTTGTCGGTCATTCAGCATATCAATACTAAACTATACATGTACGTTGGGGCTAGCTCATTATCATAAATTGCCGTTGAAAATGATCATCACGTTTTGCTGAAATGGCTAATCGCAGTTCGGTCATTGTTATAATATGAAGTCGCGAAAATAATGAATTGGACTCAAACTGAAAATAAGAAATACAAAATGAACACAATATTGACTATTGGATAAATGATTACAAATTGAAAATTGATATTCTTTGCATTTTGCTATTAATTCGTTTTCAATAGTTACGTTTCATTGGGTCCAGAACAGAGCTGGAAAACCTAATTTCCATGCAAAATTTGTCACAGATATTTTGATGCAGCCATTGAATAAAGAATGCACATGATATTAGAATCACAACTGAAAACAACCGTATTACCAGAGTCGGTTTGCTACCATAAATATTGCTGAAAGATTCTTTCAATGTGTATACTTTCATTTATAGAGAAAGCTTAATATTTTATCTAATTATACTCTCACTTGTTTTTCTCTGCATTTTCAATTCACATTTATTTATCAATCTTATGATCAGAGGCAATAATGAACAAGCTCACGCGCATCAATTAAGCCATGGGCCATGGTATATGTTTTGACTAACAAATTTAAATTCGATTTATAGTCGTTTGAACGATTGATTTATTCTTTCGTATTCAATGATAGTTCAAGGACATTATGTTCCATACATATGAAAGTCATACGATTAATGAGTGATATTGACGAAGGGATCATTCATTAAATAGTTGATGGCAAATCAGGATAATTGAATAAATTAAAAAAAGTTAACCTCTTACCAAAATACATAAGTCACAAACAATTATTCATTAAGCCATCCCAGCAATTTCCTTTTCGTCAACTAAGAAATCTACACGCTAAAACAGAAAAGCATTTCTGCAAAATGTACTATGCTCGGCAAAATTATTGAAACAACAAAAATACCATGGTATTGCAGCATTTAAGGCCTCATAACTTTTCAAATAGTATCAAATTGGTGATATTTTTTTCTTAGTTTGATTCTTTGGTATGTTGTTGAAAGAACAAAACAGAAATAATCTTTTAACTCCAACAAATAACGGCAAAAAAGGAATAATATGAAGTGGCAAAATTATTTAGACACCCATTCAATACAGGCAAAATTATTTACACACTTCGATAATAACTGCATTTGCTGAGTAACGGTTCTAAATTTTTCATGGCAAATTGACGCGGTGTGGAACAGAGTGTTGTTTTATTCAGTATTGTGAGGTTTTCCAGAGAGACAAGTTGAACATACGCCAAGAGCAATTGAGCTTTCGGTAGAAAAAAGAGCGGCCATTGTGGCAGTGTTCAATAGAGGTATTTCGGCAATAGAGCTTTCAAAAAAATATGGATGTTCCTGGAAAACCATTTATTATCAAGTTTGGAAGTTCTATCAATACGGTAGTGTGAGAACACACTACACTGCCAAAAGCGGCAGAGGAAGGAAAAGAGCTACAACCAGGAAGGATGGTTCTAAAATAGCCCGTTCCTTTTAGAGAAACCCTTTTGAAAAGATCTAGAACGTACTTGCAGTTCTGAATGTTAGGATTAGCGAAAGAACCTTGCGGAGAAGGTTGAACGAAAATAAAATAAAAGCTTATGTCGTCCAAAAAAGCCCTACATTACACAGAAAAACAGACAAGCGAGATTACAATTTGCTAAAGATCACATTTCCCATCCACCAGAGTTTTGGACGAGCATTCTGTAGACGGATGAGACGACTTGCTCCTTGGATGGCTCCTATGGACGTAAATTTTACTACGCTGATACAAAAACTAAAACGAGGCAACCCGTCACCCAGCCTATAAGGCATTCTAAGGGTGGTAAAATCATGATATGGGGTTGCATATCATACAGTGGCGTTGGACTCCTTGTTAGATGCCCCGATAATATGACACAGTCACATTATTTAGAAATCCTAAATGATGTTGGACTATTCGCGGGCTCCAAACTAATTGGGACTGATTTTATCCTCCAACAGGATAATGCGCCCGTATATACAGGCAGAAAAATTAAGCGATACTTAACTAAAATGGAGCAAGAAGTGTTGAAATAGCCCGCCCAAAGTCCGGATCTAAACGTAATTGAGAATCTATGGCACATGGTTAAATCCAAAATAGCTCAATATATTGGTAGGATCCCAAATCAGACTTGGAATGACTTCATTGCGGCTTGGAGCTCAATTTCATCAGAGCAAGTACAAATACTAATAGACTCGATGCCGAGACGCCTCGCAGAAGTTATTGCGTCAAAAGGAGGCAACACATCTTACTAAGTAACGTTATTTTACATAACCATTTACTTCAATTTAAAGAAATAATCAATTTTTCCCTTACAGAAGTGAAATAAAATGAAGCTAATATATTTGTGGAAATACTTTTGCCTGTTCTCAATGGATATGTAAATAATTTTGTCATTCATCTTTTTATATTTTTTCTTCTGTGATTCGTTGAAAGTGATTTTTTTTGTATCGTGTACTCAATGAATAAGAAAATATAAAAAGGAAACGCAACAAAGCACACATATACTGTATATGTGAATATTTAAATGGAACCAAAATCGTTGCTCCGTTGCTTAGCTACTTGTAGCTTCGATTACATTTAAAACAAAAAAAAGATCTTCTAACATCGGAAAGTCATAAATGGTCATCATATTTTCTAATTTTTCAGTGTTTTAAGAAGAAAAATTGAAAGTGAATTCGACAAAAAGGTTCTTGTCAAACCAAGGTGCTGTATAGTGATTTATTGAAAGTGTGACAATTAGTTAGTGAAAGTGGAAACACGTAATTCAAGACAAAATGAAATGTGTAGTGAGGACCTGCGAAAATAGGACGCGTTCGCGAAGATGTGGAGTATCTTTCCACGGGTAACGTATAAAATATAGTTACTAAATAATTTTGCATTATGTTTTAATACTAAACATTTAAATAGTACAATTTCATTCCCAATAAAAACGAATTTTGCAACCAATATGAATGCATAATTGCAATGTAAACAAATGTATGCGCTTGCGCATTCTATTGCAATTTGTTTATGTAAGTTCGTACTGGGGGCATCGTTTAAAAATGGGGGCAGCAAGTTAATGAAAAATAAATAAAATTAATTTTTGGCGATAAAGTTATGTTAAAGTTAATTTAACGATTTTTCTGGTATTTTATGTTTATTCTATTAAAAAAAACATACGTTACTGTAGATTTGTAGGATAACGCTTTAAAAGAAATCTGGAGGAAAGCCACAGGATGGTATAAGATACCCATAACAAAAAACTCGCCAGTTTGTTCAGACCATTTTTTGGAATCGGACCTTTTGCGAACACAGAACACAGCTCGAGGAGGGGGCGCGGCGTACCCTCGGATAAATTTGGATGTAATACGAGTATAAATATAAAGAGAATTAATATGTGTGTATATTATATTTTTACGCAGGATACTCTGCAACAAGACCAAATTGGAAGTGATGATGGGATAGTGCAAACATTTATTTATTTATTTATTTATTTATTTATTAGTAGTATAAGTTTCTCCAGGAAATGTTAAGTTCAATTCGACCGAAATTATATTATAAATAAATTAAATATTCAATGATTTTTTCTTATTTTAAAAGTTATAGTGCATCATAGGCTGCTAATGTATGGCATTTTCGGTTGTGTAAATAATTGTGCCGAGAACTGTATGTATACAACATTTCACAAGACTCGATAAAGACAATTTGATTTTCACTATATCAACAAAAACAGTTGAAACATACGCTCGGATGTACCATATACGGATAAGCGTAGGTCAAGTACATAAGTACATATACGTTTATTTTAATTGCAAATTAGGGTTTTTTCAACCTCTGCGTATACTTTTGGAGTTTCAGGATTGTGGTCCGGGAATATAGGGTTACTGGTAATTCGACGCAGGACGTTAAAGTAGGATCAAAATTAAACGAAATTCATGAATGTTCTATCGATTGTCATATTTGAAGCCAGCACTATGACAGATATTTATAATTTATTTAAAAAAAAACGCGATTAATTAATTTTAATAAAAAAAATACAATTAATTTGAATGTTTTATAACACTTAATTTTTAATGTCGAATTACTCAAAAAAATATAGGGCTCAAATATTGTTTTTTTTTAATGTGTGGAAGCTTTCTAGAACAGTAAATGTCGATATAAGTCCTTAAAATAAGTTATTTCTACTGCGGTTACTAATGACAATGAGAGAGCGATTATTTAATTTTCAAACAATAAATAAATGCGTTTTCTTCAATAAATTTCAAGGACATCTGCCAGTTTTCATGCTACGTATTTTGGAAAGAGTACCGTGATTATTTTGCAATGGTTTACATAATTTGAGCATCAGTATTTTAAAAAAAAATATTAAACTAAATTAGGGCTCCATTACACAGTCATATTTCTATTATAATATCTATTATGAAATAGAAATATTATCATATATATGACCGTGTAATGGCATTTCATAATAGATATTATCATATGTACTATAAATAGAACCTATCATCATATCTAAACGTCAAAATAAAAATTCGTAACAATTCCGGGTTCTTCGCGTCTGGCGACCCAGGGACGTGCCCAAAGAGGCTTTTTCTACCTGTTCTTCTTTCTTAGAATCAAATAGAGAGTAATAAGCGACCCGAAAAACGCACAATTCGCCATTATTTGATTCATTTTCGCGACTAAAGGAATAGGCCAATCAAAGAAGACATTATAGAGAACATCGAAGGGGGTGACTATTTTTTTCTTCGGTATTTTGTTAGGAGTAGTTAGGAGGTACTAATTTTACTCGAAGCTGAGTTGTGCGCTAACGCGGGGAGGGGGGGGGGGGGAGTTAAAGGTGCAATTTTTTGTGTTTTGGGCTATATCTTGAAGACGGTGAGTCGCAGAGAAAAAAGTTGTGAGTAAGCATTAAAGCTTTGTAAATGTCCTATTTATTTGTCCGTACTTGCTAACGGTTCTTCCAATATTGTTTATTAAAAGTCGAAATTTTTTTCAATTTTCTCTATTTACAAGGCTAAAGACAAACGTTGTGATAAAGCGGGAGGGGAAGGGGGGGGGGGGGTGTGACTGTTTTTATTTCATGGATCCATAATGGATGGTTCGGAGTAAAACATACATAAACATACATAAACAATATCGGAAGAACCGTTAGGAGTTTTGCATATGTATGGGCAAATAAATAAGACATTTAGAAAGCTTTTTTACTCACAACTTTTCCTCTACGACTCACCGTTTTCGAGATATAGCCCAAAACACAAAAAATAGCACTAAATTGCACATTTAAACCCCCCTCCCCGCGTTAGCGCACCCCTCAGCTCCGAGTGAAATTAGTAGCCTTGCCTCCGGACAACTCCTAACAAAACACTGAAGAAAAAAATCGTCCTCCTTCGATGTTCTCTACACCCGCTTTTTATGCGTTCATTGCTTGGCCTAGAAAACAAATTTTGTATTTGACACTTAAATAAACAATAGATATTATGATATAAATATGATGTAGTGTAATATGTAAAAATTTGATTTTCCATGATAGATATGATCATATCTATTATAATAGATATTATAATATAAATATGACTGTGTAATGGAGCCCTTAAATTATTTTTAGATAATAAAGGAAATTAAAATATTTTTGGCATTTATGGTTCTATCCTCTAGAACAGAGGTGTCAAACTCAAAACCTGGCCCGGGTCAAATAAGACTCTCTACAGGTTTGGGTGGGCCGCAGGAGCAAAATTTCAAAAAATATTTTTTTTTTTCACAGGACAAGGAAAATAAGGGATCAGCTTAGCTTTGTCACTAACCAAATCAGTTATTTTTAGACATGTTATCATCATTTCCCCCGGAAGGAAAAGGAATAAGGCGGGATAATGGACAATACACATTTTATTAGTCAATGTACTAATCTATATTACAACAGGAGGAACACAAAGGTTGTTTTTGTATTACATGTACCCATCCTATTGTTAGTCGGGGCAGCATTAGTAGGTGACAAAGGCTAACTACCAAAGGAAAAAAAAACCTTAATTTAAAATATAGTACTTAAAACTTGTTTTGCCTCCCAGACAGTGTGAACACTGGTATAAGGGACTGCAAAAAAAGAATTTTTCATCATAAAAATTTCGCTATTAATTAATGCAAGTCGCGCTAATTAATACTATGATTGGTGAATGTTCATGTTTCGTTTGGTATTACATCCCAAGTAGCAGAAACGAGTTGTAAAACGGTTATATAACCGAAATCCAACCATGGTTAGATGACAATATTGTTAGGAAAATGGTTGTAAAAACGTTTAAAAAACGTTTGCTAAACCGTAAAAAAGAGGTTTTTGCCTGGCTATAAACGTAACATTATTGTTGTAATGTCGTTGTGAATATAACTACAATTTCGTATGCTACAAAATTAAAAATTTCACACTTTTTCTTTTTCAGAATTGACAATTTTATTTATCTTAGACACTTTTTTATCTCAGACATATTTTATACCTTTTTATCCAAGGAAATTTCCTTTTTATCTATTTGCCTCAAGCTGGAATCGAACTTGGTCCTCTTGCGTGCTAGTCTGCCACCATTGCCATTGCGCCAGAAGGGAAATACTTCTCTTGTTCTCTAAATCTGAAGTACTTCACGCGCAATACATGGCGGTCGCAAGATTGATTCTCGATCATGCGATGTTTTATTTTTCTTTTTTTCATATGCCAAAAAATCTATTAACATAATTCCTTTTATGATATTGTTTCAGTTAGCGCTGTACAGCTTTGTATCCAATATAATTGCAAATATCAAAAAGATACTTTCGGTTCAAATTATAACAATTGTGTTATACCTTAAACAGTGTTGTATCTGTGACAATTAAGTTATTTTATAACAAAATTGTCCAAAGAATAACAATTGAGTCAAGTGTAAAAACAATAATGTTGCAAAGACAACATTAAGGTTTTCAGGAGAAAAAATTGTCCCAAATGAAACCATTTAGTTAATTTTGCAGCAAATATTTATGTTTAGACTCCAACAAAATGCTTACTTTAGTAACAATAACCCATATCGTTGATTATTCAACTAAAATATAACCAAAAATCGGGTTGTATATCTAACCAAGGTTATTTTGTGCTGCTTGGGATATTTAGTTGCTAATTTAATTTATTTTAATTATTTTGATAAAAAAAAGAGAGAAAAATAAATGTATATAATTAGATTTTATTTAATTTAAGTATTGTTTAAGTTTTCGTTTAAGTTGAACATATGAAATTGTGTTTCTTAGATCTTGGGGCAAGGTGTTAAATAAAGTAAGAGAGGATCTTATCGGGTCTTGCAAGAGTCTATTGGTATTGGCTGCACAGGTTCTAAAATTCTCAGCACTTCGAGTGTTATAGCTGTGAACTTCTCTATTTAAAGTTAGTGTAATAGATGTTTTAACTTTTTTGTTAATGATTTTCCACATAATCTTAACCTTCTCTGCAGTTATAATTTTATCTATTGGAGTCTTACCACTCAGTTCGTAAATTACTGAAGTAGGTGTCCTTGGATGAAGATTGTGAACTGCCTTAACTGCTTTATTAAGCATTATTCCCACTGTTGTTATGTTTTTTTCCGCGGTTTGACTCCAATTTATAATCCCATAAGTTATATGAGGCATAACATTTGCATGGAAAATCATATTTTTTAGATGGATATTCATGCATCTTTTACATCTGAGAATAGCAATTAGTGGACATAATTTGGATCTGATGGAAGCAATATGATCGTTCCATGAAAGTTTATCGTCAACAGTTACACCAAGGTACTTGGTATTTTGTACCCTTTTAATAGGCTGGTCATCAAATCTGAGACATAGTTCTAGATCAGCTTTATTCTTTTGTTTAAAAAGCATAAAACACGTTTTTTGTAGATTGATCTGTAGTTTGTTACCTTGAAGCCATTGTCGATAAACTTTCATATCATTGTTTATCATTTGCTCTGCATCAGATTTGTCTGAATGGGCATGAAGCAGCAGGGTGTCATCTGCATATGTTACATATTTGGCATTAAGGCCAGCATTACAGAGATTGTTTACATAGAGCAAATATAGCGTAGGACCTAGTATCGAACCCTGAGGTACTCCTAAATTAACCAACATTTGTCCACTTATTTCATTTCGGAACTCAGTTACGATGGGTCGATCTTTCAAGTAGCTCTTTATTAAAGTATTGGCAATTCCTCTAATACCAAGTTCGTTCAGTACTTCAGACAAAACTTCATGGTTCACGGTATCGAACGCCTTACTTAAGTCAATAAAAATGCCAGTAACATATTTTGAGTCGTCAAGCTCTGAGTTGACGAAATGAAGCGCATCGGTAAGCGCAGCTGTTGTGTTGCTTTCTGCTAAGAAACCATATTGGTTTTTATCGAATCCAATTGTTTCATTTATGAAACGGACAAGTCTAGTATTTAATACCTTCTCAAATAATTTGCTAAACGTGCTAATCAAGGCTATAGGTCTATAGTTAGATGGATCGTTTTGATGATTTTATTTAATTGTATTACGAAAATTGATTACAGAATATTACTTTTAAAATATGGCAGAAAGTCTGGATCTCTATAGCGGCTTCGGGATTATTCGCGAGAACTTCCACCCTTCGAAAATGTACTTAAAAACATTAAAACCTTAAGACAAGAAACGAAAACGTCAAAAAATGATTGTTCTTCAAGTGGCCACTTTTTGTTAATTACATGATTTGCGACAAATTTTGGACATTATGATAAAAAAAATTGAAGCACCGGTCATTCAGGTCGAAACTGGAGGACAAGGTCACGTTATCGCGACAATTGGAGGTCAACGATTCAGGCGGCCAAAGCCCGACGTCGAGCTATCGTGCCACATGGATGATGATTAAAAAATCAAATTATTTTTTTTTCTTAATTATTGTTTGCGAGTTAATTTTGAAATTTTAAATACATGGTAAATATGCATTTACCATAGTGGCTTGTAATTAAAAATAAGTTTTAATACGTTAAAGTAGTTTTTGTCTAATGTTATTTCCAAGGTAATTTTTTCTGAAAGTCACAAAAAATCCGTGAACAATCCGTGAAACATTATGGCTTCATTTTGTTGCATTTGGACTCTTCATCAAAGTCATGCAAGGAATACGTCGAATTACCAGTATCCCTGTATACAATGTGACTGGAACATCTTCTTCTTTGCTATCAGAAATATTTCCATTATGTGTGCTCATGTATTGTCGTGCAATCTTAGAAATACGAGGTATGTTGACGTTGAAGAGGATGAGCTTCAACAGACCACATCTTGATGGCGATGACTCCTTACGCATGCAGTTTTCCATAAGTTGATCGACTAACCCGGATCGTCAACTTTTCAAAATACCATAAACACTGCTTTCTGCAGATACCTTTGGCATCAGCAGACGATGACGGGACGATCTTTACTCAAAAGAACTAAGGGGGATTTTACACAATTACTGTTAGGCAAGTAAACCCTAAGTCTGTAGTCTGGCTGGTGTATAGTGGGTAATCCGCGCACCTTCGGTGCATAGGGCCATGGGTTTCAGACTCACCCTGAACGAATTCAGTTTATAGTGTTTTTCGAACTCACAACCCAAAGTGACGGACTATGATCTCACTCAGGTTTTAAACGAGTACACAAGGATATAAATAACACTGCTGGGCATGCTGTTGATCTGAACACCTCAACAAAAAAAGCAGTTAAGATCTTGGAAATTGGATGTCACTAACACATCTGCGGCCTTAGTCCAATGTCGGATTGTCGCGCCTCTTTTTTTTTAAGTAAACCCTTAAACAGGCAGCCTGTAGTATGAAAAATTATCTAAATTACCATTAAGTTTCATTTGTTTGAATGATTGGAGGTTTGTCGCTCCTGTTTATAAGCGTAGTTGATTTTTTTCTAAAAGGAGTCTTATGTCTCATGTTCAGGACGGAGATGCAACATTACTGTGGTTTGGTTTGCTGATTTCCAGTAGCTAGCAGGCTGTTTTTGAAAAAAATATCTGCAAGCGTTTATAAATAAACACCATCAATTGATCATTTTGCACAACCGTCAGTCGCAACCGTTGCAAATATCAAAAATATGCGCTGCACGGTCGGAAATTTAGTTTATTTTTAAAACTTTTACAGTAAACCAAAAAAGTTTACACCATATTTTAAGCAAATTTTGTTTCAAATCTAAGCAATTCAATTGTTTTACTAATTTGAGTAAAATTCGGTTTATTTCTTAAGAAATCCAAAAGTTTTATAAATTTTTAAGGCTAAAAGTATTAGAAAGTAAACCAATTGGACCTTAACGATTAAAATTTTTCAATAAAACCAGACTTATATTAAAGTGTAAACTAAAAGTTTAAAATTGAGACTAAAAGTTTAAAAGTTGTAAACTCAGAGTTTAAAATCCAAACCATGAGTTTAAAATTTAATCTTTTGGACTAAAATTTTAACTTTAAACCAAAAACAGTTTTAAGTACTTGCCATATGGCCAATTGTTCATGGAATAATAAATAATCATGAGGTATAAGCCCTCTGTGGCGCACTCGGTTGAGTCGCACATGCTAGTAATCTAGGGGTCCGGAGATCGAATCTCGGCGTGATCCAAATTTCCATATATGTGCGGCCTGATCCAAGTGTCTGAACATTATATACTTCAAATAGCCCATAAACGGTTGAGTGAACGCACTCATGCCACACAAAAAATGTAATAAGATAAAAAAAAACACTTAAAAAAAACATTTTAAACTAAATTCTTTTTTGAAGTAAACCTCTCCAGTTTTAATATTTCACCCGATTCTAGTTTTGGATTTAAACTTTTATTTTATTAAAACCTAAACGGAATGTATTACAATCAAATATAATGCAAAGTTTTGTATTTAAACTATTTAGTTTTATTTAGGTGTAAACAATCGAAAAGTTTAAAAATTAAACTTTTTTGTATTGGAACTATATACAATCAAAAAAGGTTTAATAAAGAAACTAAATTTCCGACCGTGCGGTGTTCTTGTTCTTGTATATCGTTGATGTTTGATCATGATCAGGATCACGATGACAACAATAACTCAATAACTATCTACTGTATAGTATTAGAGATGGTCATCATCATCATCATCATCATGATCTTGTTAATTTATTGTATAGTAGAGAATTTCGCTACATTGACCAACAGTGTCAGTGTGGTTTGTATAAATTTCTCACTGTCTCTATCTTCCATGTTGGTATCATCTCTGGTAGACATCCATGCAAGAACAATTTTTTCATCGACACGCACAAATTACCAGTACGGAATCAACAAACTTTAGCATAATTGAATGCAGCATAACAAAACAGAATAAATTTAAATAACACGTTGCCCACTATATCAAAATGATGGGATATGTAATTTAATTCAAATAAATATATGTTGTTTACTGTCCAAAAAAGTCAATTATTCAAACTGGATAACTTATACTGTAGAAGAGACCTTGTGGTTTTTGAATGAAAGATATCCCTTCGAAATAACTCGGACTTTATGTTTATACGATAATGAAATCCACAATCACGATTTGTTAACAGTCCCGTTGAATTTTAATGAACGAAATGAAATTATAGGATAATAGTTGCCAAAGTGGCTCAAGAGACTGACTTCTAAGGGTAAAAAACGCCAATTATTTATCTGACATCAATTCTTGTATTATTTGGGGCAGATTTCGTGTGGGTACTACGAGACAGCGAGACATATTGCCCCTTTTGCCCCATCCTCTGAACGCGTCTGCTCCCAAAGTAACATTTTCACAACATCAAAAAAATGTCAATAAGTATACCGAAAATTGAAAAATTTGAAAATTTTTATATTTAGAAGAAGAAAGGAGTAGCTCAGTACTTAAGTTAGGTACATTCCACCAAAATAACGGTAGCGAGTATCTATACCATCTTCCCTGAGGGAAAACAAATTCGAAAATTATGAAGCAATAATGTTGAAATAATATAACGCAGATTATGCTCATCTACATGTTTTTATGTGATTTTTGTCATAATAATGAATGTCGTTTGACATTAGTGTTACATTGCATTCACACACCACCTTCGCCGATAACTTGCGTGTGCCTTCTGGTCAGCGCCCGCTCTAGCACTTACGCCGCCCCGGGCGCGTATTTAGGAACCCTAGTTCAGTTCGTCACCTGCTTGGGGACGAAATCGGTTAGCTTTTCTTGGGCCAAAACTAGCAAAAACCCTATTCGATTTCGTCTCCTAAAAGTAGACGAACTCGCATAGGGTTTCGAGTACATTTTGCGTTGAAAACAGCCAAAAACCCTCGTTCAACTCGTCCCCACACAAGGGGACGAACTCGCATAGGGTTTCGAGTACATTTTGCCTTGAAAACAGCCAAAAACCCTCGTTCAACTCGTCCCCACACAAGGGGACGAACTCGCATAGGGTTTTGAGTACATTTTGCGTCGAAAAAAGCCAAAAACCCTCGTTCAACTCGTCCCCGCACAAGGGGACGAAATCGATTAGCTTTTCTATTTACTCGTCTCTTTTTCTGCGGATGAGCACGCATAGGGTTTCTAGTAGATTTTTCGCATAAAACAGCAAT
Source organism: Microchrysa polita (assembly GCA_949715475.1). Classification (NCBI taxonomy): domain Eukaryota; kingdom Metazoa; phylum Arthropoda; class Insecta; order Diptera; family Stratiomyidae; genus Microchrysa; species Microchrysa polita. The sequence goes on from OX454417.1 coordinate 22,947,748, forward strand.
AAAAACTTTGCGAGTAACAAGAGAGTTCCAAATCCTGTAAACATCGTTTTTCGAAAGTGTTTTTTTTATACAGATTTGATTCTGCTTGGCAAAGCTGTAAGCCTTTATATGAATACATACTTTAGGACAAATTTACTTGAAAAATAAAAATGTTTTGTTAAGAAAATTGCAATGTGGGGATAATGTTTTTTTAGATTGTGTTGGTGCTTCTGTTTCTCTTGTCATTCAATGTATTCAGTAAAATAAGAGATTTTTCCGCTTATCTGACGGGGACTAAATCAAAAGCATTTCCGCTTTACATATTGCAAATTTTAGGTTTGAGCTCCGGAAAGTATGCTGTTCAGATAAAGTTGTTACTAGTAGCAGTGAGAGAAAATAGAATAAAATGAAAAGTCAATAAATCAAAATTTTCGTTTTTCTAATTTAATTTTTTTTACATGGTTAATCTCTATTTAACCATTTACCGCTCAAGGTTCCCAATGTTTTTTTAAGGATATTGCTACGGAGTTCGAGGTAGAGGAAGAAGGCAAATCGAGCTCTAGCCAAACTAGAAATATCCCTTTTGAAAATGTGTGGAATCAATTTAATTGCCCTATTGATCCCAAAGACCGAACCGAATTAACTGATAACATAATAAAAATTAAAAACAAACTTTCGCGTTTAGGAACTGTTCTTGAGCATAACTTTTTTTTACGGCGACAAAGCAAGTCGCGAAATTCGTTACAGTTCTCGAAAACTTGCAAACACCGTCACAAATAATTTCATTTATGACATCGAAAACTGCTCAAAAACGAACTCGCAAAATAAGAGTACAACCTACTACTTATAGTGCACGCAAAACCAGAAACGGTTCAAGCAGCAGGATTCCATCTGGCCGACCAACTAAAAATCATAATAAAAAAAAAAAAACAAAAAAACGTTTACATAATTTATCCAAGAACATTGAAAACAACGAACCACCACCGAAAAAAAACACTAAGAATTTTTGTTTTGTGTAACTTATGAATTTTTTAAATGGAGATTAAACATGTATAAAAATCAAATTAGAAAAACGAAAATTTTGAATTATTGACTTTTCATTTTATTTTATTTTCTCTCACTGCTACTAGTAACAACCTTATCTGAACAGCATAATTTCCGGATCTCAAACCTAAAATTTGCAATATGTAAAGCGGAAATGCTTTTGATTTAGTCCCAGTCAGATAAGCGGTAAAATCTCTTATTTTACTGAATACATTGAATGACAAGAGAAACAGAAGCACCAACACAATCTAAAAAAGCATTATCCCCACCTTGCAATTTTCTTAACAAAACATTTTTATTTTTCAAGTAAATTTGTCCTAAAGTATGTACATATTCATATAAAGGCTTGCAGCTTTGCCAAGCAGAATCAAATCTGTATAAAAAAAAACACTTTCGAAAAACCATGTTTTCAAGATTTGGAACTCTCTTGTTACTCGCAAAGTTTTTATTGCTGTTTTATGCGAAAAATCTACTAGAAACCCTATGCGTGCTCATCCACAGAAAAAGAGACGAGTAAAGATAGGGTTTTGGGCGGTTTAGGCAATAGAAAAGCTAATCGATTTCATCCCCTTGTGTGGGGACGAGTTGAACGAGGGTTTTGGCTATTTTCAACGCAAAATGTACTCGAAACCCTATGCGATTTCGTCCCCTTGTGTGGGGACGAGTTGAACGAGGGTTTTTGGCTGTTTTCGACGCAAAATGTACTCGAAACCCTATGCGAGTTCGTCCTCTTGTGTGGGGACGCGCCCCGGGCAAGAGGACAAATTGCCGCCCTTTCGATTGATAGTATGGATATCTAATCCATCTATCTAGATCAGTGGTTCCCAATCTTTTCAGTTCGTGTCCCTCTAGCGAGGTCTGCTGATCCTGGCGCCTCTAAAGAAAATATGTGTGCAAAAATTGCCGTTGGCAAGGAATGCTTTTCATTTTATACGTAAGTTCAGGATATATTTTCGCATTTTAAATTCATTGAACACTTTTTTTTGTTAGTGCAGCACATATTTTAAACTACTGGTTTTATTTTAATAACAGGCGCGACAATCCAGCATTGGACTAAGGCCGCAGGATGTGTTAGTTACATCCTACTTCATCTGCTTTTTGTTAAGGTAATGCGATCAGCATCACGATCAGCAGTCGTGAGCTCGGCCGTCACCATGGCTTCAGTGATACAAAAAGACAAAATCCCCAATATTTTTACCAAAGATTTATTGTATCCATACAAAAACTATAGCTGACTGGTGCGGTTCTTTTTAGAATCGCGAGCTTTGTCCATTTCAATCAGCCAAATCATCATCTGTGTTCATCAAACGGATTTAGTAGCAGTGATTTTTTTTTTATCGAAGAAAATACATTTTTTGGCAATTTACAACGTTTTACAACAATGGATTACCCCTGGTGAGTTTCGAAAGAAATTCGAGTCAGAATTATTGTTGTGGTGGTAAAGGAAACCATAATGCACAAACGGCATCAACATTAGAGTTGTGCTCGCGCCCCTCTTCGCTAATCGTCGCGCCTCATTAAGAAGTGCGCCCCTGAGTTTGGGAAACAATGATCTAGATGTATAAAATGGTTGTTGTAGAATCTATTCAAAGGGTTTTTTTCTCTTGAATCAAGTGCTTGTACTCATGGTCGTTGCTCCAAAGCAATTTTCACAGTGAAACCAGCTGACCTAAGAGCATTAAAAAAAACAACACAAAAATTCAGGGTTACATTGGGATTCAAACCACTTTGTTTGGAATTTCAAAATTTTAAGTGTTGATGTAAGAAATCGAAAATGCATGCGAAATTTTGTTTTCCGCTAAAACACTAAATACATTTTTAGAAAACTCTGCCCTTAAAAATGTTGGGCCAAAAAATGGTGCTCGTACTAACCCCCTGTAGTTGTTTTCCATTAATTCCTTAAAAACTTCAATTAGCCGGATTGCTTCAGGCTTTTCAATATGCATGGCTTATTTTCATAAATGCGTCATCTCGAGAATTTTCAAAGAGAATAAGGTCAGAGCTAGTTAAATCGGGGGCTCCTAGCCAAATTCCGATGTAAGCATGCCCGAACACAAGTTAGGAAGCTCTGGCAATTTGTTGTGTGGTTCGATCTCTCATCTTGCTAAAATCTTCTTTGGAGTTTGCCCACGAATGCTAGATGAATCAAATCGGAACCAACTTAAGTCATCCATTCTCGAGAAGGTTTGGCGAATTGAAGGTAAATTATGCTGCGAAATGTCGATGGAAATTATGGAAAACAACTCAAAAAAATTATTGATAATGCCTTTGTGGATAACGCCTTAATGTGCTCAGCGTTTATTCGACTCCCTATTGCTCATTTCATATGAGTTTATTCGGGAGTTCAATATTTATTTAGTGGATTCGCTCTCCTGTTACTCAACAGCCTTAAAAAAAACTTTAGATTTAATCTTCCGGAAATCAAATCGCATATAAATGAAAAAATAAAATTTGCATGCAATTTCGTCCTCTAAAAAATAGGCAAAACCTGGGTTTCATGCAAGCTACTTAATTTTGGTGAAAGGAAGATGAACTAAATGTTCAATCAGAGGACGAAATTAGCACATACGAATACTTAATTCTCCAATTAGCATGTTTTTTGTTTCATTTTCAAAGAATAACTTAATCGCCACAGAGTGAATAGTAAAATTTGCGCGGCTCTTATGTAGCATTTGGGTATCCTAAATGCAGCACCTCGTATAAATTGTCGGCCCTTCATAGCCTCACAAGGATTATGCATCTTCAAAGTACAACTTTAACCTCCATAAACGCGGTTTTTACCCTTAGTCTTTATTTTATTTTGCACCCTTTGCATTTCATCTGTAGAAAGGAAACCGCAGACCTTTCCACTAAATCGAAGCTGATACTGATTTTTTTTCTTTCGGTTTTTTTAAATCTTTTTTTTTTTTATTTGAATGCAAGCCAAAAAGCCGCCCCTAAAATTTGGCGCCCCGGGCGACCGCCCGGCTTGCCCCCCCCCCTTAGAGCGGACGCTGCTTCTGGTGGTGGAAAATATAAGTAGAATTTGTGTCATTTTAGTCCGCTCACTTGTGCGTGAATACACTCAATGTAACGCTCTGTTAAGCTTGAAATAGATTAGACGCGTCAGCATCGGCACCGGCATCAGCAGAAAAATTTCAATTTAGAACACACGCATTCGCCTTTGATGACATTGACAGCAGAAGCAGAAGCATTTTTTCTCGTGAAATTGGTGTAAAAAAATGTTTCTTAGAAGAACCAAAATGGGGGAGGGGGTTTGTATGGCAGCCCCATGACCCCATGGTCCGATTAAATCCATTCATACATATATTTTGTGTCATCAATAGAAACACATTTTTGTGAAATTTGGCTGCAATTGGTGCACAAATGAAAAAGTTTTTCTTAGATGAACCTAATTTGGGGAGTTGGGTTTGTATGGCAGCCCCATGGCCCAATTGTGTTTTACTGATTCATACATGCAAACTGCCTGCAGCAAAAAGAAGCATTTGTGCAAAATTTCAGCTTCATAGCTTTTAAATTGTCCGAGTAAAACGCTTCGCAACAGACAGACAAATGGACAGACAGACAGATGGACAGACGGACAGACTGACATCACCCAATCGACTCCCCAAGTCATGCTGATCATATATGTATGTATACTTTTTATATGGTCGGAGATGCTTCCTTCAATGCGTTACAAACTTCATGACAGTTAATATACCCTTTCAGTCTATGAGCGAAAGGTATAAGAACTCTTCGTTTCCGATAAATCTACCATTTGGGTGCTCAATGCACAATAACCCCATACAGATTTTTAATGGTCGCAGCAAAATTCGATAATAATAGTCAAATAGCCGATCAAAAGCAGTTTTGATATTTGATATGCAGATACAATAATTAAATTACATACAACTACAGCTCTAATTTCTGCAAAATACAATATGTAAATTCAAATAAAAAAATACTTTACAAATAAACTTCATTTACAGCTGGATCAACATTTTTTTCATGTTAATTTTCAGGTGTTGAATGACAATGTCTGATTTATTAGGTAACAGGTAGGTTTTGTGTATTTTATTATCTTTCTTTTTTTTTTAATTAATATAATTGATATAATAGCGAGTACCTACATTTAATTAAATACGAAGTATGTTCTCATGTTTTCATATCGTTTTTCCACTCTCGATGCATATTCCTCTTTGGCCTCAGGATTAATGTAGCGCCAGCAGAATTTTATAAGGGAAATTGATACTTTCCTACCGTTGCATTGTTACATAATTCGTAAATGCATATTTAGTACATACGAGTACCTTCCTATGTACTTTGCATTTGGCAATGTACTTGTAATGCATGTTAAAAATTTCAGAATCGTCTACAGTTTTGCATTTTGAATTTGAATTTTTGTCCCGTAAGTGTGAAAATCTTCCTATATATCTTATGCTTAGAGAAAGCATAGCAACCCATGCCATGCGTTAGTCCAGAGTGGCTATGTGCTCATACAACCCGTATGTGTTTGACTCCAAATTTATTACACTCTCTCTCTCTCTGGTTCCTGTTAACCCCTTGTGGGGCATATAGGGCATCAACTACGCCTACTTTCCACCTCGTTCTGTTCTGTGCCATCGTCTTTAGGTCTGACCACTGTTTGTTTAATGAAGCAGCCTCGCTATTAACCGATCTTCTCCACGTGTTTCTTGGCCGTCCAACACGGCGTCTAGCATTGGCTCACTGAGGGTTCCAATCTAGGGCCTGCTTTGCAATATTTGTTGGCCCTCTTCGGAGAGTATGACCTATCCATTGCCACTTTCGCCTTTTGACAGAAGTGCCTATCCAATCCAGGACTGTGATACTCAGGAGATCATCATTGGAAATAATCTCCGGCCAGCGGATTTGTAGGATGCGCCGTAGGCGTTTACGTTTACGAAAGTTTGCAGCTTAGTTGTTATCTCGTTGGTCACCTTCCAAGTTGAACAGCCATAAAGAAGCACAGATATTACAATAGAATTGAAGATTCGGATTTTGGTGCGCCTGGAAATGTTGTTATTTTGCCAGAAAGGAGTCAAAGTGAAGAAGGCTGCCCTAGCCTTATTGATACGCGATTGTACATCAGCGTCCGCGCCGCCATCTGCTGTGACTATGCTTCCGAGGTAGCAGAATTCGTCAACTTTTTCGACTGCCTGGCCCGAAACACAAATTCCGCTTTGTCCACCAGGATGGGAGCTCAAGTACTTGGTCTTGGCAGCGTTTATCTTGAGCCCGGCATTACGGCTTTCGCAATGCAGAGCATCGGCCATTTGAGCTACATCCTCCTTTTTATTTGAAAGCAGACAAATATCGTCAGCATAGTCCAGGTGTTGCAGGTAATCAAACATTTTCCATCTGATACCTTTTCTCTGGTTTTGAAGCGCGCTCACTAGTACATCGTTAATGGCTATGAGGAAAAGAATAGGTGATAAAATGCAACCTTGTCTCACTCCACTGTGCACCTCAAAAGGATCTGAAAGCTTACCCTTGTGCAAAACGTGACATTGGGCTCCCTGATAAGATTCCTTGATGATGGAAATTATTTTATCTGGTATGCCCCTCCTACGAAGAGCTCTCCAAATATACTCCCGATCAACACTATCGAACGCCTTCTCGAAATCAATGAACATGAGGTGTAATGGGGATCTCCATTCGGCGGATTGCTCAATAATAATTCGGAGAGTGTTTATATGGTCGCTACATGAAAAACCCTCACGAAAGCCAGCCTGTTCATTGCTTAAAGTGCGATCAACTTCATCCTTGATCCGGTTCAAAATAATTTTAGCCATCAGCTTGGATACAGCTGGAAGTAGGCAAATACCGCGCCAATTATTACAATCCTTAAGGTTACCCTTCTTGGGAATTTTAATAATTACGCCCTTTTTCCATTCTACTGGAAGAGTTTCGGTTTCCCAACACTCTCTGATGAGGGGAAGCAGAATATCCGCTGTAGCATTCGAATCCGCTTTAAATAGTTCGACCGAAATTCCATCTATCCCCGGGGCCTTACCGGCGTCCATAGATTCGATAACCCGCTTTAATTCCGTCTTAGATGGTGGTCTGGAATTAATACTGGCTACTGGAGGGACGACTTCTTCTGCCGATGAAGATGCACTTGCAGGCCCGAAACGGTTGTTAAGGACCTCAAAAAAGTGCTCTTTCCATCTCTGAAGCTGCTGTTCTTCAGTAACAAGCAGTAACCCTGCTTTATCTTTCACAGGATGGTCCGTTGTGAACGACTTGCCAATTAGTGGTTTAATTAGCTTAAATAGGGTACCGCTTTCACCACGGTAAGCCGCATCATTTGCCTCCTTCGCTAAAGCGTTGATGTAAGTACGCTTATCACGCCTCACACTTCTCTGCACGCCCTTTTGTAGTGAACGGTATTCAGCACGAAGTTGATTTTTAGCTGAATCATCAGCAGCAGAGTTAATCTGTTCCTTAACTCTTTTGCGTGCTGAGATAAGAGACCAAGTAGCATCACTGATAAATGGTCTCCTACCACGCTCCAATCTTCCCACAGTCGCTTCGCCACATGAAATAAAAGAATCCTTTGCAAAATTCCATCTCTATCTTCAATTGTAGGATTCTGAAGAGATGTTGCTGCACAAGCTTTTTCGTGCAAGGCGGTCGAATATGCACGTCTAGTTGAGGAATTTTTTAGCTTCTGCACATTAAATCGTGGCAAGATTCGCGTGTTGTGAGATCGTTGAATCGCTGCCGTTCGTAAGCGAAATTTCGCGATAACAAGGTGGTGGTCGCTGCCAACATCAGCCCCACGCTTCGACCTGACGTCTAAGAGGCAGTTTCTCCATGTGTTAGAAACAGCAATATGGTCAATTTGGTTCTCTGTTCTGCCATCAGGAGAAATCCAAGTTGTTAGGTGGCAGGGTTTATGCTTGAACAACGTTCCGCCAATGACTAGTTGCCGAGAGTTACAAAACTCCACGAACATTTCGCCATTGTTGTTCCTGTCGCCAAGCCCGTTATTGCCCATAAGATGTTCCAAGCCTAAATTATCAGTACCGACTTTGGCGTTGAGATCCCCCATTATAATTTTGATGTCACCCCTGGGAGCCATATCAAAGGTGTCGCCTAGTCGCTGATAAAAAACGTCCTTTGCGGATTTGTCTGCAGGTTCAGTCGGTGCGTAGCACTGAATAATTGTGATGTTTCGTACTCTGGATTTGAATCTGGCTGTGATGATACGGTCGGAGATAGGTTTCCAGTCGATAAGGGATCGGCGTGCATTCCTAGTCAACAGGATTCCGACGCCCGCTTGCCGAGGTGAATTATCGTCTTCACTTCCAGAGTAGAGCAATACAGTGCGAGAGCTTGGTGATAAAGTCGCCCCCGATCCGAGCCATCTTGTTTCGCTCAGTCCTAGTATAGCGATGTTGTATGCGGTCATTTCCTGTTCGACTTCTGTGAGCCTTGTGTTATTACACTCACCCCACATCGTCCGAACGTTCCAAAAACCGATCGTAGTCCGTTGTTTATAGCCAAAAGTCGTTGCCGTTGAATCAGTCCGAGGTATCCGAGGCTCGTTTGATGTTTCGAGTGTAAAGTAAATTTCAGGTACGCAGGATACAAGCCTACATACCCTATCCCTCAAGTCGCATTTTACGACAAGCCGGAATCGCTGTGGTATAATTCTAACCCCAAAACCACAGGGGTCAATTTGTTGTTAAGTTTCGTACATATCTAAACCCTTGAGCGCAAAACAGATTTGCTGCGCGCACAATTGTGGAGATATGTTCGAAACTCAGAAGAGTTTTATTCTCTCCTGTCCCTTAAGTCGCCTCTTACGACACGTCGGGAAAGACGGTAGCACTATTCTTAACCCGTGCCACAGGGCACTACACTCCACGAAATAATTCAAACGTCAAAATATTGTCGATGCAATTATTAACCCTTCTGTCGCCGCCCACGAGCTATTATGCCTGAGGTGTAGCTGAATCTTCTGTGAAATCAATCTTATTTTTTGAAGAGGTATAATATTGGTTCTAGAAACAAGTTACGCCGTTTTTTCGTTTCTTTAGACATACATAGTTTACATTTCGCCGAAAGTTTGATCGGATTTTTTTTCCGTCGGTTTCTTTGAAATATAATATGGAAAAGGGTGGAAATATTAATGAACGATATTTTTCATCAAGATATAGTACCAATGGTCTGTTTAGGTCTATGTGCCTATGTGCCAAGAGAAGGGTTAATTATCAAGTCGGCATTTTAAGAGAGTAATAAATATTACGCGGATTTTATATTCTCAATTGTAAACAAAAAATTGACAATTGAATTAAATTTTCACACATACTATGAACTGCAATAGTGTGAAAACGGTGCCATTTTTATTTTCTGATAACCACTCTGTACTAACGCATGCTTTCTCTAAGATCTTATGAAATCCATGGAATCAAATTCGGTCGACATCGACATTAGTTCGGATAATCGACGCTCTACTGTAATTTTTTATAATTTATTTCGTACAATTTTTACACCTGTTTAAGAATCTTGGGTTCTTGAGTTTTGAGTAATTTTCGCAATGTCAAATGACGCGGTCCTTTTCAGTTGAGTCGATGTTGAGGAAAGGAGAACTTAAAATATTAATGCCATCAAGGGTGATGTGATAGATACGAAGCAGGATGCGTTTTAAGATCGAAGGTATCTGACATCCAAAAACTGTTTGATAATTTCATTGTGTATGAAATGTTCAAAGTGGAAAATAATTCTATGGATTCAATTATGGGATTTTACTTTTCTTAATATGCGCGGCTAATATAGAATAATAATAACCTGACCAGCTTTTTGACAAATGCCATCTCCTTTGTGTTGCTGAGTGAGCAGTGAAACTCTATTCGACAAGGGCCAGTGTATACGTGGTCATAGTCAGCCCTGAAGAAGAGGAAAATCATGTATACCTATAAAGGCTGGCCCAACGAGAATGCACGAAGTTAATTGTTAATAAAACAAAAAGTTTTTAAAGAATTATCTAAATTTTTTTATTATGAGAGCAGGATCTATGGCAATTATCTGTGAAACAAAATATCGGCCAAATGCTCGCCATGGCTACCGTGGCATACTTCTATCCGATGGTCCATATTTTCAATGACTCTGAGGCATAATTGAGGTTGAATATCGTTAATGTGCTGAATTATCTCATCCTTTAGCTCTTGAACTGTTTTTGGCTTATTGACGTAAACTTTTTCTTTTAAATATCCTCAGAGAAAGAAGTCCAACGGTGTCAAATCACATGATCGTGGCGGCCAATAAACATCGCTAAGACGAGAGATAACACGGCCATTGAATTTATCGTGTAATAGAGCCATTGTTGGGTTGGCTGTGTGGCAAGTGTCCCCATCCTGTTGGAACCACATATCGTCCAGGCCTATATCCTCGATTTCTGGCCACAACAAGTCCATTATTTGTTCGATTATGTTGACCAAAAAAATCACGAAGTGCACGAAAAGCATTTTGATTTGAACGTCAATTTTCGTAAAAGGCTCCGCGCTGCTCAATTGGTGGTGCTATGGCTATCCTGAAAGTAAGAACCAACCATTTTTTTCCTTGCGAATAAGGCTGGTTTATTTCACCTTTTATCACCTTACCCTGTCTATGTTATTGTCATCGCGAAATCACCTTCTAGACACGACGGGAAGTCGTAATCATCATCAGCCGTCACATCATTATTGTCCTCTTCATCGTCATGTTGTTGATAATCTGTATCCAAGTAGCATCATTTAAGTACATACAAGAATTTCACATAAGAACTCTTCTTGGGGGTGAGGGGTGGTAGAGCAGCATGCTTAACTTACTCGATCCTCCAATATAATGCGAAGAGTGAAGTGTCTTCGTCATATTACCATAGCATAGGTATCCATCCTAGAATAGCAATCTTGTGGTATGGTAAGATTCCCGTAAATAGCAGACAACATTCCATTCGCGCGTATGAAAATCAGTTGGTCATTTTAGTGGATAGTTGAAGGTATCGATGTTCACATTTTGAAGATTTATGTCGTGTTGGACCCGCAATAATGTTTTCTCTCTGACAGGTTTTCGCAGAAATATGCAGTTTCTGAGTTCTAATCCAAATAAAGAAAAACTCCGAAAATATAGTGTTTTTTGCGATTTTGGCCCTGTTTCGGAACGAAATTTTGGTAGGAAACACCGGATTAAAAAAAAACATTAAAAAGCAAAAACTATCTCCATCACATTTTGCAACCTCAAATCACGTAATGACTACACTATATGCTATGCACGCTGCATTAACTTTATTTTTCCACCATACTATTGGTACATCTCGTACGTATAGTAAACAGATAAAATGAAAAATAAAACGATACTAAGGTCGACTAAGGAAGATGGTTTTTAGATTTTAGTCCAGTCAGTAGGTTCAACATTTTCCAGAAAGCACACCAATCTTTTGGAGCCAATTAAGTGCCATTGCCCTTTTTTTGGCCTTAGAAAGTCAAACTCTGAGAACTACATAACAGTTAAGAGGACCAGCTAACTTATCTAGCTGTGGAGTCAAAACAATATATGTATGTATGTACATACATACGAGTATGTAATTTACATATTTTTTAAAAGGATGTGGGATATAAAATATTCTAGTGAAAAAATATATGTATGTACAGATGAGCTATTGGCATTCGTAATCTCAATCATTTGTGTATATTGACTGGACTTAAAGCATTTCAGTAACCATAACATAAATGCACTATGTATTCCTTTCCTAGATACTACACGCCGATAGTATTGGAATTGTCGCAAATTTTGCCTCCAAAGTATCTGTCTTTCTTTATTGCCAGCAGAGTGCAGGGCCTGCAGACTACACTGTACAGCCAACGTGGAAGGGCAGTGACAGTGTATCCACAATATACGCAACGTAGAGATGCTCAATTGCATAAAAATGCATTCACGTAGAAACGCGATGTACATTTATATGCCTTAATAGTGTCTGACATGGTTGGCATGGATGATCCATTCGAGTGCGCTGCTGCCAGACTGCATCATGAGTGCATATAAGAATTCCGTCCGTCATTAATAAATTTAAGTGGCAGGAGGAGGAAAATCAAACACAGAAAATGAAAACTATGAAAAGAATACAAAAAACCTTTGAATTTAATTTATCGGAAAATTTCATATTTTTCAATATTAGTTCAAACGTTTATTTTTTACTTACAGATTAGTTGTAATCATACAAGTGAAGAAACCTCGTTACAAATACATATATAGTCCAGTTTAGTTACGAGTTGTATATGCTGATATATACATATAGTATGAATTCTACCTATATTAAAACACGTTACGCAAATTATTCTATTGCATTTTTACTCACTAATATTTGTTCAAGAAAAAGAAATAGGCAAACCCGAAATGTAACGAGTATTTGAAGAAAGCATCTGCAGGGGAGGTGCTTTTATAAAATGTCGGCCTCAGAATTAGTTTCCAAAACAAGGAAGGTTATTCGTTTTCCAATGGTGGAACTAGAATGTAAGCAGCAACAGAACGACCAAAATGCGAAATTTCGACGTACCTATATGACTTGTATTTAACCCATATTGTCCGGGGGTAAGAAGGAGTTGTGCTAGTATTACGAAATTTCGCACCGTAGTAAGAAGGAGTTGTGCTAGTATGTATTACGAAATTTCGCACAGTAGTTTGCCATAGGAAGAATATGCAAATTTCGAAGAAATGTATTTTTAATTTTTTGTATTTTGGGCTGTGGAGCACGTTGCGAAAACGCAACGCTAGGGCTTAACGTGTACTTTTCTGGACAAAGAAAATTCTCTTCCATACACTGACAACGTCTTATTTTTATAAATAATAGCCTGAAATTTAGAAACAAAGGCTGTTATTAGCATTATTGTGGATCGCCTCACCAATTTAGTAGTCGAAAATAATCGCCAAGTATTCTTGTGGAGTCCGCATGGGCGACAAAAGTTTTTGGCTTGGTTGAAATAAGTGGACAAATAAAAATATTTACTCGGAAAATTTTATTGGGGTTGCCGGAGCATGACCCCACAGTACGATTCCATTCGTGTTGAACTTTTTAGTTGCTTTGATAAAGACACATTAATTCAAAGTTTTGTGAAATTGGTGTAAAAAAAAAGAAGAAGAACCAATATGAGGGGTTAGGTTTGTATGACAGCCCCATGACCCCATGGTGCGATTTGATTCAATCTTACATATGTTTTGTGTCATCAATAGAAATACATTTATGTGAAATTTGGTTGAAATTGGTGCACAAATAAAAAAGTATTTCTTAGAAGAACCTAATTTGGGGGGTTGGATTTGTATGGCAGCCAAATGACCCCATGGTCCGATTTCATCCATTCTTACATATGCTTTGTGTCAACAATAGAAATACATTTGTGTGAAATTTCGTTGAACTTGCTGCACAAATAAAAAAGTTTTTTTTAGAAGAACCTAATTTGGGGGGTTAAGTTTGTATGGCAGCCCCATGACCCCATGGTCCGATTTGATCCATTCTTGCATATATGTTGGGTTATCTATAGAAACACATTTGTGTGAAATTTGGTTGAAATTGGTACACAAATAAAAAAGTTTTTCTTAGAAGAACTCAAATTGGGGAGCTAGGTTTGTATGGCAGCCCCATGACCCAGTGATCCAATTTGGGTGAATCAAACATACAAACAGCCTGCAACAATAAGAAGCACGTGTGCAAAATTTCAGCTTGCTAGCTTCAATACTCGCCGAGTAAAACGCGTCGCAACAGACAGACAGACAGACAGACACAAGCTAACCATCTACAGGTATACCGTCAGGGGAGCACCTAGCCTTTCGGCCTTTATCTCCCGGTCCCGCTAAAAAGTTTGGACCTTCGGCTTTTTACTGACAAGGTGTTGTTGTCAGACGGAGATTTCTCCATCAGGCGCATGCACACACCATCCGGAATCCAACCCCGGGATTGCATCACTAGCTGGATGACTTGGGTAACAACCTCCAGCCACTACGAGTCCAACACCTTGATGGGCAAGGACCATGGTCCCCTGGGCACACCCATCCCCGTAGTACACTATTCGCTATGGACTTCTCCATAGCAGGTGTGATCCTCCTTCGGCCCCCTATTGGTTAAGCCTTACGTCGAATTCGGGCATGCACACCCCAGGCTCGTTGGACCTGTGACTCCGCGTCTGTGCAGACAACGAAGCGCTGCTTTTCACATCCAGGCGGCCCCTTCAGTTTACTAGTCAGCAATGCGACTCAGGCAGTGTGGTCATCAATTCACAAACTAGCTAGATATAGGCGCGTAGGCATTTTCCACCAAGGCCGTTCTCCCTAGCTAGTCATATACAAAAGGTGAAACAGCACTGGCTGCTAGATTTAGAAAACTATAAATAGAACAGCATCACTAAAGATCGCTCTCTTTCCCATTCGTATTTCGTACCACTAAGTCGTTTTGTTACCATCTTATCAGTAAGAAATAATAATACCTGTTATCAGTTGCATCTAGTGTTTTATTACCTGATTCAGTTTGTATTATCCTCGAGTGTTTTAAGTACTTGAACATTGTGTATTATCCGCTTGGGCCAAGACTCAAGTATACAACTGGCGCAGTCGGGAAAACAAGAAAAAAAGCTGTACAATGGACGCTCAACTTCGCGATTTGGAGAGGAGACTTCAACAAAAGGAGGCCGAATATGCAAATCTCGCAGGAGTCGTTCAACAGCTAATTCAAAATCAAACCCGGGAGGATCAAATCGACCGATTAACGGCAGCACTCAACCGCGTGGCGATGCAACCAACCGAAGGAACAGCAGCCAATTTGCGATCATCCGACCAAATTTTAAAAGAAATAAGCCACATGCCGGCTTTCACAGGTAAAGGCGACATCTCAATCAATTCTTTCATTCGCAGCACCGAATATTACCTCAATGAAATCGCGGACCCAGAAGAAAGGAAGAAAGCGACGAGGCAAATTTTCTTTACCAAGATCCAGGGACAAGCCAAGGACATGGTGATCAATACTCACGACGTTTCGAACTGGGAGGAAATTAAGAGGACTCTGCAGCCGAAATTCAAACCCGACATAGAACCCTATGAGCTATACAGGCAAATCGGGAAATTGCGAGCAAATTCGGTGAGTGAATTAGTTACAAGCATTCAAGAAATTATTTGTAAAAAAGACGAACTGTGCATTTACTACAAATTCTCCTTACACGTAGATTTAAGTAATATAGATTCAATATTAGTTAACACCTGTAAAGAAATCAGCCAGGGCATTTTATATGATAAAATCATAGACTTACATAATATAAACGATATATTAACTATTATGACCAGTAGACGTTTTGAAAATTCATGCATTCGACCAGAATTTAGAAAATCAGATAGTGAAAGTGCAATAAGAGTGTTCGGGAGTGATCAGTTACGCGGACAAACGAGAAACGAACACACCGACAAATACTATAATAGACGCCAGCAGTATAATTCATATAATTATCATAATTCAAATAACGATAGTCAGTACCGTGTTAATAGTGGTCAGCATAGAACCAATTATTATAATTTAGTCTCTAACAGCCAACAACGTCCGTCAAATAACGATAGTCAGTTCAATGCTAATAGTGGTAAATATAGAAATAATCAAAATCTAGTCTCTGAGAGTCAGCAACATGGCTCAGGCCAATTCAGAAGTAATCGTTTTCAGGTAGACCCGCGTAATCAGTTGGATGGTAGAGAGTACAATCAACAACTTCGGTCAGGTCAAAGTCGATCTTGGAGAAATCAAAATAGAAATACATATAGTGTGCAAGAGCCAATGGATATCAGTAATATCGAAAGGCGCTCTTTTGACTATTCTCTTAATCAGCATAACAACGAGAAATCTTTATCAGACCCCCAAAATAATTTCAGCTCTGCTCACCCAACCGATCACAATCAAGTACATGACAGAAAATACGTTTCTGTAGGATCTCTTAATAAACGAAACGATGAGCCATCAGAAAATGATGACATCACGTTTTTTCAAAACTAGCCTCGGATTTTTTACCTTTGGTTGAAATATCAATCAATCAAGTAAAGTATTTAGCATTGATCGACACAGGATCATCTTTTTCAATAATAGATGAAAACCTTAATAAGTTCAATAAAGTGGCCATAAGACCCATTCCATTTAGAACAATAACCGGTAGTGATTATGTTAAATACGAAGTTCATACAGAAGCACCACAGGAATTCAAGTTATCTAAGAATGCAAAAGTTAGGTGGAAAGTGCGACCGCTGAATGATAGAAAGTACAAGTTTATCATTGGCGTTGATTTACTAAATACTCTCGACACTATTATCGATTTTGAGGAAAAATTTATAAGTCTTAACGGACAAGTATTAAATTTCGTAAATAACCCTTACATTTTCAATGATATTTCTTCATTAGAGAAAGTTACTGAGGACTATTTAAAACGACTGAAATTAGATCATCTTAATGGTGAAGAATATAGGGAAATTATAAAGATAATTAAGAAATTCGACTCTGTTTTTTATAAGGAGGGAGATAAATTAACGTGTACACCTACTATTGTACACGAAATCAAAACAACAACGGACGCACAAATCAACTCAAAATTATATAGATACCCTCCTAAACACGAGGAGGAAGTCCGTAGACAAATATTTGAGATGGAATCTCAAGGTATTATTAGAAAGAGTCGTTCAAAATATTCAAGTCCTTTAATCGTAGTTCCTAAAAAGACCGACAATTCGGGGGAAACGAAATTTCGACTAGTAATAGACTATCGGCGTTTAAATCAGGTGACAATAGATGATAAATACCCTTTGCCAAATATCGACTCGTTATTAGACAAGATTGGCAAATCTCATTATTTCTCTACGATAGACTTGGCAAAGGGTTACCATCAGATTTTAGTGAAGGACGAAGACCGTCACAAAACGGCTTTTGTCACACCACATGGTCTTTATGAATTTGTCCGGATGCCTTTTGGTCTCAAAAATGCACCCGCGACATTTCAAAGACTCATGAACGACGTCCTTAGAAAATTCATTAATAAGACTTGTATCGTATATCTAGATGACGTGTTAATTTTTAGTACCTCGTTGCAAGAACACATAAATGCAATTTCGGAGATTTTGAAAACACTGCAAGAAAATTGCCTGAAAGTTCAAATCGACAAATGCAAGTTCATGCAACGAGAAACAAATTTCTTGGGGCATATCGTTACTGCCGAGGGACTGAAGCCTAACCCCGAAAAAATAAAAGTCATAGAGCAATTGCAGTTACCACGGACCGAGAGACAAATTAAAAGTTTTCTGGGGTTAACCGGGTACTATCGTAAGTTTATACGCGACTACGCAAAGGTGACGCAGCCTATGACAAAATATTTACAAAAGGATCAAAAAATCAATACTAAGGATCCCAACTACATTCATGCCTTTGAGAAACTCAAAACTCTAATCAGCAGTCATCCAATTTTGCGATACCCTAACTTCAGTAAACCTTTTCAGCTAACCACCGATGCATCAAATTACGCAATAGGCGCCGTTCTTTCACAAGAGGGCCACCCTATTTGCTTTGCATCGCGCACGTTAAATTGCCATGAGCGTAATTTTTCTGGAACGGATAAAGAGTTCTTAGCCATCATATGGTCTGTTTCCTATTTCAGACCATACTTGTATGGAAACAAGTTCAAGATCTACACAGATCACCAGCCAATTAAGTATTTGCAGGCCAAATACAAGGGAAAAGATCTGCTTCCTAAACATCAAAGGTGGTTGTTGAAACTCAGCGAATATGAATACGAAATTGAGTACATTAAAGGCAGGGAAAATAAAGTGGCAGATTTTCTCAGCCGAGTAGAACTGCCTTCTCAAAAGGAAAACAGTATAACTTCTCAAACAGATACAATTTCAGATGTAAAGGGTATATTTAATATAGAAGAAGAAGGTGACACCACAATGGCGACCATCCATTCTGCCGAGGAGGAACTACTCGATCACATACCAATTAAGGAGGGTATTGTAAATACATTTAAAACGCAGATAATAATTACAAACAATAAGACTCGTGAATTAGAGGTTGTCCATAACAAACGAATTATCTATATAGCAGAGTATGACTTCCAGAATCTTGATGAAATTTTTCCTAAATACATCAAAAAAGGAACTATTGGTATTTACTCGGAATTACCAGATAATGTATATAATATAGTTCAAGAAAAACTTCGACAATTATTTTCCAACGACAAGCAAATAAAATTTATAAAGTGTTCAATGAGAGCACAGGATATAATTACAGAAGCAGATGCTGTCCGGCAAATTTCACTTTATCATATTCGAGAAAGTCAGCATTCTGGCATTCAAGAATCTTATAATCGCATTAAATTTAAAATATACTTTCCTAAATTGTTAGAACTTATTCAAACAGTCATTAATCAGTGTGACATTTGTAAAACTGTAAAAAGATCAAATAAGCCGATTAAACCGAAATTCATTTTATCGGAAACAGCAATGAATATAAATGACATTGTTCAAATAGATCTTTTTACGGTAATGAAACATACTTTTCTTACGATCATTGACAAATTTTCAAAATTTGGATCCGCATATTATTTAACAGATCGTAACCATGTCACTATAATTGAATCTCTAGAAGAACATTTCGCGCGAGTAGGGAAGCCTAGAAAAATTGTCGGCGGAAATGAGTTCAAGGGTGTTTTGATAAAAGAATTTCTGGAAACTGAAAATGTCGAAATCCATTTAACAAAGCCTCACAATAGCACTGGAATTGCAGACATCGAAAGGTTCCATGACTCACTACTAGGAATATTCAGGATACTTTTTTATCAAAAGAAAAAACATTCAACTAGAAGGTTAATCCAACAAGCAATTCGTCATTATAACAATAGATATCATTCCACAATCAAATCTATCCCCAGCGATGTACAGTTGCACAAGGTTGACCACGATAAAGTTAAAACTAATTTGCAACAGGCAAAAGAAAAGTGGCTGTCGAAAGCCAATGAAACTCGGGAAAATTACGAAGAGAATAGAACCACAGGTTTTATAAAAAACTATAAAGCCGCCAGGCTCAAACAAGAACCTAAATATATGAAAGGTAAACTTCAGGGTATTCATATAAAAAACATTAAGAGGCCTCATAAGTTCGAAAATCGCGTAGTAGATTCCTAGTAAAATATAAACAAAAGAAAAGATATTCCAAATTCCCAGAAAAAATGTTTATTTATCTAAAAAAATAAAAATAAAAAAATAAAACAATAATAGAATAAATATTATTTCAAATATAAAACAAACAGAAAAAGAATTTAAATCTCTAAGAAATTACTGTTTACATTGACAAACATGACAAAGACACGACACGACATATAAAATCAAATTAGAATTCAATTTTTTTTTAATTTTTAAAAATAAACATTGCATTACAAAAACTTAAAAATAAAATCAATTGTCGATTTGCAAACATCCTCCGGAATATTCAGCAACACTCACAGAATTCACATAAATCTAAAAATGAAATAAAAAATATATAAATATAAGTAAGGATTTATTTGAAATATAGTAATTTTGAATTTATCATACCAAACTGTATTAATAAATGAACTATTTTGTTAAATTGCATACATATTATACGAAAAAAATCAATATCAATTAGATTAAAAAAATACATTTATAAGCAAAATATTATATTATATAGAATAGACACTAAGAGAAAAAATACTATGTAATTTAATTTTGAAAATCATCCCTTATTTGCACTATAATACAAAAAAAAATATGTAGAATCAAATCCAGGAGTATTTGAAACCGAAGGAGGGAGGAGTCATATACAAAAGGTGAAACAGCACTGGCTGCTAGATTTAGAAAACTATAAATAGAACAGCATCACTAAAGATCGCTCTCTTTCCCATTCATATTTCGTACCACTAAGTCGTTTTGTTACCATCTTATCAGTAAGAAATAATAATACCTGTTATCAGTTGCATCTAGTGTTTTATTACCTGATTCAGTTTGTATTATCCTCGAGTGTTTTAAGTACTTGAACATTGTGTATTATCCGCTTGGGCCAAGACTCAAGTATACAACTAGCTAGCCCCTTCTTGACTCGGGTCATGCGGAGCCGTCACCTCCGAAGCTCACACGACTTCCGTATGATGCACCCCCCCACCAGGGGACATCAAAATCGTGCTAGGCCTTTAGTGCTTCCCTCCCGTAAACTATGGGGGGAGGTAGGCACGCCAAGAGCCACCCGTGCATAACTCAGGAGCACGGGACCGTTAACGCCCGAATGGTCTTTGTACAGATCCTCGCCATGGCGTATCAACTGTACCAGGGGCCCCCTTGCGCTACTAGGTCCGTGGTGTCGTAAGTCACCAAAGATCCCTGTCCGACTACAAACAGCCTTCCAAGCTGAGTGTCACACGGACACAGACCCCCCTGCGGGGAGACAGACAGACAGACGGACATCGCCCAATCGACCCCCCAAGTCATGCTGATCATATATGTATGCTTTTCATATGGTCGGAGATGCTTCCTTCAATGCGTTACAAACTTCATGACAAAGTTAATATACCCTTTCACTCTATGAGCGAAGGGTATAAAAACACTCTACGAATACTGTGATCGGAGATAAGATATCTCACGACCACCTCCTTTTGAACTCTGCCCAAAAAGGATAACCGCCAACATCAGCAGACCGAAGGGGCACTCGATATGTGGCATCTGCAATGCTTCTTAAAGGGCCAACCACTATTGAAACCCAGCCGGAATCAACGGTAGCCGTTGCGTAGGGTAGGATCTAGAAACATGTGAAGTTGGTTGGGAGTTTATTTAAAAACAAACATGGTCGATATTCCCAAAGAAATTATTGACCATGTTTGAACTCGGTCCTCTTTTTGCGATTTTATTGTAATTTCAGGTTCTAATTTCAAAGCGCGCAATGCAAACCTTCCAGATGCCTGGATCTTTTTCACTCCTGTGAATACAAATAAAAAATTGTGGTTTTTCCTTAGACGGGATTGGTTTCTAATAGAAGATGATCATTTCGGGCATTAGTAGTGCCTTTCTTCAGTATACAATAGCATCCGGAATTGGAGTTATATCGAAGAAGGGCGTAACTGGTGCCCGAAATGATAATCTACAATTTAAAACCGGACATTCGGTGTCTCAGTGGTAAAGATGGCACTCTATCTCTGAAAGCGTGGGTTCGATGGCCAAGAGCTACCAAAACCCCCTTCGATTCAAGAGAGAAAAAGTCCCTTGAATCGCCACAACCGCAATTAACACCCAATTCCATTCCATCTAAACAAATACCACCGTTTTTTATTTGCGTGGCGTGATGGAATTTAATTTAAGATAAAGGGTCGATGTACAGCATCTTGCGGCGCACATTTTGCTGAAAATTCGGAGTTCTAGCTTTCTGAGTTCCAAGGATATAAAAATTGCAGGCACAGACGGGATCAATTTTCCCAAAATGCGGGATTTTCGAGACTATTTCTGTAGGATTTTCATAGCAGGACTGTCCCGCAGGATACTTAAAAAAAATCAGTCACATACATTTTTACAGTTATGTACGCAATCAAGACAATTCACCTTGTTGTTACTGCGAATGTTGATATTTCTCAATTTTCTTTTTGCAATGTAACCTCAACAAAATAACTAACAACGACTAAAAAAGAAAACTAATCAATATTGTTGTTTTGTCTAAATTTTCTGTTCTGTAAAAAAAAATCACCAGGGCCTTAACTTTTATTTTCTTTTAGCTAAATATTTTCAAAGTGTGACATGTTTTTGACGGGATACCTACATAATCCCAACAAAATTCCGCCTGTTCGTAATCCCGCTTTTTACAAAAAAAATCCCGTTTTACATTTTCTCGACATAAATAAGTCCCGCCACTTAAGAATCCCGGCGTTTTAAAATCCCGCCCATTAAAAACCTCGCCGTTTTAAAATCCCGCTAGTGAATAGTGAATTATTTTCATTGTTTAAAAAATAGTTATAGTTATGTTATGTGATTAACAGCAGTTAATGCGATACTTTCTCTTAGCATAAATCCGTCGGAATATTTGCTTATTTCTTCGATCAAGATGATAATTTAGCCCCTATAGGAGAAGACTGTCATACAGGGGATACTTAAGTCTCGACTACCTATTTTTCCACCTGGTCCGTGGGTCTCCGAGAATAAAGTATTCCCATGCAAGGAGACCAATTATTTTAACGGTATATATGGTGTCGCTTTTAAATATTCTTTCACAAATGGCGCGCGGGATTTTTTGAAGAATACTTACCTTCTATAGCGCAGTATAGACCTCGGGCGGAATGAAAATGAAATTATTGTCCGCTGCGATTTTTTCAATGAAAATGCATGCTTACTGTCGTGGAACATGTCGGAAATGATGGGGAATTCCATAAGCTACAATCCGAATATGGTTCCAAAATTTTTCTCGGCCATTTTATGTATTATTTTTCGATTCCCCGGTCATTTCACCGTGGAAAATATCTAATGACGGGGGAATCGAAAAATAATACATAAAATGGCCGAGAAAAATTTTGGAACCATATTCGGATTGTAGCTTATGGAATTCCCCATCATTACCGACATGTTCCACGACAGTAAGCATGCATTTTCATTGAGAAAATCGCAGCGGACAAAAATTTCATTTTCATTCCGCCCGAGGTCTATTCAGGCCTTATGACGGTATATTAAAAAGCGGTATTTATTTTGAATTGGCGGATTATTGAAATGGTGGTATATTAAGTTAGCAGGATTTTGATTAGACGAGATTTCAACTAAGCGGGATTTTGAAAAACGAGAAAATGATGGGCGGGATATCGTATCCAACCAACGCCGTCTATATATTAAGGCCGCAATGTAGAATCATAGACGTCAAATTCGCAGTTCACATTGTCGTCATCATCTCAAGTAGTGACGTCATGGTGGCCATATGGCATTTAGCCAGTGGCTTGTTACTTTTTATTTATCTGTGCGGTTGTACGATGGCAGCACCGCCGTCGAAACGTTTTACGTACTTACTCGTTTTTTTCCTACAATATCCGTACTATCTATTCGCGATCACAAATAAACTGATTGGTATCCCTAAATGGGGAAATCTTTCACTCTATGACACATTCTCCATGCACTACATTTTGAGTATAAAAACTTCTGCACACTGTCAATAACCCACATAACCACTATCTCTTTAATTAATTGTTTGCCGTTCAAACAACACATTTTCTAAACGAAACTCGCGAAAAAAAGTACACTCGCCCGTCTGTGTGCCACTTTGTAATGTTTAGTCTCACTGCCTTGTTCTTGCTGTTGATGACGTGCTTATGTTTGTTTCTGTTTTTTTTTGCAGCCGTCAATAAATTGAATACGGATCCATGGCGTCATTATCCAGCTGAGTTGCGGCCTTGATGTATCTAGATGGCGTTGATCCAACCCGTTTTTGACATACATATAGCGTATCTTAAGGTCCCTCTAGATTAGCAGCCAAATGGCGACACGCCCAAGTAACAATTTCATCCCTATAATACTTCGTAAAATATTCTAATCTAACGACAATAGGGGCACTTTACAGGGTATAAACACTGAATAATAGTCCAATAATGGCATCTGGCGCCGTTTTTTGATCCAATAGAACCTCATTGTAGCACTGAATTACGCTTCGAGAAAGACATACATCATGTGTTGTGTCATCATTTTCTGTCATTTTCTCGCGATTGCAAAAAAAAGTCCGACGCCCTAACCACTCGGCCAACCTCACATATAGATAACATTGCTCGTAAACACTTCAAGTGCTCGAAGCTCGACACTTCTTTATCGACCCTTCTCCTATGCACCTTCTTCTTTATATGTCAATCAGTTGAAGCTAATTAAATTCACACATTCTTCAATAAAATACAGACATTTTCTGCGCTGAGATTATCTTAATTGATTCATAAGCTAACAAGGAGTGAGGAAATGTTGGTTTCAAGCAATATTTCAATGAATTCAATTCAAGAAACGTGGTATTCCAGACCACTTAATAAGTGTCAATTCAGTAAATCACAAAGTCCATCCTTCTATAAAACTACGGTGAACAATTTATTGGATGACCATACGAATGTCACATTATATAAATGATGTGTGTGAGTTAACTTAGAGAGAACATTGCATGTGTGTGCTGTATCATCCAATAAACACAAGAGTGGAGTATTTAAAGGAGTGTCTTTTTAGGTTAACGTTTAGAGACAGTTTTATCGAAGTTTTATACCACCATCTTTAAATTTATTCTATAATGATGATATAAGCTTTGCGGAAAATACTTTAAGGATGTTTTATCGGATCAAAATATTACTTTAAGCGATGTCACACGATAAATGAATTTCGTGGTACTATATGATTGCTACAGTATGGAGTGCTTCTTTAAAGCAAACGAATTGTTGCTTGGGCGTGCAGTCAAATGGCTGCTGTCATTCCGTCCATTTGGCTGTGCGTCCAGTTTTGATATTCAATATGGCAACTCAACGAACCGCTTTGACAACCGCTTGTCAAATTCAAAGTGACAATTTTCCAACTTTTGTTTGTTCTTTTGTGTGAAAATGAATAATTTTTGAATGGCCGTGTAATAATACAAACGCGCAGAGTCCGATTTTGATAATTGAATTTAAAAAAATCACCAAAATGAAATTTTGGTTATGTCATTTTCTGTCTACATTTGGCTGCTAGTGTGGATGCTAAGGAGCAGCCAAATGGCTGCACGCGATGCCAGTTTTTGGACGCGCAGCCATTTGGCTGCTAATCTAGCTAGAGGGACCTTAAGAGGCCAGTTAAAATGCAGTTTCGCGGTCGGATCATTTGCGGGTAGTTCCAATTTTTTAATAATGTTTTATAGGATGGTCTTCATTTGTCAAATCCAAATTTTCGACATTGAGAGCCCTGTGCGCGCAGCTACATCGAGAAAAAAAAAACATTCGAAATCGGCATTTTCTCCGATTTTTTAATCAATACTTTTTTGCAAGCATCTTACGATAAACATGTCTATGGCAACATTTAAGAAGAAAACGTTTCCAACAATTTTTGCTTGACCGATTTTTCTCTATCTTAACACGCTTGACACACATATTTTCGAATGACGCAAATGCGTCATTATCGCGTAAATTTAGCATCATTATCACGAATTCCAAATTACGCATTTGAACCATCATTTGGTCAAAAATGACAGGAGACGCCATCTGTTGTAAAATTGAGGAACAAGCAGTTTTGCAAAAATGATAAATTTGTTATCAATCTTTACACATTTCTATTCAAATTCTGTAAGAAAAGTGTATCTTCAAATTATTGAACAGGGACATTTTCACCATTTACACAAACGTCAAAAGTAGATGACGAATTCTAAGGACGAAAACATATGTGTCACCCCAATTTCGAACTTTCATCATTATGACGGTTTATCGTCATGATGATTTGGATATGTGTCTTGGGCTTAAGTAGTTGCCAGCGCCCGCTCTAGCACTTACGACGCCCCGGGCAAGTGGACAAATTGCCGCCCCTTCGGTACTGGACCTAACAGATTGATAGTAGATATACACACTATCTAGATCAGTGGTTCTCAATCTTTTAAGTTCGTGCTCCTTGCGAGTTCTGTTGATCCTGGCGCCCCCAAGAAAATAGATGTGCGAAAATTGCGATTGGCAAGGAATGCTCTTAATTTTATACGTAAGTTCAGGATCTATTTTCGCATTTTAAATTGTTTGAACATTTTTTTTGTTAGTGCATCTCATATTTTAAACTACTGGAATTTTTTTGAAGTATGTATTTTAATTTCTTGATCTCCGCATGCTGAATTTCGTCGTCAGTTCGGCCGTTACCATGGCTTCGGTGATACCAATAGACCAAAATCAGTAAGATTTTTAGCAAAGATTTATTCTATCCATATCATCAGCTGTGGTTATCAAACGGATTAAGTAGCCAGCGCCCGCTCTAGCACTTACGCCGCCCGGGCGAGTGGACAAATAGCCGCCCCCTTAGGTAAAGTACCAGGCAGATTGATAG
This sequence comes from Microchrysa polita, assembly GCA_949715475.1. Taxonomy (NCBI): domain Eukaryota; kingdom Metazoa; phylum Arthropoda; class Insecta; order Diptera; family Stratiomyidae; genus Microchrysa; species Microchrysa polita. The sequence goes on from OX454417.1 coordinate 22,973,806, forward strand.
TAGATAGCACAAATGTTATGTCGTTGTTGTTGTAGAAGCTATGTAAGAGACATTTTATTCTTAAATCAAGTGATCTTGGCAGCCCTTGGTCGTTATAACTCATCGGTTCCACGATGGCTGCCGTAGGATCACATATGAACCCAAAAATGCATAGTCAAAGTGGGATTCGAACCGACGGCGACGCTATAGTAATTCAGAAAATAGAATGTCTACCCACTGAGAAAGCCCAGATAGTATGTATAAGTCCGTAGAAGTCCGTTCCGCCACAATTCATACTCATAAGCGCAATTCACCTCAGTTCAGCAAAGCCTTCTAGAGAGTTTGTTTGAAATTCCAAAATTAAAGCTAAGTATTGAATTTCCCCAGCCACATATTATTCACCACCGGCAAAAAATATACAGATATCATACGGAAACCGGGCGGAATTCAGAATGACGTATATATGTGATTTGGGGCTTTATAGAAGCAGACCACTACTTTTTGGGTCCATTTTCGTCCATCAATTGCAGAAATCATCACTGAGTCCCGTGTGATGTGTAGCATGTCTATGAAGCTCAGTTCACTCATGGCTTCCATACTTATTGTGGATTTGCCTAGGATCCTCAGCCTCCTACCTAGTGTTGATCACTCACACACAATGTGTGCTGCCGTCTCAGCCAGACATAGTCTGCATGCGTGGAGGATGATGGATGCATATATCATCCTCCACGATTTTCATCTTAGTTAGATGCACTTTAAAATTAGCATGCCCTGTCACTAAGGCAGTTGTCCAACTTAGGCTACTCCGTGTATAACTGAGTACCTGTTTAGCTTTCGTCCCTAGTGGGCTGGTAATTGCGCTTCGAGCCTGCCTACAAGTGAATAGCCTTCGCCATCGTTGCCGATGTATGGAATAAGGTAAGAGATTGAAAATTACCACAAAAACATTCAACATACTTTAGAAAACTCCGCACTCAAAAATGGTATGCCAAAAATGATGGAGCCGATAAACATAAATTAGCTGGGTCTCTTCGAGGACGAGTTTCTTCAGTGGTTTCAATTTGGGTGGCTTACTTGCTTGCTGAAATCCAAACTACCTTGTCCAAAATTGGCCTACTCAATGCTAGATGAATCAATGAATCCATTCGCGAGGAGACCGGGCTAATTGCTGCCAAATGTGGATACATGTTTTCTAAAATGCCTGAAAAAAAAATTGTTGGTGGTGCATTTCGGCAAGAAATTTCTCATAGAAGATTTTTTTGACGCTTTTATTTGCTGAGTGTTTATGCACTAATTATTTATAATTTCTTATGGTTTCTCCGGAGGTTCAATATTTACTTAGTGGAGGTGATCTCCTATGACTCAACAGAATGAATAGAAATATTAGGCCGAAATCGGGCCTTGCAAAACCGCGCACAAAAATCAAAGTTGTGGACAAAGAAAGACGAATTTTTCTTTCATCCGTATAACGAACATGTAGCGGAAAATATTAGAAACACAAAAGTTCTCCTTATGAGAATGGATAGCAGATCAAGCCGAAGAGGAATTTTCAATTGGGGGACGAAATCAGCACTCCATTTTCCAATAAGCTTCTTTTTAAGGAAGAACTTAATTAGCAGATAACTTTGCAAGCATCATAGATGTGAAGTTTAGGCAAATATCACTAACCATTTTAAGATTCTAAATGCAGTACTTCACTTTGTCTTTTCGAGTTTTTTATTCGTGTTTTAGCCAAAAAGCCGCCCCTAAAATTTGGCGCCCCGGGCGACTGCCCGGCTTGCCCCCCCCTTAGAGCGGGCGCTGGTAGTTGCCGAGATACGAGGTAATGAAATGAGTTAATTTCGACAAAAATACAATACCGTACAAACCGATATTATTAATGAAACAGTGTCTCTGTCTGAAAATAAATCGTCCTCATACTTACACTTGTAGAGCACATGGTATACATTTTGGAACATCCATTCAGAAGACTGTAGTTGATTGTCGTAATGACTATTTAAAAGATAGATAATTTTTTTCCATTTTATATATACAGTGCTGGAAGAAAAAAGTTGCTCAAGCCTTTTAATGGCCATTTTTCCCAATATTATTAAATGTTATTGGAATTACAACTTTTCAGTGGGCCAGATAAAAACAAAAGACATATAAACGGTCTATTAATAGTTTGAATTTTATGAATGAGGTTGATTCACTTGGTGAAATTAGGGGGTTTTCACAAAGAGGCTGAATTTAATGGAAAAATGAACAATAGAGTAATATTTTGGTTTTGGTAAAAGAAAATCTAATCACTCGTTAAATAGGTCAAAGGATGGATATTCCTCAATGCATTTGGTCATGGCATTTAAAAAAAATTGGGGGAGGGGGCACCTCTAAACCGAAAAAAGGCTCCGTACGACCTAAGAAAACAGCGCCTTTGGAAAATCGCTTCATCATTTTACTAAGCTATCGAAATCGATTTAACACATCGTCGGACATTAGAAATAATCTAGTTTGAGCAACTAGGAGTCGAATATCGGCGAGGATGGTAAGTAATAGGCTCGTAAAAGCTAGATTAGCGATTAAGGTACGTTGTGCTAGACGCGGCCGCACGACTGCGACTCGCTCATTCCATACAAAAACTCGTTTCTCTCTCATTTTAAAAACGAGTTTTTATATGGAATGAGCGAGTCGCAGTCGTGCGGCTGCGTCTAGCACAAAGTACCTTTAAACCTGTGCATAAGCCAGAATTTCGATGAAAAGTCAAGCGAAAACGTTTACGGTGGGCTGAGAAGCACATTCAATATACTCAGGGAGATATGGGATGGAGCCATTTTTTCAGACGAGTCCAAATTTAAGCTTTATTTACGCGACGGGAGAATTCTAGTTCAGCGGGATCCTCGGGAAAGGCTTAGTGATGAATACATGGAAGCGCTAACTGTTAAGTTGGAAGGAGTTATAATGTGGGGCTGTTTTTCGGGAGACAAGAGGGACCCATGGTTTATTCATTCAAAAATAACAGCTTCGGTCTACCTTAACGTCCTATAAGGCGAGCTAGAGCCTTGCGTGTAAAAGCTATTTGGTGATACCGGAAGATTTGTGTTCCAGCAGGATAATGCGCCATGTCACACTGCTAAAGAAGTATGTATTAAATACAAAAAAGTCAAAACTTTAATAACCGTATCATAAAATATTACAAAATTTAATTTTTTTTTTAAATTTAAAGGTCAAGTGGTACTTCGAAGAAAGGAATGTTGACGTTTTAGATTGGCCCCGACTTGAATCTTATCAAAAATGCGGGTCCAGCATAAAACCTGAAGTGGCCAAGAAACGCCCGGACTCCATTCAGACCTTGAAAAGGTTAATAATAGTCACTTTGCAAGCGATTCTCAAAAAAAAACCGGAAAAACTTATTGGAGTCGATGAATCGGAGGTGAGGGGCAGTAATCGACGCCAGAAGTGGCCCAACAAAATATTAATGTTAAACTATTATGTCTTAAGAACCAATAAAAATATAAAAACACACCAAACAAAATTTACTTTATTATTACGCAACAATCTTTTTATAGGTAAAAAAAATCCTATTTCCACTTTATCTAATTTCTCCCTCGGAATCACAAATATAATTTTTTTTAGTAAAAATTTGTCTTAATATTGTTTCAACTGAAACACTAAGGCCGGGTTTCTGATAGCTCTCATTCAGTACCTGTCCGCTGATTAGTCTTATCGCGTAGAGAAGACACACACCATATTTAGAAAGCTTTTCCATTGTGTTGAATGGAATTTTTGTTTATTTTGCATAGCTACGCCATATTTTACTTGTTTAAGCCATCATCTTAGATTGAGAAAATCATTGCGCACTTTCATCCAACAGCGTAAATAAGCAAAAGATAACATAACTATGCAAAATTAACAAAAAATCAATTCAATATAATGGAGAATATTGAATATTGTGTGTGTCTTCTCTGGGCGATAAGGCTAACCATTCTATAAGATCTACGAGAGAATGAGCCTAAATCAATTAACAAAAATTACTTACCAACTTTTATCATTAACTGTCTTTTATGACTAAACAAGGGCTTGAGCAACTTTTTTTTCAAGCACTGTATATATATTTTTCTATGTACATAGTTTATTTCATCCCTGGGACATTTTGTGGTCAGACTGATAGTTTTCCATAGATTTGCGAAAAAGCAAAGTCGAAAGATTGGATTTAGAATGAGAGAACCATCCTATAACATATAACTACCGCAAATGTTTCGACCGCTATATATAAATTTGCCTCGAAGCTACTGACCCAATAGTAGACATTCTGTCTAAGAAGTCCATAATCACTAATCCGCTTTAATGTTCCCTAGTTCATTTTACTATTCCTCGAATGATGCATCTTTACTCATGTAGTTCCCATTGACGGTATAGCGTCAGTAATAAAGTAAATAGTCCTACAGGCCAAAATCTGTAAATCGGATAGGCAACCAAACACAATTTTAGCGCATAAGACGTACACATCAACGAATAACCGCGGCGACAGGTAGAATCCATATCACTTCGTGATTTCATTGTAGCGTTTCCATAAACGCCAGCACTAGCGCAACTATAAGATTTATCAAAAATTATTATTTTCTCGTTAAAAACCAAAACTCAAACGTAAACCTGTGAAGGTTCATATAATTCCACTAAGGAGAACAATAGCTGTACCACTTGAAAACGCCACAGGGGGTTCGCCCTAGGTTATTGATAAATCACCAATACGCTAGGCTGTATACCAAGAAAACCATGTTCTCAAAGAGATCATACGAGCGGCTCGTTGCATTGTGAATAAAAGGATCACCGTAGTGAATAGAACAATGATCATAAATTTATTTATTGTCCCGTTCGATGCACTCGCATCGCAATGTATGGTACATTGCGACCAGAGGATTTTTGACACTTGTCTAAAATTCTGAGTAGGAGGATGAACCTTTACGATTCATTGTTTCTACTCAATCAACAATAGTCATGCTAGACGTACAAGCGCCAGATGCTGTCATTGTTCAAAGAGTGTCCTTCATACATATCGTATTAGAAATGCACCAAACAGGACAATGATTTTTCAAGTACTTGCTTTGTGAATTTCAAGTGGTTTCGTCCTTTTTTGCGTGTACGAGCAGAAGATTTCGATGTGCGCTCAAAACTTTTGAATACACTTTTATTGTTTTACGACTAGCTCTAGCTGATATGTACCTACATAGATACTATGCAAAGGCGCTAAAATTCATTATAATGTGTAGAGTTGGGTGTTGTTCCGTTTATTGCAGCGCTTGACTGTGTGATAAATTACAGACAACTCAGACCTTTTGGAACCACACTGTAAGTCATGATATGCATGATCCCAAAGATTTTGCCTAAATAGGCATGTTGAGGAAATGTGAAAAAAAGTATCAATTCATTACCTGGAAATATGTATAGTTTAAAGTTGGTTACCTAATTGTCCCTCTTTTGCTGACTATAATCAAAGAACTCGCGATATATGTATACATTCAGTAACCAGTTTTGAATAAACTTGACCATCGTTGGTGGTCTTCTATAAATTTGGCTATTAATAGTCCAACTGACGATAGCATCTTTAAACTTGCATGGATTATCATATTACGGCCTTTTCCTGATAATTCCTCACCTAAAAAATACGATAATAGATCCTATCATTTCAAGTTAATTAATGATTTCGCAGTCAATGGGTGAGGTTTCGAAACAAAACAGTTGTGTATGTTCCGCAAACTGTGTCGCATTTTGCAAACTGTTTTCTATTCTTTTTTTGTAAACGGCATGGGATCGGATTAGATTTGGTATTTCTGCGGCCATTTGAGGGAAAGTGAAAAATGTGATAATTGAAACTTCACAGCTGATACGTTTTGTTTGTGAATTTAAATTTACAGTTTCAAACGAAATTCAGTTGCATTTTATTTCAAGTTTAAATAAAAAATATGTAAATAACACGCAGATGTGTTAGTGACGCCGAATTTCCAAGATCTTAACTTTTTTTGTTGAGGTGTTGAGATCAACAGCACGCTCAGCAGGGTTATTTATCCCCATAAATGGGTACTTGTTTAACGTCTGAGTGAGATCATAGATCATAGTCACATGGGTCGTGACTGAATCGACGGTGACTCTCGAACCCACGACCCTGTGCACCGAAGGTGCGTGCACTAACCACTACAACAGCCAGACTAAAATCGAGTTTAAATATGTAGTTTAATAAATAAATGAGGCCGGAAATGCACGGTTCAACCGTTCAACTATCAGATGCTAAATTTATGTTTGCGGAACATACGCAACTGTTGTGTTTCGTAACCTTACCCAATGCGAGTTATGTGTACATACCAATAAAATAAGGTGGTGCCTAGACTAGACTATTTATTATCAAATTTATAACACGGAAGTGTAGTAATAGTACGCTATTCGGCTAGTCTGGTGCTGTAGAATTACAATTCACACTGTGGGAAGCAAATCATTTAACTGCTTTTTTATTAATCATTACATTAATGCGATCAAACCTAAGACCAGACCACTGATTATAAAAATAATAGATAATTCCCATGCATTCTAAATAAACGATTTTTTTCAATCGATTCATCATTTTTAAGAGCCATTAACTTTAGAGCTGGTGTAGGGTGTTGCGAAAATCAACAAACTTTGACCCTATCCATAATTATGTTTTTATACCCTTCGCTTATTAAGCGTAAAGGGTATATTAACTTTGTCATGAAGTTTGTAACGCATTGAAGGAAGCATCTCCGACCATATAAAATATGTATATATATGATCAGCGTGACGAGCTGAGTCGATTGGACGATGTCCGTCTGTCCGTCTGTCCGTCTGTCTGTCTGTCTGTCTGTTGCGACGCGTTTTGCTCGGCCAGTTTAAAAGCTATGGAGCTGAAATTTTGCACACATGCTTCTTTTTGTTGCAGGCAGTTTGTATGTTTGAATCGCTAAAATCCGACAAGGGAGTCGTGGGGCTGCCATACAAACCTACCCCCCAAATGTAGGTTCTTCTTAGAAAAACTTTTTTATTTATGCACCAATTTCAATCAAATTTCACACAAATGTATTTTAATTGGTAACACACAATATATTTAAAAATCGACCAAATCGGACAATGGGGTCGTGGGGCTGCCATACACACCTAGTCCCCCAAATTATGTTCTTCTAAGAAAAACTTTTTAATTTTCTCATCGATTTCAATCAAATTTCGCACAAATGTGTTTCTAGTAATACCACAAAACATATATAAAAATGGACCAAATCAGACCATGGGGCTGTCATAGCTAGCTCCCCAAATTAAGTTCTTCTAAGATTTTTTTTTATTTATACACCAATTTCAACCAAACTTCACACAAATGTGTTTCTATTGATGACACAAAACATATGTATAAATAGATGGAGTCGGACCATGTGGTCATGGGGCTACCATACAAACCTAGCCCCCAAATAGACTTTTTCTAAGAAAAACGTTTTTATTTGCACACCAATTTCAATCAAACATCAGAAAATTATATTTCTATTGATGCCACATAACAAACGTGAAATCGGACTATGGGGTCGTGGGGCTGCCATACAACCTTGACCCCCAAAATTAGGTTCTTCTAAAAAATACTTTTTTATTTGGACACAAATTTCAACTAAACCCCATGGAAATGTATTTTTAGTGATGGTACAAAACATATGCAAAAATTGATTATTTCGGACCATGGGGTCATGGGGCTGGCATATAAACCCAACCCCCAAATTAGGTTCTTCGAAGAAAACCTTTTTGATTTGTCCACCAATCTGAACCAAATGGGTTTTAATTAGGGATGTAACGGATGTGGTTTAGCGGATGCGGATGCGGATCAATGAAAATGTAAATTTGCGGATGCGGATGCGAATGCGGATGCGGATGCGAATGCGGATGCGGATGTCATAAAATTTGCAAATGCGGATGCGGATGCGGATTAGTTAAAAAAATATATGAAATGAATTTTACTAATACCGAAAATCAGATACTATTCAGTTTTCAGGAATATTCGACATGTTAGAAGTAAAAGTACAAGGAAGGGCCAGCTTAGCAAAATGTGCAATCCTTTTGAGTGCTGGACAAAGTCATTAGCTTCATTAAAATGCAGTGTCATAGTCGAAAGCCTTTCTTTTCCATTAATGTTTTTCATTTTGGACCTTTTTTAAATAAGCTCCATAACTTTTTAAAGAATGCTATTTCAGCCGTAAAATTTTGTATACGTATTCACAATAAGCTCCGGTCAAGGACACCCATTATCCCCCCATTTGTATTTGTCAAAACGGCATGTCCATAACTCCCCCTAAAATTGAGCAGAGTGCTAAGTTTTGGTTTGTTGCGATTGGTGGTCATAGTCACCCTACCCTCCAAAAATTTGCTCATTCGAATAAAAACTGAGGGTATCTCCCATACAAAGTGACCCATCAGCAGTTTGTTCTACGTATTTTATAATCTGTAGACAAAGTTGTCTTGGTTCACTACTAATTTGATGTAGTTTTTTTTCGTCCTCAGACCATTTTTCTGTATCTCTTGCCTTTTTGAAATAATCGCAAAAAAACGAAAAAAAATGCCCCCCTTTCACCTCTTTTTTTAAAGGTTACGGACCCCCAATCGGTTGGGACTTTTAATGCCATAATCTGGGGACCATCCCCAACCATAATTAAATAGAAATTTCCGATGTAGGATTTTTGCCGTTTTATGGCCATATTTTGGCCCAATTTTCTTAGACTAATATCTACATGCATTAGATTTGGTTTCTTGCAATTGCTATCAATTCTCTATTCTATGAGTGGTTTAGAATGTAGATGATTAGATGGGAAATTTGTTTTTTATTGATATCCGCATCATATCCGCATACAAAAATGCGGATGAGGATGTCAACATGAGGATGCGGATGCGGATGCGGATGTAGAATTTGATGCGGATTATCCGCAGTTGCGGTGCGGATGCGGATATCCGCAACATCCCTAGTTTTAATTGATGCCACAAACATACACTCTAAAAAGTGAATTTAAATTTCCGCTGAAAATGCAGTAATTTTACACATTTTCCCGCTTATAATCACATACAGAGTGCATATTTCAACAATTTCTGTGTAAAATAAGAAAATTACACCAAAATCGGTGTGAAATGTATTTTTACGCTACACTTCTGTGTAATTCAGATTTTCTGGTGCATTTTTACAACGTTTATGTGTATAATTCGGATTTGTGGTGTATTTTTACAACGTGCAGTTGAAGTTTTACTCATTTTTTGTAGCGTGCTCTCCAGTTGTCATACTTCAATCGGCTGTACTTAGCACAGTCCACGACATTTTTCCAAAAATTCTCTGCATTTAGAACTCATGTGTACACGCTCTGTGGCTCACTTGGTTGAGTCGCACTCTACGATGCTAGTAATCTAGAGGTCTCGAGATCGAATCTCGGCGTGGTCCAAAATTTCCGTACATGTGTGGATAAGAAATATTTAGTGCTTGCAACATTACACTCCGAAATGATATGCAAAGTAACTTTGACTGGAAATTACCTATAAACGGCTGAGTTACGGTACTGAGAAGAAGAACAAGTGTACAGATCGCACAAAAAAGACCATATTGCAACCTCCCATGTAGACGAAAAACTGATCAGCAAAACTCGACCGATACTTGTTTATATTTTATATAGCCTTAAATAGTTTTATTGATAGCTATATTATTTATAAAGGTTCGCCACTTAAATCTTTGCAACGAAAAAAGAGTGAAACCGCATTATATTCCTATTATTACGGAGTGTTTTTACACATAGCGCGGTGTAAATTTGCTAATATATTGGAGTACTTTTTTAAACATTTTTTATGTAAAATTACACTTGATTTGCAAATTTAGATTGCAGAGTAATTTCACTATTATAATAGAAGGAAACAAAGTTTCCTTCTATTATAAGAGTAAAAATTTCATAGAGTGTACGTAAAAATTGATAGGAAGGCCATAGGGCTGCCCTACAACCTCCTTCCCCCTCTTTTAGGTTCTTATAAGAAACCCACGTCCCGCTTCGCCCAATAAATCTTCGCCACGGCAGTTATGAGAAAATTCAAAAGCATGGAAGCGGGGAGGACTGAACACTAGTCATAGGTACGCCCGAAAAAAACTTTTAGACCGAGGGGAGCGAAGGGTATCCAAATTTCGGCCGCGCCCGAAATTAGCCTCGGTCTCGTTTTTTATACCCTTCGCTCGTAGATAGATAGATAGATATGTATATACAGGGTGTCCCAATCATGATGGAGGAGATTTTAATGGTAGGTAGTTTGGCTCATTTGGGGAAAATTAATGTACAACGGGACCCCTCTATTTTTACCCGTTACAATGTAATATCATTTTTTGTAAATTGTGTCAAAATTGCCGACTAAATAAAAATCTGCCACACCACCAAAATTTCATCCAAGTTATAACTTCACTTTCTGAAATAACATAACATTTTCAATAAAACGACACCTCGCCCGTTACGAAGTTGCTCGTATCTTCCGAGATACACCCGTTCTAACTTTAAAGAAATTTTAAAATTTCATCAAAAAGTTAAATGATGAAACATTTTCAATAAAACGACACCTCGCCCGTTACGAAGTTGCTCGTATCTTCCGAGATACACCCGTTCTAACTTTAAAGAAATTTTAAAATTTCATCAAAAAGTTAAATGATGAAATCGTAAACGTATTCGATTTTAAAATTTCTTAAAGTTTGAACGGGTGTATCTCGGAAGATATGAGGAACTTTGTAATGGGAATCAATTTCAACTAAACTCTACACAAATGTGTTTCTAGTAATCCCACAAAACATATGTAAGTAAGGATGGAATCGGAACGTGGCGTCATGGGGCTGCCATACAAACCCAACCCAAACTTTTTATTTGTTCACCAATTTCAACCAAACCTCATAAAAATGTATTTCTATTGATTCAACAAAACATTATGTAAAAATGGACTGCAAGAGGCCATGGGGTCATGGGGCTGCCGTACAAACCCAACCCCCCATATTGGTGCTTCTAAGAAACATTTTTTGCACAAATTTCACAAAACCTTATATGTACTAATATGTCATTCTCGAAACAACAAAAACATACTACGGAACTATCATAGGCACGCCAGAAAGAAAACTTTTAGCCGAGGAGAGTCAAGGGTATCCAAATTTCGGCCGCGTCTGAAATTAGCCTCGGTCTCGTTTTTTTTTAATGATGTGTCACGCTAAGAAAAGTGAGTTGACTGGCTAAGGAAAAACAGTAGTACACTCCCAATCAATAGGATAGTTCTAGTTGAGGAATGGCTGCATGTTGGAAAGTGGTAACGGTATTTTCTTCAAACTTAGTGATAATATTTACAGCAGTCTACTTGTTCATTTAATAATACAAGGTCTCAAACCCTGAGTATCGAGAATTCTTAAAAACAGTACAAATGTGAAAGTCATTAGGATAGTTCCAGAGGAAATAAAACATCAATCTGGGATAGAATTGTAATGGTTTTTTCGTCCCAAGCTCCTCTAATCGCTTGCAGAAGCGCTTCAATGTTCTTAAACTACCGTCTAATGGTAAATCTTCCTTGTGATCCATCCTCAAACATTTGTGATGATATTTAGTTCTAGGGAGTACGGGGGCAATATCTTGTTGAAATCTTTTTGGATTTGCATGGAAAATGTCGATAATCTTATAGGCATTATATTAGGAAGAATATTTTCGTAATCCTGGACGCTCTGATGAATACCGCTTATTTCCATTAGCTCAATAGTTCATTTACAAGATATTCAACCCCAAAGAAGAAATTGTATGAATTGGACAAATACGTGGAAACGCGTTATTTTGACTTAAAAAAATCAATCTCTACGATTTGACAAAGAAGATCTATACCGTTAGACGACAGTTTAACAACACTGAAGAGCTTTTGCATGTGATTAGGGGAGCTTGTGACGAGATCAACTTAAATTGTCGTTAAAACAAGTGTATACCAGCCAGATTGATGTTTTGAGCTCAAATCACTTAAGGGATGTTTTGCTCATTACTGGTCATATTTTCCAGAATAAAATTATGTTTTTATACCGTTATTGGGTGTTTTATTTCGTCTGGAACTATATCCTAATGACTTTCACGTTTGTAACGTTTTTAAGAATTCGCGTAAGAAAATCCTAACAGGACTCAGGGTTTGAGATCTTGTGTTATTAAAAGGACAAGCGGGCTACTGAAAATATAGTCACCAATTCGAAAGTGTCTGTCTTCATAATTTGGTTCATTGGGAATTTTGTGCTTGTTTTAATTCGGCTATTCGGGGTGAAGTCTATTTCTACAGATACCTCTATCTTGGATCGTGTCATGACTGAAACCAATGCGTTGTTGTTGCTTTCCCATTTGATACATTGGAGTCCAATCCCGTGGTGCAAATTTACTCAATATTGAATTAGTTCAGGAGATATAGACAAAAGTATTTAAAAAAAAATGTTTTTATAACTTTGCTGATTATGAATGTTTTGCATATTTCAATAGAGACATGCTGGTTGTAGACAGATCCGGTGGAATCAATTTACTGAAATACTGCAATTCGTTCAAGAAATACAGAAGAAAATTATGTAAAAAAGGACAGTCTTCATAATTTTGCTTATTGTGATTTTTTCCGAAGTTTTCAATAGTTATTCTGCTATTCGGGAAAATTTTCGAAATCCGCTAGCATGTTCAAGCAATTTAGACAGAAGTCTGTGGTGAATAAGAACTCATTATGAATTGCGACGCAGTGTTCAAACAAAAATCATAAAATTATTAACCCCTTAGCGACTACGGTCCCTATAGTAGCATGACTTATTTTTTTTTTAAGAAATGGGAAAAATAACTTTGATCAAAGTGTTCTTTCCAATTTATCCGAACTTGCTATACTTCTAATCTTATTCGGTACAGACTCAAATACGGTGCAGCAAATTTACTAAAGCCCCCTAATCCGTTCAAAGTAGCCAAGGAATAGGAAAAGAGCTTCCTTTTCAACATTTCGCTCATCCGTTCCGTATATCCGACTTTAGAGATATGGGCAAAAGTATTTGAAAATGAACTGTTTAAAATAATTATTCTTTGTGATTTTTCGCATATTTCATAAGGGTGAACAGCAATCCGCTGGAATCTTTTGACTGAAATCTGATAATTCTTTCAAGGAATATACGAAAAACAAATCTTTATAATTTTGCTCATTGTGATTTTTATGCATGTTTCAATACTATTTTGATATTCATGGAAAGGACCAATTCGGCAGGAAAATCTTCCGAAAATCCGCTAAGAAGTTCAAGAAATATAAAAAAAAATATTTAAAAAAAAAAACCCATTGTGAATTGTTGCTCGTTGTAAATTTTCTGTTTACTTGAATAGCAGTACATCTATTGCGGTCGGAGCCTTGTGTAGACCCATAAGGTGGGGTCAATTTACTGAAATCCTGTAATTCGTTCAAGAAAGACAGAAAGAAGTATAAGAAAAAGAATTGTCTTCATAATTGTGCCCCATTGTGAATTATTCATATGTCTCGATAGTTGTGCTGTTACTTTGGGTAGAGACCAATCCTGGGGAAGAAATTTACTGAAATCCGCTCATATGTTAAAGAAATACACGCAGAAATAGGTGTAAAAGAACCAATTGTCAATTTCAACTCATTGTGAATTTTTTGCATGTTTCAATAGTTATTATGCTATTTTGGCCAGAGCCTAATCCAAGAAAAATCTGTGCAGCCGTTCTCGAGTTATAAATGGTGTAACTAACACGACTTTCTTTTATGTATACAGATTAATTTGCATTCATTGATTTACTAGTGTCAGTTAATGAAATTGCTAAATATGTAATATAAATTAATGAGTTTGCAAATACTTTATTCAATAAATTAATATTAATATTTAGAATTCGTAGTTATTATCTCCTGCAGTTAGTGCTCGACTAGTTTGTATTTATAGAGTGCAGGTCCAGGGTGTTTGTAGGAGTTACGGTGCATGTGGCGGACGTTGGCTCCCTAACCATGGCAGGAAGGTAGGTTCATCAGGTCTATCCCAACTTACATTTATGCATTTATTTTCGGTTATAAATATGATTTAGCATGGACTGAATAAATAATTATGATGGTATAAATAAAAGAGGGCTTTCATTTGAGAATAATATTTTTTTTTTATTTTGTTTGAAGTAGAACCTGTGTGCGTGAATCATGATTTTATTAATCATATCTTTGCTTCTTTTTTGCTGAATCGAAGACATAATAAATTTCCTTATTTCACTCTTGATGTGCGATATGAATCATACAGACATATACATAAATGATGTCAATAGGGTCAAATGCAACGCCTAGCATTAATTACGTTTTATTGCGATTCGCGCATTCAAACAAATTAACTCTATTTAAGAGTTGCAATAAATACACAATCAAGGGGTCATTAGAACATAAAACCGCGAAGGCATATACAAGTACTTACATATACACAAAATGTACAATATGCGCGTGGCTTATCAAATCGAATTGCAGCTGTGTAACTTTAAAAAAAATCGGCAATTCAGCTCGTTAATGTACATTACTATATGGACGTGAATATATTCTTGGCTGTTACTGCATGCTTGCGTGGAATTGACCCACGGTGTCGTAAGTCGCGATGTTATAAAATGCTTATATCATACTGAAATTTATGTGTTTGTGGTGTTTGGAGCATTCAAAACTTTTTCTAATGGGAAGTAGGAGACTTAACACGGAATGACATCACTATATGTCTATATGCCTATAGTGTAGGTTTTTTAAAATTTATTTTGAAGAACTCAGATTTCTATATTGTGAAAAACATATTTTCTGTATAGTTATGGAGAAGTAAAGCTTCATTTTTTATTCAACGATCTTATAGATTACCATTTTCACAGCTGTCATTGCATAGGCAGTGCCTTGCGGAACAGCATCAAAATCCTGATAATGGGCGGTTTCGATGGAGTCAACCAGCCGATAGATACTCTCGTCCACATACATATAGCCAAGTCCATCGACGAAGAGCATTATGAATCATGGTGGATTTCAGAAATGCGTATTGTTAGTTGCCCCTGACAGTCAGTGCGCCACTGTATTGTATGTAGTTGGATGTAGTTGAGACAATACAAAAATGGCGGTAAGACGTGTATAAGTCCGTAACAACCCCTAAGATACTGCACGTGAACCATTTGCACAGAAATGTATGCCCCATCATATGAAAAAGTAACAACGCCTTTGGTGTGGTCGACAGTATGTTCATCGAGCTCACCGACTTCATGGTCAGACATCACATCAAAGTCGCTGCGGTTCAGGAAACTAAGCTAAAAGCTTACTCACCGCTTAACTCATACGGAGGCTTCAAAATCATCAGGAAAGATCGACCAACCGGCGCAGGTGGATGGAGGCTTAGCTTTCCTGATCCATAAATCGTTGCCATACTCAGAAATTGACATCACCGCCGCCGATAACACCACCGAACTCCAAGCGATTTCCATCAAGTCGGGAAATGTTGATATAGATATTCTAAATATCTATATACCACCAGCCTCAAGTTGTCCCACTGGTTTTCAGGCCAACATTTCTCCACTACTCACTGGACAATACCGCTTAATACTTGGGGATTTCAATGCACATCACGATCTATGGCACTCGAATCTCGACAACGCTAGCCAAATACATGACTCAGATTTCTGTCCCGTGAGCGATGATTCACCAACACGTGTTACAGGATCATGCAGGAGCTCACCTGATATATCTATTGCCAGTCCCGGGCTCATCAACAACACCACATGGGAGCCACTCATCACCTTCTCGTCAGACCATCTGCCAATAGTCCTCACGATTGACAAACCGTCCCAATTTGCATACACCGAGAAGAAAACGTACACAAATTTCAGCAAAGCAGACTGGATCGGCTTTCAAGCATATACCAGTGAAACGTTTTCTGCCCTACAAATTCCCACCGACGTACGTATTGCTGAAAAAATCTGAGACGCATTATCGTAGATGCTGCTAGTAGATACATCCCTTCCGGCCGCATACCAATCCTGAAACCACACTTTCCATCCAGTGCCGTAGAATTGGCAAAAATAAGGGATGAATTCAGAGCTATAGACCCCAGTAATCCTCGTATCAGCGACCTAAATAATGTGATAACCCAGCAAGAAAATGACCACAGAAGACAACGATGTAAGCAACCTTTGGAAAACAGTACGAGCATTATCCAACCCCACAAAGCCCAAAGGTAAGGTAGCCATTAAGTTCGGTGATAAGACCTATAATAACGACGACAAATGCGCTCACAAATTCAATCAACAGTTCGTCGAACATCCCGAAAAAGATAAGCTCAAGCGCACTATTACAAGAGCTATCCGCAACAGCACCATCGATCAACACCTTCAGGTTACCTCAAATCAAGTAAGACTTGCAATTAAAAATGCCAAAAATTCCAAAGCGTTCGGCCCTGACCCCTCTATGATCATGCTGAAACATCTCGATTCACCGGCCATTGATTATATCACTGCCACGATGAATCTATCGTTAAAATCATTCATCATTCCTGAGTTATGGAAGAAAGGCCGTATAAACCCAAACCAGCTAAAGACCATACTCTAGCAGAATCATACCGTCAGCTTGCCAACCATCAACATGGTTTTCGTAAAATGCATAGCACCACCACCGCTCTCGATATGATCACGTCCAACATATTTAATGGACTCAACCAGCCGAAACCATGCAAGCGTACCGTCCTGGTTGCTCTCTGTCAACCACACTCTATTGCTAACATACCTCCGCAATACTACACCACCGTACATCCATAAATAGATCGCTAATTACCTTGCCGGTCGTCAATCCTGTACAGGGTTTAGAAACGGGAAGTCTGAAATCGGGAAAATCAAACAAGGCGTTCCCCAGGGTGGAGTCTTATCCCCCACTCTCTTCAACCTCTACACAGCAGGATTACCGACACCACCAACGGGATTACAAATCATCTCATACGCAGACGACTGCACCATCATGACAACTGCTAACAACATTTCCGAAATGTGCGATCTAATTAACGAATACCTGCAGGTTCTCATTGCTTTTTTCGTGAATAAAAACCTGAAGCTATCTGCGCCCAAGTCCTCCGCCATATTATTCACAAGCTTCAATCAAGAATACAACACACAACTGCCCATCTACGTTGACACCCACATCATCCCAACAATCAGGACTCCCAAAATCCTTGGTGTCACGCTGACAACTCCGGCAAATTCAACACCTACGCCGAAAATATATGTTCCAAACTCAGGAGCGGGAATATATTATTAAAAGCACTTGCCGAAGGTACATGGGGCACAGACAAAGAAACCCTCTTGGCTACATATAAAGCGATTGGTCGCCCCTTAGTGAATTACGCAGCAAAACCTTACAAGAATCATAGTGAAGCCGGCAAACTAAGTCTACTAGTAAATCATGGAGCTAACGGGAAACAGTGGGTCTCTAAAGTATAAGTCAAACTTTACAGTCCCTCATTTCAGATGGACTGCTATCCAATATACTCATACATTTTTAAGAATACCTAATGGAAACACATTTTCTGTAAAAGGCTTCTTTACTTGTCATCATCAATGTGGCACGATAGCCCGTCGTCGGGCCTTTGCCGCCTGAATCGTTGACCTCCAATTGTCGCGGTTACGTGACCTTGTCCTCCAGTTTCGGAAGCCCAGCAGCTGGTGGGCGTCTTCACCAACGGAGTTCTCCCAGGGAGCTCTCGGTCGTCCACGCAACCTCGCTCCGTCAATTCGTTGTGCGTTCATCACTTTCTTTGGCATGCGATTATCGTCCATCCGTTGTACATGCCCCGCCCATTGCAGACGTTGAAGCTTCACGATACTTCCAGCTCATCGTACAATTGATACAACTCATGGTTGTACCGGATACGCAATTGGTCTCGCCTCGAAAATTCGCCGAAGGACCTTTCGTTCGAATCGGTCTAGCAAAATTTCGGAGGCTTGGGTGAGGGTCCATGTTTCGCTGCCATAACATAGCACGGGTCGGATGATCGTTTTGTACACGCGGAGCTTCGTCTTCCTGTGCGCAAGTTTCGAATTAATTATAGGGAGGACCGAGAAATATGTCTTATTGGCTAGTTGTATCCGTCGCTTAATTTCGTCGGTTTCGTTGGCGTCCTTTGATAAGTTACAACCCAGATAGTTGAAGTTGTCTACATACTCGATATTAAGGTCCCCACTGTGATGCTTGAATTTGCTGGCGTCCTTGTTTTCGATTGCATCATGGCCTTTGTTTTGCTTTCGTTAATATGTAGTCCAACTTCCTTTGCGGCGTTATTGAGGTTATGCAGAAGGCTTTCTGCATCACCCAACCTTCGAGACATGATGTTGATATCGTCGGCGTACGCTACTAATTGAGTCGACTTGATGAGTAGCGTTCTGCTGCTGTCCATATTCATGCCTCGAATTACATACTCCAAAACCAGGTTGAAGAGCGTCGGCGCCAGCCCGTCGCCCTGCTTGAGTCCAGTACGAGTTTCAAATAGGTCAGTGAGTCGGTTCTGCACTCTGACCTGCGAGACGGTATTAGTCATCGTCATCCTTGTGAGTCGCACTAACTTTGCCGGTATACCAAAATTCAGCATAATGTTGTACAGTACACTTCGATCGATACTTTCGTATGCCTGCTTGAAGTCGACAAAGATTTGGTATACGTCGATGTTATATTCCCAGCACTTTTGGAGTAGTAGCTTCACTGTGAAAAGCTGATCGGTCGTTGAGCGACCAGGTCTGAAGCCGCCTTGATACTCGCCAATGATTCGTTCTGCGTACGGATTAATTCTCTTTTCAAGAATTTTCGATAATATCTTAGAAGCCGTACAAACTAATGATATGTCCCTGTAATTCTCACACTTCAGCTTGTCACCCTTTTTGTGGATTGGGCAGATTATGCTTTTGCGCCAATCTTCGGGGATTACCTCGTCGTTCCATATTTTCAGCAGTAGCACATGTATAGCGCTGGTCAGGCACGTTCCACCATGCTTCAGCAGTTCTGCTGGAATCTCGTCAGCGCCGGCCGCTTGGTTATTTTGAAGCGACTGTATGGCGAGACTCACCTCCTCTACTGTTGGGGGTAGAACGGGAGGTCCTAGTTCGGCTAACTGCTCAAGAGCTTGCTCCGCGGGGGTTGTTGATGGTGCATTGAGGAGCTCTTCGAAATGCGAGGCCCATCGTTTGTGGACACTTTCGATGTCACTGATGATGTTACCATCCTTGTCCTTACATAGGCTTGTCCTGGGTTGATATCCGTTCTTGATTATTATAAGTTTGTACGCCTGTCTAATGTTCTTACTGGCTAATCTTTGGTTTATTTGCTGCAACTGCTCGTCAAAATGTTTGCGTTTCTTACGTCTAATTAACCTATTAGATACTCGCCGAAGTTCGTTGTATCTTTCTTTCTTGGCTTGGGATGCGCGTTGTGTGTATTGGCGATAGGCTTCATTTTTCGCCTCAATCGAAGCCCTGCATTCGTCGTCGAACCAGTCTGTTCGGCTGCGCCGGCCTTAGCCCACGACCTTTTCTGCAACTCCTTTGATGCTGTCTTTGAGCTCCTCCCAGAACTCATGGATGCCTAAATTGTTGATTTCATCAAGCATGGGCGACAGTTTTTCCTCTAGTGCTGTTGTATACGCAGCCGCCGTGGCATCATCAATCAGATTGTCAACCTCGAAGATCTTGGCAGGGTTGATTCTCGTTAGGTGCACCGAAGAGATTCTGCACCTGTAGGTCGTCTTCACCAAATAGTGATCGGTGTCGCAGTTGGCTCCTCGATAGGATCGAACATCTAAGACATTAGAAGCAAAGACGCTGGAGGCCCTTATTCACCCCACTCTTGTTGCACATGCGAAGCTAGAACCTCACCAGCATGGCTTCAGGAAGATGCATAGTACCACCACTGCCCTCGATGCGATCACTACACGCATTCGTGATGGGCTAAATCAACGCAGTCGTTGTCACAGAACTATTCTGGTGGCAATAGACCTATCAAGTGCATTCGATAAGGTCAATCATTCAATGCTCCTAGCAAACCTGTTGAATATGCATCTTCCTGCACAAGAGATCCGTTGGATTGCCAATTATCTAGCTGGTCGGCACTCCTTCACCGAGTTTCGAGGCAAACGTTCTAAGCTTAGGAAAATCAAATTAGGTGTTCCACAGGGAGGGGTACTCTCCCCCACTCTGTTCAACATCTACATGTCCGGCCTTCCCACACCACCTGAAGGAATCGAGGTGATTTCCTATGCTGACGATTGCACCGTACTCGCCACAGGGAATGATAAGGATGAAATGCGCCTCCGAATTAATCGCTATCTAGGACGATTACAGGCATTTTTCCAAAGCCGAAACCTCACCATCTCTGCGTCCAAATCTTCTGCGACTTTTCTAACCACTTGGTGGGAGGACATCAGATGGGAGATGGATATACGTATTGGCAACAATTCTGTTCCTACTGTTAAAAACCCCAAAATTCTCCGGCTTCACCTAGAGAACATGATGACGTCTGCGAATCATGCAGCTTCAGTATGTGAAAAAATGCGCAGTAGGAACAACATCCTAAAAGCTCTAGCTGGTAGCACCTGGGGCAAAGATAAAGAAACCATGCTAGCTACTTATAAAGCGGTGGGTCGAGCGGCCGCTGATTATGCAGCCCCAGTTTGGACACATAGTCTATGTGACACAAACTGGTCCAAAGTTCAGGTCTGCCAAAATGCCGCTCTACGCATCGCGACAGGTTGCCTTCTGATGTCTGCCCAGGATCACTTACATCAGGAGACAAAATTGATGCCAATACGTGGTCACAATCTCCTACTCTCTAAACAGTATCTTGTTGGTTGCTACCGTGAGGATCATCCCAATAATCATCTCATGGACCGAATTCCTCCACCACGACATGTCAGGCGTGGTTTACGAGACCTTGAGAGAGAGGTTCAGGGATACAAACGGGACCCTTACGATGAAGTTACATACCGAGCCGCCATTGCAGCGATCCACACTGAAGAAGTGAATCGGTCTATCGCGAGTTTAGGTGCGAATAGAGTCCTCTCAGAGCGCCCACCACCAATTTCGCCTGAGGAGATTAGGCTCCCGAGAGCCACCAGAGTGACACTAGCTCAACTTCGGTCGGGCTTTTGTTCACGCCTTAATTCGTACCTTTCTCGCATAAACCCGGACATCCAAAACATCTGTCCAAACTGCAATGGTACTCCTCATGATGTGGGCCATTTGTTTCAATGACCCGCTGCGCCCACTGATCTTACCCCTATATCACTGTGGGAAAACCCTATCGCAGCAGCTATGTTTTTGTCCTTAGACCTCACGGACACAAACATTGACGAACCATAAATCGTACCCACATAGATGCACAGAGGTTACACACCTTTCTGCACCGCTACAAGAAGAAGAAGAAGAGGACATTAGAAGCCCATCTCTTGCTGATCAGTACGTGGTCGATCTGGTTCACGGTGTGTTCATCTGGAGACTTCCAGGTCTGCTTATGGATTCGTCGATGAGGGAAGCATGTAGAGCTTATGACCAAGTTTCTGCCGTTCGCGAAGTCGATAAGTCGCTGACCGTTGTTGTTGTTTTCGTCGTGGAGGCTATGACCTCCAATAGTTCCCCTATGCCAGCTTTCGTTTCCGAATTTGGCGTTAAAGTCTCCTAGCAGCAGCTTGACGTCGTTTGATGGAAGTGAGTCGAAGAGTGTTTCTAGGTCGTCGTAGAACTCGTCCTTAATCGCGTCTTCTTTTACTTCTGTAGGGGCATGCGCATTAATGAGCCAGAGATTAGCGAAACGGGTCTTAGTGCGGATCGCACATAGCCGCTCGTTGATGGGTTTGAAGCCGATAACTGCACCCACTAATCTCACCCCCCTCTCACTATGGGAAAACCCCATTGCAGCTGCCACGTTTTTGTCCCTGGAGATTGCGGACGAAAACGATGACGAACTATAAAACGAGTCCATATAGATACACAGCGGTTCACACCTTTCTGTACCGCTAAAAGAAGAAGCCGATAACGTGGTCCTTGAGCTGCTTATTCACGATGAAAGCTACTCCAAACTCCTTGTTGTCCTCTGCTTTACCACTCGTAAAAATAGTGTGCAAATTGAGGTCGTTAATCTCGCTTTTGAGCCACTTAGTTTCCTGGATTGCAACTATGCTCAGCTTGTATTGTTCTACCTGATCCAGGAGGGCCCTTAAGGCCCCCGGTCTATTCAGGGAGCGTACATTCCAGGATCCGAAAGAGTAATCAGTTGTTCGTTTGCGGGGTCGTCGTTGTTTTGTATCCGTCCAATCCGAGGCTTTTGTTTCAGGTTTCTTGACTTGAAGTTTTTCTTAGGATGAGTTGTCGGCACATCGCTAAACCATGATAGGGTTTAATCGTTGAGTAAAGGCCATCATGGGCATGCCTCGAAGATGCTGCTTTAGTGGTTGAGTTAGACGTTTTCTGTCACCTATCACGTTAAGTAACCTAAGACGCTGCAGATGTAAATACAGCACTCAGGCGCAGCGGTGCTTCTTCCAAATGTCGCATCTGATGATTTGACTTAGCCGTTAGAGGTTTTACCCACTATCGTTACCAGGGGGCGCCCGCGCGGAGGACGTATGGAGAAGTCTTTTGCCCCCTTTACTTGTGCCGGGCTATTTTTTTTGGGAACGGAATTGGTATCCATACAACTTCGTACAGCGACCATTACATCCCTCATTCGTCCATACAAATTTTACCATTCCTAAGCGATCATCTCTACTAGCGACCGTGAAAAATGTGATATGCCTGTATTAAGCCACCATAGGCGAGTACATACGCTAATCTTTAATGGGTTTTGAAATTACGAATTTCAAGTAAATGTCGTTTCGGCAAATAAAATAGGATTGAAATTCGCCTTTTTTTTTGTGGAAAATACCCTATTTTTGAAAACCTGTATCTCCGTCAATATTTGACCTACAAAACTGGTTAGGATTGCAAATTTTGTCTACTTTCAAAATGCCAATCACCGTTTTTCCAAGATAATTTTTTTTTTAAATATGGTTGGAAATGTAAAAAAGAGCAAAAATATAGCCCTTTTTCGCCCGCCAAAAGGTTAGCACAGGATCCCCAGGGTTGCAAATCTGGATTTATATAGCCAGTAATACTCTAAACTAGTTAAGCAAAAGAACGGCGATCTTACATTTATTCTGAGGTTAAAGTCGATTTTGACTGGCCTATTTCCCCAATAACCAAAGCGGAAGGGAGGGTTTCTATCAAGTTTGGTAACTCAACCGTGAGCGACGATAATAAATGCGCAAACCTATTCAACAAACAATTCGTCGAACACCCAACTAAGGATAAACTCAAGCGAAAAATCACACGAGACATCCGAAGCACTAAAGTTGATGAACATCTCCAAATCACCTCTACAGAAGTTGCAATGGCCATAAAGAATGCCAAAAATTCAAAAGCACTTGGTCCAGACGGTATAGCAATGATCATGCTCAAACACCTCGACACACCGGCCATAGAGTATATCACTGCCACGATGAACCTTTCGTAACGATTATTCATCATACCAGAAATTTGGAAGAGAGGCCGTATCATACCGTTACCCAAACCTGGTAAACAACACTCCTTAGGAGAATCCTACCGACCAATCACGCTTTTATCCCCTGTGGCGAAAATATTGGAATCGCTGATACACAAGACTCTTGCGACGCACATACAACTCGCTAATCACCAACACGGCTTCCGAAAAATGCACAGCACCACCACTGCACTAGACCGAATCATGTCTAAGGTCTTCAATGGGATCAACCAGCCCCCGCCGTTTAAGCGTACCATTCTTGTGGCTTTAGATCTGTCGAAAGCGTTTGATACGGTGAACCACTCGCTCCTACTGACGGATCTCCGCAATTCATCCACACCGCGGCATATAGGTACTTTCCCCCACCTTGTTCAACCTAGACATGTCAGGGCTTCCCACCCCACCTGAAGGAATCGACATTGTATCCTATGCTAACGACTGCACCATAATGACATCTAGCAACGACATTCCCGACATGTGCGATCTCATCAACGGTTACTTGGAAGAGCTCAACCTTTTCTTCAACAACAAGAACCTAATGCTATCACCGCCCAAATCTTCGGCCACCCTCTTTACCACATACAACAACATGAGTACAAAGTATTCAACCAGCGGCTTAACATCAGAGTAAATGACACTGAAGTTCCCACTATCCGTCACCCCAAAATTCTTGGCGTCACAATTGATAATCACGGCCTATTCAACACCCATGCCGACAACATTAGTGACAAAATGAAGGGCAGAAACAAGATCTTGAAGTCCCTTGCTGGCAGCAAATGGGGCACTGATAAGGAGACTTTACTCACCACCTACAAAGCCGTCAGTCGTAAATTATGCGGCACCGATATGGACAAAAATAACCTGTGCAAAACCAACTGGAAACGGATTCAAACATGCCAAAATGCAGCCATGCGTACCATTACTGGTTGCGTTCGCATGTCATCTCAAGACCACCTGCACCAAGAAACCAAGCTGCTAGACCTCAAGGCACACAATGATCTCCTGGCTAAGCAATATCTTGTTGGTTGTCATCGAAGCCTACACCCAAATCATGACCTCATGGACAAAACCCCACCACCACGTCATGTAAGACGTTCGTTAAAGGTCATGGAAAGGGAAGTCCAAAGGTTTAAACGAGTTCCTCTCGACAACTCCAACATATACAAGGCGGCCCTAAATCAACTGCACATCAGCGAGGTAACCAAAGCCACTAATCCGTAAACCGGATAGCCTATTAGGATTGGATGCCTACTATTTTGAATGATGATACAAGTTCCCCGCCCCCCTCTCTTGCGACGCTACAACAACAACAACCAAAGCGGAAATATCCCCTTTCACTATCAAAGTACATACTCAACTATAGCTTCAAACTTTGGACGTTACGATTTCTCAAAAAAACATTGCAGATTCGATCGTTTTAGACCAACATTAATGAAGTGTTATCATCAAAATCTGGCGTCAGATATTAAAAGCTCCCCCGTTCGAGACTGGAGAATAATCCTTCCTCATTTGAACATCCAATGCATCTGATTGAGCTAGCATCCGGTAGGCTCATATTGGTGAGTTTTGACTGTTGTTGGAAGAAGAAAGATTGCAGAATTGCAATGTGGATGCCTAATCCTTAAATGCTTCGGCGGTCTTCAACCGAAACCATCTCGCAAGCATGCACTTTTGTCATACACCCTATTTCAAAGGACTCCTGTTTATTTGGGTTCCCCTTATACTCAAAAATGATATGACGACTTTCCGCTCTATTTTAAATGAAGTTTGTTTGAATGAAACGGGTTAGGGTTATTCTGAGAAATAGCAATTAAGGGTAGTGTAACATCAATCATCACACTGGGAAATTCTTACTCGCTGCGATTATTCGAAACGCTGTACATTTACAACGGCAAATTCATTTAGAGGTTCATAATGCCTGTGGCATATAAACATTGTGTGTTCACACTTTGCTCAAATATTTTTCCATTTCTGATGATTACAATAAGATAATAAGGAGCAGTTTAAAAACTAATCCCTTGGGTACCTCTACGTTTTGAGCGCCGCACAAAACACTCCAACCAAACTTAACACTGCGAAATAAAAACGCCGACAAGCTCGATTTAAAAAAGAAAAACGTTGTATTTTCTCAAGAATTACAGCTTAGTTTCCTCCCTTCTTAGTTTCCTTACGCTTTTGGATACCTCCTTCACGGAATCCATTGCGGAAGCGACGTCGGACAACCTTCAAGTGACGCATGCGACCAGTTCCAGTGGTCTTCCTCCTCTTGGCCTTAATGGACCAGTTGTCTGGAATAAATGAAAATGATTTTGATTAAGACATATTTTGGTTAGGTTTGAGCACTCTGAACAAGTTGAATGGTGGATGCCGGTATTTCGAGATGTCAACTTGCAAATTGTGCAATTTTGAGTACACAATACGGAACTACAGACTTCTAAGAAACACTGCACCACACCAGTACGCGAAACAACAAAAAATTCTTGCACACTTTTAGGAATGTGATAACTTACATGATCGGAGCTTGGCAGCTGGATATCCACATTGGGAGCATGTTGACTTTTGGATGTGATAGGAGGAGCGGCCACAGCGACGACACAAAGTGTGCGTCTTATTATGCCGCTTACCAAAACTTGATGTACCTTTTGTCTGCAAAAATCACATAATATACAAAAATTATCCAATTAGACAACGGGTTCACACAGTAGGTTAGCCCATACAAAATGTCAACAAATGAAAGAAATTCATCAACCCGCACAAAACTATACAGCTAAAACGATTCGCCGCGCTTTTAGAAAACATTTTAAATTGGAATTTTCACGAATTTCGCACCGATGCCGATGAATTTCAAGGATTTCATTTGCTATTCCGAAATGTACGTACCATCTTGAACGACAAATAGTGACAGAAAGAACGACGGCGTATTTAGTGCTGCCCGATTGAACAAATTGCTTTGACAGCCCGCCATTTTGTCCGAAATACGGGTTTTCGGAAAAAGGTATGTAGGTTTGCATATTGGATGAACTTTTCAATTTAATTTTAATTTGACAATATAGATGACGCTGTGCATGGATCGAGATTGTGAATTAACGAGTTCAAAATAGATTGTCTGGAAAATTAGAGGGGATTCACCGAATGTCTAACTTGGGGAATACCCAGACGTTAATTGAATAATTTAAATGCGCTGCAGAATATCGAGAATTTTTTTAAATTTTAATTTCATTCAATTAAAATGGAGTTTATCATTTTCCTACGATTCGAGTGAGTTTGCCTTAAGGCCCTAAAAATTATAATAGTGTACGTGGTCATCGAAATTGCCATGATTTTGATTTTCACAACTCACTAATAAAGAAAAATAACTGTATAATAAGTTTATTAATAATACATTTATGTTGCTTTTATTCCGGTATACTTCCATAAATACACATTTGATATTAAATAATACAAAAGAAATTTATATTTAAAACTAATTTAAATCTACGAAACACAAAACACTTTTGATGAAAGATGCACAAAAACAAACAATCAATTATCGTCATCTGATTTGGTTGATGACGGCTTCTGCGTCGTTGTCGTGGTAGGCTCGTAACCTTTAACAACAAGAGTTTTACCGAGCACAGGCTTGAAAAAACGTACGAATTGGGCGTATCGACGTGCTGAGTTCTGTTAAATTCATACCATCAGTTGGGTTATTGTTTGTCAAATTGTGGATCAGGTGCGGTTCTACCTATCCAGTACAAGAAAGAATAGCACAACTTCCATTCAAATTTGCAGGTGTGTTGTGTACACGGTACGAGACCCAACTTCACGTTCGCGTTTGTATGGAATTTGTGCTGTTCTGTCCTGTATTGGATAGTTAAAAACGCACCTATTATCTTATTATGATACCTACCGTAATTAAATTGCCTATTGATTTTGAAACGTTCGTTACAGTTTTAAAAGAAGTACTGAACAATTCATCGGGGATATCCAGAGATACTCGATTTCGATCAAAGTCGGGTGCATCATCTTCCGTTGCCTTGTCCGAGTCTTTTACATAACGGGTTAGTCGAGAAGCATCGGCCGATAGATACGCTGTTTTCTTGCTAGCCTGAAAAGGAAATGAAATGTCGTGTTAGAATAACAAACATTTTTACTATGGGAGGAGGAGAGAAATTAAAAAACGCGCATCAACCAAATATGTTTAAAGATCATTGGGTAACATTTTATGTGCGACTACAAGGCTGAGTTTTTGCGTTTTTTTGCTACTGTACGACTTTTTTAATTTGATAATCAAAAGTAACATGAATGGGCGTTAGATAGTAAACCCATAACTCTGTAAATAAGGCTGCAGCTCAGCTCTATTCTCTTTCCCCGTACTCATTCACTCCTTCCTTTTATTGCTTAAACTCTTTTGAAAGGGAGACTTAATAAACAACTATGTATGTACAAAAAGGCGCTAGTTTCGTTGTGTAGTGTGCCTAGCGCGCTCCAATTTGAGGCAAAAGGATCCCGGGTTCAAGGCCCACTCATTTCGAATTGGGGGTCTAGTTTAGGGACTATTTACTATGATGTTAAATGAGCATAAACTTATGGGAATACGGTTGATCTGATTATTTCTTCGGAAACCCTTGAAGGGTTTAATTAAATATAAGGTTGCGAACAAAAATCGCGGACTAGGTTCAATTCAGTATTCTTGCGCCAATTATTTACTTAAGTGAAAGGCACGCGCCGGTGTATAATTCGCGACTGCTTAGTCCCATAGTCAATTTGTCAAGAAGTAAAATATTTTTCTTTTTTAATTTTTTAATTGCATTTATTTGTATAGCGAAGAGTGAAGATCCGTCATAACAACAGTGGTTACGCAACAAAACAGGTGCGTATGTTCCGAAAACATGTTTGCAGTGCGGACTCCCCAACAGCCTTTTTGGCGGATCAGAAATAATCTCCGGTTCTTTTCATTATGTTTGGCTTTGTGGTACAAGTATCGAAACTACTGTTAGGGACAATTTACCACCGTTTACACAAACGTCAAAAGTGAATGAAAAAATACATGTGTCACCTCGATTTACATCACGGATGTTTGTAATAATGATTCTTCTTCTGAGTACCGTATAGCCCCATGGTGCGTTAAAGTGATGCCCAGACCAACGCGCCACGAATTTTCCGTCGCGAATCCGCGCCGGAAAATTCGCGGTACATTTTTTGGTGCCCACACCGGCGCGTCGCGAATAATTCGCTGGGTACTGTCACTCACAGCTGATATCATGTTGGTTGCCTTAGAAAAGGTATTAGATTTATGCAAGGAAGGTACTTAGACATGATAGAGAATAACTGCAAAGACTGGCCAAATACAATTATTTTAACATTTATAATCATGCTGCAATTTTCGTGCACTATATCAAAATGTCGCGGCATCTTTACTTATTATGTAAAAGCGTAAGCGGAAGAAATCAACGTGAAATTCGACATTTTACCTCTCCATGTCTAAACTTATTCTAAGGATAAAATCATTGACATGCGCAAATTGATGGAAATATACAGTGCAGTAAAACCTTGTTATACCGTACCCTAAATAAAAGTTGCGGCAGTGTTCGATTTAATTGTTTGAATTGACTATCGCGTACCCGAAAACTCTTACATCTTATCTTGTGCCCGTCGAATGGTTAGTCTTATCGTATAGAGAAGACACAAAGCTTGAACATTGTTTTGTGGCTGTTTTGAATTGAATATATGTAACTGTTTACTTAGCATGGTTACATACAAGCTTGAATATTCTATTGAATTGAATGTTTACTTTGTATAGTTACGCCATATTTCGCTTGGTTACGCCATGGTATGAAATTGCATAATAACTTTTAGTAGAATCCTTACGTGATTCCTTACGATGGCGTAACCAAGCAAAATATGGCGTAACTATGCAAAGTAAACATTCAATTCAATAAAATATTCAAGCTTGTATGTAACTACTTAGGGACAAGCGCAAGCACCGAACCACCAGGATCCTCATTTCCTATCGTATACTATTCATGAATGAAACGATTGACCTTGTATTCTTTCGGAAATCCGTCGATATCTCTGCAATCCTTTGGTGTGGCAGAACGACCGAGGTGGCGCTAGACTCACCATAAAATTGCCGAAAAGGTCATCGGATCCTATTTTTTCCGGTCGGTGCACACCCAAGCAACAATTCGTTTGCTTTAAAGAAGCACTTCACACTGTAGCAATCATATAGTACCACGAAATTCATTTATCGTGTAACAGCGCTTAAAGTAATGTTTTGATCCGATAAAACATCCTTAAAGTATTTTCCGGAAAGCTTTTATTATCCTTATGGAATAAATTTAAAGATGGTGGTATATAACTTCGATAAAACTGTCTCTAAACGTTAACCTAAAAAGACACTCCTTTAAATACTCCACTCTTGTGTTTATTGGATGATACACCACACACATGCAATAGTCTCTCTAAGTTAACTCACACACATGCATAATATTCTTCTATAGCACAGTCGGTGTCATTTTTATAGTGTGACATTCGTATGGTCATCCAATAAATTGTTCACCGTAGTTTTATACAAGGATGGACTTTGTGATTTTTTAATGAATTGACACTTGACACAGTTTTCTGAAATACACAATTTCTGCATTAGAAATCCTTAAGATCTTGCATGAAACCCACACGTATGCACTCATTGTTATCTTCGAAATTAATTAGGGTGATCTCTGCGCAGAAATTCACTCTATTTTATTGATAAATGTATGATAGGGTGCAGTGCAAAAGAGTCGATAAAGAATTGCGAAGCATTTCTATAGTAGCAACAACCATGTAGTGTTTCCGAGCAATGCCGACCATATGTGAGGTTAGCTGAGTGGGTAGCGTGTAGGACGGGCAATCAACAGACATTGGTTCGATGCCAGCTGCGAAAATTTTGTTTTTCTATTTTTTTTGCAAATTCGTTCAATGACAGAAAATGATGATATAAAGCAAGTGACGTACGCCTTTTTAAAGCATAATTTAGTGCTACAATAAGGTTCTATTGGATTAAAAAACGGCGCCAAATGCCATTATTGGACTGTTATTCAGTGGTTATACCCTGTAAAGTGCCCATATTAATGCTAGAAGAGAATATTTTACGAAGTATTAAAGGAATGAAAGGTTTCGCTGGACTCGCAACAAAATTCTTTAAGGTGGCGTCGGAGCATCTTTCCTGCGCAGCTCACTAGGGGATAACCGAGATAAGTACAATAACGCACAAAATGTATGCTTTTCTTAGTTGTCAACCTAGATGTCGGTCACAGCAACTTCACGATCAACTTCGTACTATGCACTTTGGAAAATCGTCGATATCTCTGCAATTCTTCGGCCGAGCGATACGATCGGGGTGTCGCCGGACTTGCCACAATAGGGCAATTTATTTGTGTAACAACAAGGAGTAAAAATCTTTCTTCCTTGGAATTCATATTTCCAAAAATGTAACTTCTTTTATTCATCCACTGATATCATAAAACATTCAAAACTTAAATGCTCGGTCAATACCTAAACAACTCATTCCAAATCTACATATTTTTCGGGTACACCAACATCAAGTTGTACTACACTGCACCTGTCAAATAAATTATTTGAATAAAATGACATTAGGTAGCAAATATTCGAACCGGAAAAAATACTGCAAAACTGGCGAATATTCGCGTTGGTGTGGGCATCTCCATATAACGCAGTGTGTTACAATTTTGACGCTGCGGAGAAATTCGCCGCGAATATTCGCTGACGCGCCGGTGTGGGCATCACTTAACTCAGCCGTTTATAGGCAATTTCGAGTCAATTGCATATCATTTCGGAGTGTATATAATGTTGCAAGCACTATACAGGGTGTCCCGTTCATGGTGGAGAATCTTTTAATGGTAGATAGTGTGGCTAATTTGGGGAAAATTAATGTTCTACGAGACACCTCTATTTTGAACCGTTACAATGTAAAAGCACTTTTTGTAAATTGTGTCAAAATACCTGACTTGCCGAACTAAATCAAAATTTGCCAAGCCACCAAACATGTCTTCCGAGATATGACTTCACTTTCCGAAACTACATAAAATTTCCTATAAAACGACACCTCGTCCGTTACAAAGTTGCTCGTATCTTCCGAGATACACCAGTTCAAACTTTGAAGAAATTTTAAAATCGGTTTTTCATGCAAAATTCAAACGATAAAATCGTAACGGTACTTTGAACTGACAAATCTGCAAAGTTGAAAAAAGTTGCCTCATTATGTTAGCTCTCGAACGACATATATAAATTAAGGGCTCACGATTTAAAAATTTGTCAAAGGTAAAAAAATGTGGTTTCAATGTAAAGTTTCTTCGCCCAACAAAATGAACTGTGTTGATCGTACAAATTTATCTTCATCATTATCAGATGATTTGCATTACACGAAAACCACATTTTTTTACCTTTGAAACGTTAAATTCGCAAATTTTCAAATTGTGAGCCCTTAATTTTTATATGTCGTTCGAGAGCTAACATAATGAGGCAACTTTTTTCAACTTTGCAGATTTGTCAGTTTAAAGTACCGTTACGATTTTATCATTTGAATTTTGCATGAAAAACCGATTTTAAAATTTCTTCAAAGTTTGAACTGGTGTATCTCGGAAGATACGAGCAACTTCGTAACGGACGAGGTGTCGTTTTATAGGAAATTTTATGTAGTTTCGGAAAGTGAAGTCATATCTCGGATGACATGTTTGGAGGTTTGGCAAAATTTGATTTAGTTCGGCAAGTCAGGTATTTTGACACAATTTACAAAAAGGGCTTTTACATTGTAACGGTTCAAAATAGAGGTGTCTCGTAGAACAATAATTTTCCCCAAATGAGCCACACTATCTACCATTAAAAGATTCTCCACCATGAACGGGACACCCTGTATACTTCCTATCCGCACATGTACGGAAATTTTAGACCTCGCCGATATTCGATCTCCGGACCTCTAGGTTACTATAGCATCGTAGAGTGCCACTCATCATGAAATTAAATAAAAACTCGACGATAAAGGTTTGTGTTCGAAGAGATGACTCATTTGGCGATCGTACTTAAAAAACTGGATCTTAGCACTATATGCGTAATTTTCTTATACATATTGTTCCTTTAGTTGACAGTCGATACTTAGCGTCATTCAAAACATATGCAAATAGGTCTCAGGATTTGTTCCTGAACTACAATCACTGAGCGATCAACTCGAATCTTAAAGGTCCATCTAGACGTGTCGCCAAATGGCGACACGTGCAGCCAAATGGCTGTTGTCATTCCATCCAAACGTGTCGCCATTTGGCTATGCGTCCAGTTTTGATATTCAATATGGCAACTCAACCAACCGCTTTGACAACCGCTTGTCAATTTCAAAGTGACAATTTTGCAACTTTTCTTCGTTCTTTTGTGTGAAATTGAATAATTCTTGAATGGCCGTGTAATAATTCAAACGCGCAGAGTCCGATTTTGATAATTAAATTTAAAAAAATCACCAAAATGAAATTTCGGTTATGTCATTTTTCGCCTGCTCGTGTGGATGCTAAGTAGCAGCCAAATGGCTGTACGCGATGCCAGTTTTTGGACGCGCAGCCATTTGGCGACACGTCTAGAGGGACCTTAACAAAGTACGACCTCCAGTATGACAATTAAACAAGACGGGTCCTGTATTTTTCTCTGAGTTGAGATAACCATAAACAATGTACATGGACGTATATGTTGATTCCATCATGCGATGGCCACTATTCACTCTCCTGACACAAGGAAGAACAATGCCTGGATCTGGATCCATTTCAAAACAGGTAATTTTCTAGATTTGGTTTAACACTTTCTTTTATGTTTGCTTTAACTTGATCCAGATATTTAGGATCGTTGATATATGTAGTTATTCGGAAAATAGTGCACAAGAGCATGTCAGGAGAAATATAAGGAAATAATTGTATTGGCCAGTCAAAATTACTCTTATTTTTGAAATTAATAAATTCAAATAGAATTTATGGCAACAAGACCATAATATTTCGAGCCGTTTAGCATTGTGCGCCGATTTGTTTTAATGGGTGGGGTAAGAGAAAAAAGGCATAATATGTATATCTATGGCAGATTTATAATAATTTATTATTAGGGGTTGTCTGGTAGAGTTGACCATGTGGAAGACTTGAACCATTTGAGTTTATTCTTTCGAGCCGTAACTGATTCCCATATCAACATTTCGGACAGTTGTATCCAAACTGACTGTTAATTTCTAGGATCGCCAAATACTCCAATCAATAGAGACGAAATAATAGGGGTTAGCGT
Organism: Microchrysa polita; assembly: GCA_949715475.1. Lineage (NCBI taxonomy): Eukaryota > Metazoa > Arthropoda > Insecta > Diptera > Stratiomyidae > Microchrysa > Microchrysa polita. The sequence continues at coordinate 23,007,676 of OX454417.1, forward strand.
GCAAACATTGGGGACTTCTCAAATTTTTGATATGTTATAAAGACAGGTGGGTTAAGTTAAAATCCAAGTTTGCGTCACTTTCCCCCCTGTGCTCCCGCCGCTATCTTCAAAAAACCATCTAAAATCGGCTCTTTTATCAGTTTGCGGTCTATAACTCCTTCCCAGTCCAGTAAATTTTCCCTGAAAGCATCAGGCATCGGTTGCCCACCTTTGATTTTGTTGAAGAGAACTGTGAGCCAACTAAGGCCGACAGTTGAACAGGGTACCACCTAGCTGATTTGATTTGCTTTATTATTATTAAACATAAAAACAGCTTGCGTACAAGTCCACAACTCAGTGGGACATTTTCATGTTTTCAACAAATGCTAATGTACAGTACTGATGCAACCTCGAAATGATTTATACATTATTTCGTGACGATTTGCTTTTCGAATTTGACTATTTTTGGGTCGTTCAACAAATTGAACGAAAGTTGAACGTGAGTTTAACCTAAGTTGAAAGTTACACTTTTTGGGTCGTTCAACAAAAGTTGAACGAAAGTTGAACGTGAGTTGAACCTAAGTTGAAAGTTACACTTCTTGGGTCGTTCAACAAAAGTTGAACGAAAGCTGAACGTGAGTTGAACCTAAGTTGAAAGTTACACTTTTTTAACTTTGTTGAACGAAAGTTGAACGTGAGTTGAGCCTAAGTTGAAAGTAACACTTTTTGGGTCGTTCATCAAAAGTTGAACGAAAGTTGAACGTGAGTTGAACCTAAGTTGAAAGTTACACTTTTTGGGTCGTTCGAGTTGATTTCGAGTTGAATTCAAGTTGAACCCAAGTTGAACCCAAGTTGAACCCAAGTTGAACTCAAGTTGAACGTTAATTGAACCCAAGCCCAACCTTTGTTGAACATTGAATGGCACCCAACACTCACAGGGTACCACCTAGCCCAACTTCCGTTGAACCTTGAATGGCACCCAAAACTCAAAGGGTGAATGTAATGCCAATGTGTAATGCCAAAAACGTAACGCTTTTTCGTTATGATTTTCGTGACGCTTTTCGAATTTATGTGCCAAAGTCAAGACATAAAAATGTCAAAAAAAGGGGGGGGGGTTTAATACAAGTCGTAGGTACGCTCGAAAAAACTTTTAGCCCGAGGGGAGCGAAGGGTACTATGGGGCCATGCTCCCGCATCCCCCAATAAAATTTTCTGAGTAAATATTTTTATTTGCCCACTTATTCCAACCAAACTCCAACACAAAAATATTGCTTTGTCGACGCAGCCGACCTTTGGGAAGACAGAAGGAAAAGAAAAGGGGGCGGGGGGTTAATACAAGTCGTAAGTACGCTCGAAAAAACTTTTAGCCCGAGGGGAGCGAAGGGTATCCAAATTTCGGGCACGCCCGAAATTAGCCTCGGTCTCGTTTGAAATTAAAATTGAAATTTCAATATTAATCGGGAAAACTTTTAAGATCATCTACTTGGACTATTTAGCTACTTATCACCTAATTCAAGAGAAACGGCAATATAACACCGTACCTTGAGGAACTCCCCTCGATGCCAGTCTCATAACAGTCATTGAATATAGAGTAGAAGTGTTTACTCCAAATCAGAGGATCATATATGTAGGGCTTCACCGTATGGGCAACTAATGTCAGTCGTTGGCGTATCCCGGACCATATCTTGAATTAAATCGACTGAAATCACATTCGTAGTGGAGCTCCACGAAAAGAAATGCGTCACGCGTCATGCAGGGGAAATGGTGGATTCATTATATGGACAAAAGGGAATATCGGTAGGCATCTTTTCCTTTATTTCATGAGTCCTTGACAACCTTATTGAACGATCTTTTGGCTCAAAAGATCCTTAGTTATCCTTTTACCCAAACGTCGTGAACACATATTTTTCTTGACGCAGCCACTTTTTCTGCAAGAGTCAATCACTCAAAGAACTAAATCAAAATGGCTCATTTTAAAGCAAAAACCTTCAAGAGAGGCACTCCCTTACAAGTTGAACCTTTAAATCTCTTGTTAACAAAAACTCAGTAGAAACTGATATTCAGACAAATACAGAGTGGGCCAATTACAAGTTCGTTTTTAAAAATGCAATAAAATGAACAAAATTAAATTTTTTCCATGTATTATGGCTTTTTCAGAATGGAACACAACTTCATTCAAGTGGCTGCCCCGACTGGCGTCGCAGTAGCGCATTCTGTCACACCAATTTTCCAAGACCCTGTTGATGGTTTCGGGCTGTAGCTCACGTATTGCTTGGATGACATTGGCCTTAAGTGCTTGAATCGTTTCTGGATTGTTGGCATAACATCGGTCCATAACACGGTTCCTAACAAAAAAAAAATTCGAAGTTGTCAAACCGCAGTTCCAAGGCGGCCAATTGACATCGCCAAGAAGGCTGATAACACGATTTGGGAATTTGGTGCGTAAAAGATCGATCGTAGCATCCATCATGAATCAGAGGTCGTCCAAATCCATCCAGTCGGATAACATGGCTCTGTAACTGGCTCTGGGCTAGACAGCACTCACTTTGAAAATAAGTTTTCAATATTTCCCAACGTTGTTCAAGCGTAAAGCGACTCATTTCGTTCCGCGGAGGTATAGTACTAACTTTCTATCAAGATTTCGAGCGAAAAACAGCTGTCAGTGTCGAACTAACCTATTATTCGAACTTGTAGTTGGCCCACCCGTTACAAATGCCCACTCAACCAGCTTGAAAGACGTTATCCACGTGATCTATTGATTGCTCTGATTATTGTTTTGTTGCAAGATTAACCTAATTTTAAAGTTCTGGCTGCACGATATGCTGTTCAATGCTAAGAATTCAAGCTTCTTCTTCGTAGACAAAATTAAAATTTTCGGCATATTTTGTATCCATCTTAGTATTTGCAGCTGGAAAGAAGCAAGAAAAAACCCTCTACATTCATTTTGTTCGTCAGTAGCGGCAGTAATCAGTAGACACGTAAGTTTTTTTTTGTGGACTGATAAAAATTAATGCCAGTAAGCCAAAAATGTATTAATGAAAAAAAAAATCTGTATATTTCTGTCAAATATTGTTTTAATTTTTTTAACGGCACATCGCCTTCTTCTAAACTTTTATAAATAACTTGTGGTGGATTCTGTTCACAATAGGCAGGTACTACTATGTATAGTGCTCTTGTAAATTTGTTTCGAGATATAATTTTTCAAATTGATGGCCGACATCCATACACAACATAAAGTCAATTCATTTCAAGTAATCTAAATTGACCTGATTTTTTATGCCATCTAAATGAGGAGTTTAAATTGGTATTAGTCATTTCAAAAGATTTCTATCTTATCTTTGTGTAAGAATATAACTTCTTGATTGTGCATCCTTGAATCAAATTGCATCTGAAGTAGATGGTTTTGCATACAAAAGATAATCATGGTCGTCGAACTTGACATGTAACAGTAAGTACAGGTCAAACATACATTTTTTAATGAATCAGTCGTACATCAATTAAGAGAATATTACCAAAAAGTGTGGCCCTTGAAGGTAAATGTTATCACCATTTCAACAGAATAAAAATGCAATTATCACTTTTATGTCAATAATTATAATTTTAATTTTCATCTTAATTACTACAAACATATTTACAAAACATAATAATCTTTCATTAATGTGTGTACAGTCATTTTTCAACTAGCACTAACCCCTACTGCTGCTGTATGTGTTTAGATATTCTTTTTTTTTGTTGTATAAATCATATATTTTTGCTAGTTTCGAAGTTCAATGCATCAAGTTTGCAACTACAGTGTATATGGTAAATGGACCACTTCATGTGCTCAGTATATAAATTATTATAATTAGTGCTTTGAAATTGTATCTTTTTTTCTGTCTACTGATGTATCTTAGAAATGTTGTAACAGAAGAGTAATAATAATGGAAAGGCCGCGCGATGTTGAAATTTATTATTGTGCTAGTGCTGAGCAATTGAATGGCACCTGGGGGTCCATTGCATAAAACATTTGGATTTTTATTGATTTTTGTATACATTTTTCTCTGTTGATCTCATTTCGATAGTGCACTCTCTACATCGCACTAAGGAGATTCTAAAAATTACAATAAGTATAAAAAAATATTACACCCTAAAAACAACGACATATGGTAAAGAGATTGTCAATCTAGATATATGTAGTTAACAAAACATTTAAAGAAATGATTTCAAATCAATGTCCTCAATAAACAATATAAAATAATAATATTAATTTATAAAAATTATGTTGCTTATTAAATGCATGGATCTCGAAATGTGGTTGCAATTAATTTAATATCCAGCCTCGTCCGACTCGGGATTTACAGCTTCAGTGGTTGTACCACCCGATGATCCTTGTAGAATCGGTCCGGAAAATCGGAGAACTTTGGTGACAATTTGTCCGAGTCCTTGGGCGGCTGGACTGTCGCCGTTGTTGTTAGCACCGCCAAAGATACCGGCCGTCAAACCTGTCAATTTCGATGTAATGGCTGTGATTTTCGGCGAAACAACAGCTGTGATCAGACTTTGGAAATCGTTGATTGGTGCTGGTACGGTGATGTTGTATTGTTTGTTCTTTTCAATGTTGGCTTGTTCCAAGCGATCGATGAAACGCGATTTTGTATCGATAACATTATCGATTTTCTATTTACAGAAAGATTTAAATATAAGTTATTTAATGGGATATAAAGAATTCTGGAGATACTTTGGAGAAAAGCGTGAGTGCGTTGCGTGATTAGATGAATTGCGTAATATGCGAAATGTGAGATTAATTATGTACTTATAAAAATTTGAAATTTCTGCGATGAAAGCAAAAATATATTGAACAGCGCTCTAATAATATATTAAACTCGTAATTGTGGTAAATCAAATTTGTTACTTGGGAATCGCATAACATTTTTAAACTAAACTAATGAAATAATATCTAAAATTATTCAGCTAAGATATCAGTAAGGTAAATTTTCCATGTTTATTAATAAAATCTTTCATTGTTACGAATGTGATGTTCTCAAAGTACAAACTTAATTGAATGAGAAATGGTATAAAAAAATCCTAAATCCTAATTGCAAATCCATACTTTCGTCATCCCGAGGAATTACAATAGTTAATTTTAATTGATAGTTGTACCATATTTAAGTACAATAAATACGGTTAAATGCGCTCCAAGCCAATTTAACTGAACTGCAACTTTGTAAATGTTGTTCCTGTACAAACTCACTTTTGATTTTGTCATAATCACAAAAAAAAGAGGAATGTTATATTATGTTTGATTAAAAATTGTAAATCGCAAAGTTTCCGATTGCAAAGGTTTTATTAGACTACGCTTTACGAAATTATCCCGATTCGTCATTAGTCCATATCCCCATTGGATAATTATCACTGTAGTAGTGCTTCCTATTAGTCAAAGAAGAATACCCTTGATCGGCACAAATCATTTATCTCTGGATTTTTGCAAGATTGTTGGGGAAATAGTCGTAACCGATAGGGAGTCCACAAGATGGAAAAAAGGGGAAAGGGCGTATTTTTTTTCAGTTTTTACCTATTACCTCCAAAACGACAAAAGATACAAAACAAAAAACAGTCTAAAAAAACTAGGTATATAAAATTTCCATTTCAATGTTATATAAGTGGCTTTCGACTGAAACGGACAATGATCCTGTCCAAGTCGAATGAAATCGGATCAAAATTTCCCAATTCGGTGACAGCTGACTATCGTGTCATCAGTCCCTAACGCGATATTCTGAATTATAAATTGCATTTGTAATTATGCACCGTGCGAGATACAATTAAAAGGAAAAGTCTCAAGAAATATTAAAATGATTACTGAATAGCAAAATGACATACGGGTAATTTCAGGGAAATTGTTCGCAGAGACTTCTGGGGGATTAGTTTGGCAGATGATCCAAGTCATAACCTGGATCAATTTCCAGGATCATCATTTTGTATGGGATTTCCAATAAATCTGGAAATGATCTAGTAAGTCGAAAAACACTATAATACCCTGGATTTTTTTTTGTAAAAGTTGGCCCTAGACTAAACAATAAAATAATTTTGTACCTTTTTTGAAAGCTCCATAATTCTCGAAAGGACGCAAGTTAAGCCATGAAATTTTGTGTGTGTCTTCATATTAAGTCGAAGATGATTTTTGCCGATTGACTTACTAACTTCCTTTGCCTAATTTTCCCCAAAAAATGTATTGGGTATTATATATCATTAGTAGTTTGGCTGGTGTAGTGGTTAGTGCGCGCACCTTTGGTGCACAGGATCATGGCTTCAAATCTCACATAGTGAACCAATTCAGTTTATGGTGTTTTTCGAACTAATGACCCATGTGACGGACTATGATCTCACTTAGATGTTAAACGAGTACCCATTTATGGGGATAAATAACACTGCTGATCGTGCTTTTAATTTCGACACTTCAACAAAAAAGCAGTTAAGATCTTGGAAATTTAATGTCACTAACATATCTGCGGCCTTAGTCCAATGTTGGACTGTCGCGCCTGTTATTTTCTTTATTTATTTTATTATGTATCACTGAAAAGGGAATTTTATGTAGTTTTTTTTCATTTTTAGGTAATTTGTCACTAACTTTTGCCGTTTTGGAAATAATCACTTAAAACTTAAAAAATACTCCTCTCCTCCTTTCACCTTTTTTTCCATGTTTAGGAACCCCTATCGGGTAGGACCCTTTTCCCCCATAATCAGAAGGCCGTCCGCAACAATCCTGCAAAAATCCCCTCTCTTCCTTTCAACCTTTTTTCCATGTTGAGGAACCCCTATCGGGTAGGACTGCAAAAATCCAGAGATAAATGATTTATACCGTTCGATGGCCATATTCTGGTTTATTTTTCTTCAGCTATATGTATGCCTATATTTGATTTGTAGTCCAAATCGTATTCTATTCTATTCTAGTTAGGTAACAGTTGGATATTTTCATATTTTTTCCTGGGGAAAGTCCAGCGAAGTTCCCTTTGGACATTAAGTGCATTTGATTTAATTTTGGATACATTTTCGATAATCATAGTCTAAGGACTCGGAAGTGTTTAAATTTTATACGACCCGAACTTTATGCTCACTTATATATGGTAGTCCATGAGCCAATGGTCATAACCATAACTATAACCAATCATATTTCTATTATCATATCCTCATCCTGCTCCTTATCTTGCTCGTTTCATTGGTTCTATATGTTCAAACGTAGACCCAAAGCCATCTATATTTCAAAGCCTGGAACCAGAACACTCTCATACACTTTGACGGCAAACCATAGGATGAATAGTTGGAAAATATACATTGCGGTAAAGGCAAACCGGGTAGTGTCGCGGCAAACTTTACAACAAAAATATAGGTTCCCGGTCGATTTTCCCCGCGAAAAGTGCAATTTGTCGTGTAATAAAGTGCGCAAAATGTAGTGAAAGAGAAAAAATCCCGACAAAAAATGAATTTTCTACGTGTTTTCGCGATTTTTATTAAAGCAGAAACGGTTTGTTTACATGCTTTGTGCTTATGTTAAAGCATTGAGCAACGTATAGACGACCTGTTCATAGGCTTGATTTGTGTGCATGTATTGTTGGTTCTCGGCTTTCTAATATAGGTGCCTTTGCGTAGATCGAATGAAATCGAGTAGGCCTAGTGATATAAATAATAATAACTCTATAATATAAAAGATAATGGGCCAATTTTTCGTACATCTTATCGGCTGGTTAGTCTTATCGCATAGAGAAGACACACACAATATTCATAGTCAATAGTCTAAGGCCTATCTTCGGCTGAAGGTCATCGAAATATCGATCATTAATCAATTAGCTTTACACTTGTTGTTTCTGATTGAAATGCTAAAATAATTCGGCTAGTAGGTATTTGATGATAAATAAAGAATTATGATATAACGCTACAAGTTATACAAGCCATAAAAATTTAACAAATGCAATTAGAATAATTTAATGTTGTCTTTGCACTCAAATAAATAAATCGATTAGTTTTTCCTCTCCTCTTAGCGCCATAAGCAATGTGTTACTCGCAACTTTGGTTTACTCAGGCGAAGAAATGCATTTTCACTCTAATGAAATTAAAATTAATGAATCCCCTCAAAACTTACGCTGAAAACAAATCCAATAATAGCATTCTTTGCGGCAAATGTTCCATCGGGTAATTTTCTCTTTTCGCGATCCAAACCATCTGTGTTGGAAATCTGCAAAAAAAAATGAAAAGAAAGCGGGAAATGAATGATTATGCAATTTCCAAATAAAGAAAATTAACAAGGCTTACAAGCAAATGCTGCAATGCGGGCTTTCAATTATTATATCGATAAAAAATGTCCCCACTAATCATCATGCTCAAAATTTAATTATTATGTTTCACATGCGCACAAACACATTCACACAAAATCACGAGAAAACTAACAAAAATAACAAGAAGCAATCAAGAATACTATACATCCATATTAAAAGATATCCAAAAGAAGTAAAGATACTGTAATAATTACACTCCTGCTCCTAATTCCTCTCCTATACTTTTTATTAAATTCGTACATACTGCTACTCTTGATTGACTTAATTTTTTTCTTTTATTGGTTAATTTTACTTTCACTAATTCCATTTACACTTCGATGTGTGCATGTGTCTATTTAGCATAGTGTTTTCTGCACTCACACAATTAGTTACAAGTGCACTTACTTGGAAAAGGTAAGAACGTAATGGAAACATTTAATTGGCAACATTTTAGGCTACTTTTCAGCCATTTGGAAATAACTTAATTGAGATCCGACATATCCAAATGCATTTGGTATATCTTAAGTTTATAATTTGGTAACAGCTTGCACACAGATCATCCATTGTTTTCCACGCGACTGATAATAACGAAATGATATTATTCAAGTACCACTACAGAGTTAATTTATAAAAGTGGAATTGACTTGCATTCGGAACAGATAGGTACATCTTAATTAAACTACATACATATTTCTTCTATTTGTTAAGGTCGAATAACTTATTTTGGTTGTATGTAATTTGAGTTTTGTAATAATGTTTTTACTTGAAAATGTACCTAATAAGGTTACATTTGAGAAGGGTTAGGTAATTAGGTAATACGATTTATTTTTGAAGTACATTTTTAATGTTAAAAATTGTTCGTGCTTTGATCATAACTATCTGTAAGTTAAAAAAATACCGGCGTACAGAGGGCTGCGCCCGCAATACGAGGGTTTTTTAGAATTTTGATGCATAGTGAATATTTGTTGTAAATATATTTTATAAGCAATAGATAAGAATTGTGCACAGCATTAATGGAATGCTTCCTGTAAATCTATTTTTGGATTGGTCTAATTAAAGGTGGAAGGCGCTAGCCTTTCATTCTGGAACGCGTTTATAAAAATAGATTTACTATTTACCCAGTTTGTATAAAAGTAGGTACTCCAAGGCAAATCTACAGGCATTTTTCGATTTAAGATTTCTGATGGCCTTTGAGCAAAAAGAAACTCAGGCAAACGTAAGGCCGGCTTGGCTTTATATATGAACTGAATTATTGGCTGTAAAACTACTGTTACTCTTTTTTTAATCAAGGAAAAGCAACTTATATGAAATGATTCCATTGTGTCCCCTGACATAAGAGCCCACGCAAGCTTTACTATGAGTATTGAACAAGTACCTATACTTTTGCAGCTATTCAGGGACACCCTGTTAACTTGGTCCTACAAACTTCGAAAATATTTGTGGCAAACACTATTACCATTCTACGCATATCCACCAAATTTCATGTTCATTGTTTCATCAAGTTAAAAGATATGCATTGAAGAAATGCTTAAGAGGCTTCCCTTGCATTGTGAAAGGCCCTTACTAAATACTAACTTGGCTATATTTCCGGTTTGGATACAGATATTCGAATGAAAATTCGTAGACATATTCCCTATGGAATTTTCAAAATCAAATCCCTAGCAGAATTTTCATATTTGGAAACCTAAAAGGGGCTACACACGATCAAATTCAAATTTTACAAATTTACTGTTACTTACTTTTCCTTAGCAAAAGTCAACAGTCATAATATTTAACGTATATAAAGCCATACTGACCAATCTTTGTGCAAAGTTTCATATCGATCCCTATAACGGTTTAGAAAAACGGAGGTCGAAAAGGAAGTTTAACTTTGAACTCCAATAACTTTTTTACGGTTACTCGAAACTGGAAAATTTTAACTGACGTGAGATGTACTCGTTTAGGTCTTTGATTTAAATACCCATATGTCAATCTCCGATAAAAACTAAAATATTTGACTTTTTTCAAACGTTCGGGACACCCTGTTATCTTCTTCCTACCAACTTCTAAGGAATATGTGCATATGTGTTTTAAAAAGGCATTTTCTGGACGTCAACTAACACAAAAATATATTTTTTTTTTTCAAAAATGACCATGGTTTGTGGCTTTTAGAAAACGTTCATATACAACATGGCGCATTAATGTAGTTAAAAAATTGATTTTCCCACGGTACAACAATATTAACCAGACTTGTATTTATAGACATTTTTCAAAAAATAACGATATAATTTTTCCCAAAAATTTTTGAAATTAGTATATTAAGGATCATTGATAGTATAGCATTGCTTTAAAATATGGAAAGTTTTTCACCCAGGGGTAACCTAAAAATCCCTGTCCGATATTGTTAATCAATCAGGTACTCAAAACTAGGCCTGTTCGGTACCGAGATTTCAGTACCGGGTTTCGGTTTTTTTCAATACCCGGTACCACAAGCGGTTTCCCTGACTCAGGTTTTTTTTTCAGTACCGACGGTTTTTCTAACCATAAGCCGGTTTTTTTGAGTACCGGGTTAAAAACCGACTCAGGTTTTTTTTCAGTACCGACGGTTTTTTTAACCATAAGCCGGTTTTTTTGAGTACCGGTACCAAAAAACCTGAAAAAAACCGGCTCATGGTTGAAATGAATCGTTCTTTTTAACTCGGTACCAAAAAACCGACTCGTCGGTCGGTTTTTTTTTAACTCGGTACCAAAAAACCGGGATATCGGTACTTTAGAATATCGGGTCCGGTACCAAGTGAACACCGGTTTTGTACCGGGATCCCGGTTTTTGGAACAGGCCTACTCAAAACTTTCGTATTTCTAGCTCAAACTTTTCATAGTCCAGTACAATTGGTTCAAAATTGCCCCAAACCTAAACATCCAAAAAGAAAAGAAATTTTTGATGCCAAATTGTTGAATACACTGCCTAATATACGCAGTAAAAAGTTACATTAATTTGCGCCATGGGTTAAGGGGGGTAGGGGGTGGCAAAGGGGTGAACATTCAGTTTCTTGCAAATATCTGGAAAACTATGAGTCTGACCTTAAAATGTCCTGAGGATGAAACAAACTACATAAAATTACCTTTGGAATGATATAAAACAGTCTAGAGATTTTCTCAGAAAATTATACTCTAGACCCAAAAGTATTATAGTGAATTTACATTTTTTTAGTTTTACATTTTGCATTGTAACTCTTGATAAAATAGATTTAGGATCATAAGATCTTGTCCATATATTGTTAACAAAACTTGTTTGATTTGTACCAAAAATTGAAGTGCTCCGCCCATTGACTCCCCCCTCACTCCTCCTAGCATTTTTCAAAAAGGCATGCCTGTAGCTCCATTTCAAATTAAGCTAGACAGATCAAATTTGGTGGGGTGCCTAGTCTAAGACCCATTATGCTCCTTACTATAAATTATTAGCATCCGATCAAAACTAAGGGTACCCCCCATACAAAGTGACCCAAATTTCTAACAAATTTTACATTTTTTCACTTCTAAATTCTACCTAAAATAGAAAAAAAAATTTTATCTCTTAGAACGTCCTTATAACAGTTAATTGTAGTCTTCTGAATGTATATCCGAAAGTTTGTAAAAGAGCTTGCCTTAGAAGTACGAAAAATCGAGTTTGAAGGTTGCTAGTACACGTTACTCGAAATATTCGCAAATAGTCTTAGAACTGGTATCACTGACCTTCAAACCCAATTTTTTGATACTTGTAGCGCACGCCTTGGTACAACCTTTTGAATATACATTCACAAGACTACAATTAACTGTTATAATGACGTTCTAAGAGATAAATTTTTTTCTTGTATTTTACATAGAATTTAGAAGTGAAAAAACGTGAAATTTCTTAGAATTTTCGTTCACTTTGTATGGGGGGTACCCTTAGTTTTGATCCGATGGTATTAATTTTTGGTGGGGAGGATAATGGAGCTTAGAGTAGGCATCCCACCAAATTTGATTAGCCTGGCTCAATTTACAAAGAAGCTACAGGCATGCCTTTTTGAAATATGTTAGGAGGAGTGAGGGGGGCGTTAATGATCGGAGCACTCCAATTTTTGGTACAAATCAAATTCATTTTGTTATCAATATATGGACAAGATCTTATGACGGTAGGTATATTCTATCAAGGGTACAGTGCGAAATGTAGAACTAAAAAAATTTAAATTCACTATAATACTTTTGGGTCTAAGGTATAATTTTCTGAGAAAATCTCTAGACTGTTATATATCATTACAAAGGTAATTTTATGTAATTTGTTTTGTCCTTAGGACATTTTAAGGTCAGACTCATAGTTTTCCAGATATTTTCAAGAAACTGAATTTTCACCCCTTTGCTACCCCCTCCCCCCTTAACCCATGGCGCAAATTATTGTAACTTTTTACTGCGTATATTAGGCAGTGTATTCAACAATTTGGCATCAAAAATTCCTTTTCCTTTTGGATGTTTGGGTTTTGAGCTATCTGTACTAGACTATCAATGAACCATATAAAATATCTGTGGGCTTGGTCATTATAACCATCAACCTGTCCACTTTAGAAATTATAAAAGTGTACGATGTACGATGTACGTCGAATCCACTTTCATGTTTTTTTTTTTCAGCAAATGAAACGCAGCATTTATCGTTTTCCTTCTTCTCCTCTATGGCACGATAGCCCGACGTCGGGCCTTGGCCGCCTGGATTGAAAACCTCCAATTGTCGCGGTCACGCGACCTTGTCCTCCAGTTCCGAAAGCCTAGCATCTGGTGGGCGTCCTCACATACAGAATGCTCCCATCATGCTCTCGGTCGTCCACGCAATCTGGCTCCGTCCACTTGTTGCGCGTTCATCACCTTTTTGGGCATGCGATCGTCGTTCATCCTTTGTGCATGTCCCGCCCATTGCAATCGCTGCTATTTCACGATATTCGACACCATACAGCTGATACAACTCAAGGTTGTACCGGATGCGACATTCACCTCGTTCACGAACGGCCCCGAAGATTCTTCGGAGAACCTTTCGCTCGAATGTGTCCAATAGGTGTTCAGAGTTTTGGGTTAGGGTCCATGCCTCGCAGCCATAGCATAGCACAGGTCGGATGATGGTTTTATACACGTGGAGCTTCGTGTTACTGTGCACCAGCTTCGAATTCATAATTTGGAGGACCGCAAAGTAACACTTATTAGCTAGTTGTATCCGTCGCTTTATCTCATCTGTTTCGTTGGCGTCCTTTGATAAATTGCAACCCAGGTAAGTGAAGTTGTCTACATATTCTATATTGAGGTCCCCCACTGTGATACTTGAATTTACTGGCGTTCTAGTTTTTGATTACATCATGACCTTGGTTTTAGATTCGTTGATATGTAGCCCAACTTCTTTGGCGGCGTTATTGAGATTATGCAGAAGGCTTTCTGCATCACCCAATCTTCGAGACATGATGTTGATGTCGTCGGCGTAGGCTACTAGTTGAGTCGATTTAATGAGTAGCGTTCCGCTGCTGTCCAGATTCATGGCTCGAATCACATACTCCAGAGCCAGGTTGAAGAGCGTCGGCGCCAGCCCGTCGCCTTGCTTGAGGCCAGTACGAGTTTCAAATAGGTCAGTGAGTCTGTTCTGAACTCTGACCCTCGAGACGGTATTAGTCATCGTCATCCTTATGAGTCGCACTAGCTTAGCCGGCACTGTAAAAACAAGGTTGAATATTACATCGAAAACTCGTTGAATTTTACACCTTTTTTCTCGCAAAATTACAGTAAACGTTTATTTTTCAACAAAATTTCTAGTATACCCACAAAAAAGTGTAATATTACACAGATTTTTCAATATTACTCTATCTCAGTGTAATTTTACACCACATTTGGTGTGAAGATGTGTCATTACTTTATTCTTGTGTAACTTCACATTTTCAGTGTATATTTACCAATTTTGGTGTAAAAAATACACCTACATTTGTGTAAAACTGACTTTTGTGCATTATTGCATTTTCCTGTATCTCACAAGTGACTTGTTCTGTGTGCAGTTAGTCTGTTCCGTTCGAAGTGCGTTCGTGTGAGCATCATATTATTGTTGTGTTGTAGCGCTTTTTTGCTCTTGAACCGAAGAGGGTGTGGCAGCTCTTGGCCGTTGCAATAACGGGTAGCTCCAGGACGATTTACACCGAAGAACGGGCTGCCGTAAATATTATTATAAACCCGGATGTAAATTTACATATTTGCCGGTGTAAACTTACATTTTTTTCATGCAAATTTGCTTATTTCTGATTTAAATTTACTTAAGTCTAAGAGTAAGCTTACTTATTTATGTGTACAAATTTACACCAATTTTGTAGTAAATATTTACACCGTAAAGCGTAAAATTACTCTCGTTCATATAGTGGTGTAAATTTACTACTATAATAGAAGGAAAAAAAGTTTCCTCCTATTATTGGAGTAAAATTTTTTAGAGTGGGTATACCAAAATGCAGCAGAATGTTGTACAGTACGCTGCGATCGATACTGTCGTATGCCTGCTTGAAGTCAACAAATATTTGGCATACGTCGATGTTGTATTCCCAGCAGTTCTGGAGTAAAAGCTTCACCGTAAAAAGCTGATCTGTCGTCGAACGACCAGGTCTAAAGCCGCCTTGGTACTCGCCAATGATTTCTTCTGCGTACGGATTAATTCTATTTTCCAGAATCTTAGGTAAAATCTTATAAGTCGTACAAACTAATGAGATGCCTCTGTAGTTCTCACATTTCAACTTATCCCCTTTTTTGTGGATTGGGCAAATGATACGTTTACGCCAATCTTCCAGGATTATTTCGTCGTTCCATACTTTAACGATAAGTGTGTGTATATCCTTAACAAGGCTCTCCCCACCATGCTTCAGCAGTTGAGCTGGAATCTCGTCAGCGCCCGGGGCTTTATTATGTTTTAGTGCTTGCATGGCGAGATCAACTTCTTCTACTGTTGGGGGTTGAACGGGAGGGCCTGTTTCAGCCATCAGCTCCGGAGCTTCTTGTGTGTGGTTGTTCGGTTGAACATTGAGGAGCCTTTCAAAATGTGAGGCCCAGCGTTTATCAACGCTATCGGTGTCGCTTATGATATTGCCATCCTTATCCTTACAGGGACTGATCCTGGGTTGGTATCCACTTTTAATTGAATTAATCAGCTTGTACGCTTGTCTACTGTTCCTACTAACTAGTCTTTGGTTTATTTGCATCAACTGCTCGTCAAGATGCTTACGTTTCTTACGCCTAATTAACCTATTCGAAAATCGTCGAAGCTCGTCATATTTTGTTTTTTTTGCTCTAGTTGCGCGTTCAGTCCATTGGCGATATGCCTCGCCAACAAATTTACCTATAAAATAAAACTAAGCACACTAAAATCGAACAAGAGGTTTGATTTTTACAAAGCTTCAAAGTCAAATTTGTGTGATTTGACCCAACAACAATCTATTTTTTCATCTCAATTCTCTCCAACTTCTGCCAAAGCCAGGTGCTTGTACGATTCTTTTAAAAATTGGCGCATAGTCTTACGACTATATCTCTCTTACATCATTTTATTCTAGCTCCATTATTTCTAACAATTTTAATACCTTAAGTTCAGAAAATTAGGGTTGATTTTGGCTCAAAATAATTTGAATAGATTTTACCAATTGCAGATCTTTAGGGGCAGTCTGAATTACATTGTATTGAATTCGAGCTCAAATTAAGGTATCTAAATTAAATATTTTTTTCCATCAATCCAAATTTCATTGATTTCAGAATTAATTTAATTTTTCGTATTGCATTCTCTTGTCTTTAAAGAGGATTTGTTTTAATTTGATTTGTTAAGTTGAAACAACTGGCTCCCTTGATTTAGTTGCACTCGTAGAGTGCCAGTAATCTAGAGATCCGGAGATCGAATATCGGCGTTGTCCCAAATTTCCGTACATATGCGGATAGGCAATATATAGTGCTTGCAACATTATACGGATTTATATACACTCCGAAATGATATGCAATGTAACGTTGACTCGAAATTGCCTATAAACGGCTGAGTAAACGCACCATGGTCCTACATGGGGCTATACGGTACTGATAAGAAGAAGAAGTTGAAACGAGTATGTACACTGAACCAAATATTCTCTTCACATGAACGTATTTTTTTTCGTAAAATTTTGAATAAAATTTTCAATTGATTTGAATAATCATTTGTTGCATTGAAAAATTACGGGCAGATTTTTAGAAAAAAAAAGTTGCAAATTATTCAATATGAAAATTTTGTTTTTTGTTTTATCAAATTAACTAAATTTTCATCAGTTTTATTACTATTCGCTTACAATTTTTTTATCAATTTGAAGAAATCGCACTTTGTAAAAGTTTTTCTTCGTATAGATGAAATTATTCAAACTGACGGTTTGTTTCCGCTAAATTATTGGAACCAATTGACGACGTCGGGCTATCGTGCCACATTGATGGTGATGAATTGTAAGACTGACAAAAATTAGTCAAAATAACAAATTCACAATTTGTCAGATTCGTCAAAAGAATGAAACTTAATCAAATAGAAGAATAGCATCATTCTTATATTTTATATATGTCATATTTTATCATATTGAATAATTTAATCATATTGAGAAAATCAATTCTTCAATTTTTTTTTTACGAAATTTCTTCACACTGATGAATAAATAGTAAAGCATTTTCTGTATCTTTTCGATTTTTTGAGTAATCTTTGCCTTTAAATTTTAATGGAAATCTCAATTCCAAAAAGAAATTGTTTATACCAATTTGTGAGAAAAAAAAATAAAAAAGTCGTGGTCGAGTCTCAATAAGGCGTCCGCCATGCAGTGTGTATCAAGTACTGCAGGTCTTGAGAACATTGGAAATATATTTCCTTTATGGCGCAGTGGCAATATGAGTGGACTGGCACGCAAGCGGACCGAGTTCGAATCCCGCTTCTAACAAAATGGTAATATGGTTAATTGTATATTATAGTGTTTAATAAATGTTAAGAGTCTTGAATAAATATAATAATAAATTAAATTAGTTTCAATACGAATAAGGCAAGACGCAATGTTAATTTTTAATATTTAAAAAAAATAATAGAAAATTCTTCATATTAACAAATTATTTATCAATTTACAATAATTTCGTAATTATTCAATATGACTATGGTATTCTTCAATCCAAATAACAGCTTCATTGACCGTATTTTGATGAAATTTTCTTCATATTAAAAGTAATTTCGTCGAATTTACTAATTTTTTTGGTTCAGTGAGTGTAATGTACACTAGTAACTTTAATTCAAAGGTTAGAACTGGCGAAACTAGTTCAATATTAAATACCTGAATGGCATTAGCCATGTGTGATTTAAAATATAACAGAAATTATAGACAGAGGAGGCTTTAGACAAAACGCTGTGTTGACATCGCATAAATCCAGAAATACATACATACATACGTACGTTTTTTTGCGAACTGAAATTTGATTCATTTTAAATTAATTGAGTTGATCAGATGCATACATTATTTTGTTTAATCCAAGACACTCAGTACCATCGCACAGCAAGCTGTATAATGGTTAGGTGGTAGTGTTTTGGTTTGCTATTTTAATAGTCCAATTCTTGTATTGAGATGAAACATAAAAATATTAAATTAGGTGCGTCGAAAATAGCGATGTATGCTCTTCATGAGGCAGCATCAGTAGAGATGCTAAATTTCAAACTCTTCGATTAGAACACTCTTGGAATTTCTTTCAAAATTTTAGCCTAAACTAGCTTGTTGTTGTACGTGTCTTATCTTTCTGATAACTGACTTTTACGAGTTAAATAAAAAAACATAATGATTCTTGCTAAGGGCACGGCGAATCGGTGGATTCGAAACCATTTTATTGGATTTTAGTTTAGTCAAAATCCAAATCCTGTGGATGGGCTCATTTGGCGCAACGAAAATCCAATAAAGCGTATGAATCCATTTTTTGGATTCTAAGTTCTGTCAAATTCATATTTTTTTTTCGATTTTGACAGAATGATGAGGATTGGCCGTTCGTGGGCAGCTTAATGGTACTTTCTTGGGAATGATTAACGGAGCATCTCTGATTTAATGTCCAAGGCGACTGATTTATAGATACAGAAAAGTATAAATTAATCTTTATGGCAATTGTCCGAAATTATCAAATAAGTTAAATATACACCCCCAGTCAAAAAAATTAAAGTCAAAACACAATCTGAGTGGATTAAAACAAAAACAGTTAGGATGTGACGCTAGGACTTTCGAAATAACGACCGAATCGCAACTGTCCCTATTCAAGACCCAATTTTGAGCATTGAATTTATTAGTGCATCAGCATAATGTTGATGAAACATAACTGTTATTAAATATTTCATTTTTTCTCGCAAACTATGAGCAACATAATGGCCTTTGTAAACAAATACTGAGTTATGCTCTCTGCTGCAAGGAAAAGGATATTTTGAGATAAACAACTCTCGAAAAGGTTGTCCCTATTCAAGTGACTGGGAATGTATATGGATATGCTCGTGTCATATTCAACAATCTGGGTGCTTATAGCAATAAAATACAGTCGGTTTTCTGACCTATTCCACACAGCTAGATAAAAATTCAAACTTTTATTTTTATAGATACATATGTATATACTTATATTGATATGACCGATTATAGCTAATTTGCATTAGCACGCGGTCATTTTGTGGTTTGCTTTAGCTCGGATTACATCAATTATTATTGTATGTGATATAACTTTTAAGTTGGCGTATGTATGTCATAGCTCATGGATATGTTGAGCGTATGACATATGGCAGTGTATGGAGAAATGTTGAACGCCATGACTTATATTTTGATTAGAGGGACGGGCACTGACCGAAACCCAGGTGTAATGTATGTAACATACATACTTGCTAAATGGCAGTGCCAATACCGTGAACTAAAAGTGAATGTTGGTTGGGTCAGTATAGTATCTTTTTATCGGTTACTGAAATATACATATTTCAAAGTACATATAAGGTGTTTTATGTGTATAGCTTTTGTGTGGTTTCGTTTTATGTGTGTATCTTAAATATAGTACATTAGATATGTTAGATGCAATTTTCGAGTCGCTTTGGTGAAGCAAAGTAGGTACATATGGGTATCATTTAATGCATAATTTCTATTTGGTCTGAACTTTATGAAAAGCTTGCTAAAAACCATGGTGTACTACGGAAAATTTGTTGCAAATCGTCGCTATGTACATTAATAGCATGGACATGCAGACTTCCCTATATTTCGATAGCTGATGGATATACGAGTACATACTACGTTACACTGTTTGCTTTTTATGTTAACCTTCACTAGAGATGTAAATGTCGCGCTACTGTATAGTGTATAGCTGTTCTGTGTTTCAAGGCAGCTAAAATAAGTACATAATGGCAAATACGGAAGGAACCCTTTACCAAGTTTTCAATATTCGCGGTCAACTTGCCATGGAGACATTACGTTTAATCGGTAGGGCAACTGATGAGAGGTTTGACGTAGAATAAATTACTTTATTCGATTTCCGACTTGACAATTATCTTGGCCTTAATGATTTGTAGAAGGGAGTTGGCATGCTTCACATTTTTGTGCTTTTTTTATTCCCCGAGATGTAACCAGTTTTGTTTAAAGATAATTTGGCACGTATCTATCTGCTTCTATATTTAAAAAGTTTACAATTTTTCAAATTATTCACCACATCCATAGCTAAATACATAAATGAATCACAGACAAGACAACATTTTGAAATGCAAGCCCCGCTTCATATGAAGATGTATAGTCAGTGCAGTCAAAATATCCCATTTTAGGCCTCCAAATAGAAAAAAATAGAGTAAGGCTATTTTTTGTGGTTTTTGAATCAGCAGGCTCCCAGGAATCTAAGACTCATTTAGCTAACTACGAGAATAACGGCTTTAAAAAAATACATATACGAGAAACACGAAAATTTTCCATTGGATCCCAATTTTCCACTGTGAGGGTCCTTAAAAGAAGTAATAAACGCCGGATATGGAATGTACTCGACGTCCTCTTTGATATGACACCTCACATGCCCACGTTCGATCAAGGTTTGTAATTAGTGTCCTTTTATGTCCTTTTTGAGAGCTTTCCGATAATTTTTTTCTTAGCAAATTTAATGGTAGAAACTTGAGCTATTATAGATTCGGAAAAGTGAGAAACGTAGTGACAATTTGAACTACTCTCGTAATTATGGCTTTGGAAAGATACACGGGAAACACAGTAATTCTCCATTTAATCTCGATTTATTCCGTTGAGGGTCCTTGAAACATGGAACAAACACCGGATATGTAATATATTTGACGTCCCCTTTGATTTGATACTCCACATGCCGACCTCCGGTCAAGGATTAAAGAGTATCCTTTTTTGTCCTTTTTGCGACCTTTCTGATCAAAATTTCTTTTAGCAAAATGAGTTTTAGATTCCTGGGAGCCCACTGATTCAAAAACCACAAGAATTAGCCTTACCCTATTTTTTTCTATTTGAAATGCTAATATGACTGCACTAGTACCCTGAGCGAAAGGTGTAGTAAATCAGGGGCGAACCCAGGAATTTATTTCGCGGGGAGATTTGGGCATGCAAGATACTCATGAAAGCATACGTTTATTTTCAGACCTTAACCTTAAGATAATCGTTTTTATATATGTACATATTCTAAATTTCACAAAAATTTAATTTAAAATATTTAAAGTTGATTTTTATGAAATAAATTTAAGTTCTTTTTTTAAATACTCCCATAGAAAATAACTGGTTTTGGTAACCGATTTTTTTTTTATTTCGCATTAATTAAAACTTTAAAAAATAATTCGCAACTATATTTTGTCACGCTCTGTGGCTCACTTGGTTGAGTCGCACTCTACGATGCTAGTAATCTAGAGGTCCGAAGATCGAATCTCGGCGTGGTCCAAAAATTTCCGTATATGTGCGGATAAGAAATATATAGTGCTTGCAACATTATATACACTCCGAATTGATATGCAATGTAACTGTGGCTCGAAATTGCCTATAAACGGCTGAGTTAACGCACCATGGCCCCACATAGGGCTATACGGTACTGAGAAGAAGAGATATGTCTGTCAAAACTAATAAAATTAATTAATTAATTATTTTTTTTATTAAACTTAAATAAACCTAGTAAATGAGATTGCAAAATGTGATGGAGATTTTTTTTGTTTCTTTTTTATTACACTTAAATAAACTTAGTACATGAGAATGCAAAATGGAATGGAGAATTTTTTTTTGTTTCTTATGTTTTTTGGGGTGCTGATCACGCATTCCCACAGGGTCAAAATCGCAAGAAACCCCAAAATCTTCGGTGTTTTTCCTAACTCTGAAACGATTCATATCTGTTAGGGAGAACATGATTACGCGTCCAAAGAGACATAAATATTATAAATCCGTTGAGCGATATTACTACAATTAATATTAAGTTTACTTTTTTTTTAACATATGTTGTCCATATTATGAATTCAATTTTGATATTAAACGGTTTTTAATTTTTGGTCGCAAAAGTTGCATTTTTCTTGTTCTTTATGTATTTTGGGGTGCTAAGCCTGAATCTATAGCTTACCACCAAAATTTCGTTCCGAAACAGGGTCAAAATCGCAAAAAATGACTATCAATTTTAAAGGATAAATGTACAGTTTCGAAGTTATAAGCCAAAAAACTCCGAAAATTTTCGGGTTTTTTGCGGTTTTGGCCCTGTTTTGCAACGCAATTTTGGTGGGAAGCTCCGGGTTCAAGCTCACCCCAGAAAACATTAGAAACAAAAAAGTTTCTCCACCACATTTTGCAATCTGAAATCACCTACATTGTGACCACACTATAGATCTTGAGACTGAAAATCATCATTTATTTCTTATGTAAATATAGTTATGTTGTGTAAATTTTGTTTAAACTAATACTTTTGAAAAATCGGTTTCATAATTTCAGGGGGTTTTTTATCCCCTAATCCCCCCCTTGGGTTCGCCCCTGTAGTAGATGAACTAATGAACCTCATTTCTTGCAAAAAGTTTATAACATATTCGTCAAACCATAGATGTCAATTGATACAACATTTCCGAAGATCTCCAACCGATTATTATCAATTACGGACTGCAATAGAAAGTGTTAACCAATTAACACTATCGCAAAAACCTTGATAAATTCGCAATTCGACACTAAAAGCAAACCAATAATATATATGGATAGCCTTGCTACAGAAAAATCTCTGTCTTTGAATTTAGCTGCATAAAATTGCAATCTTGGAATTTGAATGCAAACAAACAATATGCATGAATTTTGCCATCATTGACATTCTGTGCTCATCTTTCAAACAGCAGCTTATAGCTGAAGGTGTTTTAAGGCATTAGATTGCATGTCGGGTCGATTATGGTGTACACAACAAACATTCAAAATGATCGTTTGCTAACAAGGTTTCGAAGTAGCAAATGGACAATTTTGTGGTTTATGAATGTAATTTACAAGTGAGGACTATACAGGCATTTGAATGAACTGCAAATATTATACTATAGGTTTATGGCTCATTAGAGTTTTATCTTTTTTACGTTACGTACAAATACCAACATCATTAGAAAATGGGTTAGTTAAAAATAAACGCATATGACAGTATTTAAAAATATTCTATATCAACTTATTTTTAATGCCCCGTCTCCCTCTATCTACGACCATGATATAAGCAATTATTTAATTTTTATTTGTGACTTTACAGGTTGCTCCTGATGTTAGAATTTTACGGTTTAGTGGTAAAGAGGTAGAATCGGGGGTGAAATCCTAGACAACAAACTTAAATGAGAGTACATTAAAATGTCATATTGGTCGAATGGAATATACATGAATACTTGTCTCTCGAGCCCCATTCCTTACATGTCAAATGATATGCAAATGACGATAAGAGCAGGTGAATTTTCGCCTACACACACAATCAAAAATCTTTGAAGCGTCTAGACTGTAGAACTATGAAAAACCAGGGCGTATAAATAGCAAATTATTTTTTTTGCTCAATCCGCAGATCAGAAATATTTAAATAGTATTTCTGAATGTTTCTTATCAGGTTAAGTTTAATTTACTACAGTAACAGTCTGGACTCTTTACTAATAGAATCGTTTACAATTCTAGAACTTTTGAATTCGCGCGATCGCTAGTTTTTTTCTTTACGTTGTAATTTTTTTGTAATATGCATTAACGTCCCATTTTACCTCTCATATTGAGTTTCGTGCCTATGTCTTTCGATTTTAAAAATTGTTTTGCAAGCAATTTGAAATAAAATCTTTCGGGTTTCTTGCTTGAATCTTTTGTTTTCACCGAAAGAAAATTATATAAGAAAATATAACTAATGAGAAATTTAGAGGTATTACTCTGTATTGAGGTAATTTCAGCAAGATATATTTGTATGAAGATGGTTTATTTATTCTGAATGAATTTTTCCTTTATCTTTTGTAAAATTTTCCTGTACCAGCCAACGCTAAATGTGTCTTTAAAAATATGTTAAATACTTAACAGCGTAATGTAATCACTGAAATGATTAAATAGGCTCCTCAAATTATTCTAATAGTGAGGTAAGTTTCAGTAAATGAATTCGTTAAATTAAGGGTCTAAAGCCCGTTAAATAAATAAATATATATTGTTCTAAACAAAGTATGGAGCATGCCCCCCCCCCACACACACACAATGTATTCAGATGTATACAAACAACTGCATGTCAGCATGTTTACGAAATTCAAATTAAAATCTACTATTGTATCTTTTCATAAATTCTGCGTTCAAATTGTCATATATGTAATAATAATAATCATAAGAGCACAACCAATCATCGTTTCACATGTTACACTAACTCGAGTATATTATATAATTCTGAAATGCATAAACATTTACATTGCAATACCGCAACAGACAACTGTCGGCTACCGGCTTATTTACCATATTATATTATATCATAGATGCCGCGTCTAAATAATGAGATTGCTTATGGTCTAATGGAAATACTCTAATATGCCCCTGCTTTCCTCGACTTTTAACGGAACTGACGACTTCTGGCATTTGTTTTTTTTTTTTTTGCAAATCTAAGCACACTCGTGCAGTAAGTGGAAGTGGGTGCTAATTGTTTGTCCAAAGCGATTTATATCTAAACATATGGAATGTACATTTCAACATACGGGCATTTTGCGTAATCCATGTTGGCCCGAAAAAATTGTTTTGATATCGGTTTGATTGCGGTCTCACATATCCAGCCGCCTCGTGAATTACATAAAATCTTACAAAAAAAAAATGCTTACCTCGACTTCGATAGGACTCAGCTCATCCAATGAGTCGGCAGGTTCCTGGACTTCTTCAATGTCTTGTCGTTTCGTTCGTATTTTCGGTGCAGCAAAAGCTGTCTGTAACACTACAACAATGAGCACTAAACTTAAACTCCACTTGAATCCTTGCATCTTGAAATGTGTTGGACACGATATAACTTTAAATCTAATGACTATAATCCACAGATATTTTTATGTAATTCAAGAAGTTTCCTTATTGATCTGAAAATAAAAGATAAGAAAAGACGTTTAAGTTGTTCCAATAATCTAAATTAGAATAATTGTGAAAAGAAAGCGATGAAAAACACTTTGCGCATTAATCGGATAATTCGTAAAATCTGTAACTACTTCTCCTTGCGCTCCGACGAAAAACACTTTTTAAGCGGATAAACTGGAAAAACGGTTCAACGAATCAAACGACACAAACGCGTTAACATTCGCCAGCAAAATGACCACCATCGGGAGTCTTTCAAGCTCACTGTACGCAGACACTAAGACGCGAGCAATGCAATAAAGGTGGAAAATTGAGAAAAAAAGCTCGAATGGAAAATTCAGCAAAGAAAATGGCCAATTGAGCCAAGTAGCTAACTCAAAAGGCACCAGATGCAATCATCGAGTACGTTATGGTCCAGCATATAAAACCAACACACGACTACAAACACTTTTATATTATTAACCCATTGACTAAACATATGTTAACGTATTCAACAGTTTTTAAATGTAATACCGCTATACTGTCTTTTTGGCTCGGCTCGCGTTCAGGCGCATACGATTAAGGTGTTACTTGAATGTTTCTTGTTTGGCTTTACGCGAAAAGTGCACTCTCTGAATGTTGCACTCGCACGTTTATTGTTGTTTATTTTGTATTTTTTTTTGCAAATAGCGCACAAGAGATTCACGACAACGGCCACAGAATATATACCGCACACGTTTTTGCGTTGAAAATGTGTTAAAATGAGTTTTGCAGATCTCGATATGAAAGAAAAGAAGTAGATAAGTGTTAAGGATTGTATGGTAAGTAAGCTCTTTATTCAAGTATACGTATAGTATGGGCTTACAAATGATGATAACCAGGTGGAATATACAAGGTATGGTTTGATCAACAGGTAGCCTGGGTATGAAGCCCAGCGTAGAGTTGAAAAGCGATCAAATCTACCACAAGCGACCCCGATCGTTGAAATTGAACACGAAACTGCAAAACCTGGTTAACTTGATGAATTTGATTTGGTGGGATTTGATGGCGCCTTCTTTGCATTTGCCATACGCTTGGGTTGTATCAATCAATTCAACATGAGTAGCAAATCTCACACATTCAAGATATTTTACGTACTTAACGATATATGGGCTAGAGTCACCGAGTTTTTTTTTCGCGTTATGTTTATATGGCCTTATAATTGCATATCAACCGTAAAGCTCGTAGCAGTATGTGGCAAATCTATGTATCTGTAGTGCTTTGCAATCTGAAGTTCAACTTTTTTGATAAATCTAAAGATAAATGACGTGTTATTGTGCAAAAATAATACGTGTGTGATTGATTTGCTGATACCAAAAAACGTAAGAATATTTATTTAAAATGTATTATCTGGGTCAATCTATTTTAGTAAATGATAAAATACTATTAGAATGCAAAGTATAGAAATAAATAAAAAATCCTTCAAAATTTTGGATTTTTTTAGTCTAGTTTAATTTTTATTTGGAATGTTATTCCCTGTTCTTATATTCGAATAGCAAGCCTAAAGACGTTAAATTAAAAACAAAAACAAAAAAAGAATAACACGAGACATCGAGAAACCTAAAATAAGTTAGCAACAGCACTTAACACACATCTTTATACTTAGAGATCTGTTCTTGGCCCACTTTTGGCCGTAGAAACATTGAAAGGCTTGAATCTACGAGAAGGTGGCAGGTCCGATGGGATGAGGCCTCTACTGGCCGATGAACACATACCCTTATCCCAAACATAGCCATGTGGGTTAACCGAAAACACGGGGATACGATTTTCTACATGACTCAATTCTTAACGGGCCACGGAGGGACTGACAATATTTGCTTCGGTTTAAGTTAGACGACTCACCAGAATGCCCGAGATACAAGGGAGTGGCAGAAGATGCGATACATGTCTTATTTTATTGTCGCAGATTTGGAGATATCCGCAGTGAACTCGAAGCGGAACTGGGAGAAAACAGCCCCGAGAACCTAGTGGTTCTGTTGCTGCTATTTGCAAATAACTGGGATTTAGTTAGCATGACAATTTGTGCGGTCCACATGGAGTTACGGAGGGAGGAGCGCAGACGCAAGACTGCTACCCGTGGTGATGGCTGATTAGTGGTTGTAAGTTATCATGAAAAAGTCTTCATTCAGTTTTCTATTACCTGATACGCTTGTAGTGAATTATTCGGAAGAAACGAAAATAGGGATATGAGCATCGTTCTTTATTATGGTCTCTACCAGGCAAATCTGTATACACTTTCTGACGAAATCTCCTTCAGGCTTCATGTTTAATTCAAATAAATTTACAGAGAGATCTTCATGTGACATATCTTTTATTCTAACATTTAAATATTGCGTTCAGCGAAAGTGTAATGTTTCATTGGAGCGATGAAATGGGGATCCTAAAAAAAACTTTGGGTTTACCTAAGGGGAAATTTGTGTTTTGAAAGACTAGATGAAACGCGAGATTTCACAATGCAGGATATCAAAGGGGGGCAAGCCCGACATTTTTTTTAACATCAAGATTTTCTTAGGAGTCGTTAGTCACGAAAATATTGTTAGGCAAAATTTAGAGTAGTCCGGCTGGTGTAATGGATATAGTGCTACAGTGGTTGTACAGGATCGCGTCTCCTGCCGAAACATGCCGAGAAGCTTCTTATCTCACATGCACAGCATCCATAGACAAAAACATTATCCGATATTCGGCTGGAAATATTCAGGGATACATGCTTTTCCTCTTCCTTAAAATAGGAGCCCACGCTCTTAAGCTGTTTTTCCTCTTCCAAATAGGAACCCAAGCGCTTCAGATGCTCCTATATCCTCTTTATTCAACTGAGAGTCCGATCTCATTAGCTGCCCAATTCAGCTACTCCTCTACACTTCTAGAATAACATCGGGAGTTCTAGCTATCCCTCCCTAGGCTGTGTGAAGTTAGCCAGTCATTTTTTTGATATTAGGTCCTTTTGCTCGGTGAACCGTTTGTTCTACAGCGGCTACGTTTGTTCTTGATTGTTCGCCAATTAATATCGTTTGTTCTTCTCTAATTATTTAATTATAGCAACTTTAAAATTGTGAGTGTGAACTTAGCCAGTCATTTTTAAATATGGGTCGGAAAGGTATAGGTTTGGTATCAATCGAAAGCCAGACGTTTGTTCGTTTTGTAGGGCGTTTGTTCATCCTGGAAACGGAAGGATACAGGAATTATTAAGGAAAAAGAGATTAGGTGTGACGTCATCTACACTCAACCAACGCCATCTACTCAGCTCAGCTGTACGACGATGGTGTGGATCTTGCATAAATTGTTCGCGGGGCACGGGCAAACAACAACAACGTTATGAGAAGCAACAACAATGCAATGCAGATTTGACGTTTACGAGTTACATTGCGGCCTTAATATATAGATGGCGGTGGTTGAGTGTAGATGACGTCACAACTAATCTCTTTTTCCTTAATAGCTCCTGTATTCTTCCGTTTCCAGGATGAACAAACGCCCTACAAAATGAACAAACGTCTGGCTTTCGATTGATACCAAACCTATACCTTTCCGACCCATATTTAAAAATGACTGGCTAAGTTCACACTCACAATTTTAAAGTTCTTATAATTAAATAATTAGAGAAGAACAAACGATATTAATTGGCGAACAATCAAGAACAAACGTAGCCGCTGTCAAACAAACGGTTCACCGAGCAAAAGGGCAAAAGAGATTAGTTGTGACGTCATCTTCACTCAACCAACGCCATCTACTCAGCTCAGCTGTACGATGATGGTGTGGATCTTGCATAAATTGTTCGCGGGACACGGGTTGCCCGTCCAGCTGAGCTGAGTAGATGGCGTTGGTTGAGTGAAGATGACGTCACAACTAATCTCTTTTTCCTTAATAATTCCTGTATCCTTCCGTTTCCAGGATGAACAAACGCCCTACAAAATGAACAAACGTCTGGCTTTCGATTGATACCAAACCTATACCTTTCCGACCCATATTTAAAAATGACTGGCTAAGTTCACACTCACAATCTTAAAGTTGCTATAATTAAATAATTAGAGAAGAACAAACGATATTAATTGGCGAACAATCAAGAACAAACGTAGCCGCTGTAGAACAAACGGTTCACCGAGCAAAAGGACCTAGTTTCAAAAAAATGACTGGCTAACTTCACACAGCCCTAACAATCAACGAATTCTGAATATGCATTAAATATTGGATATGATTTTATTACTTGGCCGCAAGCTCAGATTTTCCGACTACACGCCACGTAAAATATTCCCAAATTGAAAAAGAAATGAAAAATGTGATAACGATCCTTTGAAAAGTGTTAATTAAAAAATTTAAATTAAATTACAATTTAATAATCGTTCTGACATATTTCTCTCTCTTGATTACCGTAACTCCTAGTGGAGCATGGTGCGTTGATGACTACCGTGTGTAGTCCATCAACGTTACAAAGACAATTGAATTCGGAGTGTGATACAGTTGTCAGCCATACCACTTCCTAGTCGCATTGTTAGTTTATTATTCTACGATAAGAATATATGTGACCGGGAAAGTTAAAAGGGGGCTATCTGGTAAAAACAAACAAGCGAGTAAACGGCCGATAAAGAAATCAAGTCGTGTTATTGTGTTTAATTCATTTGTCGTGATCTGATTTCTATGAAACTTGGCATCTATATACTTTCGATGATCCTGACTTGGATAATGTTACCGGAAATGCAATTAGCGGGTAATATAACAGTAAATCCAAATGTAAATCAATTTAAATTAATTTTTCAACAAGTTCGAGCATATCTTCATCACTTTCTTTGCTATATTTTTTGATTGTTGATATGCAGGATCCATTGGTGACCACAAAAATGTTTCAGAGATTGCAATGTTGGCAAGTGACTGGAATAACAGTAAATCATTCTGTAAAGATAACGATGCAATTCCTTTCAATTGCTTGCCTTGATTCTCTTCGTGTGCTAATTTTAATAAAGCATAAGTAGCTATTTATCAGCAGGACACTTAATATCTAAAAGTGCATACTTATTCCAGGGAATACCCGTAAGGACAAAAGGTCCTTTTTTGCTAAAGAATCCAATATGAGGAATATGGATATGAATATACAACACTTGGTACGACAAGTGCCTCGAAATACTAATTCTACATTTTTGAAATCTTCGGAAAGGATCTTCCCTATTGAAAAGGACATTTTTGAAAATTTGGTTGTGGATAGGCAAGATGGGTTTCAATCGATAAGGACGGATAAGAAGAAGTCATTGAAATGGTTTTGAATATTTTTTCGTATTTGGGGACACCAGAGTATTGCTTTATTATAGTTCGAATCAAGAATATTTTATTCGCATTATGTACCCTTTGTTGTAGATTCCGATCTCTATGATATTTACGTCTACTACCGGTACAGCAAGTATTGTCGGCTATATCTGATTTTAGAGCTGACTAACATAAGTCAGGATCTTCCTTTTCCCCACTGTGAAAATAACCTCATCACGAGGGTATTATATACTCAGAAAAATATCCATGCATTATATTTTATTAAATAAAAGTATACAATTCTGTCTGATTGTGACTCGAGGCAATAGACTTTTTAAGACAATGATGAAAGTGTCTTTGATATTGTGAATTGAATATATATTTAATTATAGTCCAAGTAAAACGCAAACGGATCAAAATTTCCCCCTTCAGTAACAGCTGACTATTGTGTCATCAGTGCCCAACGCGATATTCTGAATTGGAACTTGCATTTGATATTATGCGCCGGCGAGATTTAAATTAAAGGAAAATGTCTCAGGAAATTTTAAAATGATCGACTCTAATGATGATTATAAGCCAAATAAACTGAAAAACAAAATGACATACAGGCAATTTTAGGGAAATTGTTTGCGGAGCCATCTGGGGATGGCATTGGCAGATGATAAATTTTCCAGACTGTCGTTTTGTATGGGATTTTCAGTAAATATGGAAATGATCCACAAAGTCGAAACGCACTTATGACAATAAGCGTGTTTTTTGCCATCGCGGTTAACGCGTGACTCAAAAGAAAAATATCGCGGGTAACTTTGCTCAAACAACTGACAACTGTTCTACATTTTTGTCTGCCTCTCATTCGGCTTATTTTTTTAGATTTGGTGGATATCGTCACAGAAGACAATCTGAAAAATCTAAATATGTACCTCAATATGAAACATTCGCTGTTTTGTTTTGTTTTGAATTGTAATTTTTTTAAAGGTACTCAAACTTACAAAAAAGGAAATTGCCGTTTTTTTTTCTATGCAATAGCCATCTACATTTAATTCTCCTAAACTCTATCCCGCGCAGGGTAGTGGCACGTGTGAAGATTAACTGGGTATAGGTGTATTTTTTTTTCTATGGAGTTCGTTACTCAAAACTACTCGGGATGATCAAGAAAACGTAACTAATGGTATTTTTCAACGAACCAACGTTGGAAGTTTTTAGTAAAAAAATTAAACATTTTTTATGGGATGTAAGCTTATACTTCCACGTTATGTGGGACTTTCAAACTAAAGGTTGCCCTTAAAACATCTACTACAGCCACGCTGTGGCGGCATAGAACTCGAAAAAATTACCGCCAGTCCTAAACTGGGATTTTTCAATAAGGATGCCTTTTAGCATTTCTTCTTACTATTAAGAAAAAATCCGAGGAAAGAGAATAACATTTTCAATTGAATTAAAAACTAAAACAATTTTTTTTTTCAAATTCTACTGAACGGAATAATATAGTAGTTACTAGGTGATTGCAGATTGTAAAGTTTGGTGGAGATTTTTTTTTTGTTTCTTATGTTTTTGGGGTGTTGAGCTCGAATCGGGAGCTCCCCACCAAAATTTCGTTGCGGCACAGGGTCAAAACCGCGAAAAAAGAATTTTCCCGTTTTTTGTTTATAACTCCGAAAGTATACATTTCTCCGAAAACCTGTCCATGAAAATATTCGAGAAAACATAATTGCGGGTCCAACGCCATATTAATCATTAAAATGTGTTAAGCGGTATTGCTACAATTGATAGTAATTTTTTGTCGTTTTTTGCAATTTTGACCCTGTTTTGCAACGAAATTTTGGTGCGAAGTTACGGATTCAGGTTCAGCACCCCAAAATACATAATGTACAAGAAAAATGCATTTTTAAAATAGTTTCAGAAATAGGTAGTCTGGCTGGTCTAGCGGTTAGTGCGCGCACCTTCGGTGCACAGGGTCATGAGTTCGAATCTCACCTTGTTCCATGTTGTTTTTCGAACTCACGAGCTTGTGACGGACTATGATCTCACTCAGATGTTAAACGAGTACCCATTTATGGGGATAAATAACACTGCTGAGCGTGATGCTGATCTCATTACCTCAACAAAAAAAAAAAAGCAGATAAGATCTTGGAAATAGGATGTCACTAACACATCCTGCGGCCTTAGTCCAATGCTGGATTGTCGCGCCTGTTATTTATTTATTGATGTTATGTGTACTGTCCAATTATACAAGCCAAAGCAGACACCCTGTCACTGTGTGACCGGTTTACCGCCGTTGCCACCGTCACTGGCATTCCAAAATTAGAGACATCAACACTGGGCAACGCTGTGGGCACATGTGACTCATAGACAGTGAAAGAGAGGCACGTTGAGGCACCCTGGATGGCGAAGATCGTGCATAAAGAAATTACTGTATTGTATACTTCAAATGCCATAAGCCGGTTTTGATCACTGAGATTGACATCGAGAATGAAATAAATTAGACGTCGTCTTTGATCTTCATTTTTATCTCCTGCAAAAAATTAGGGTAAATTGGACATCGTGCTTTTACTTTTGAGGACATTTTCACCCAATATTTTTCAAAACGCAAAATGGATGTTAGAAGTCTTAGCAACTATACATTCTAAAAAGTTAAGAAATGCGTTTCAGATTAGTATTTTTGTCAAATTATGGCTTTGTAAATACAAACATGGTTATTATGAGAGACTCGGAAATTATTCTTTTATACGAGTAAGAATGAGATGTATTAACGGATTCGGATGTCCT
Source organism: Microchrysa polita (assembly GCA_949715475.1). Lineage (NCBI taxonomy): Eukaryota > Metazoa > Arthropoda > Insecta > Diptera > Stratiomyidae > Microchrysa > Microchrysa polita. The sequence continues at coordinate 23,040,470 of OX454417.1, forward strand.
CGACGTCTCCTTTGATATGATATCGCACATGCCGGTTCCGCGTTAAGGATATTTTTGTGTCCTTTTTGGTCCTTTTTCAAATCAAAATTATAAAACAAAAAAATTGCCTATAAGGATTTTTTCTATTGAAAATTCTAAATGAATTCCACTATTTAAAATTCTGTATAAAAGTATACTTTCTATAATTTGCTAATAAATAATAACGGTAAAATATTGAGGTTATATGTATCATTACTTACATTATATACAATAATGCCTATATCTCATAAAATTTCGAACCTTATAAATTTTAAATTTACTAAAAACTTTGTATTCGATACTACATTTTTTGTTTTCATACCGCTCCCTACCTCAACTCATGTATACTTATATGATTTGCGGTATTGATTTTTACTTCTAACTTAGTGAGTGAGACGTTTAGAAAATTTGGGTAAATTTGCTTTAGCGGTTGAAAAGATATTCATAAATACACAAATTTCAATTTCACATTGGATTTATGATGATTTGAGCGCGAACTTCAATATCGATTTTCGGACACATTTTATAAGTTTTTTCAACTGCGGTTTTCACCATCGGAAAGAGCATATTGTTTTCTGTGAAAATCACTAAAAAAGTGAAAATTGAAATTTTTACACGATAGCCCCTTTTTAACTTTCCCGGTCACATATATTATCATCTTCTTCTGAATAATAAACTTGCGACGAGTCGTGCCGAGTTTGGAAACTCGTTTCTCTATGAGTGTCTATTTCACAGAGTGGCGACCGAACGATCCCGGCCACAGAACACGACCTGACATATTTGATAGGATTCAATCATCCTAGTTTAAAGAATTTAGACAAAGGCTGTGTCACTACCTTAGTTTATACACATTTTAAATTTGATGTAACCTTAGAGAAAGCAAAGCAACCCATGATATGCGTTAGTCCAGAGTGGCTATGTGATCACACAACCCATATTATATGTGTTTGTCTCCAAATTTATTACACTACACTCCACGAAATAATTCAAACGTCAAAATATTGTCGATGCAATTATTAACCCTTCTGTCGCCGCCTACGAGCCATTATGCTTGAGGCGTAACTGAATCTTCTGTGAAATCAATCTTATTTTTTGAAAAGGTCTAATTTTGGTTCTACAAACAGTTTACATACAATGTCTTACGATGGTACGCCGTTTTTTCGTTTCTTTAGACATAGTTTATATTTCGCCGAACGTTTAACTGCGTTTGTGGCCTCAGGTCTCTTGAAATATATTTGGAAAGGGGTGGAAAATATTGTTGAACGATATTTTTCATCAAGATATAGTACCAATGGTCTGTCCAGGTCTATGTGCCAACCGAATGGTTAATTATCACGTTGTCATTTTGAGAGAGTAATAAATTTTACGCAGATTCTCAATTGTAAACAAAAATTTTACATTGAATTAAATTTTTGTTTAGATGTGTGAACTGCGATAGTGTGAAAACGGTGCCAATTTTATTTTCTGATGCCCACTCTGGACTAACGCATGCAGGGTGGTATGCTTTCTCTAAGGATATAACGTAGCCAAGATATAGTTTAGGGGCGGTCTATCAAATTTTTCAGTAACATGTTTGCATGGAATAAGTGTGATGTGGTGAATCAGAGCAAACTATTTTTCAGAATTTTTACGTTTTGTCGAATTGACCATTCTAGACAAAGACACCTTAAAAATTAAAAAAAAGGTATTTAGAACATTCTGAAGAAAATGTACAACCAAATGGAATAGGTGTACAACATTTCTGTTTTAATGTTGTCGTCATTTTTGACAAAAAAAAAAACAAATTCGTACGAGGCCGGAACGCCTGGTCCCCTCCCCTCGCTACGTCCCTGGAGCTAACACATTTTGTAAAAATATACTCAAAAAATATAAAAGTTTGATAGTCATACACGCCTCCTTACGTTTTGCATATCATATGTATGCGACTTCTACAATTTCCAAGCATAGCCAGTGACGGAGGTCGTCAATTTGGTTACTGCCCAGGGGCGCCATAGGGGCTAAATTCAGCCCTGGGAATAGGTAGAAAACTTTTTTTTTAGGAAGACCGCATATATCCTGCTTGTAAGTTTGAATTAATGTTTGCGTAAGAAAAATGTTGTAGAATGTTTAGGCAATTTATGGTATGAAAGGGTTGTTTTTAATACCTTTCACATTAGATTCAAACGAACATAATTTTGATAGTTTTGGTATAAAATCTATTCACCACAAGAAAACTCTTTCAATTTTACAAACGTTAAAACGAAGGATACATAATAAAATATTGCGTTAGGCGAAACAATCAATTGTCATTTTCCGACTGAGTATTTACTAAATGCACCCATAATAAACTTCTTTAACTTGTACCTAAGTAACTTTTTTAACACGGAGGCGTTGTAGCCATAATCCCCAACAACATTACATATTATTTGTTTGAAAAAGCTAAGAATATTTTAGTAAAATATATTTCATTGTTAAAATAATTTAAATAGATAAATAAAATAAGAAATTTACTTAATACAATGAATTCCAAGCTAATAACAAGTATAGTTGGACAACAAATTCACCCTGCGAACAGAAGTTGGACAACAAGTTTGAAGTTGAACGAGCATTCAAACAAGCTCACCGTGCGAACAGAAGTTGGACAACTTGTGTGAGTTCAAAAAAACCTTCACTCTTCTTACATTGACTATAGTCCGATCGAGATATCAACATATACTTTTTAATAATGAAGAGTTAATTAACTGAACGGGTTTGTTTTGTATATTGCAAGGGTTCCTTGGAGGGCCCTGGTAATCTCATCATAAAATATGTACTTCTCATATATACTTAGTCGCAAATGTTACCTTCAATGCTTTACAAATCAAGAGAAATGAACGAAACAACAAATATATTTTTCCTGTGCTAATGCGTATTGCAAAAGCTGATTGATAACATTTTACGACAGCTTCAACTTCCAACTTCTGTCCACACGGCCAACAAGTGTGATAGAATTTGTTGAAGTTGAATATCGTACGTGTGAACAGCCTTCCAATTTGTGAGAACGGGCCTTTAGTCCATGCTCCTCCAGAATGACACCATTTTGTAAGTGCAGCTTGTTTGATGTTTAGGCCAGGGACTTGGAGCGGAGCGACCTTTAATTTTGGAGCGAAAGAGCGGAGCGTGGAGCGGTTTTTAGCAGGCTGGAGCGGAGCGATTTTTGCTTTTAAAGTAAAAGTAAAAAATAAAAAAAAATAAAAACCGAGAAAAAAAATGAATTTTTTCGACGAAATACATATTTCATTTTATGGCACGATTTGATGATCTTGGATGATAAAGCCGAAGAATTCGTTGACATAGAATTGCAAAATTTCGGATTATTGTGAAATTCATTGTGATAAAAGAGGTTTTGCGTTTAGTCATATTCATCATCATCACTCTTCATTATTAAGAAATTCTAGATCATCCATGACAGAAAAGCCTGTCCTGCACTCAATGAATGGAACGCGCTTTTTAATTTAAATTAGTTATTAGGTGCGTTTTATTGAATGGAGTATCTCGTTCTGTACGGGATGTCCGGAGGCTATCGCATAAAGGCACCCAAATATGATTCCTCGTTATATTTCCAGCAAAAAGGAGTATAAATAAGTCCGAATTAGGGCAGGGGTGGGGTCAGGGAGGAGGCGCTAGCTTCACTAAGATCTTAAGTCATGGTGATTTTATGCTTATTTTCTGTAGCTACAGCTTTACAAGTACTGCTCCCTTACAACAGCTTTGGTTTTTACAATCTGGTTTGCAAAATTTTGGATAACCCACCGAAAGCACTTGGCTGTGAAATGCTCTTCCTACCACCATCAACGGCAACAATATTGTCTAAATAGATAAATTAATATTTATAAAAAAATAAATAACAGGCGCGACAATCCAATATTGGACTAAGGCCGCAGGATGTGTTAGTGACATCCTATTTCCAAGATCTTATCTGCTTTTTGTTGAGGTAATGAGATCAGCATCACGCTTATCCCCATAAATAGGTACTCGTTTAACATCTGAGTGAGATCATAGTCCGTCACAAGCTCGTGAGTTCGAAAAACACCATGGAACACGGTGAGATTTGAACTCATGAACCTGTGCACCGAAGGTGCGCGCACTAACCGCTCGACCAGCCAGACTACAAAAAATTAATATTTATGGGGAGTTGAATTTCCACTGAGACTAGGCACTTTGGTTTTGTTTAATTTTTTCTTTAACCCGACTGCATTTAACTCCTTCTCGAGATCCTATAACGCTCATATTGTTGATTTTGTGCGAGAGTGCTTAAATGTCGAAACTTCATCATACAAGTTCCACGGCGTCCCGGCAAGTCGAATGAGCAAAATACTACCACCGCAAATAGGATGCAATCCTGTCCAATTTCGTTATAAACTTTACTGTGAGATTTCGTTCTAGGGAGGGGGCTGTGTGAAGTTAGCCAGTCATTTTTTTAAATTATGCCCTTTTGCTCGGTGAACCGTTTGTTTGACAGCGGCTACGTTTGTTCATGATTGTTCGCCAATTAATATCGTTTGTTCTTCTCTAATTATTTAATTATAAGAACTTTAAAATTGTGAGTGTGAACTTAGCCAGTCATTTTTAAATATGGGTCGGAAAGGTATAGGTTTGGTATCAATCGAAAGCCAGACGTTTGTTTATTTTGTAGGGCGTTTGTTCATCCTGGAAACGGAAGGATACAGGAGCTATTAAGGAAAAAGAGATTAGTTGTGACGTCATCTACACTCAACCACCGCCATCTATATATTAAGGCCGCAATGTAACTCGTAAACGTCAAATCTGCATTGCATTGTTGTTGCTTCTCATAACGTTGTTGTTGTTTGCCCGTGCCCCGCGAACAATTTATGCAAGATCCACACCATCATCGTACAGCTGAGCTGAGTAGATGGCGTTGGTTCAGTGAAGATGACGTCACAACTAATCTCTTTTTCCTTAATAATTCCTGTATCCTTCCGTTTCCAGGATGGACAAACGCCCTACAAAATGAACAAACGTCTGGCTTTCGATTGATACCAAACCTATACCTTTCCGACCCATATTTAAAAATGACTGGCTAAGTTCACAATCACAATTTTAAAGTTGCTATAATTAAATAATTAGAGAAGAACAAACGATATTAATTGGCGAACAATTAAGAACAAACGTAGCCGCTGTAGAACAAACGGTTCACCGCGCAAAAGGACCTAATTTTTAAAAAATGACTGGCTAACTTCACACAGCCCTAACAAGAATAAATTATAACGAACTTCTTGAGTTTTCAAAATACATCTTTCACAATATTTTGAAACAAATAGCAAGTTTTAAAAATTTGCAGCGCCTTGAAATCCGCCGCCCGGGTTGCTCCTATAGGAAATCCGCTCTTGCCTATACTCTTTCGTGTTTCTATTTAGTATGTGTGAATCGTCATTGTGAGAAGAAAATTGTGTCCTTTTTTTTTGGTGAGGCCCACTTTGTACTAACGCATAGAATGTGTTAACATGGTTTCTGTAAGTGTATATGTAATGCAAATATACAAATTATTGGTAAAATAAAAATCGCTGAAAATCTGTAGATTGTTTCTGCCTTAATTTTATCGCAATTTTATACTTTTTCGTTGTGCTGACAGCATTATTATATGAAACAATTTGAAGCAAATACGAAGACCACCAGGGCCAACAAAAAATTGTCCTCGTCCTAACCTCTTGTTCGTGTATATTGTACAGGGTGACACGGGAACCTGACGATTATTAAAACGTCGAAAAAAGTCAGATATTCATGCTACACATTTTTTTTGCCACTGAGTGTGGAATTGGTTGACACTCCTTTCAAAAAAAAATTATGATATGATGCGTTAAAGCGTAATAGCCTTGATTACAGAGAGAGTTTCGTAATCCTTTTAATATTCATATATTCAAATTATATTGCATTGAAAAAACTTCGAACAAGATGGTTTCAGCAAAACAAGATCACAGTACACACTGCGACTGACTCAATACCAGTCCTCCACAAGTAGCTTCTCAGCAGGGTCATATCAAGATCCTTCGTCGATCCCTCGACTTAACCAGTTTTGACTATTTTCTTTCGGTTTCTCAAATTATACATTTATGAGAATATACCACGCATACGTTGAAACAACTTGATCCACCCGTGAAGATATAAGGCAATTTGAAGTTGATTGAGTGATGAAAAATATCCGAAAACCACTCTAAAAGCTTAGTGACACCATTTTGTCAAATGATTTATTTTAAAGGGTTTTTATTTGAATTTTGCAACAAAAAAAAAAATAGCATATCGTAAAAATGTAAATGTAACAAGAGTAACATTTATAAAGGTAACAATTTCATTATGGCGAAGCTAGACAATTTCGTAGCTATTTTCCTATTATGTACTATATTAAGACGGTGCAGTGTTTTTTTTTCCAACTAATGATTTGTAATCCTTTCTTATACAAGCAATTGCACACTATAATTAACTAAATTAAATATTTATATTACTTTATGTTGTCTGTACTTACAATTAAAATGAAATATAATCTGATTGACATTTAACTAATTTAACATTAAATGTGATAGAGGTAGCGCTATTCCGCCCAATATCAACTTCTTTTATTTCACACGTGCATTTACTCTTCAAGCACATTTTCCCCTGAAATTTAACAATAATAGTGAATTCCTCGTAATATACAGTGTACGCACAAGAAATGTAATCTAAAATGTTGTGTATTTAGACGTAAAATTTAACGCAGAAAAATTAATATCTATGTTGACAATGTTTTTTTTTTTAACATAGAGCATGTAAAATATTTCTTTATGGCCATAAAATTACGCTAAAATGGCCAAAAGACAAGGGTATGTCGCTGACCGTGCCGATGTGATGATGATAGAGTTGGCAATGTATTAACTATTGCTTAATCACTGGTCAGTTATTTTCCAAATTTATTTCAATCGGCTCATGTTAGGTGGTCAAGGTTTTCATTTTATGCTTGTACTTTTGTACTCGTACCAGATGTACAACTGTGGTATTGCCAACACTTGGCTGAGTAATCGTTGAATGGATTCCAGGAAAGCCCCCCAAAAACAATCAGAAAGAAGATAATCTAAACCGAATCTATCCAAAAATCTAATCGCCACCTTACTATCACCTGTTTTAGTAAAATAAAGTTATGCAATTTTTGGAAATTTGCAATCTTTTGTATATACAGGGTGCGCCATGTTTTGTGTCGGTATGTAAACATTAAATAAATAAATAAATAACAGGCGCAACAATCCAACATTGGACTAAGGCCGCAGGATGTGTTAATGACATCCTATTTCCAAGATCTTATCTGCTTTTTTGTTGAGGTAATGAGATCAGCATCACGCTCAGCAGTGCGATTTATCCCCATAACATCTGAGTGAGATCATTGTCCGTCACAAGCTCGTGAGTTCGACAACATTGAACAACTTTGATATTTACCAACCGATTGACTTGGTTAGACATGTTTTGTAAACGTCAATTCATCGCTTCACACCGAAACAACGGCACCCCATGTTACAATGCAACTCAAACTATTGAGTTTCTGCAACGAAAATTCCCTAGGCGTCTGATGTCAAAAAGAGATCACATTGACTGGCCAGGCCAGACCTCCAGATTTGACACCCTCTGACTTCTTTTTAGGGTTATTTAAAAGGCAAAGTGTACGCCAGCAATCCTGGGACCATTAAGGAGCAAGGCAGATATTCGTGCCGAAATCAACGCTATACCGCCCGAAATGCTCGAAAAGTGAAAACGCAGCAAAAAGAGCTCATTTTGCTGTGGCAAATAATGCCACTTAGTCCAAATAAATTGAAAAGAGCCAAATTTAATAATAATACCTCAAATAATTGATTTTTTTTTAAAAGTTTTTCAATTTTCACAAGCCGATGTAAAAGATGGCGCACCCTGTACTTACTTGTAGGCCTTTTTTGTCAGTATGTATACATTTAAGAAGCGATTACACGCTGATATCAAATCCAATGAAAATGAATTACCAAAATTTTCATGGATTAATTACGAGGTCGAATTGTTGTTTTATGGCGACTACGGAATTAAGAGTTTTTTCTATGCATTTCAGCGTAAAATAAGCCCACGTGTGCTTATGTTGCTTATGTTATGGAGATAAAAGAAAATTTGATCCACTTAAATTGATTTTGGACAATGTAAAATAGTAGGATTTTTCAATTTTTACTCTCAGCCCAGTTTTTATTACGATGACCTTTATTTTGTATTTCAATTACATAGACATCAATTGAGCAAAACATTTTACTGCTTTTTGATAAAGTGAACTAAATGTAAATTAAAATGTCAGTAAATAAAAAAAAAAAGTATAAGTCAAATATATCGGTTCTCTGCAATATGTATTGGCAATAATACTGCCTCTTTTGCCGTTATAATAGGCTGCACTATATAAGATAAGTTTAACGACCTCTCGATGCGAATATCGCACCCCAATTGGTTAAATCCGTTTTTATTTGTCTCGTATGACTATGACATGAAATGAACCAACAGCAGCTCAAAGTCAATCGTTCGTTACAATCACTTTTGTAGTTTGCAATTAAATTTTTAGACAGAATTAATTACTTGTATGAATTACAGTAGACTTGAAATAACGATGAAAAATTTGTTGCAGACACATTACAGTTGAACCGATAATTATTACCAGTACAACAGGTGGTACTTGTACTTGTTGTACATGTCTTAAACAATATTCAAGATTAGATCGTTGATACACAGTTAATATCATCAGATACAATAATTAAAGGATGACGTTTGAAAAATGGTGGTTAATAATGTGATTGGTGGAGGCACCTCTAATCTTGCGACGTTCACTCTACGAAAGTAGGTTATTGCATGTGATGGAAATTTTTTATCAGATTTTAATAATATGTAATTGTTTTGAGATAGATTTTTCTGGTATCCATCCCGCTTACAACGGTGCATTAGGCTAGTAGGGTTCAATCTTAAGAACGCAGTCATCTAATTTATATAAATTTTTGAAATGTTCATTGTTTGATTTCTGTATACATATAATTGGTAAGTTCGGTACAATGCATGCTCAATTTAACTAAATCGTAAAATGTATACAGAATTTCTTGCAATGATACGTATACATACATACATACATATGTATAAATAATTTCGCTGTGATCAAAGAAATCCGCATGGATATTAAATTAAAAAATATCCATTTACCGAAACCTGTACACAATTTGTCTAGGTATTGGCTGATTCATTCGTTTCAATCCGTGTATGTGGCCTGAATTCGTGACCAAATGCAGTTGTAGTACAATCGAATGTCCATGTAGAATTAACTATAAAGCAAATATGCAAATAAGATAGGCAGATATTAACAACGGTCTTATCTTAGGAGTTCTTTCACTTATTTAATCGAAGGCTCACACTGAACCAGTTTAAGTAACATTTGTCACAAGATTCAATACAAATGGACACTCTGATCGATATGCAGTTACTATTACGGACTTTTCTCCAATGGTTTACATCTTTTACTTGAAAACCATTGAGAAGTGGAAAAAAAAATCCCCTTGACACAAATTTCAAGATCAAGATGATATAAAAATATCCACAACGATATTACAATCAAGAGTATTTTATAGTGTATTCGATTCACATGTTACTCGTATATTATGGGTATATGAAATGTATTCACACACGCCTATAAGATGAGACCATCTCTCACTTAAAATAATCCCATACATTTTTCTTCCAAAAATATTTTATCATACATTCATCTATCAGCCCGCTTGAGTCACCTACATACTTACATACATAACTACAAATCGACGTTTATAGTGTAAAAAAACCTACACTATTGAGTAATAGATATATTTTTATGGCATTTCAAATGTTATGCAAATCAATTTAGAAGAAAAAACATATCTTTAGTTTATATTTTATGAATGTACATACGTATTTACAAGACCTCCGTAAAAAGAGGTTTCCGCGATTTTGGGTTTTTGTGACCATATATTGCACTATACTCATAAACGACGATGCAGTCATGTCATTATAGATATTATAAAATAGTGTAGACAAATTTTGCAATTTAAGTTATTTTTTACTATTTTTTAATGTTACCTTCTATGGGATGATTAAAACACTTAGTAAGACGCTAAGGAAAAAAGTGATCCAAATACACGAAAGTAAAATGTCATGGAAACACTAAAAGTATATTTTTGGGGAAAGTTCTTCCATTAGGCAATGGATTTCATTGATGATTTCCATTATTATCAATAATACTTTCAATTGAATAGTTAAATAAAGAAATATCTGTAGGTATTGAAATCAATGTTATTTATGCATAATTCAGATTAGATAAATTAAAACTAATAAGATAGGTCCCCGATAGAAATAGCCTTCTAGACTAATAAATGAAATCTGTTCTATCGACATTATAATAGCCTGGCTTTTAGCAAAGATGTTTATGAAGAAGAAGAGCTCCGTTCATGCCTTCATATTTCTTGTAATACAAATAATTGGCAGTTTATAGATGGTATAAATTAATTATAGGGAAAAGTTACGGCACGAACTTCGAGCTAGCAATATACAAGAAAATCTAATTTTTAGATTCTTTTTAAAATACAAGATTATCTATCTAAGAGTCGCCAAAGACTCTCCAATCTATTGTACAATCAAGCTCCTTTTTTAGGTTCCACTACCAAATTCGCTAGAGAAAATGAGCTTTCCCCACAAAGATTGTACAATCGTCCAATTGAGACAGGGAAACTTAATTGCTGACCTTGAATTTGAATTTATAACATCCTTTCAATCAGAAATTCTATTATTGATCCTCTTAAGTCATAAACGCGAAAAGGTCAGTGATTCCTATGGTCGTGCTAGAAATGCGAAGTTCGTTGATTTACGGCTAAAAAAGTGGGGATGCGCATCGAAAGAAACGTTTGAAGGGAGACAGCTATTGGATTCTGAAATCTTCAGCAAAATGTGCACCGGAACAGGCTCTACATCGGCCCCTTGATCCTTCCTTTCTCAGATATCTTCGGAAAATTGACCCCACGCTTGGTCCACTCTTGGATTTTTTTTTGTCCTTGGGTCGCATGACAAATTGATCCCGTTTGCACCTGCGATTTGTATGTTCTTGGATCTTATCATTAAACGGCTGTAACTTCTGAACGGAGACAGATGTCCCATCTGAAATTTTCAGCAAAATGTGCGCCAAACCTGCTCTGCATCGACCCCTTAATCCTTTTCAGCCAAAATTTTTGGAAAATTGACCTGTTTGTGCTTGGTTCCCTCTTTGAATTGTGTCTGTCGCATAAACAATTGGTCCCATCTTTGCGATGTATTGTTCTTTAAATACAAAACGGAGACAGCTAGGACTGATATTTTCAGCAAAAAGTACGCTTAAACAGGCCCTACATGGACCCCTTGATCCCCTCTTTATTAAACATTTTCAGAAACTCGACTCAGTTTGGTCTTCTTTTAACTTTTTTTGTCCTTAGGTCGCATGAAAAATTGCGCAGAGCAAACGCCTTTGGTCCCACCTTTGGAATTTTTCTCTCCTTCGTTCGCATCGTTGAACGACTGAACTTCTGGAATGGGACAGGTAGGACTCTGAAATTTTTGAAATGCTCTCTGCGTATTGATCCTCCTTTAAAATGCGGAAAACTGCAGCGCCCGCTCTAGCACTTACGGCGCCCCGGGCAAGAGCTAAATTTGGCGCCCCTTAGGTACTATATCGGGCAAATTGATAGTAGAGATAGTATGAACCTACTTGTATAGTTGTTGTTGTAGACCTGAATCCAGATTTATAGCGACGTTTTTTTCGTATCGCGGGTAAATCTGACTCGAAAAAAACTATCGCGGGTAGCATCCCGGTTAAGACCAAACAGCTGACATTTGACAGTTTTTGCGCATCTTTGACTCACCTTCGTCGGCTTATTAAAAAGATATGGTGGATTTTATCACAAAAGATGATTATTTCTTTGCAAAATCTTTTCTCGTGATGAGAAAATCTCTCACATTTGGTTTGAAAAAACAAATTCCCTCACATTTCCCCTATGCGTCCGCCATCTACATTTGATTATTCTAAGCTCTATCCCGTGTAGGGTAGTTGCACGCATGAACTTTACCTGGGTAAGTGTCATTTTTTTATATGAAGTTCTACCCAAATTTGCACGGGATAAACTCAATAAAACGTGCCTTATTTCTCGACTGATCTGTGATTTTTGCAGCTTTTGGTCGCCTATGACAGCGAGTAGCTCCGAAACGATTTACATTTTGGAACCGGCTCCCGTAGGCACATTTTTATAAAAACAACACAAAATTCATTGTCACAATGGGATTCAAACCAACGCTGCAGTACTTCAGATAATAGAATCTCTACCCACACTGAGTTCAGTAGCCGAGTAAGCATATGTATAGTAGAAACAAAAATTCACCACAGTTCAGGTGGCTTTGTGAAGAGTTTGTTCGGAGTTCCAATATAAAAGCTTACCAATATTCCACTAAAACACTCAAAACATTTTAGAAAAATCCGCTCTGGAAAATGTTGTGCCAAAGATTGATGTTCATTCGCATTACACTAACCTTTTGGAGTAGTATTCGATAACTTCTTTACACCCTGCGCAAATAAACAGAACAGATAAACTTAAATTAGCCGGATATCTTCTCGAAAGGATTTCTTTAGCGGTTTTAACCGACGTCAGAAATGCCTCATCTTCAAAATTATTATTAGAGAATAAAATCACAGCTTTTTAAATCGGGGAACCTATCCCAATCGCGATATTAGCATGTCAGGAAACATATTAGAGAGGAATACTATCGGTGGCTCCATCGTACCCACTTATATTACTCAAACCCAATCCCAATGTCGAACATGTCAAATTCGATGAGCAAGGATGGGAAATTGCAACCCATTAAAATCGACTTTTCTGAGTTTTCCCTTTCAACATTTTTCTAATTTGCTTTGTGGGAGGAATTTATCGGTGTTTATCTTCCAACGACTTGAGAAAAGCATGTTTTAATTTCTGAGCGACTGAATAAGTTGTAAAATGTTTTTTGGCATTTAAGTTTGAAAATTGAATAATTAACACTAGTATTGCCTAATCTTCTTCTCCAAGAAGCTATAATTTATGCGTTTTGACACAAGTCGCAACAAATACCTAACGACGAATGATGAAAAAATGTGGGCAAATTGAGGAATTCATGTCTTATGTTCACTTGATGCTATCAATCACAAGTTCAATGTTGAAAGAGGAAACGGAACTTGAAGACAATAGGGAATAGCCAAATCAATGCTATTAAAACTGAAGGAAATCATCCACGGAAAGATAAGGTGAAATGAAGTTGAATTATTGTAATCGAAAATGCTTTTATGTCTCGAGTGAGAATGTCGTCTTTTATTTAAAAATTTGGTTGCCCTTCCCTTTAATAGGAATTATGGATAAGTAGGTCTAATTAGAATCTTTTGAAGAAAAGGAACTAACTTTTCAATAGGAACACCAATTTATTACATCATTCTGCAATGAAAAAATATTTTTTTTTTGGAGGAACTTTATTATTATATAACTTAGCGAATTGGGCCATTTTGCTTTTCGAATGCGGAATAGGTGCTAGCATCATAAGCGGATCATTTAGGAAACTTTCTCTAAGCACCTCGTATCGATTGTTGACTTTTTTGATAAATTAAAAAAATGTTCAACAGGTTTTTATAGTTACCTAAAAAAACCTTATTCTGCCGTCTCGAAAAAATGGGTATATCGGTTGTAAAATGCTTCGGTGCCAGTTTGTTTCCTACCTTGCGGCATTTTGTTTTAACTCATTTTATTTTTATGTAGTTTCTACGTTTTGCTTTCTACTAAATTGATGTTGATGTTAAATTTTTTTCACTCGTTTATTTTTTATTCGAGTGATTGCCAAAAAGCCGCCCCTAGAATTTGGCGCCCCGGGCGACCGCCCGGCTCGCCCCCCCTTAGAGCGGGCGCTGGAAAACTGACTTCCCTGAGTGCCTCTTTGGGATTTTTTTATTCTTGGGACCAGGGACAAAATTTTGTTTCGGGAGGGATCCGACGCTGGGTTTCAGAAATTTGACATTATTAGAAATTAGAAGTTTGTTGTCAGTTGTGGAAACTAGTTTCGACGTTTCCCCAGTGCAACACATACCTCCTACGAGTACCCCGCTGTTTCTGTGGCAAATCAAATTTTATCGTTTGACGAGGCTGCACGAGCACGATAGAATGCAATCATAAGCAGACAGTACGACGTCCACAACGCCAAAGGACTCCCGCAACTCTATTACTAGTTCAGTCAAAATATTCAATTTAGGCCTCCAAATAGAAAAAAATAGAGTAATAATGTATTCAGAGTGACCGAAAACATGTCATTTGAGGCTATTTTTAGGTTTGTTTTCTATGAAACCTTGATTTTTTTCAAATGAAACCATGTGAAAACCCAGGACCCAAACCTCATTTCCCCTATTCAGCATATTTCGGTTCACTCCGATATTTTAACTAACACCCGAACAAATTGTTCAGTTTCGTGTGTTCGCCAATGTTCTGATAAGAGAATGTACGGTCAGTATGAAGTGACGAAATATGTTGCAAATGACTGCACTAGCAAATTTTTATACATACTTTGAACAATTTATAGGCAAAATAATATTGCCGGTTGTCATATGAAATTACAAATAGTGCACTGTGAACACTTTTCAGTGATTTTTGAAAACGTATGGCGAAATCAATCGGTTTTCGTCCACTCTGAACATAATATAAAGCTAATTTTGGTTGTTTTCGATTCAGTAGAATGCCAGGAGTCAAAAACTCATTTTACTAAGAAAAATTTTGATCGGAAAGGTCCCTAAAAGGACAAAAAAGGACACTAATTAATACTTGATCAGAGGTAGTGGTTTGGTTTGTTTGTTTGTTTGTTTCCTGTTTCAAGGCCCCACAATGGAATAAATCGCGTTTGAATGAAAAATTCTCGCGTTCCCCGTAACTTATCATCTGTTTCTACCCGAAGCCATATAACTACGCGAATAATTCAAATTCATTTTTTAAAATTCATAATAGCTAAAGATTCTACCATTAGATTTGCTAAGAAAAAAAATTGATCGGAAAGCTCTGAAAAAGTTCATAAAAGGACACTAATAAATCCTTAATCGAACGTATTTGAATGAACATTTTTGAGGTGTCATATCAATGGTGAAGTCGAGTGAATTGCATATCCGGTGTTTGTTTCCTGTTTCAAGAACCCTAAACGGAATAATTCGGGCTTAAAAATGAACAATTTTCTTGTTTTCCGTAACTTTTCATCTATATTTTTCCAAAGCCATAACTACAGCAATATTTCAAATTGCTACCGTCTTCACATTTTAGAGTTTACAATAACTGAAGACTCTACCATTCATTTTAAATACTAAGAAACAAATTGATAGGAAAAAGGAGAGGGTCCTTGAAACAGGAAACAAATATTGGATATGTAATGCACTCGACTTCCCCTATGATATGATACCCCGCATGACGACCTTCGGTCAAGAATTAATTATGTGTCCTTTTTGAGACCTTTCCGCTTGCCTAATATTTTTATTCATGTAAAAAAAAATCAGTCAAGGAATCCATTTCACGTTGATACCATATTGATCACAGGTCTGTATAGAAACGTTACATCAATTTTTCCCCATCAATGTACTTGGAACCGTTTGCGGAAACATCCCTCAATTCTGCCCAGCCGATTTAAATTAATTCAGCATACAGGAAGATGAAGTAGATTCCATTCATTGAGCAGGGGACGTGTTTTTATACCCGTCACTATGTGAAAGGGTATATTAACTTTGTCATGAAGTTTGCAACGCACAGAAGGAAGCACCTCCGACTATATAAAGTATATATATTATTGATCAGCGTGACGAGAGAAATCGATTGAGCCATGTCCGTCTGTCTGTCTGTCTGTCTGTCTGTCCGTCTGTCTGTCTGTCTGTCCGTCTGTTGCAACGCAAACTAGTCCCTCAGTTTTGAAGCTATCGGGCTGAAAATTTGTACACAAGTTTCTTTTTAGTGTACGCTGTATATATGCCGGAACGAATGGAATCGAACCATGGGGTCATGGGGCTGTCCCTGAAAATTAGGTTTTTCTAAGAAAAACTTTTTTCTTTATGTACCAATCTTAACCAAACTTCACCCAAGTGTGTTTCTTGTAAAGCCCCAAAACGTATCTAGGAACGAATGGAATTGGAACATTACGTCATAGGGCTGCCATACAAACGAACCATTGAAAATTAAATTCCTCTAAGAAAAACTTTTTCCTTGTTAAGCCAACCGTAACCAAACTTCATCCAAATGTAATCCTAGTAAAGCCTCAAAAAATATCTAGGAGCAGATGAAATCGGAACACTACGTCATAGGGCTCTCATACAAACCAACTGCTGGAAACTAGGTTCTTGCATAAACAACTTTTTTCTTTGTGAATCAAACTTAACCAAACTTCACCCCAATGTGTGGCTAGTATAAGCTGACCAGACGTACAGCATTTTGCTGTAGAGTACAGCATTTTGATTTGTCGTACAGCATTAGTAAATGAACAGCATTCCCAACGCCACACCAAAGAAACCTAAATGACTGCATAATAACTTCCTCGGTGAGGCCTGTAGTCAGTCCGTTAGGTGTTATTAGCACGGTAATCTCACTTTCATGTGGCAAACGTTCATTTTCGATAATTTCGGAACTCTTTGGTCAATCGTTCTGAAATTTAATGTACATACCTAAATGTAAGCGCCAGGTAGCTCCTCAACCTAGGGACTACATTTACTTTCATTTCTCCATATTTTAGGGTCTCCCTATCTGCGTTCGAGATTTACAGCTGCCCAAATCGCACTTTCGTCTTTTCTAATCGAAAACTCTATAAAATTTGTCCAATAAATTTGAAAATTGGCAGACTTGTGAAAATTTCAAGGCTCTACCTCACACTTGTAGCTGTAGAGCTATACTTGGCGCTCACCGCTCACATTGTCTCCAAATTTCAAGGTCCTACCTATCTGCGTTCGGGATTTCAATCGTATCAATCGGAAATTGTCCCTAATTCGGAAATTTTGGAGCGAAAAATTTTGAAATTTAACAGCCATGTATAGAGGACCGCACTGCCCGTATTTGGTAAAAATTTCAAGCATCTATAGGTGCCAAGGTTCAGAAGTAACAGCCATGTAAAGATGCGATTTAAATTTTTCACAAAACGATGGAAAAATTACTGTACTCCATCCGATTCCCCTATCAACCTCTTTAGGAAAAAGAAAATTCAAACTAAAGGACTCTGCAAGGATTTCTCCTATATTTCGACTAAATCCAATAAAGTAGCGGTAAATCCCCAGAGGGTCGCCATCCGCTTAAGAATTATCTGCGCAATGATTGATAATTTTCGTACTTCAAATAAACAGTTTTATGATTTTTGTCTCAGGGTCACGGATAGTCATAGATAGGGAAAGGGCCATCATCATCCCTACAATGCTGCTGAGACTGCAGTTTCGAACACTGATATTCAAAAGTTGAAAAATCACTGAGTATCGACTGTCTAGAAAGCGGAAATCGAATCCGTATTGAAACAAATTGGATTATAAATTGTCCTTTCTTGAAATATGGTTTTAAAAAAACCGACAATTTAGACTGAAAAAAGTCCTAATCTTTGTCGTACATTTGAATTAAATACCTATTCCTAACCCTAAAAAAAAATCCGGGTTCATTGTGTTAAACAATTGTTTGGGTTTGCCCCTTTTAAACGAGATCCTGGCTACACTTCTTCCATGCCTGTTATAACTTTGCGTGTTAGAACATACATTTGCACTTCACATGCCGATGATGTTTTGTCAATGAGAACATTTAGAAGTTGAGAGATCTTTTCTGGGTCCTGTTTAGTACCAACAGAACCTTCCAAGGACGTAGCCAGGATTTAGCTGGGCTTCAGAAGTTATGACATTATTAGAATCATGTTGCGAATTGCAGACACTAGTTTCGGCGTTGCCCCAATGAATAATATGCCTCCTGTCCCACTGTTCCTGTGTCGAATTCAATTTTATCGCTTGACGAGTCTGGACGAGCACGATAGCACGCACGATTACTTAATTGCTCCGCTATCATCGGAAGCAGACAGTGCCACGTCTACAACGCCAAAGACTTCTTTTCTGTACAATTATTATAGAAGGGCTCGTGGGCCATGGTATATGCACGAAGCAGTAACTACAGAACTATGGAAAGTACGATCGAGTATTCGGTGCCCGCGTCGTGCTGCTTTTGCCTTCCCTTCGCACAGCTAAAAAAAATTACTTCATTCTTACAGGGAAATATTTTATGTCAGATTGTGTAGCCTGTATGAAATTTGTTGAAGTTTCCATTATGAAAGACCATCCCAATTTTGGGTCACCAGATTTTTATGTGTTTCAAATTGTTTATTATGTAGTCACAACTTTCGTCCAGATGACACAATTTATCTGACTGCAAGCTTAATTTCGGCAGAGTTTTAGGAATGAATAAATTAGAAATACTGTGCGAAGTTAAGGACTCCTGGACCCCTCCGCTGGCTACGTCCCTTGCTTTCCCCAGGTTCACCACACATTTCCCAGAATAAGGGCTACTATTCTTGCTGTATTCCGTTTAGGAAAATATCACTTATGAAAGGATGGAGAATATGTGGTCGTTTTATGGCATCCATCATGGTGGTAGCCTCGTGACATACAGTTGACGCCGCTTAATGCGATCACATCGGGACCGTGCTGTTTTGATAACATTAAGCGAATGATAACAAATAATAAAATAGTACGATTGAGGCTGCTTTGTCTGAAAACCGAATTCCGGAATGTGTACTGCATTGGGCCTTCGGGAATCTGGTCACCTTAGGCTAGTAAAGCCTCAGAAGATATTTAGGAATGGATGGAATCGGAACATTACATCATAGGGCTGTCATACAAACCAACTCCCAAATATTAGGTTCTTGTAAGAACAACTTTTTTCTTTTTGAATCTTAACCGAAATACATCCAAGTGTGTTCCTGGATTAACCCCAACGTATCCAGGAACAGATGGAATCGCAACACCTCATATAGGGCTGCGGAAGAAATTTTTAACACAAAAGGAGCTTAAGTTTCAGTCAAATGTGACGGGTATTCAAATTTCGGCCGCGCCCGAAATTAGCCTCGGTCTCGTTATATATTAACTTTGTCGTGAAGTTTATAACGCATTGAAGAAAGCATCTCCGACCATATAAAAAGTAGTATACATATATGATCAGCATGACTTGGGGAGTCGATTGGGCGATGTCAGTCTGTCCGTCTGTTGCAACCCGTTTTACTTGGCCAATTAAAAGCAATGACGCTGAAATTTTGCAGAAATGCTTCTTTAGCTGCAGGCAGTTTGTATGTTTGAATCGGTAAAATCGGACAATGGGGTTATGGGGCAGCCATACAAACCCAACTCCCCAAATTAGGTTCTTCTAGGAAAAACGATTTTATTTGTGCACCAATTTCACACAAATATGTTTCTATTGATAACACAAAACATATGTATTGATAACACAAAACATATGGATCAAATCGGACAATGGCGTCATGGGGCTGCCATACAAACCCAACCCCCCAAATTAGGTTCTTCTAGGAAAAACTTTTATATTTTTTCTCCAATTTCAACCAAATTTCACACAAATGTATTTCTATTGATGACACAAAACATACGTAACAATGGATAAAATCGGACCCTGGGGTCATGGGGCTGCCATACAAACCGAATCCTCTATTTTGTTTCTTCTGAAAAACATTTTTTACACAACTTCACAAAACCATGAATTAATGTATCTTTATCAAATCAACTAAAAAGGTAAAAACAAATGGAACCGTACTATGGGGCCATGCTCCCGTATCCCCCAATCCCAATAACATTTTCTGAGTAAATATTTTTAATTGCCTACTTATTCCAACCAAACCCCACCCAAATATTGTTTTATCGACGCAACGGAACTTTTGTGAAGACAGAAGGAAAAGAATGGGGGGGGGGGATTAAATACAAGTCGTCGGTAAGCCCAAAAAGCTTTTAGCCCGAGGGTAGCGAAGGGTATCCAAATTTCGGCCGCGCCCGAAATTAGCCTCGGTCTCGTTCTTTTTCGTGTATGCATTGCGGAAAGGAAATTTCAATATTTATTCGCAAAAAATAAATAATAATTGACGGTTCACAGAAGTTTCAAGGCCAATTGAAATAATTTGGGGAATGGTCAGGAAACCCTCGACCCCTTGGCCCCGTTAGCGCTTGGCCCTTCGGTCGTGTTTTGGAACGGATGTAATTTCTGAACGGAGACAACTAGGACTCTGAAATTTGCCCTAAACATAGTCTACATCTGCCTCTTGTTTCTCCTTTCACCAAAAATTTCGGAAAATCGACCCTGTTAGCACTTGGTCCTCTTTTGCAATTATACCCTATACCCAAAAGATGGTATAGGGTATATTGTTAACAACTTAAAGGACCCACTGGAGGTTTTGCATAGTATATATGTATATAAATGATCAGGTTCGGCCCTTGATTCAAATAAGCCAAGTCCGACTGTCTGTCTGTTCGTCCGTGTGTCTGTCAGTTCACACGATAACTCCCAAAATAATGAAGCTAGCGTTTTTGCTCAGATGTTTTCTTTGATCAAACCTGGGACTGTATTGAAAATGGCCAAATTGGACCAAGGGTTCTCCTTCCCCCCATACAAATGACCCTTCCATGATAGTTTAATTCGACCATAATTTTCGAAAACATATGGCTAGCGACCTGCAATTTGGATAAATAATCAATTATGAATGACATATATGTACTTTGAGTTAATAAAAATTCGGGTAGGTCTGACTGCTCCTACTCTGTAGAGGAGGTACTACAAAGCTATATTTAGCCATATCTCATGTCAAATGGGAGCTGCTGAATGTGCTTTAAAATATTAAAGGTGTGATAGATTCGAGCCAGCTACCCCTTCCTCCTCTAAAAAATACTAGAAATTGAATATTTCTGGGTTTTACGTGATTTTTAGTTCTGTACATGGGTATATCGTTTATACACTCATGGTGCTATTCGCACGTTTACGTTTTGTTTAGGCTTTCGGTCGCAACTTTGAACGGCTGTAATTTCTGAACGGATAAAGCTAGGACTCTGTCAGCTAAATGTGTACCAAAACATACTCTACATCGGCACCTTGCTTCTAAGTTTACCAACAATTTTTGGAAAATTAGGCGCGTTTGCACTTGGTTCCCCGCGCAAATATAACAGATAACAACAAACAAAAAAGTCCTGACCCAATGTCTTCGAAACCTACAATCTATGTCAACATCAATGCATCAATAGCAATTCCTCGAAACATATATTTTTAATACACTACGAAAAATTATGGAGAACAAATTGTAAAATTTTAAAAACTTTTCTTCCAAACACTTCTCAACTATTTTTTTTCCATATTGGCCAACCGTGCTGTAACGGTTAGAAACAGGTACACCAAATGAATAGTCACAATCTCACTGAAGTATTTTATAATAAATTTTAGCATATTTTTAGGCAAATATTATTTTTCTTTTTTTTTACCAGAAAATTCATTTTTCAAACGCCTATGAAATTAGATGGTATGAAATTAATAAGTATTAGTTAGAATACGGTCATACATCTGATTTGTACATGGTATGATTTTACACAGTAGTTGTTGGATATTATTATTTTTGATTTCAAGAAACAATTAAGAAATTCTTTCAAAATGCCGATACATTATGTACACATTACAGTAAATTTATCAGTGAGCATTTGCCTAAATCTCATCTCAAATTTTCATTTATAAAAAAAAAATAAGCACACAAATTTCAAATATGTATTTCGGATTATTCAAATCGGTGAACTTTTAACAAACCTAATCTAGTTAAGGGTATTAAATTATTCCAACCTTAACCTTTAGACATTTTCTGGACAAATCCATTATTTTGCATGTAGTAGTTTGTTTCTATAATTTTTCTATAATTTATTGCAAAATTTCTAGGGAAACACATTTAAATTGTGTCTAAATGATATGCGAAGTACTCGTCTACACATATATAACTACATAATGTGTAACCCAAGAGCACATCTTCATTAACATGTCGAAGCAATGAAAAATACTACTAAAATGATGTCCATGGTAAAACAACTTTTTATTTAGCTGATTTTTTTTTATTATGATAGTATACATATAATTTTATTATTTGAATATTTTTTTTAGCATATAATTAAAAGTCGCTTATATTCCCTGCTCGATTTAATGCAAATTTGTTAAACGTGCGCAAGATGATACATTTGAAAATTAAATTAAGTTTACATGTTGCGATTTGGCCATTGTTTATATAAAAAAACAAAACACATGTTTTGCCTAATGCGTGAAAAAGTAGACTGATTGGTTTGGCAATGAGGTCAAATGCGTGTGGAGGTGTTATATGGTGAAAAGTAGGGAAATATTTCCCAAAGATATTATTATTTAAAATAATATTTTTGTCATGAATTCAAGTCAAATGCAGTGATGTCATAGTTTGGGATAAAATTGAGTTTTGAATTAGAAATACTTCTTGACACTCATATTTCAACATAGAAGTCGACCTGCTAATTTTGCTTATGATTGATACAATGGTGCAATCAAATTCCACCATATATTTTGATAGCACGAAGTTTCTAAATTTCAAAATAAAATATCTTGTTTCTTATATTCCCACGAGAATTGCTTCTGTTAATCACACAGAATCTCCAGTTCAATTAAAATTATTCATATTCACAATATTCATAAGGCAACCTTTGAGTATTTATGCCATTTCACATTCATTCTATGCTAAATAGTACAACGTCACGGAACCATTATTGAATGCCTATATGGAAAAGTTGGTAGTTTTTCACTCAAGTTTACACAAATCAATGTAAAACAAAAGATTCAAGCGAGTAACTCAATTTATCGTCCTTGCCTCGTTCGGTACATAATATTTCATTGTTTTACATGACGTGCATGCTATATACGAATAGTTTGCAATGTCGACACAAGACTTTGTTGTATTGCATGGCATAGAGTTAGAATAATGAAGCATTGCGTAAGGTTCGATTAGGTTTCTCAAATTCATCTATTTTTCTGCTGAAATGCATTATTGAAAGGCACAAAAAATAATCAAAAAAGGCTGCATAAAACCATTCATAATCGATTACTTCTCATGTGAACCAACTGGCTGTCATTATCATGTTCAAAAAAAATACTTTCATCCATCTTACCAGCATTGATTTTTATCAAAACATAACAATAGCTATGTCACCAGACTCAATGCCCGATAGCTATATTTATATCGCCACAATCTATTGTCTAAATAGTATCTTATATCATACTTACGTTTAAATAATTTTTAACAATGTTACTTTTACTTTTCATAGTTAATAGTTCAATTATTATTAGAAAATAAATAAAAACAAAAAATCAATGACAAAACCACTCAACACCTTCTATTCGGTCCATTGTAAAATAATAAATTTAAAGCGAGCAAAACAAGTGGCAATATGCCAAACTTGTAGAGAAGTGAAGTTTCGTTTTAAAGTTCAACGATTTTGGCTTTCAAACAATTGACTGTTGACGATTGTCTATTATATTAGCCATTATGTAAATTGAACTTCATTCAATTAATAAGAAATAAGATGTATCCGGAAACGTGAAGCTTTTTTCTAGTTTAAGTTTGTAATTTCCTGCTGTGTAGACATTAGATACAAAACTTCGTTTGATTTTTAGTAAACAAAACTGAAAAGAAAAATGAAAAATTTGACCTCGTCTAAAAAAATGGTCACCCTTGAATTATTTCAAGTATTTAATCATTAGGATCAATTCAAATGTTAGTGGCACAGATTTGAATGATTTATTTTATTTACTTTTAATTATGCCGAGCTAATTATAATAAAAGCTAGCTAAAGAATAAAATTCATTTTGTTTATTTGGTACTTATTGCATAGATATAGACGATTAACAAACAATGAATATTTTAGAAACACTAAAAATAAATAACAGGCGCGACAATCCAGCATTGGACTAAGGACCCAGGATGTGTTAGCGACATCCTATTTCGAAGATCTTATCTGCTTTTGTTGAGGTGATGAGATCAGCATCACGCTCAGCAGTGTTATTTATCCCCATAAATGGGTACTCGTTTAACATCTGAGTGAGATCATAGTCCGTCACAAGCTCGTGAGTTCGAAAAACACCATGGAACACGGCGAGATTCGAACTCATGACCCTGTGCACCGAAGGTGCGCGCACTAACCGCTAGACCAGCCAGACTACAACAGAAACACTACACTGAGAGAAAAACAGAGTGTCATCAATCGAAAATACGCTTTAAAACTCTTTTTTAAATATGATTTTGACGTTACAGTGTTTCCACTGAATTTAAGAAAGGCAGAGTTGAAACACCTTTTCCAAAAAGTTTTTCTTATGTTTAGAATGACATTATTGTTGCAACTCTGGGAATTTGAATTAATACTGTTTTAGCACCGAAAATATTCTTTTAACTCTGCGCGTACTTTAAGTAAAACATTCGCAATGCATTCAAGAAATCAATAATTTTCTGGTAGTTTTAAGAATGATTGGAGTAGATTAGTAGAGTTAAATAGTATGAACTTTTAAGAATTAACAGGCTAGATTTCAGAATGCATTTATTTTTTTTCTTTCAGTGTATTCACATTGAAATCTCTCATAACTGAACTATCTAAATAATGGCCACTTTTAGATTTAGGGAGAGTTTTGTTCCGGAAATCTATAGAATTTTTCCCTCAATTAGCAGATTTCTTTAGCAAAAGGCGCAGACACCCATTTGCATCCCTATTGTAGAGATTAAATACAATCTCTTTTTCTTTTAGCGGACGGGAAATATTTAACATTCGTTAAATAGAGTTAGAGAGTTAATGATAATCCGTTAATAGAGTAATGAAACCGTTCAGTAGGTCGGATGCAACTAAAGTGAGAAAGTTTGGACTTTTGAGTTTTCCGCGAAAAAAAATTATTTAAAGTTTTAACCGTAGATCAGTTCCGCCACTTGGGTAGACGTCCGTAATTTACATAAATATAGTGCGAAAACTAATTGTGCTGGAAATTAAGGAAACGTTGTGCAGGTTGCGCAATTTTACGAAGCCCGAAATTTTTTCAACATCATAATTTTCTTAGGAGTTGAAATTGTCGTTCGCGAAAATATTGTTAGGCAAATTTTAGAGCAAAATTTTATAAAAGGACAGTCGAGAATGATTTTCGAGACCATTTAACGAAAAATCCCTTTCAAATGGAATGAAGTTGAATTCCACTATCTTCCCAGAGAGACCTGCATGTGACGGTTAAAATTGTATTGAAATGAAACGCATGAAAATATGGGATTCTTCCAAAAGAAAAAAGGGTCTCCTAAGGCAAAGATTTCTGATCTAATTATACATATGTTATCGCTTCATGGTGCTCACAACGTATAGGTATCCCAGTTTCGGATAGCAAGGGCCAGCAAACTACAAATATTTTAGATTTCCAGGCTACAGTCTGAGCAGCAGAAAATTTCGCGTAGTGCTTGAAATCGTATTTTTACGCCTTCAAGAAAATTGCGTAAATTTTTGTTTACTACATCGGTAAGAATTTTTTTTTACAATAATCATCGATCAGGAGGGAGGGGCGCCCCTCCCTGCCCCCTATGTTTCCTTCGTCTCATTAAATCAAAGTGTATAGCAAAAAGGAATGCGTCGGAGTTGTCTTTAAAATGAAAATTCGGAGAAAATCTCCAAGAGAGCCAGTTTTGCTGCTTCATGTGTTTGTCAAAAGGAGAAAAGCCGAGCATGTGAATTGCAACATAAACTAATACGCAATATTTTTCTGAAAGAGAAAAATTTGAAAAATCGAAAAAATCTTCTAGCTCAACACTTTTATTCTAAAATATTACCATCAGAAACTAACTATTTTCATGGGTAGATAACAAAAGGGCGTAGGTTGTTCTGGCATCTGTTTACACAAAGTGTTTGGTGATTCGCGGTTCTGGCATCTGCGACCGTGTCGTTGCATATATCTTGTGGATATTGATGAAAGATATTTGCACATTGCCCACATTTGCATTAGCGTGCGTTTTTTTCCTTGAAGATTGTCTGCCAACAGGGTGTCGAGAAACTACTGCATAAACGCACCGGAAAATTACTCATCATATCATTTCCAGCAAAGAACAATTTTTTTTCAAAGAATGTTTGCTACGATTAGTTAATAATTTTCCATATGAAAGTTTTGTTTCTTAGAGAAAACCCTTGTCAAAATGGGTTAAGCAGCTTAGTTTTTACGGAGCTTCAAAGATACATTTTTGTGATTTAACCATAAAACAAACTATTTTTCAAGCTTAATTTTCTCAAACTTCTGACAGTGGTTCTTGTACGATTCTTTTTAAAAAGGCACTTTGTCTTACGATCATCTCTTTTTCACGTCTCGATTATTTCTGGCATTGAAAAGATGACAGGGAATCAAAAAGGGTACAATGAGTTTTGGTTTGATTTCATGTGAAATTGAGTAAAGTTTTGAATAATGTTTCGAAAAACTTATGTTTACAAATCTCACCGAAAGAAAAATCAATTAACAAACGAAAAAGTTCGTTTTGTACTTGTATGATTCATTTGAAAATTTACTTTTTGATGTTTTTCCTATATGTACATACACTGCGCGACAAATGCTTAGGTTCATGGATATTTTCCTTTAAAATTTCTATGTTCTCTGATCGGAAATAATTTTTAAATAATGCTCTCTCAACTAACGGTTATTTTAATAAATATTACATTTCTATTAAGCAACTCGCATAGCTAACGGAATTTTAAAATGAAAATCGGAATTTCCACTGCGACAATTGTATAGGTTCACTTACTTTAAAGAGTTATCTCGTCCTGGTGAGAAGTGTTTGTGGAAACATTTTTTTTTGCGTTATACTCTGTGAGTCGTATAGTGGATAATGTCAAAATCAATTTCCTGCCGAGGAAAAGGCGACAATTTCCATACTAAAGCAAGAAGGATATTCAAACCGACAAATTGCAATACGGATTCAGCGGAGCTTGAACCTTGTTAATAATTTTATACGAGATAGTGGAAATTATGGCTGACGATACGCAGAAGGCAGAAAAAAACGATTTCCGGTGCATCAAGGCGAAGTCTCTTAAGAGAAGCCTCGAACTCGCCCTTTACTGCGCGTAAGCTTGGGGAGATTTTGGTGCTATCAGCAAGTGTAAGGACCATCCAACGAGTTCTTAGATCTTCATCTTGCTTAAAACGTTTACGATTAAAGAAAAAAATAGCCTTAACCCCGCAACATCGCCTACAGCGCCTGGAATTCGCCTCAAGATTCATGAACTGGGCATCACAATGGAGGCAGGTAATATTTACGGATGGAAAACGGCTTTGTGTGGACGGTCCAGATGGGTTCTATTACTATCATGATTATATAGGAAGGACCCTATGTACCTGTCACGCCATCACTTCCGAATAGGTTCCGTTATTGTATGGGGAGCCATATCATATCATGGAACTATCGACTTGGTCATTCTTCGAGGTTACCAAACCAGTTCATCTTATAAACAGCTCTTAGGAGAGGAAATCCCTATGATAAATGTCATGTACGGAGGCGATCCTTGGATATTGCAACATGATCTTGCCCCAATTCATACAGCGAGGGTGGTTAAATCGCTTATTGAGGAGAAAAATGTGGCTTTGTTAGACTGGGTGCCCATCTCCCCTGGCATTAAACATTTGGGGGTGGCTTGTTCGGGAGGTTTACAGTAGTGGTAAACAATACGACTGTAAAGAAGAGTTAATTCATGGAATTAAGACAGCTTGGTCTAAAATACCGATATCTGTGCTGCATTCTTTATAGGATTACCTGCCTCGAAGGCTTTATGAAATTATAAATAAAAATGGCGAAAATACACACTATTAAATTCCAAAAAAATGCTCCTGTTTTTTCGTATTTATCCTCTTTCATACTTTTCTGAAATATTTTTCAGCGAAAACATTATGTAAAACGGTAAAATCGTCCCTGAACCTAAGCAATTGACGCACTAGAAATTGACTCTTTGAATTAAATCAATTACTGTAATTTAAGGAAAATGTCCTGTGGGGATTCAGTCCATTCATTTTGTTTGTGATATTTAATACTTCCAAAAATAACATTTCTTGAACTGGTAAGGTTTTATTTTACCGCTTCATGGAAGGAAATATGAGTGAACCTAAGCATTTGTCGCGCAGTGTATATATGGTTTAATGCTAACTTCATTATTTCTGGCAGTTACAACTGATTAAATATATGACGCATTGATATTCGTGGTTCTAGCATCTTGTCGGCCTGTTTTTTTTTTATACTTGAAAATCACAATAATTAGTACCACTCAACTCAACAGTACTATCACAGCATCTTGTGATCTTAGATTCAATATACGTGTACAGTACTGAAACGTGAAAAAATAGTAAAGGAACAAACTTGGTTGGATATTTACTTCCATTTAATTTATTTTTTATGTCGCCCGAAAAAGCCACAAACTGTATTTTTTCATTTTATCGCAAGATTTAAGATCTCATTATAGTATAATAATAATACATTCACCGCGAACGAATGGTGTTTTTCGAACTCACGACCCATGTGACGGACTGTGATCTCACTCAGATGTTAAACGAGTACCCATTTCTGGGAATAAATAAAACTACTGAGCGTGCTGTTGATCTCAACACCTCAACAGAAAAGCAGTTAAGATCTTGGAAATTGAATTGTCACTAACACATCTGCGGCCTTAGTCCAATGTGGACTGTCGCGCCTGCTATTTATTTATGTACAGGCTGGCATACGGGAGCATGACGATTTTAAAAACGACGTACAAATCGAAAATGTATGCTACAGAAAAAAATGTTGGTTTCTTAAAGATTAAAGACAGTTGCGGAATTTAGATGACACCCTTTAAAAAAAAATAATGCAACAAAATGGTGTCCGTTTTCATTATTGAATTTTAGAGTCGGTTTCGGACATTTTCTTTTACTTTTACAGATCAACTTCAATATGCCCGATATCTTGTCGGGTGCGATTGTCGGTTTTCAAAAACGTATGGTTCATTATCATAAATGTGTATTTTCAAGAATTCGAAGAAAATAACGTCAGACCTGATACCCTGCTGGGAAGAAATTTGTAGAGGACTGGTATTAAGATTTAAACCAAGGAATAGAATGGTTACCGTGTTGGCAACCTCCGAAAACGACTCCAAAAATTTAGTGATGAAAATGGACATTAAAATATAAAATAATAATTTAATTGCCAAAA
This sequence comes from Microchrysa polita, assembly GCA_949715475.1. Lineage (NCBI taxonomy): Eukaryota > Metazoa > Arthropoda > Insecta > Diptera > Stratiomyidae > Microchrysa > Microchrysa polita. The sequence goes on from OX454417.1 coordinate 23,069,798, forward strand.
TTCATTGATGCGAAACTCAGCCTGTGGGCTTCGACTGATTATAAAAGAAAGATTTCCCTTTCAATGTTCTCTTTATAATTATTAAAATCTACACCCAAACCGCTGATAAAGACAAGCATGACAAAGTGGTGCAGCCATTGCTTATCAGTTACCTTGATGATCAATAAATAACAATCCATTCACGCGACCATCGAAACACCACAATCTTGATTACTTGTCCTCCAGTTCAACGTTTCTCAAGGAAATGTCCCTTGTCGCTCATCTATCACCAAACGAATTATGTAATAAGCTGATAGTACAGGACAGGGCAGTGGCTTAGTAGTTTCAACAATTTTCCTGTGAAAATTGATGAGCCCGCTAGACTCACATTATTATCATTCGATGAATGAAGCAAACCCCATCTTTGCTACTATGTAGATGTAGACAATTTATTTTAATCGGTTAATGTTACGCCAAGTCTATGGGACCGTATGGTAAGAAAGCCATAACATTCGTAAGTATCGCCGTGGGTTATGATATAGCGCATACATACTACTATGTTTGACTACGTAACATTTTATTCATGATGCGCCTGAAGATGATCTTTTACGAAAGTAAAATTTATCGGAAGTTGTTGGATGAAAATGATAGCTATAATAGAGTAACTCGCCGACATAACAAACCATTGAATCATGTATGGAATTTCATGAACCCCAATTCCATTGGCATCGGCAATTTCCTGGTACACCTGTTGAATGGATGTTTGTTGCTCTCTAATATTTTTCTACTTGAAAATTATGCATAATGCAGGTTTTCACATGTGTGTGTTATAAATTTGATAGTTGGCAATTTAAAAGGTTTATTGCACCTTTGTTTTTCCTAATTCAAACACCAACGGTATGATATTTATGTTTTGGACTACTTTCCGAAGCACTAAACTCATGTTACATAAGAAACTGCACACACCAAATTTTCTACAGTCATCTAGGACAATCGAAACGTTTCCATAAGTCAGCATGATGTACCTCCATATATATTTGCTACATCAATGAGATGGCTTTTTTATTAGCCATTACTTTTGTCGATTCACTTTTGCATCTTGCACCATTCCGACATTTGCTACAACCTTCAAAGAAAGTTTGCCATAATGAGAGGATCCCACGTAATGACGAGAGCCTTTACGTCAAGCGCCCATTTAAGATGAACCATGTCAGCAAATTAAATGAAGCCAATTGTGTTGATATTATTTCTTTTATGAAATTTTTATTATATGCATTAAAAACTATATGGTAAATTTTTCTAACGATACTTTTTTTTATTCTACTTTGTTCATTCATCAGTCATCACGTACAGATCGGTACTGATGATAATAAAAACTATTTTTAGTGCAAAAACTAAAACGTGACCTTGTCTTTTGGTGGTGGTCACTGAGCGAGCACTGACTCAGACTCTGATTTTGAAATATTGGAAAGGCAATAATGGTTTAAAAATGAAAGGGTTGTATATGAAACGCTAAGCTTAATTTTGTTTTATTTTCTACGCTGGTGATTAATGAAAGTATTGGTCGCAGTTGTTGACCTTTTTGCATGCAAGTCCGATTGTTTAGTGTGACTATTTTGATTTAAGCTGATTTATATTTTTTACTTGAACAATTTCATATAACACGGATCAGTGTCCAACGAACAACACCCGTAACAGACTGGAAAGGAAATACCAAAATGAAATGTTGTATAATTGACACAAATGGACAAAAATTATGACAGTTTTTGGAAGAATTAAAGTCAAATTTAAATGTGAATTAATGCTTAATGCATAATGCAATTGTCATTGATTGATTGAGCTCTTGCAAAAATATACAGCGCCTGTCTATAATAGGTGCACCGCAGCTTGCAACTAAATATTGTAATGTTTTTTAATGCATACAAATATTGTTGAAGTATGTGAACGAAATACCAACATACTTTTCTTGTTAAAAGTATTCTAGTTTATTATTTTATGTGTTTAGTTATACATAAATTTAACGATTTAATTAGTTTCTATGATTAAAAAAGTGCGCTAGAAAAAAGCTGCGTTGGGTGGGCACCATTATACTACCCACCAAAAATCAGTTCGATCGGGCTCAAAATAATGCTATCTCCTCAGCGCCCGCTCTAGCGCTTACGCCACCCCGGGCAATAGGTCAATTTGTCGCCCCTTAGGTACTATAACATGCATCTGTGACACCGAGTAGCTCCGAAACGATTTACACTTTGGAACCGGATGCGCTATAAAAATGCGCAATTTCAGACAACACAAAAATTTATGTTCACAGTGAGATTCGAACCACAATCTCTTCCCGCGTTTAGATACTGAAGGCCCAGTCAGTACTCATCATAGTTGGAGAGACTTTGTTTGAAATTCCAAAATGATTGCTTAGTATAGAATTCCCCGAACAAAATATTTTTACCGCCGTTAAAAAAAATTGCATATGGCATACGTGAAACTGCCTTGTGAACCAAATTTCCCACAAACTCACTTATCACATTTGAGAAAACTCCACTCTAGAGCCAAATATTGGTGCTCGTTCATTCCTAACCCTTTAGAGTAGCTTTGGATAACTTTCATACAAAGCTATGCAACAGATAAGTTTCAATTAACCGGATCTCTTCGCGAAAGGATTTCGTCAGCGGTTTTAACGTGTGTAGCTTATTGTCATGGCACGCTCTGTGGCTCATTTGATTGAGGTGCAATCTACGATGCTTGGTGAAATACGTTCCTGGCCTACATCCAAATAGAGCAATTCGAATTTTTCTAGTCAACATATTCGCTTATGAACGAATGCGCATTACACTCTTTTATGCTGCATGTATAACAGAGCATAACTGTGTTGGAAGTGTGTTGACAAGTTAGCTATCAACACTTGGAGCGTTGTGATTGGGTGAGCTGGATGTTTTGATGGTTATGCGGAGAAGTGAAGAAATGAGAGAGGACAAAACTGGCCGATGGGGAAGTGGTAGAAGCTCACAGTTTGTTCTGCCTGTTCTATCGTGACAGTCAGTCCGCGAGGTGTAAAAGTTCTATGGATAGAGCATTTTTTTTTTTGAGTGAAACCAGGCGGATAAAGTGGACTTTTGAGATTTTTTCAAAATTCGGAAAATTCCTTTGTTCAAGGTAGTTTTTATCCTAAATTTATTTGATAGTAATTGTCATTTTCTAAAGGTGAAGAAGGTGGATTTTGGAAAACCGCAAGTTCAAATAAAGATCGCGAGAATTTTTTTTGGGGTTTTTCTTCAAGGTAGTTCACTTACAGTTCTATCGTAAATTTATTTTATGGTAATTAAAATTTCGTTTAAAGGTGGCTTCTTGGATATGGCGCTCGTTATATGCACCGTACGCCCGGTTTGGAGATTTTTCCTGTGCAGTTAAAACGCTATGTGTAACGGGACTCTATAATTTCAGACCCGAAATTCTGCGCCACGGAAGTGATTTTCCCGGAAAAATATTAACACCTCAGTGCAAAAGAGTGAAAATGTGCATTTCTTGAAAAATCTACACTCAGTGCTAATATTTCGGCACATTTCATACCGGGAATGCTCCTTAGATTAGAAGTGGCTAACGGTGAAAAAAAAGAAGCCTTTCGATTACGTTACTTTCGCATTAGCAAAATCCGAAACTAATTTCAAAATTTCAAAACATTTTTTTTTAAAACGCTTTAAAAAAAAACAATTTTGCCATTTGTTGTAGTGTTGTAGCTGCTTGCCGTTCGGCTGATGGTGTGTCGGGTGGCACAGAATACACACGTTTTTTCTGCCTAATAGCCGAAGGAAGCGTTTTCAGTGTCGGTATTCGACTTTGATAAATTTATTGTTAGCCTACCAGTGCGGCACAAGACTTTCTCGGCCGCTGTACAACAAATCGATATTTTTTTTCGGCGTGTCAATACTAAAGCCGGCGTGGATAAAGTTTGCATGTCCTCAAGGACATTTTTTGCAGACTGTGAGCCATACTCACTAAAATTAATAATGAAAATAAAACCCTAAATTAGAGTTTGAATACAAAAATTAAGTAAATAAGATAAAAAATTAAGTACATAAATTTAAATTATGTTTATCCTGCTTTTAAAAACAAAAATGTTTTAAAATATTAGTTATTTTCGTTAAAACATACTTTTTTCTGTTCTTGGCTTTTTCGCGTTGCTTGCTCTAGTAACCTTACGTTAATTATGTTGTTAATTGTACACGGAAAGAAATTTGCGTAGTAAATTTTACTAAAACGTGAAATAACATTTACTAAAAGTTCAAAAATGAATATTCATTACAAAATCAATAAAATTCTATCGGTTTACTGCAAAATGTTGTGAATTTGACATTATCGATTGCTAATACAACTTTCACTACGTTGTAATGAAAAAAGTTACTACACTCTATTTTGGTGAAAATTAATTGCAATTACAATTAATTTACAGTCGAAATCTAGTTCTCTACAAAAGTTGCGAAAATATGATTGTCAAAAGAATAATATTTATTTTTATAAAAAAATCGGTGTGGTATTGTGAAATTTAGATTGGGGTGGTAGTGATTCGTGGTAAGTAAATGGATGTTTATATTATTACGTTTATATTTTTTTTTCTGACTACAATAATTATTATTACAGAGTATATGAAATCAACTGATGAAGTGATGGAGCAGTAAATCAGGAGACGAATTGTGCTTGTCCTCCAAAATTCTTTTCCAGACGACGCGCTATTAGTTGTGGTGCAGTTCCAGTAAGTTCATTCCTTTATTAATGAAAATGTTAGTCAAAAATTCATTAAATAATAAATAATAAACTCCGAGTTTCCAGGAATCTGGATCTCCTCCAAGATTGCATTGCACACTCTGCAGTTCTAAATTCCCTATTCTGAATTTTATTTTTTTTGTCATAGTTCATATATTATTATTGCCAAGATTCAGTTTAATTCATTAATTGTTATTCTTCGTTCTAGAGAGAATAAATGGAATGGAGTTCTTCGTTATAAGAAAATTTAAATTTCCCCGAAATTTAAAACAAGTAACAGCCACTAAATCCAGATTTATAGTACGCAGCGTTTGGTAACCATTTACTTTGAGATTTAAGTAAAAATAGCTACTAGCTTCATACTTTTTGTTTTTAAAATATAAATATTTTTACATAATAAATGAGTACGTTACAAAATTTTGGTGTTTTTTCTTTAATGTAGGAAAAAGTATTAAATAGGTACCTTGTTACTACTTTAGGGGTACAAATTTATAGTGAATCGACGTTACTTTTATTAATCTGTAATGAAATTCACAGTGAAAAATGGTTACATTTCATTATTGTCAACGATAAAAATTTACTACTGTTGTAGTGAAATTTTACAGTAAGTTAATAAGTTAAGTCATATATGTACCTGAACATAAGTAAGATAATTTACATACATATATGTAATGTATTTATGTACCTACTTGTTTCGAAGTTGTTGGCTGAATTAAATCGAATTTAAGGAAATCGAAGACTCCAGCATAAAAAAGGCATTGGAGTCGCCGCCGAGAAAAAAGGTGAGGTGAAATTAAGAACAGAGCCATAATTGAAAACGATCCCACATATGCTATTCTACCATCTTATAAATTTTTGAAAGGATATTTTTTTCAGTTCCTCCGATGAAAATAAATATACATAATCATCAGACATCATCAAAAAATGACCATTTAAAAATTCCATTTAATTGAATTTTTGTCTTTTCCTATCACGCTCGCACGAAAATAAATGTAAGGACATTATATTCGTCCGAATCTACGTGGAGACTTTGTGTATAACACTGGTTTGAGTATTGGGTACTCGTCCGAAAAACTGAATACCTAGATGCGAGCTATTCTCGCCTCGCACGAGTTTTTTGACAGGTTCTGTATTGAAACTCGCGCGAATCTTCGAACTGATTACGATACTCAAGTCGTCACATTTTTTATATATAATTATTATGTTGTATTTAAAATTATAGTACCTTCGCTATAACAATTCCTAGGGCAAGACAATGTTTTTGGCCTAACAATATTGTTAGATGGATAAACTTCAAAGCTCGTTTCTTCTGGGGCCTAACTTCTTGGAAAACGCAACCAGGATGTTTTCTTAGTTAGTACTTTTTTTTCAGTGCAAAGGGTGGTCCTGAATCATGCGGCCATGGGACCAAATTGGTTGTAGGTTGGGGCAAGAGGCCGAAACCCATATCATCTGGGTTAAGAGTACAAGCACTGCTATCTAGATAGAGAGGCCGAACTGTAAAAAATGTAAGTTAGCAAAGCGGTTTCTTTAGCGCTCCTGGTTGTTGCTATTGTTATTGTTGTAATATCTCTATCTCACATCTACCGATGCTGACTAGCAGACAGCGCATGCCGCCGCTTGCCCTGCTGAGCAGTTTTGAGACACACGACCTTCACAGTCCATACTGTGAAATCCTCTTTCTGCTGTAAAGCCAACATTCCCGGTTGTCCTTCATAACAAGCCTATAAACAACGGCTGAGTGAACGCACCATACTCCACAAGGGGTTACGGTACAAAGAAGCTTATTTTCACAAATTTGTCATCTGGACACTTAAATATTAGAGAAAAAGGTCAGATCTAGTTAAATCGGGGAACCTGTAGCCAAATCGCGGTATTAGCATGTCCGGCGCCAGATAAAGAAGGACTGCTGTCGCTCTGGCAGTACTGTGGTACTGTACTGTGGCTTCATCATACTTATCTTGCTGAAACTCAGACCCCTTGTTCCAAATTTGTCTTCTAAATGCTTGATGAATCAATGCAATTGAAACCAACTGAAGGGATCCATCCCCGCAGAGATCAGGCGAAATTAACCCTCGGATGGTTCAGGTAAATTTTACATACGTAAATGGTTCAGTAGGGTCTGACAGACCCCAAGCTAAAAATAGCTCTAAAACTTAATTGTTTGCTTTTTTGGCAAATTGGCACTAGAAGGAACTATGAAGCCTTTTGATTAAGTGGTATATAAAAAAGTGGGATTCGGACAGTAGTTTTTAGTATGTGAAAGAAAAAATTAGGTGGTGTCAAATTTGAGGAGAATTTGAACTTATCAAAAATAAATCAATATAGAAACTAATATTTTCACAAAATTTTATTTTTATTAGTCGAAACGTATTTAATACTAATTAACAAAGATAAGTAGGTACATCAAAATTCTTTAGCTAAGGCTAATATTTTTTCTTAAATCCGGATCCAAAGTTAGCCATATTTAGGGGATTCTTCACAGCTTTTTCCCCTCGATGGCCTTCGGAGAATGGTTTTTTTTTGCTCGTTGCAATTGTATTTTGTCTTCTGATCCATTGTTCGTGGGCATAAAACACATATTTGCCTCTTTGGGGTGACATCCGACCCCGACCCCAATGGGGGAGGGTCATCTGACGCCAGGGAAGCTGAACAATGCCCAAAATGTCGTCAATATTTTTCACTGTGCTTCGACAAGCGTAGAGCCAAGTTCGTTGAGGAAGCTTTATGTATTATATAAAACGACTTAAAAGTCATAAGGTAATGACACAATAGTGTAAGGAGATCCTCATAAATGAAAACCAGGTAAAACGGCATAATTTTGAATGAATTGTGTAAAAAATTAAAAAAAAAACCTAATTCAAAACACCATAAATTCGTTATTTCTTTTAAAAATAACACGTCTTATTTCACAAATGTACTTTAATTACAAAGTTGTAACACTTCCCGGCCATTATTATTACATTTTATCGTTTTCCAAATAACATACTTTGAAAATTTCCCATAAAACGAAAAATGTATTTTTGTAAAAAAGACATACGTAAATGGTTCGTGGGGTCTGACAGACCCCAGGGCACTTTCAACCTGCTATAACTTACATATTAACAAAATCAAATATTCAAACAAAATTATGCTTAAGTGAACGTATTTGATACACACTTAAATTACATATGCATCAAAATACTATTCAATAAGTTTCTCTATGAAAATTTTAAGATTTAAATTTCTCTGGGATCTGCCAGACCCCACTGAACCATCCGAGGGTTAAATTGAATTACTGATGAATGTGGATGAAAGTTTTTTGGAAAATTGTGTGATGAAAATTGTGCCATTTGGCCTGAAATTTGTCACAGAACAGTTTTTTTAAAAGCTTTTATGTGCTGAGTATTTATGTGGGAAAAATACTTTGTATGTAAAAATAAAATATCGCACAACCCTAATTTTTGGAAAAAATGAAATATAAAAAATCAAATGGAGAGTCTCGTATCGAGTCCCGGTCTGTTTGGATAGTTCAGAAAAATAATAATGTACAATAAAGAAAGATTATTAATTAAATCATATAATAATTATATAATTAAACAATAAATATAATAATAATGTAATTGAATTTGTAATTGTGTGATAGTGATAAAATAAAATACATTACATAACATTTATACGATTTCTTATTTACCATGAATTTATACTAGGGTACAATATTTATTTAGAAGACTGCTCTCCTGATATTCAACAGACTAAACAAAAAATCTTTCAAAAATCAAACTGCGACAAATCGCATAAATGCAATAATATTTACATATATGCAATTTTTATATCCGCACGCACAGAAGGAAGCACCTCCGACTATATAAAGTATATATATTATTGATCAGTGTGATGAGAGAAATCGATTGAGTGATGTCCGTCTGTCTGTCTGTCTGTCCGTCTGTTTGAATACAAACTAGTCCCTCAGTTTTAAATCTATCGTTCTGAAATTGTGTATACAAGTTTCTTTCAAGTGTACGCTGTATACAGGATGTTCCGCATTAGGTGGTCAATACTGTAAGGGTTGATAGCACAACTTGTTTCAGGAAGAAAATTACCAATACAATCGGATTTTTTTTACCGTTAACTTGTTATCGCTCTTTTTGTGTAAGTCATCGAAAATCGTGACTTGTCATGCGAAATCATAATTTGCAGCCCTCCTGATGACTTAATCCAAGATTTGATTTCAGTTCTGGTCAAAATAATGTAGCGAGATTCTATCCCGAATTAGAATAGCCTTTGTTTGTCTTTTTTCGAGTAAAGGGAAAATTGTTATCGATTCCACTGAAGCCTTGATTTTTACAATTCAATGCGTGTTTCCCTAAAATTCTGCGATGTAAATATGAAAAGTGATATACCGTTGGAAAGCCAACTTATTGAAGCAACTTTTATCAACTTTGCAGAGTTGTACGTATAAAGCACCGTTATGAAATTACTGTTTGAATTTTCGATGAAAAATCTATTTTAAAATTTCAATTAAGTTTGAGTAACTGTATCTTGAAAGTGCCGATAATGTTAGCAACAGGAAAAACTTGAGTTTTTGTGAAATTTTATGTAGTTTCTGAAACTGAAATCAAATCTTGGATTAAGTCATCAGGAGGGCTGGGAATTTTGATTTTGCATGACAAGTCACGATTTTCGATGACTTTCACAAAAAGAGCGATAACAAGTTAACGGTAAAAGAAATTCCGATTGTATTGGTAATTTTCTTGCTGAAACAAGTTGTGCTATCAACGCTTACAGTATTGACCACCTAATGCGGGACACCCTGTATATGTCGGAACGAATGGAATCTGACCATGGCGTCATGGGGCTGCCATAGAAACCCTAAATTTAAAATTAGGTTCTTCTAAGAAACATTTTTTTCTTTATGGACCAATTTTAACCTAACAAACACAGTGGGTGAAGTTAGGTTAAAATTGGTCCATAAAGTAAAACCTCACAGTATATCTAAGAACAGATGAAATCAGAACACTACGTCATAGGGCTTTCATACAAACCGACACCTGGAAATTAGGTTCTTCTAAGAAAAACTTTAGTAAAGCTTCAAAACATAAGTAGGAACGGATGGAATCGAAATATTACGTCATATGGCTGCCATACAAAAGAAGCTTAAGTTTCATTCACATGTGACGTGGGTATTCAAATTTCGGCCGCGCCCGAAATTAGCCTCGGTCTCGTTCATCTTCTATTTGAAAATTTAGTGGCCTTCCCTTTCCAAGTACATATTATAAGGATCAAGTATGTCCAATAAGAATCCTTAATTCTGACGAAGACAAGATGTACTAAATTTTCTGATGACGAAATTACCATGTATAGTTCTGCAAAGAAAATCTTGTTTTAAGAAAATCTTAATTAGTGCATATGCAGCAGCTCGTAGCAATTGTGGTCACTTCAGCCTCACGAGAACTTTGCATAAGATTCGACAAATAAACAAAAATTTAAACACGAATTTTAATTAACAAATTTACTTAAAAAGCCGATTACACCGACATAAAAAAAAAAATCGCTGCAACAGTTGTAAAATGCTTTTTATGGATGCCAGTTTGTTCCCTGCCTTGCGGCATTTTATTTCGTCCTGTTTTATTTCCACTAAATCGAAATGAATATTGAATTTTTCTTTTTGATTTTTTTTAATCGAGTGTAAACCAAAATGCCGCCCCTAAAATTTGGCGCCCCGGGCAAGCGCCCCGGGCAAGCGCCCCGGGCAAGCGCTCGGCTTGCCCCCCCCTTAGAGCGGGTGCTGTATCTCGTATACAAAGTGACCCAACACAAATTCATTTCACAATACTCGTCAATTTATTATAAGAGTAATGTGTAGAACAAACTCCTATTGGGTCACTTTGTTTGTATGTACCCTCAGTTTTAATCTGATTGAGCGAATTTTTGGTGGCTAGTATAATTTTGCCTCCTACTTTCGATTCGATTTTTATGTGTAGTTTATTTCGTTTCTAGACCATTTTTACGTATCTTTTACCATTTTTTTTAAATAGTGGCCAAAACATAAAAATGAATCTCTTTCCCCTTTGCAGACTAGTACTGACCGATATAGTACTTTGTTTTTCCATATTCAGGGCACTAACGTTCGGAACAAGGGAACGATACAGTTTGGTACAATGTATAATAAAGTAACAAGCTTCAAAACATGCGTCTCGTTACTTTAAATTCTATCTGGGGCTTTTTTGGGCCTCCGATATGTTATTATTCGACGACAACCTTGACATGTTGTCAACGCGGAAATTCAGACCTATTTTTCCTGTAAAATTTGGAGTTCACTTGGCAAACAAAGATTTTACACGAACATTTTCTTTATTGAATGATGGCATGCTAGAGGCCTGGTCGTAATCACTACTCTCCATACCAAATCTATAATATTATTGAGATTATTGAGGAAAAATTTATCTATTTAATTCACGGTCAACGTTTCCCCAACCTTCGCCCAAACGCTCTAATTTCTGACCAAATCCGCTTATAAGCATACGTCATAAATACACTATCGAATATAATTCGAGTAAATATTAATTTGAATTTCATAGCGCAAAAACGTCCAAAATCTCGTATCTTGGCTTAAAGCACAAAATTTGAAGTGCTGATACATGCAACAAAAATGTTGTAATACATATACCATAATTTTGTGGAGGGCCTTGACCATACACAGGTCCCTTGCGGAGATAATTTTCAAACAGAAGCATTGTACATCTTCGATTTTATAATATTATTAGTTTTGCAATACAAATTAATATTTTTGTACCTCGCAGAAAAAAAATATTGCAGAAGATTAAGAAGAAAGAAAAAAATGGGCGAACGGATTCAATTCGAAATTTAATAAAAGGAGTTTGAAATTTAGCCACCATTTACTAATGTTCAATTTATCACTAAATTGCACCAGGCATAAAATGATGAGAATGCACATGTATCTTACATTGATTGCGTGTTATGTATATTGTTGTAATAGTAAAATGACCTACTGCCAGACATATTTCGCATAAGAGGAATCTTGCAATTTGTGCCACTTACATTATCATATATTCATGTATTTTTTCTGATACCATTTGTGGTATACACGCATCTAGTGTTAGGATTTCTCCGTATATCAACACATTATTGTCCTCATCGTCATCAACAAAATCATTATAAATAAGATTTGCAACCAAAATAATATTCAATGAACAAATCTACATATGTACTACATACGCAATTGTTACAATATGTTATGTTGGCTGCATTCAAAACTGTTTGCATGTGCCTCGCAAAGAGGAAAAAACGTTTTAATTTTTTAATTTATGGATACATTTTATTGCACTTTACACTGCGTTCCAGCAATGTTTTACATGATGCGATGTGATATATGAGGATCGTTTGGGCTATGATGGTTTTATCTTGGAAGCATGTTGAAATGATGTAACACATTTCGTTTATTTGCAATAATTATGAAAGTTTTTAATGAGATAGTATAGATTCAGGAGTGTGCGAATTAGTGTAAGTTTTTTAGTGTGTATAGGGGAGAAGGTATGCCACAATTTGGCATCAAAACTTTCATTTTTTTATGTTTGGTTTTGTTCTTTTTTTCGGCTTTATTTCACTATACAGGGTGTCCGGAAACTGCCGCATAAACGCACCGGTTTCCGATTCCTCATATGATTTCCAGCAAAAAAGTTGTAAGGAACATACGTCCGATAAGATTAAAAAAAAAAATCAAATTCTTTTACGATCTAAAACTGAATATCTCGAAAGCTAGACTAGCTAAAATAGCGAAATAAGATTATTATTACAGCCAACAAATTTACCTAAAAAATAAAACTAACCGCACAAAATAAGATAAATTGTTTGGATTTTACAGAGCTTCAAAGTAAAATTTTTGTGATTTGACACAAAAACAATCTATTTTTCCATCTAAATTTTCTCCAACTTCTACCAATGTGAGGTGTTTGTACGATTCTTTTCAAAATAGGCGCATAGTTCTAGGATCATATATCTTCCTTACATCATTTTATTCTGATGCAGCTAAAACCAGCCCACCTCCGTCGCCTTGCCTCTTGCGTGACCACCTCTCGGTATTACTTCACAGGTGCGGCTTCGGCTAATTAGCTATTATGCCGTGTTGCTGCATACAAATTCACATATGCCGTTGACCTTTGCTCTTATAACGCCTCTTAATTATCGGGACATTCCTTGTTGGAAGGGGAAGTCTCCACACGTCCAGATGGCTACTTGGTCCACCTTATCTGCGACCCAAATTGCTTCCCCCCAAGTTTTTATAAAAAACAGTTCTCGTAACCCCAAGTCCCAAGTGCAAGTGTTGTCAATCGAAAGTTCTCGACTCCCAATCAACTCATTAACTCTACCATTTGGATTGAGACCTGACATCAATTTCACTTAAGGACATGGAAACTGTAATTTCATTTTGGTTTGATTCATTCTTTATAGGTAAAGATCAATTTAGGGAAATGTAGCAGAATTTAATAAAGTCCTGGCCACAGATCTCCTTCTACCACTGAGTAAATTTACATTGAAAATAGTAAAATACAGTAAAAAGACACTTATTATCAGAATCCTAAATAAACTTTTCCTTGTGGACATTTAATGAACATTTTTGATTACTGAGTCTGCAGAGTAACAAGGTTGGTCGCCCTGGTCCATTAAGTAAGACTTCAAATTTGCTCGAATTGGTGTACCCTGTTGTGAAAAACCATGATAAAGTACGTGCCGACGTCAATTCGTTAATTGCTGAACACTATAAAGTGCAATAATCCTACACTGTCTTGAGTATGACTACACTGGTAACAAAATGTACTTTAAACCAATGCCCATCGGAGGCAACCATTTTTACGATATACGATTTAAGCAATGACAAAATTTCTGCAGGGGATTAATACACTGCTAATCGATGTCCGTTCTGAAAGTATCCCTAATTATAACTTTTTTTGGATATATCAGTTACTTTTCCAAGAATATCTTCCAATTTCCATTATATTTCTGAGATCTTGATGCTTAAAATTAAGCAAATGCTTAGCCCTTAAATTTCCTGGGTTGCTTTAAGTCCAAGAACATTCTCGATAATCCTATCTTTTATGGTAGTTAATCTTCGCAAAATTTGGAAGAAATTGCATTTAATTTTAGAAAAACAGTGTTAGATTCGGCTATTATGTATTCAAGTTTTCTATGGTTGAGTGATAAGTTGTCAAAATTGCGAAAAAGGGTCAATCTACCACAAAAGCGGCTAAGTCGATACACTGGCCAAAAGTACATTTGGCTTCGTTGATGTGACGAGAGATATGTAAGTGTTTGTCAGTGGCGTGTCTCTAAAATATCTAGTGTTCAAGATCAAAATCACGCAATGTAATTGTTGAAGCAACTTTTTTTTCCCCAGGATTTGTTTGCTAGGCTATTAGGGTCTGGTAAAATGCGATTCACTTCACACTTGACAACACACGCTATCGTCCTAATTTTATTACACAGTAGTAAATTACAGTAGAATCCGTTTAAATTTCAACTCTGACCATTTGATGCATGACTAAATAGTTTTTACCCTTTGCTCATATAGTGAAAGGGTACATTAACTTTGCCATGAAGTTTGTAACGCATTGAAGGAAGCATCTCCGACCATATACGACATACGAGTATAGTACAGTGATGCTAGCTCTAGACCCAAACATCCAAAAAAGAGAAGAGTTTTGATGCCAAATTGTTGCACACCCTCCCCTCTATACGTACTAAAAAGTTACACTAATTTGAGCGTCACATTAAGGAGGGAGAGGGTGACGAAGAGGGGAAAATTTAGTTCTTAGAAAATATCTGAAAAAGTGTTAGTCTTACCGCAAAATGTCCTAAAACGAAATAAATAACATTTAATTTCCTTTGAAATTATATATAATACTCTACACCATTTCTTGGAAAATTATACCCTAGACCCAAAAGTATTAAGTGGAATTTACATTTTTTGATATTTATAATATACAGTGCCGAAAAAAATAGCACTGAGAGAAACCATTTTCTTTTTCTTTCTGTTAAACAGAAGGGTAATAGTATTTTAAGATTTCCCTTTGCAACAAAGAACACAACATGTTAGCTTTCTGGAAATAGCAGCGTAACGGTTCCTCTTTGCCATGCTAATTCAAACAAAGAAGTACAAATTTCACGAATAAAAATAATAGCACTGTGAAAGCGATACGGAGTTTAAAGTAATTTTGTATTGAATTTCTTTCTAATATAAAAGTAAAAAGTGTGGTATTAGTTTGTGCTTAGTGTTATTATTGAAAGAAAATAATAATTAATACTTTATTATGCTTGAATTTAATGAAGAATGCGTCGTGGAAAACATTACACGGTTGAAAAAAGAGAACTTATAAAAAAACTGATTTCGCAAGGCCATACTTATGCCGAAGTTAGTCGTTTAATTGGCTGTTCCAATAAAATGATTCAAAATGCTTTAATTTTTAAGCCAAGACCCGAAACACGCGGACAAAAGCGCGTTATCTCACCCTTATAAGAGTTCAACTTTTGGTCCGACAAAGTAAAAAAGAACCATTCAAGCCTGCAATCGAACTCAAAAAGGACCTGAATATTACGTCATCCATCCAAGCAGTACGAAACCGGCTTAGGGAGCATCATTTGACGGCTTCGTCTAAGAAAGACTTTTTTATGTGTGCACCAATTTCAACCAAATTTCACAGAAATATATTTGTATTGATGGCACAAAATACATGTAAGAATGGATCAAATCAAATCGGACTATGGGGTCATGGGGCTGCCATACAAACCCAACCCCCCATTTTGGTTGTTAGAAACATTTTGTACACCAATTTCACAAAACCTTGAATTAATGTGTCTTTATCAAATCAACAAAAAAGGTCAAAACAAATGGAATAGTACAATGGGGCCATGCTCCCCCATCCCCCGATAAAATTTTCGAAGTAAATATTTGTATTTGCCCACTTATTCCAACCAAACCCCACACAAATATTGTTTTGTCGACGCAACGGAACTTTTGTGAAGACAGAAGGAAAATAATGTGATCGTAGGTACGCCCGAAAAAACCAAAGGAGAGCGAATGGTATCCAAATTTCGGCCGCGCCGGAAATTAGCTTCGGTCTCGTTTTTTGTTGCAACAAATTAAAGAAAGTTTTGTTAGCTTCAAAAATCCTCCAGACGACTTTCTTGTAATTAATTAATTAATTCGAAATTACAAACCAAAATATGAAAAAAGTCCAAAAATTTTGAGGTTTTTTGAGGGTCACGGAATTAGCACAGGTTTTCGAAGTTGCAAATTTGGTGGTACACTTCTGGTATCTACCCTATCCCAATATCCCAAAAAAACAGTGCCGAGCTATTTTTTTGCGACCTAAAATCATAAAATGACTGGCCTAGTAATAAAATAATGCAGATTGAACGAATAAATGAGTCGGTTGTGGGGTAGATGAGCTCTTCTGTAAACGTTACATGTATTTTCAAAGATATGTGAATTGTGTTCAATCAGGCCTTACACTTTACGATCTCATGATGATTTGGTTTGGAGTTTTGGTTGAAATCGTTGAAAATCTATATGCGTTCACTTTACTTACAATGAATAAGAAAATCCAAAATGGAAATGCAAATAACCGCAAAATACACTCGATATGCGATTTTTTCGGGACTAAAATATTTTCTATGGTTACTTGATTTTGTAGCTTCGGTGACAATTTTCATACCAATTTTATATGTAAAATTAATTGTAAATAAAATCATGCACATGGGCTGCTTAATGCTGTTACTTCGTAGTAGGGCGTCGGAAAAATGGGGGCAATTAAAACGAAATTTCAAAATTTATAAATGCTTAAAATTAATTAATCAGCAACGTTCCTGTTGCATAACTGTATACCAACAGCATCAAAATTTACACTATTGCGAAAAGTACATTTAAATGGGATTACAAAGCGTTGCGTGGTATAAATTCGTTTAAAGACAAAATTTTGAATTGTGTGTATTCCAGTGCATTGCGGTTCAATACTCCAACCAATGAAAAAGCCAAAAAGTATTACATCATACCAGCCCCAAACACTAAATTTCCTACGCCACTGCCAGCTTTTTGTTAATGGGTGAAACCATTTCTTCTCTTAATGGGTAAATTTATTTCTCTGGCTTACTTTATAAAGGTTTCAACAATTTTTCGAAATAATCTTCATTTTAATTCTTTGCGAAAACTTACAGTCAAACCTCCCTAGCTCGAACTACGACTTGCCAAGAAAAAATTTTCGAGTAAGGGAGAGTTCGACTAATGGATTTAAACTGCAATTAGGTACATCAAATAAGAATTTAGAATCTTAAATTTTTATAAAAAAGCAAAATAATGCTAATAATAATATTACACTCATCTTTTGTGGGGTCATGTAGGTAGGTTTCCTACATGACCCCACATACATATATGCAACAATTTTCGTATCAAAACGAACCTCCGAAGGTCGATTTAGCCTATCTATAGTAGACTTTATAGAATATTTTGGTCATAGAAATTCTGCTCGAAAATCGGCTTGAAAAGAAGCCTAAGAAAAGTTAAAAATTAATCATGAGAAAACAATTATAGGAACGGGTGCGTGGGGTCTTCAAAGGTCTTATGATTATCGAAGCCTCTTGCGTTTTGAACATCCAGGAATTGAATCCAGGAGCCTCACTCTCAGTTGTTGAGCCTTTTTGGCTTTGCATACCTTTACTCTTCTGCCTCGTTATCTGGGAATAAAATATTGTTTTCGAGTTAGGGAAATTCGACTTACAGTTTGCATTTTATATCAAAAATCAGTGACGTAATGAACGGTGTTTCATGTGTAGGGTGGAACACGGGCCCCAAGCCACAGGGGCCCCCATTAGGTTTTCTTTTGTAAAACCTTTAAATTTGCCTCGGTGAACCTAAATCAGTAACCCACTAATTGGTACTGATTTGCACAACAATAAATTTTTATTGCCGCACATTTTTCGGATACTGTTGTACGACATAGTATATTGATGATGTATTAATCCATCTCTCTGGAATTTCGTTGAAGAAATTTACTGATTTGATTCCTAGGGTAAGGCATTATTAGCCTTAATTAGGGGCCCAATTCTAAATTTTGAGAAACGAAAAATCAATATAGAGGTAATTAATTTAGCAATCTGATTTTTTTTTTCACCCGGATGTAGTGTGTAGTTCTTCAGCGCAACAGTCAATAGTTCTTCAAGCTTCAAATTTCCTCAAAGCAAAGAAAAACGTTCCGACCAAGCACACTTGTTCATTCCCAAATTCAAATCTAGTTTCAATGGATCCGATATCAAAAAGTTATTTTAAATCTCAGGCAGACCTTTGCCCTTGCTTGTTTTGATCTTTAATATTCAACATGACAAGGCGCTCCGTGGGTTGCGTTTGTCCTTCATAGTTTCGAAGAGAAAATTAGGACCCCAGAACAAGATAGGCGAAGTACATGATGACAAACCAGAATGTCTGGTAGCTGCGCTGTATCCTGTATTATTAAAATGGTGTTTAATGGGATTTTATTGGCGCGTGAAGTAATGATGTGCAATAAGTTAACGAACAGTGTCTTCAGTGAACGTTAATTTAAATTTTCATACTAAAATGTTCTATACGTAGAAAAGTAAATATTAAATGTAAAAACACATTAGAAATAAAAGACGTGCTTTGAATTAGCAAAATAAAATTAAACCATTTATAGAAGGTTTGTTTTTGGCATGTTATCAAGTCAGAGTCATTATTTTTTATTAAATTCAACTTTCAGGCTCCGAACGTTTTATGTCGCAACTAGAGTAAGGTCGCTTCTGCTAATATGGACAAAATAAAAATAGAAACCAAAGAGTCACATAAGAGAAAGTTCAAATTGTAGTAGATACGTGTTTATTCGGTTATAAATCTAACAATTTCTTCGTTTAATTGGATGCCTGGTCTTCAACGATGAAGAGTTTATTAATCTCTTAGTCTCTCTTCACTTCTCAATTGAATTCAAGTTGCAACTTGGCATCTTTTCAAAAAAGTGTACAACGGGGGCAACATATGCTCACCTTTAATCTCACAACGATGTATAAATGTATGCTGCATGACTCAAATCACTTGCACAAACGCTTGTCATTCACTTTCACGAAAACCACGAACTTACAAACGACCGCGCAACGTTTACGAAACGTCCTTCAGCTTCTTCCGCAATATAACCAGATACGACACAAAACAAAACGACGCCGTCGATCAAAATGACCAAATCAGAAGATAAAGAGTCCGTTTAATGGCATGCGCCCGGCTCGGTTTCGGGACGTACGTATGTATTTGCAAGTATGCAATTACACTTTGTTTTTTATTCTTCAATATTTTTAATGGACTTACAACATAATGCAATTCAACGGCCTAAGATACCACCGACATAATGTAATCGACCGCATTCAAGGTAAATATCGCGAAAGTAAAGAATGTTTCGTACGAGCAAGCGAAGAAATCGAATCGCGACAATGTTTTCTACTAAAGCCCGGACAAACTGACGAATTCTAGAAGATTTTCAAGTTGTCGGTTTTTTCTTCCATAATACTTTACGACTTACGAGAGACATGTGAATGAGACACCCCTGCTCTTTCGCAATACAACATATAGTCACATACTATGACCAGCGCAAAAGATAACCTCTATTGAAAGTGAAATTATGCGGGCAGTGGAATAGTTCCGCACAGACCAATAATACATTGCACAGGTACATCGGAAAGCGCCACTCATATGTTAGCCTCAGGTGTAAAGTCATCGCGTAGTATCGGCATTCATTTGAATAATCGGTACCGCATTCCGCCGGATATGAAGAAAGTGGTTTTCTTTAACGTTTCTTTTATTTTGTTTTGTTAAAGCGGCGATGAGGTGAGCATACGCGTGATTATTGCAACAGGTGCAAGTTGGCATGCGTGGACCGTATAAATATGTACTGTACAGTACTTCACATAAAGCTAGAGATCAGTACAATTCAATCTGTCTAATGGATGGGCACGAGTGCGTAATGTGTAAATTAATGGTTTGCAATATTACACCAATTGTCGAATGTTGACACAATACAGGTTTCGATGTTAAAGGTGGAAGATTTCCCATATTGATAAAATAATTGTTTTTATACAACCAGAGGGTAATGGACTGCTCTTTTCATTCTTCTTCCTAAGTCGTCAGTGCTGTTCTATACTATAGTTCTTTCAACACTTTTATCTTCTGTCCTTTTATCGACGGTAGTGTGGCTGGTGTAGTGGTTAGTGCACACCCCTTCGGTCCACAGAGTCATAGGTTCCAGACTCACCGTGAAGCAATTCAGTTTATTGTGTTTTCCTAACTCACGACGGACTATTATATCACTTAAATTTTAAACGATTATGAGTATGGAGATAAATAACACTGCTGAGCGTGCTGGTGACCTCAACACCTAAAAAAGCAGTTAAGATCTTGGATTGAAAGTCACTAATGTTCGGACTATTTTCATATTTTGGTTTGTAATTTCTAAAAGGTGCTTTCTACAAGAAAGTCGTCCACTGTATTTTTAAAGCTAACAAAATCTCCTTTAATTTGGGTGTAACCCCATCTTTGTAGGTACAAAGGATCACAAGATACAGCACTTTTTTTTTAAGTCCGATATTGTAATTTTAGTCATCTTCTGACCTAAATGTCGGCTTTAATGTGCATTCTATGGAGAAAGTCAGTGACACGAAGTTATAGAACAGTTACTTAGCTTTAATTTAAGCGAATGCGAAAGCCTGTCAGATCAGTATTTTCCTAGCTTAAAAACAAAAAATCGGGAAAGTCAGATTTTTAAAGAAATTTCATATCAAAACTATGTAGGCGTGGAATAACCGTTGGAGCTCAGTAGAGTCATCAAGGAACGATGACGATGACAAGATGGCCGAGTGTAGGAGATTATAATAAATCGAAGTAATAATTAACAAAAGTTATTGCTGTGTTTCTTACGAAATGTGGAGTTTTGCCCGCCAAGCGTTTGTTTCATGTGTCGCGGTGCACTCGAGGAAGGCATAGAAACAGTGGTAGTGAAAAAACGCGGCATTCAGTCAGACGCTAATCGAAGTGAACGAGAAACGTCGGTTTCACAACAACAAACAATTTTTGAGTAAATTGAATGAGGTAACGGTACAAAACACATGTAGGAAAAGGTATACGGCGGAAAATAATGTTAAGGCATCAGCCCGTCGTGTATAGATGTGGCTTGTGGTTCTTCGATATCACTCAGGGATAATGAGAGCCCCGTCTCGGGCTCGAAGTTTCATTTACTGGGAGGCATTTGTTTTATCTGTGGAGAAGAGATCAATGAAGAATTTCTATACTCCCAGGAAAAATTACCTCTTTCTCGACGGAATGTTTTCCGTACAGTAGAAACAAAAGATTGGATTAAAGAAACAGCCGGTCGTGCTGGTGCTGGAGGATATCACCCTAGGACCTAGGATGATATCCAAGATTTAACATGCATCACCTGGCGGTACGCCTTTAACCCACGGTCTTCTTAAGACACGAATTGTACGATGCGCAATTGACGCCCCCCAATGTGCAAGCACAAAGGGTAACAGTTTTATACCAGTTTACAGGAACCAGCATTCATACTGTTGGTCGGCACTTTCCAAACCTCTGCCGATCTGGGGTCACGGCTCCCGGTTGAAAACGCAACTCCACGCCGAATGCTCTGATGTCGTTAGAACACTCTTCCCGCGATATGGGCATTAAACCACAACCAGCACGATGCTCCCACAAGGGGGCCTACCTCAACTGTCGGGTGGAGGGTGTGAATTCTCCGGGGCTCCCGACACCGGTGCTACCAAATTTATAATGCTTTGGTCGACATTTCACAGTGCTAGGCACTGCTACAGTAGGATTTACCTGTAATCCAGGACTGCTACCCTTTAACTGGGTACGCGGGGGCGTCACTCTCCGAAAGTAATCATGTCTGGAAAGAATGCAGAGATTACCCCCCATGCGGACTTACCTAAAATTCACAACAATACACGCACACTGAGAAAACATACACACCTAAGCAATATTATGTCGCCTACGCAACGCAAAACACCTCCTAGCAAAAGTACTCATCTCTCTAAAACTATCCTCAGAAAGCACCT
Organism: Microchrysa polita; assembly: GCA_949715475.1. Taxonomy (NCBI): domain Eukaryota; kingdom Metazoa; phylum Arthropoda; class Insecta; order Diptera; family Stratiomyidae; genus Microchrysa; species Microchrysa polita. The sequence continues at coordinate 23,091,647 of OX454417.1, forward strand.
ACTAAAGTCCGCAGTTGCATCATTAAAAATTACATTCCAAATTTCAACCTTCCGAAAATTGCTATAAGAATTACATACTATTAGAACATGTAACCAATCTTCAACATCAGCACCACAAAGTGGACAAGCCATGGTATTCGACAAGTTCTTTTCAAAAAGATACTTGTTCAAACTACCATGTCCTGTCAGGAGAAAACCTAAAGCTAAACTAAAATTTCATTTGTTATTCCTAGCTAAGGAAACATCTTTCAAAAATCTATAAGACCCTACCATTTTCGGAAACACATCTACTTTGCCATTCACGCATCATGCACTCATCCAAATAATCCATTTTTTGCTTGTAGCTTAAGCCATTCATACTATCTACATTAATCCATTCACACTGACTCGAAGATAAGCCCCTCTTACATCCAAAAAGAATAGCACGCCTAACAACCTCAAGATCCAAAGGAGTAACACCCATCAAAACTTGCATAGCAACCGTTGACACAGTCCGACACAGGGGCAAACACCCATACATCATTACTCTTTTAGTGGATTGAACCAAAGTAGAACCTTTTTGATTAAGACAACTCAACCAAAAGACAGACGAACCATAAGCCGCACACGCAACAAGTAGACCACTATATATCATCCTAACTACTCTCTTACTCAATCCCCATTCGCATCTTAAAACTCTGATTAGAGGTCCAATTACCGAAGTAACCTTCTTCTTAGTTTCTATCAAATGAGGGTAGAAATTAAGCCTCTCACGAACAGTTAATCCTAAATATTTCACCTGAGTAACGTATTTGATACCCCTATCAAGTAACCTAACATTTGGCGGACGATTAAGTGAAAACTTCCCCTTCAACAACATAATGACAGATTTATCTCGTGAAACTTCAACCCCTACACTAGTGCCCCAATTAACAACTATACGAACAATTTTAGTCCCTAACTCTTCTATTGCCCTCCTACTCTCACGTTCAACTAAAAGCAAAAGATCATCCGCATACGCGCAACATTCACACAATTCCTCTAATTGTCGCAACATGTCATCCATCATTAGATTCCAAATAAATGGTCCAATAATGGATCCCTGTGGACAGCCCCGCTCAACTATTTTCCTCACATCCTCACCTAAATCATTGTGCAAACGCTACCCTATCACAGAAATAACGTTTCCATAACTCAATTTCCTCTCATCCTATTTCTTGCAGTTTGTTAATCACTGCATCCCAAGACAAATAATCAAATGCTTCCTTGAAATCTATAAAGATTCCAAGAACATTCGAAAATTTGCTCCGAGATACAGCGTTCTTAACATACTCCCAAGCGTCCTCAGTAGATCTACCTAACCGAAACCCATACTGCCTACCAGACATCCGATTGATTAGTTTGATCTCCAATCTAGAGAGAAGAACTCTCTCCAGAACTTTACCAAGTACTGGTAACAAGCTAATGCCTCTATACGACCGGGAATCAGATCTAATTTTATCGGGAGATTTTAATAGGTGAATGGGGACAGCAGATAATAATCAACCGTCTTTCATGTATATATGTCCTCGTTGACGCGAAGTGCAGGTACCACATTCACTGCCAACGTAAATTTATTAGCCACAGCGCGATCAAGTGGAGGTAAAAGAAGGTGTCCACCTCAATACCAGCTCCTAGAGCATATGAAGCATATCTATGCATATCTACATGATACTAGAGAGGAATGCCAATTTTCTAATAGTGACCTCATCACAGATCACTTCACTGGTGACTATAAACCTGACGCGAGGACTGTTGAAACTCATCTGAAAAACCGATATGGGGGAAAAATCTGGTTTGCTAAGGTAGGTCCTTAGCACAGCCCAATATTGTGTTTCAGAGACATCGGGCAGAAAGTACTTTACGATAATTGGAAGGAATGCCGATCCTGCTGGAAAACGACTAAAGCTGCAGCACAGATTATATTGGAGGGCATTCGTTCGCAAGCGATTAACACCACTCACTACCTTCTATCAGATGACTTCTTCAAGGACGCATATGAAATAGTACCAGATTCTTTGAAACTGCTTCTCGAGACAATTGTGCTTAAAAACAAAGGCACCTCTTCCCTCGATGCTATCATCACTGCAGTGAGGCCCAGGTATTTCCTCCCCTCAATTCAATAATCTGTACCTATCTATTCCGAAAATTTGAGTCTACCTCTTGTCAACCTCTGTCATAAGATGGGATTTTCCTGAAGCTACAAGGGACAATTATCGCAACTCATTGATAAAGGTGCCTTTATGCAGTTCGTGTATGACAATTCAGATGTGAATGTGAACACCTTAGATGGAGAGAGTACACTTCACGAAATGGGTGGTATAATAATAATCATCACACCAAATTCCTTGGCCCTCCCAGACGAAACCGAAACCGTTTTTTTCACGATTTTTGTGTTTTCTTGATAGCTAGAGAAATGCTGGTCCGACAGGCTTTCGCTTTCGGTTCAATTAGAGCTTAGTAACTACTCTATAACTTTGTGTCACATGACTTTCTCAGTAGAACGCGCATTTAAGCCGATATTTAGCTCAGAAGATGATTAAAATTTGCAATCGGACTTTTTACAAAAAAAAAACAACATTTTTTAAAATGCCTTGTCTTGGGATCCTTTGCACATACATACAAAGTTGGGACTACATATCCTAACAATATCCCCAAAAAACCAGAGCCGAGCAATTTTTTGCAACCTAACGCCTTATATTTCGGTTTATTGACTGGCCTACAGAAAACATTTTTGTGGCTCACATTTAGCTTAGACTGCTCCTTCCCATATTTACTACCAATATTGTTTCTTATTTTTTTTAGTAGAAAATTTATTTTAATCCTTATCTGCCTGGTCTAAATTCTTAAATATTTCTCGGCAGCTTAAGTTATCATTCCCGGCTGAAAAGATAATTGAAAGTCTCTAGACTTAAATCGTAAAAAAAGGTTTATTAAACATAATGATAATATGATTGTCTAGCATACTTTACTTTGATGATGATGTAATCAATCATCATCCTGAATGGCCTTTAGGCGGACCCGGATCAGAGGAAGCGCCCAATAGCGGACCAGCTGATCCAACCGATGCATTCAATATAAGATTTGTAACACCACCAACGATTGACTTTATAAATTGCGATAGAAATCCAAAAGATCCCGAATTGTTGCTACCGCCAGAACTATCATCAGTACCTTTACTCTTAGCTTTTCGGAAGCTGCTCAAAAAATTATCGATGAAAATCGACGGTTTCGGTGGTAGATCATCTTCTTCCGGATCCTGCAAATATGGAAAATAAATTGGAATTCTCTTACGAGTATATTAGATCTGTGGACGTATGTATACAATGCCTGCTACAAGCCACACCGTAGGACAGACTAATCCTTGGAGATTTACACAGAGCACAGTTATTCGACATACTATGTATAAACAAAAGGGACAGTGGCGCAACCACGGGAGGGGCTAAGGGGGCTAAAGCCCTTCCCAGACCCAGAAATTGAGAAAGGAAAAATTGCAGAATGAAACATGAAGCAATGCATTTCGTTGCAGATTTTATGAAAATGTGAATTTTTCTTTTACGAGTACTGTTGTGCAAATATTTTCTATAAAAAATTATATGGCTATCGTTATATCCTTCGATGTTTTATTGTAACATACTCAGCCGCCATCGCAGCAATTCGCCTCCAATGTCAATTACTTATTTGCAAGACAGTAAATTCAATTCTCTGTAGCCACTATTTTTTTCGTGTGGTGCGGGAATTCACAAATTATTCTCTAATTACGGCGCGACATTTGTTTCACAATATCCAGTTGCACCTATTGACCTTACTTGTGAAACCTTGTCCTAACGGTTCGGTTTTAATAGAAAAGCGTGGTTGCAATGGGAGCTTAGAACACCGCCGCGCCGTATAGCTTTTCCATAACTGGAAAATAGCACCTTCACTCAACCAGTAGGTAATATAGATGGCCTTAGCCCCCTCCAGGACAAAATCCTGGTTGCGCCACTGAAAAGGGATATTTAAAAGAAAAATAATTTTACAGAAAAGTTTCCTTTTATTTCAAACGGTTATTTCTTTATCAAGGGAAAACTAAATTTCCGGTCCGTCATTAGTATAGCCGCAGTTGGAATTTTTATGGCTAAAACTGATTAATAAGCAGAGATTGAGGAAATTAATAACGGAAGTGATCATTTTCGAATAAAATTGACTCTGATAAATTGTTTTGTTTATTTTTCACAAAATCATTATAACAGTTTTTCGTTTTTTCTTATTAACTTCGTAGCATCGGTAAACGCTTCTTTTACATAGAAAACTCTCCGAAATCGTGTTTTTTTTATAAATTTAAAGTAATAATCTTTCTTGAAGGATTCCTGGCTAGTTTAGATCAATAGAAGGCCCCCTCCCTAACATTTGTAACATTGGAACCAACTTTAAGTAGTACGACTGGTGAGAGATGACCAATCTCTTGCTTCAAAATCCATTATGTGTCCTAGGTTAGATTAGGTTAGGTAAAGGGGTGAAGTGATAAAACACTTAGTAGGTCAATTGTGTTACCACCGAGTCCTTAAAGTTAACACCTAAGCTGAAAACCAGCCCGTGCTGGCAATAAATTTGTTGAGCAATAGCAGGCTCACATCACGCTGATCATCTGTATCGTGAAAATACATTGAGCCAAGAAAACGTTTACGTTTCTCGGCGAGGGCCGGACAATGGAAGAGAAAATGATGAACACTTTCTTCGTCATCGCAACTGCGACAGAAGTCGTTATAGGGAATTCTGAGCCTCCTGGCGTGCTCCCCGATAGGACAGTGGCCTGTTATGATCCCGACCACCTTGCCGATATGTTTCCTGTATACTGACAGTAAAATATTTGATCTGGCCATGACTAGACGTGTAGCACATGTAGTACCGTTAGACCACCTTAAACTAGCCCTGTGCATTACAGTAATTTCTATTGTCTGTTTACAGGAAGCGATTGGAAATTTTATATTATTGCGGTCGGCCTCAAAGGTCATAGTGGCCGCGCTACGAGCGAGACGGTCCGCATTGTAGTTTCCTTCAAATCTACTATGACTTGGTATCCTGCAGAGAACGATGTTAAAATATTGACCCATCACTCTAAGCGCTGAGCGACAGCTATCAACAGATTCGAGAGATCGAATTGCAGCCTGACTGTCAGTATATATGTTGACATCCCGCATTGTGACTACATGATTTCCCAACCAGGTTATGGTTTCCAGTAATGCAGAAATTTCCGCTTGAAGAACACTACAGTGGCCAGGTAGACAGTGGGCCAAGTTAATGTCTAGTCCATTCGAGTGGATTCCAATACCAACTTCTTCATCTCTCTTAGAGCCATCTGTATATAATACCAAATACCCTGTAGATAGGGGAGCATTGTTATCCCAGTGATCCCTTGACGGAATGAAACAATCGTGGTTTTTGCCAAAAGCATACTTGGGACTAGTATAATCAGTCTCCAAAGGGGCGGTTAAAGTTTCGAAGTATCGTTGAGTGGCCGTATTCTAGAGTCTGCCACTGACTAGTTTCACGTAAGTGTAGTGCCGTGTTGGCAGCCATGTATCCTATCTTCTGTATAAAATAGAAGCAGTTTATTGTTAGGACAATCCTAGGCAATTTTTCCACTGCTGAACTTGACGAAATCAAGTGTTCCATAAATAGACTATCCTGGCAAATATTTTTAATGAGCACTTGCCAAATTTTCGTAGATTCCAATACAAATTTTGGATAGAGTTAGTTAATATTGTTAAGCAGGGTTGTATGTGTGTAAAAGTTGATGTTACCACCTCTAATACATTAAACACTTCTCTGGAATATCCTGAACATAAAATGTTTTCATTTCAATACAGTGTCTTCTATACACAACGGATTTTGTAGCAAGATATTGCATCATCTTCAACCAATCATTGCACTTCAACAAGGTTACAATATAACAAATTTTACGGAGGTGGCCCCTCCGTCATTAAAATTAGACACGAAATCTTTAAGAAGCATTATTGCGTAAAATTCATAAAAAAATGCAATTTCAAAGAGCTTTCTATGTAAATGTCAATAAGCAAAAAAATTGGAAAACCTTTATAATTATTTATTGAGAAGTAAACCATTTTATTTAAAAAAGATTTTTCCCGACAATAATTTCCTCAATTTCCGGTTTTTAATCAGTTTTTGTCATACTAAATTATTTCAAGTGCGGCTATAGTTATGAAGGACCGACAATTTAAATTTTCCTTTATAAAAGAAAAACGGTTCGAAATAAAAGGAAAATATTTGTCTTTTTAATATCCCTTAAGTTTAATAATATGTGGAATAACAGAACAGCGCTTCCTTTCAATTTCGAAGGATCAGTCTGTTTTATGGTGCGGCTATAGTTATGACAGGCAGTGTATTATGCAACTAAAAGAACCAAACATTCATTAAGTATAAATCATAAATGTAGACGTTGCTAATTACAGCATTTCACATAATAAGTTACAATCACCACTTACACAAGCCTGTTAACGCCACCCAATACAAAAAATAGTTGAGAGTGCACTTTAAACTTGAAGGATATTTCAATCATTATGCAATGTGAATGAGTGCTTGTCTTGTTGAGATCGCGTGTGCCACAAAACAAGTAAAATAAAAAAAAAACCATACACATGCTTCCCACCGCCACATTTGCATTGAAAGAATTACAACGAGAAACATATACATTTTTTCTAGATCGACTTAACTATGGCTTCATACAATTTCGATTTGGATGTAAGATCAAACAAAGATCAAACGTGGTAAAATATTTTTCTTGTTATTTTATGTTATTGCCATTAAAAATCATACACCTCTTAGAAAATAATATTGTTTCGCAACTTACCGCACTCAGTTCGGCCACTAGAGTTCCGAGAAAGTTCCCAAAAAATTCACCGTTCTTTACCTGAAAGAAACGTAAAATATTTATTCATTCAAACATAATTGATTATTTACTTGGTATTTACAGCACCACCTCCGCCCGAAAATCCATCAACAGCTAGACCGACATATTCTCCTAACACTGTTCCGAAATTTCTATCGCCCTATAAATAATTGCAATGCGACTATTTATGTAAATTAGAATATTTAAAAGAAAATCCATTACCGATAACAGTCCAGCCAACAAAGCTGAACCTCCACCTAGCAAGCCTGGAACGTCCAATCCTCCTGGCTGAAAAATAGAATTGAATAAATGTCCGTTGACGGAAATACATAATACAATAGACAAAAATCTTTACCCCGAATAAATTCATGACGACTCCGGTTAAGGCACCAACCAACGCACCAACATCTGAACCTCCGTCGCCCTATTGATTCAAAATGGATCAATTAGAAAATCACTGATAGATAAAGGCAACATTGAACATCTTACACCACTTAGACCGGCTAGGAGACCAACAAGTGGACCTCCAGGTGGCGGTGGAGGAACCTCCTCAGACGATTCTACTTCTATTTCGATTGGAGGCGGGTAGTCGGCTTGCGGTTGCGATGATGGTGAGGGCTACTTTCAAAAGTCGAAAATTTATCCGTTTAGTATATTTCATCAATTTTAAACTCTTACCTCCTTCGTGTCAATAACCTCAACGTCTTGTCGACGAGCAGCATCAATTAAATTATTCTCTATTGGTTCCTGGAAACAAAAAGCATATCCTGAGCTATCCTAGATATTAAACACTTCTCAGCTGTACCCACCAATAAAATCGGCATTGGCGAAAAGTCTGGAATACTTTGCGCTGTTGATGAAGTTTCGATCTTGACAATCCCGTGCTTTTCCTCCAGGTATTCTATAGTAATCAGACTTTTCTCTTTTATCATCTTTTTCATCATATCCATGTGCGAGGTCAATGCAGTTTTTAATTTTTCCAATCGTTGACGCACGGTTTCATTTCGTCGCTTCTCCGATGGCTTATGTTTCTCGTCATGATAGTCGCGCATCATCTTTTTCGCCCTATTTCGAAATTCATCAATTGTCATCTCACCTACAGCATAGTCCATGGCATTGGCCAATACCGAAATTGCCTGTTCATCGCGGTGAATTGCTCTTTCGATTTTCTCGATTTTCGGTATGCTTCGCCGTTTGTTCTTCATATCGACAGTGTCCAGAAGTTTTGCGACCATATCACCAAGGTTTTCACGCATACTTTTTTGCACTTGTAAAGCACCAGACACAAGACCTAAAGTCGTTATAGATCTCATCTCGTCCTTAGTCTTAACACTTTGTAACTTTTTGAATTCATCCAAGAGTTTCACATATTCCGGCATAGATTGTAATTTCACAGGATTTTTAGGAGCACTTAATGAAACACCGAAAGAATGAAGAATTAAGGACACAGCAAGAACTTTGGAAAACATTTTTCCGATAAGATATGGAACGATTCGTGACAATTGACCAGCGGCTACTAAAAAATTATCGTCCGTTTATTGGAATATATTCGTAGGCGGTAGACTATCAATTTGTCGCCAACTTGCAAAATATATTTCAATTTCCTGCTGGATATTGACGATGGTGTGTAATTATGCGAAATGATGATATGATTTCGTTTATCATGCTATATCATTATCCAGTGGCTTATTATGTTCGGCAACGGAAGAAATAATGCAGATGCAATATTGTGTCGCTGGGTATAAAGTACATTTATATGTATAGAAGACGATGCGTACGTTAAATATAGGAATGGCTGGGTTTCTATTTCAGAGGATACATTATTATTGAATTGAATTATTGAAAGATCAGTGGCGTAGTTTGATTTCAGAAATTAGATTTATTGAAATTTGCTTGTGAGATGAAAGAGCTTTTGAGACGCAGATAGATACTGATTGATTTGAATATATGAAAATATGGATCAAAATACCGAAATAATTTGACGATGAATTGGATGGCGTATGACATGACAACTCTGACAAGTACTACACCATTTTCGTACCATATGTTCTATAAGAAGAATATCCCTTAAAAATCAATCTAAATATTTTATTGACACTTGGATACTCAATTTTCTACAGTTCTGCTCGGTGCCGGTTGGAATAAGGCTATACTATTGGTAAAATCTTTGCAAAGTGCCCAAAATTCTTTTGATGAACTTCATGGGACACTGTGTAAACATTTTACGGCAACGGGAAATTCGTCGCGAATATTTCATTGTCGCTCTATTTTTGGGATCCTTTAACTAAATATATTCTATATACTAAACTTTTGAAAACCATGATTAATACTGTTTCCTTTCTTCGTCGTCTTATTATTTTTTTGTTTCTACTTATTACGCCACAACATGAACGAAAAAAATACGGAATACAGTATACTGAAATGTAATACATATTTCACTTCCGTATATTATTAAGTTTTTGTATTTATATATTCAGAATTCATTAATTTTAAAAACATATTTAGTATTCCAAAATTGACAATGAAACCCGGCCTTCACTTACAACTTTTACAAGTACTGATAATTTCTTAATTTCGTGCATCATAAATTATAGACGGCTATTGCTTAACATCTATATAATGTAAGACTAATGTTTACAAGACGCATAATAAATAAATGACCACTCGTACTAGTTGAACTTCAAACACAAGCAGAAAAAATGAATATGTTTCATAGTCCGTGAAATTGTCGCATTGCATTAATAGGTACAAATCCACATCGTCCCATTGATATTTAGACGATGTTCATTTCAAAGTCGCGATAAAGGGTTTATTTGTGCACACTGCGTACAAAATTTAATTTGATAAAACGAAAGATTTAAGTCAGTAACCTATAGCTAAGCCGTATGTACGAGTATAACTAATGTTAACGGGTTTCAGTGAAAAAAATAACATCTAACTATGTAAAATATTCATTTGATCTGCATTGTATCAGCTATTGATATTAATTCCCACCAGATTCGAAAATGTATATTAACGCTTGTGAACTGTCAAAACACCAACAGGTGCTTTGGCAAATATCCCCATGATGGGAATATGCTGGATAACGTTTTTCACGAGAGTTGGGCTACAGTTATCAGGATGTAGGAAAACTTTGGAAGACGTGTTTTGTGTTTGACGGTTTAGGCTTATGGAAAATATGAAGGACCTCCTTTTCAAAATAAGAATTTTGCCTAGCAAGTCCAGGCCTAGAGAAGTCTTGATTAGCGAAAACTGGTGCTGATTAGTTTTCCGGCCAGGAGCCGTACATGTCGAGTTATTTTTTAAATAGAGGGATTACTACCGCTAGCCAACATTATCTGGTCCTTTGTAGCTGATTCGTATAACTACACCTGTTTCGCGTTCTCCTACTTTGTCTTTGTACTTCATGTCCCCCTCCCTATAAGCGAACATTTTTGTAAAAATTTGTCTGAAATATTTTACACTAAAATCTGTTGCTGATGTCGATGTCCCTTTCTTTTAAGGTCACGTACACACATCAACCCTATTATTGGTACACCCAGAAAAAAATGACTTTTATTAAAGAAAAATTACATAGGACGTATGAAATTTTGGCTATGATTTGGAGCCGATGAAATAGCGTTCTGGGACAATGATAGAAATATCATTGAAAATATCAAGTGACTATTCGATTATAATAATGAGATTCTTCATCGATTCTATGTAAAAAATTTATTGAATTTTATTTAAAAAAATGGAAAAGAATTTTTTTTTATTTTGTTTATTTATTTTTTATTTATTTTTTATATTTTGTTTTAATATTTTTATTGTGATTTAATTTCATTTTAAATTTTTATTTGCCAGTCCGTTCACATTGCCACGATACCAGATGTGAAATGTTGTCAACGTTTCTAAAATCTTAACTACTACTACGCGGTGCAATACAAAATTAAAATGTTGCAAAATAATCATAGTTTCCATGAATGAATGAAAGAATTTGACTTGCTTGATTCTAAGTCATTTGTTGCATTAGTTTTATGTGGGAATGTCTTCATTCTATTACTATTGAAATCATGAATTCGATGAAAGTGTATGTGACCCAATCGCATTTTTAATTTATTATATTTATCTTCATTCGTTTAAAGAAACTTTCTGTTTACTAGAAGTAAAGTAAAAATTTCATTGGTTTTAATACACGTTTTTTCCTTGGTGTAAAAGTGACTCACACACGCGATTCAGCGGGAAAATTTTGAGATCCCGGCCAAATTGATTATCAAAGGAATTGAACAGTATTTATTAAGCATTCAATAATTTTTCCCTGTGGTATGGATCAATAATAGTGTCACTGTCTTTCCCGACGTGTCGTAAGAGGTGACTAAAGGGGCAGGAGAGAATAAAACTCTCCTGAGTTTCGTACATATCTCTACAATCGTGCGCGCAGCGACTCTGTTTTTGCGCTCAAGGGTTCAGATCTGTACGAAACTTAACAAAAAATTGACCCCTGTGGCTTTGGGGTAGGCGACTTGAGGGCTAGGCTATGTACGCTTGAATCCCGCGTAGCTGAAATTCACCTTACACTCGAAACATTAAACGAGCCTCGGATACCTCGGACTAATTCAACGGCAACGACTTTTGGCTATAAACAACGGACTACGTTCGGTTTTCGAAACGTTCGAACGATGTGGCGTGAGTGAGCCTCACAGAAGTCGAACAGGAAATGACCGCATACAACATGGCTATACTAGGACTGAGCGAAACACGATGGCTCGGATCTGGGCGACTTTATCACCAAGCTCTCATACTATATTGCTCTACTCTGGAAGTGAAGCAAGCGGACGGCGGGATCCTGTTGACTAGGAATGCACGCCGATTCCTAATCGACTGGAAACCTATTTCCGATCGTATCATCACAGCCAGATTAAAATCCAGAGTATGAAACATCACAATTATTCAGTGCTACGCACCTACTGAGCCTGCATATCAATCAGCAAAGGACGTTTTTTATCAGCGGCTAGGAGACACCTTTGATAGGGCTCCCAGGGTGACATCAAAATTATTATGGGGGATCTCAATGCCAAAGTCGGTACTGATAACTTAGGCTTGGAACACCTCATGGGCTTAGCGACAGGAACAACAATGGCGAAGTGTTCGTGGAATTCTGTAACTCTCGACAACTAGTCATCTGCTACCTAACAACTTGGGTTTCTCCTGATGGCAGAACATAAAACCATTATTTATTTTTTATTTATTTTTTTTTATTTTTTTTTTAATATTTTTATTGTGGTTTAATTTCATTTCAAACCAAATTGACCATATTGCTGTTTCAAAGACATGGAGGAACCGCCTCTTAGACGTCAGGTTGAAGCGTGGGGCGGATGTTGGCAGCAACCACCATCTTGTTGTCGCGAAATTTCGCTTACGAACGGTAGCGATCTATCTATCTCCTAACCCATGAAACTTGCCACTTTTTAATGTGCAAAAACTAAAAAACGTGACCGAGTTCTAATCGTACGAATAGCACGATGAGTGTATACCCTATACCCATGTATGGACCTAGAAGACATGCAAAACCAAAAATTTTCATTTTTATGTTTTTTGTAGCGGAAAGAAGGTTAGATGGGTCCTGGATGGGACCTGGTATATCTTTAACATCTTATCAAGGCACCCAACAGCTAACATTTGATACTAATTTGAAGTTCTTCGTGACATTCTATCAAAAGATATGGCTGAATATAACTTTGTAGGAGGGGGGGGGGGGGGTAGCCGGACCTATTCCACCTTCCATAAACTTAAAGTAGATGTCCGAATCAGGCATTGATCTAAACTTCAAGTCGATAGCGATATTGTATCGAAAGTTATGGCCGAATTAAAATATCAAGGAGGGGTAATTTGTATGGGAGGTAGGGAACCCTTGGTCCGATTTTGCATATTTTCAATACCGCCCAAGAAAAAGACAAACATCTGACCAAAATTTCAAACCGCTAGCTTCATTATTTCGGGAGTTAACGTGCGAACAGACAGACACGCGGACATGGCTTATTCGAGTCATGGAACGACCCTGATCATTTATATACACATATGGACAAAAAAATAAGTACACCCCTCATGTACCTTTTTATGCCAAATTTTCATACCCTTTTTAAAATTGAATTACTCTAAATAGATAGTCATTACAACAATTAGGATACAACAATGCCAACGGAATCGAAAAACTAAATGGCATCCCCCTATTTTCTTAGTCCCTCCCGATATTAACTTTGAAGTGGGTTTTCAGCTTGGTCAAAATAATAAGTACACCATCGTTTTTTTTATCTTTTGACAACAAGTTGCTATTTTCCGTAAGGATTTATTTTTTTATTAATTGGTGTATGCAAGAAGCGTTAAATTAAAAACAAACAAAAATACTTAAGAGGGCGAAAAACGCATGGTAGGTACGAAAAAAGAAGTTTAAGTTCGAGACTTTGAAATAGCGGAAAAATTATTCTCTCAATAACGAAATAAACCAGCTAAACATTGTAGATATTTACTGTGTAATTCATTAAAAAGTAAATATAAGCAGTCTCAAATACAGTTAAGTCCATATAAGGGCCTTAAGGACAACTGTTGGTCTCATTATCACTATGGCGAGAAAAGTTCTCTTGGTGATTTTCGCGGCAAATATTTAAAATATAGAATCCCTTTGAAAAGTTAATCGAAGAATACAAGAAGTAAAGCAGTTTTGACAACAAGTTTGGAAGTTCCCATGGCGACGTCAAAAAGTGTTGACGGTTTAAGAAAATTTGGGAGGGATAGTTTTTCTTGTTCCAGACCGAACAATGAAAACTCACAGAATGTTCTGTTTTATTTGTGAGATCGTAATAAATTTGATTGGAAACTACTCTTATCGTAATAATCTTCATTCAGGAAAAAAAATAATATAATATATGCTACATCTACTGACTATTTCCCATGGAGTCGAAAAAACGTGGTCTATGGTTTAATTTTCATAGTTTGGTTTCGTTCAAATATACCTAATAACCGTTACAATGAGACAATTTCCATATAAGAAATGTTATTTTAGAGTCCTAGAATATTTCAAAATGGGGATTTCAGCAGGATATTCACCCTATCCGTACCTCACAAACTGGTCAAGGATCCGCTTCAACCAATTCGGGTGGCTTTTCACGTTGTTACTAGAGTTAAATTGAATCTGGAATGTTTAGGGGGGGGGGGTTTAGTTGAATCAATGAAACAGAAACACAGTTTTCACAAAACGGACCAATTACGGAATTTCCTGGAAGTAACTGGATGTATGGATGTATGGGAACATACCATAAGAATTATCTCCAAAAGGCCAACAAAAACCTTTTTTTCTTTCAAAATAATGGACCATTTACTTTTAAATAACAAAATAAATTAAATTCTTGTCGAATCAGAACTTAATATTTTAATTAAAACAAGTTTTAATCAAATTAACTGACATGTACTTATTATTTTGTCCAGCCTATTTTAGTCAGTTCGTACTTTTTCAAGGTAAATGAAAGCTGTTATTTATTATAATATGCTAATTTACATATTATTTCATTCCTCACCAATTAAGTATTTAAATCTTTCCATATGAGTTTATTTCCTAACGTGCATATTCTACCGCTTTGCAGCAATATCGCTTGAGAATCCTACAATTGAAGATAGATGGAATTTCGCAAAGTATTCTTTTATTTCGTATGACGAAGTGACTGTGGGACGATTGGATCGAGGTAAGAGACCTTTTATCAGTAATGCTACTTGGTCTCTTATCTCAGCACGCAAAAGAGTTAAGGAACAGATTAACTCCGCTGCTGATAATTCAGCCAAAAATGAACTCCGGGCTGAATACCGTTCACTACAAAAAAAACCTGCAGAGAAGTGTGAGGTTCGATAAGCGAACTTACATCAACGCTTTGGCAAAGGAGGCTAACCGTGGTGAAAGCTAATTAGGCCACTAATTAGCAAATCGTTCACTGCCCGCCATGCTGTGAAAGATAGAGAAGCGTTACTGCTTGTTACCGAAGAATAGCAGCTTCAGAGGTGGAAAGAGCACTTTTTTGAGGTCCTAAACAACCGCTTTGGGCCTGCACGTGCATCTTCATCACCAGAAGAAAACGTCCCTCCAGTAGCTAGTATTAATTCCAGACCAGGACGGAATTAGAGCGGGCTATCAAAACTATGGACGCCGGTAAGGCCCCGGGGATAGATGGAATTCCGGTTGAATTATTTAAAGCCGATTCGAATGCTACAGCGGATATTCTGCTTCCCCAAATGATGATTGAGCAATCCGCTGAATGGAGATCCCCATTACACCTTACGTTTAATGATTTCGATAAGGTGTTCGATAGTGTTGATCGGGAGTATATCTGGAGAGCTCTTCGTAGGAGGTACATACCAGATAAAATAATTTCCATCATCAAGGAGTCTTATCATGGAGCCCAATGTCACGTTTAGCACAAGGGTAAGTTTTCAGATCCTTTTGAGATGCCCAGTGGAGTGAGACAAGGCTGCATTTTGTCGCCTATTCTTTTTCTCATAGCCACTAACGATAACGCTCACTAGCCGTTTAAAAACAAATGAAAGGTATATTATTTGAAAATGTTTGATCACCTGCAACACCCGGACTATTGCTGACGAAATTTGTCTGCTATCAAATAAAAAGGAGGATGTAGCTCAAATGACCGATGCTCTCCATTACGAAATTTGTAATGCTGGGTTCAAGATAAATGCTGCCAAAACCAAGTACTTGAGCTCTGATCCAGGGGGAACAAAGCGGAATTTGTGTTCCGGGCCGGGCAGTCGAAAAAGTTGACGAATTCTGCTACCTTCGAAGCATAGTCACAGCAGATGACGGCGCGAAAGCTGATGTGCAATCGCGTATCAACAAGGCTAGGGCAGCCTTCTTCACTTTCACTCCCATCTGGCAAAATAACAACATTTCCAGGCGCACCCAAATCCGAATCTTCAATACAATTGTAAAATCTGTACTTCTTTATGGCTGTTCAACTTGGAAGGTGACCAATGAGATAACAACTAAGCTGCAAACTTTTGTAAACCAGTGTCTATGTGGCAATGGATAGGTCACACTCTTCGAAGAGAGGCAAAATATATTGCAAAGCAGGCTCTCGATATGAACCCACAAGGAGCCAATGCAAGACGCAAAAACGTGGAGAAGATCGGTTTTAGCCAGGCTGCTTTTATAAACAAACAGTGGTCAGACCTAAAGACGACGGCACAGAACAGAACGAGCTGGAAAGTAGGCGTAGTTAATGCCCTATGTCCCACAAGGGATTAATAGGAACCAGAGAGAGATTCAATATTTTAAAAACATTTATTCTGTGCACAAAATTAACTCTGCCTTGTAACTTTTGTGTACAAACATTTTTATGAAAATTTGTTCAAATATGCTTAAATTATAGGCATGACCTCTTTTCCCGAAGTCACTTGCGGGGCGGATAAAACCTCTTTGCTGGTCGGATTGTGGCTCTAGGGTATAATCTATCAAATATTAATTCGTCCTCGGATCAAATGATTGTATCTTTTTCAATTTCAAAAATAAATCGAGATACACTGAAAATGTGCCGTTATACCCTTTGCACAATTTGGGAAGTCTTCAATTTGGATCTCAATCAATAAGCCTAACCAAAATAACATATTCAAAAATTAGAACTACTTAGCCTTTTGCAATATACATAATATGCTCTATTCCCTGGACTATTACTTTCATTTAGTTCAAAATCTACTGAATCATTTCTAAGGATTTTATCGACTGTTGAAATTAATTTGAATGCATTGCAAAAATATTCTTTAAGCCAGAATATAATAGATCTGTAGCCAACATTTTTATTTATCCAGGAAGAGAAATATCAAGCTAAATTTCTTATCTACAATCTTACAATCTTAATTAATTCCGCACAGACTTTATAAGTCTATAGTGCATTATGGCAAACACTATGTACATATATTTTATGCTTCAATAGTACATGCTGATATTGTATAAGAAAATTGCTAAAATTACAAGAAAAATTAAATAACATGCTCTGGACATAATAATATCATTGAGCGAGAGATGGTAATAAAATGAGATGGGTACTTCACGTTATTATGAAGCAGGTATATCATAAGAAATTGAGTCGCGTTTGTAGTATAAATGTTCGGGCGGAATTTTGTAACATTGTGCTGATTATAAAACAGCAGTTGAAATATGTAATGGATAAATTTCGCACAAGTTTCAATTATTTCAAACATATTAATTGTGGGGAATATAAATTATATTCTAGAGTATGTAGTAGTAATTTAAATGCAGGCATAGGGGACATTTTTCTACTGTATAAAAACGCAATCTACAATCAACAACAAACAACATTTCAGGATTTCGCGGATTTGGATGCAGCATAAAAAAAGCTTCTTCCTCAAAGATCTTTGATAATAAGACAAAATAGTTACGCTCGAAACCATTGGATAATATCAGTGTTTGCAAGTGCGTATATGGCATTTTGATTATATTCTCCTTTTAGTATTGATTAACAACTACAGGATTATTGAGGACGATAGATATAAAAAACATTAGCAGGTCAACCTATTTAAAACTAATAAATTCTAAAATTGTATTAAATGTTTTCTTTTTGTTCGTTAGTATGGATTTCAAATCTGATCTGAATTTCACTGAATTTGCTCTAAATTTTACACTCCGAGAAATGTCAACTATCGATATTCCGGTTAAAGCTTTGCATAATTGTATTGGATGACGATTTATGCATGTTGTATTTTTTCCATAAACGCGTGCCTAATTAAGCTGATTTATAGACACGATTTATACATTTTGCATAATTAAAAAAAAGATATTTGTATAATCGTTTTTTGTTATCCTGATTATTTTCGGATATCCTACAGTTTTTTAGTGAATGAAAATGTTCATCATCAATTTTTAGGGAATTGGCGCACACCGACTAGTCTCTAAATCCAATTTGAATTAAAAATTATATTTAAAATAAATTTTTACATACATAAAGTTTGAATTTAGTTATTTTTTATTTTATTTATAGTAGTATGAATCCGATAGTCTGGCCTTTTCGATCAAACAATTTTACACATTTTCATACATAGTCATTCTATTAGCAATTATCATTAATAAAAAATATGTACAAAGTACTAATACTCATTAATATTGATTTCGCTCAAGACCACACATTTATGACGGAAGCAAAACTTCAAATTCAATTCAACTACATAGTGCGAATAATGACATCCTGGGTTAAGGCCAACGCTATCGATGTACAACAAAATTCACCACTGTAGTGAACCCATTTCAAATGAAAATTGGAGAACTTCCTCACAATTATTTCGGCCTTCATGCATATATAAATCATAAATGCAATTAATTTTTATATACGAAAGGGTAATGTGTGTCAGCATTTTATTGCTTCTGTTTTAATTTTTTTTCTGGCGCAGGTATTAAGATTAGTAAGTATGGAAAAATGTTAAAATATTTAACCGTGAACTGTACTTGTACTTTTAAGAAAAAGAAAAATATAATCTTCTAATTAATTTTCACGTGCAACCACAGTGAAATTACTGTACTTTTCATCATTGAGAGTTCGTTGCCCATGCTTGGACTATGATATACCATTTTTGTGGAGAACGAAATAATGAGGTGACTTCATTATAGTATCCACCATTGACACCTTGGATCAAATCAAATGATGATAAATTGGTGAAGACTGTGATTTTTGAGTTTGTTTTAATATCGAAAAAAAAAACAATTCTGGTTAAAAATAGCGCTGTGTTGACAATTCCGGGTTATTATTGATGCAGTAGCGGATAAAGAAATTTTCCTTTCCTTTTTAACCGTGGGCGGGTGCGAGTTTTTTCTAAACAGAAATCACTGCCTCAGATTATTATTTGGAGTAGTTGTCATCGTTGCGCATACAGTCTTTGATCGTCTTGATGACTTGTTACAAAGGAAGGGTTGGCAGCGAAGCCCTCGCTCAAATTCAGCAGGATCTATGCGACAGGGTCATTGAAATTCGACCACTCAGATCCATGCCACCGTGACAAGCCGCGGGGAACATTTGAATGGTATTATATTCCATATAGATATCATATATCGATCGTTTTCGAAATAATAAAAAGTAAGAAAGATCATAACTCGCGTAAATATCTAAAAACAAATAATGTCAAGATTGTTTCTGATTTGACACTAAAACAACGTGAGCATCTTAATAGTGAGCTCATTAAGAGGGACGATCCTGATGCTACGATTAAATATGTTAATAGTATTCCACGAATCATACGTAGTAAATCAAAAAAACTAAATTTGAAATTAAGTATATATTATCAAAATACGCGAGGTTTACGCACTAAACTACCTGATTTGCGAATGACTTTAGCGACATGCATTTTTGATGTAATAATATTCACGGAAACATGGTTAAATACAAATTTTCATTCCTCGGAGCTTGGTTTTAACAATTATACAATTTACCGATGTGATCGAAATGAAAACACTTCAACAAAACAAAACGGTGGAGGCGTACTGATTGCAATAAACAAATCTTTGAAATCAACTATTCTGAATTGTAAACATAACTCAATCGAACAGCTTATTGTGTCATTAAAAACAAAGCCAGTTCGTACTATAATCAGCACTGTTTATTTGCCACCGGATGCTTCCCCTGAACAATATGAACTGCATATGGATGACTTGTTGCATACTTCGGAAGCTTTCCCAACTGCTAACATTATTGTCACTGGCGATTTTAATTTAGCTAATGTCGATTGGACTGCAACTTCATGGTCTATCGGAAACACTAACACCAAAGCCTCAGAAGTTATTGATACTTTTTCCTTTTTAAATTTGTTTCAATACAATTATATAAAAAATATTGCTAACAATGTTCTTGATCTAATATTTTCTAATGTCGAATATATTACTGTGTCAGAAAACAAAAATATATTACCAATTGATTGCTATCATCCTGCTTTAGATATTCTTGTAAATCTACCGTTGTCTATTGGAAAATCAAGAAATTATGAAACGCGTGATATTATAAATTTAAAAAATGCAGACTATTCTGATTTAAATCAAGCTTTACAGATTGTTGATTGGACTGTGATTGAGCACTTGCCATTAAATGAAGCAGTGTGATTAATATTCATCTTCCTCGTAAACGCTTAAATTATGATAACTTTCCAGCCTGGTTTTCCAGTCAATTAAAACAGTTGATATATGAAAAGAAAACAGCACACTCAGAGTACAAGTCTACCGGAAGCTTACATGACTACAAAGTTTTTTCCGATTTAAGAACAAAATGCAAAAATCAATCTAAATTCGATTTCCAGCGTTTCATTTATAAAATTGAGTCTGAAGTTGGAACAAACATTAAAAACTTTTAAAATTATATTAACTCCCGAAAAAGTGGTAACATTATTCCTGACACAATGTTCCTTAACGGTATTAGAAGTTCTAACTCTTCTACTATTTCAAATTTATTCGCTGATCATTTCTCCAGGGTTTACAATAACGAAGTGTCTCACTTCGATCCACCTTTGTTTAATACTAGTTTTAGTTTATCAAATATTAGAATTTGTCCTGATTTGTTTTTTAGGAAACTGATGGAGTTAGACATATCAAAAAGAGCCGGACCTGACGGCATCCCTTCGGTTTTTCTGAAGAATTGTGCTGCAACCACTTATTGTTCTTTTTAATCAATCATTATCCTCTGGACAATTTCCTGATGAATGGAAGATAAGCTACGTCCTACCTATCCATAAATCAGGTGACAGAGCCAATGTTGAAAATTATAGGCCGATTAATATCTTATCTTGTATTCCTAAAATATTCGAAGGTCTGGTTACGGACTACATTACGCCATTGGTACGGCCTTATATTATTAACAACCAACATGGATTTTGCTCGGGTAGATCCACGGCAACTAACCTTATAAAATACGAAAATTATATTTTAAAAGCTTTTTTGAAAAAGTCTGAAGTTCACTCGGTTTACACCGATTTTTCCAAAGCTTTCGATAAACTTAATTTCGATATCCTGATTAAAAAGTTGAAAAACTTTGGCTTTTTTGGTCCGATAATTAACTGGATAAACGATTACCTAAGGAATCGATCATTAATTGTGAACCTCAATGATCATTTATCGAAGCGATTTAAAGTAACATCTGGGGTTCCACAAGGATCACATCTAGGTCCGATCTTGTTTTTAATATTCATTAATGATTTAAAATTAGTTTTTGATGATATTGAATTTTTTTATTTGCCGATGATTGCAAAATTTTCAAGGAAATTACATGTAATGATGATGTTTTTGTTCTTCAAAACAATTTAAACAAATTTTTCGATTAATGTGAGCTTAATAATTTAGAACTTAATTTATCCAAATGTAAGTTTATAATATTTAATAGAGGTTCAGCAAAATATCAATGCACATATTGCATAAATAATCGTGCACTCAATCAAGTAAGCTTTATTAAAGATCTGGGAATATTGATGGATACTTCATTATGTTTTAAAGAGCATATCAGTGACATTACTGAACAATCTCGTCGCATGTTAGGCTTTGTTATTCGGAAATCTTCGGAATTTAGTGAGTCCCGTTGATTGTTTTAAAACACTATGGAAAAGAAATTATTTTTTCGACACTGAACAGGTGGTTGAAAATGTCATGAGCTATCCAAAGCTCCGTTGGTCAACGAAAATTAAAATTTTGATTTAGTCACAGATAAATCACGCTCTGTGGCTCATTTGGTTGAGTCGCACTCTCTAGTGCTTGCAACATTATATATACTCCGAAATTATATGCAATGTAACGTTGACTCGAAATAGCCTATAAACGGCTGAGTGAACGCACCATGCCCCACAAGGGGTTACGGTACAGAGAAGAAGACAGATAAATATTTAATTTTGGTGTGTAGCTACTAGGGATGAGTATCGAACATCGATGTTTCCAAAACATCGCTGTTTTTGGTCCGATGGTCGATGTTTTTACCATCGATGGTTTTACGTCGATGTTTTTCACCATCGATGGTTTGCGTTTCGATGGTCGATGGTTTTCACCATCGATGTTTCTTTCCTCAAAATATTTTTTACAACTCAACTTTGTCTTTGTTTGTACGCCCGGTGAGGCACACACAAGTTCCAAATGTGGTTTTGCCCTGAAATAGTTTCAACCTTCCCTCACTGTTTACGTTGAAATTTAAAGAGATATAGTAGGGATGCTGCAATTTCGTCGCGTATATTTTCTTTTTATGCACCGATCACTGTCCACAAGATACACCGTAGGACGGACAGCAAAAGTATCCGATCATCGTTCTTTCTCCGTCAGTGATCTGGTAAGACTATGGTAGAAGGGGAACATCGGGCCCACTGCAATCCGGTCTAAGTCCTAGTCATACGCCCAGATTCCTGCGCGGTACCTCTATGTTTTATAAACAATTTGCTGACAGCTAATTGAGGTGTACGTGTTTAAATCGGATTTTTAGCAGGAATATATTAAGTTCTTTTGGGAAATTGTTTTGTCCCGAAAATCGATCCAGAAAAAATGTGTTTGGCTTTGCCGAATCTTATTTCGTGTTCACATCTTTTGGGTAATGGAAAAACATCTTTGATTGAAATTTATTTGAAAAGAAGAACAAATTTTAATTTAGTGAGAAAATGCGGAGTTTCGTAAATGTAATAACTTTAGGATATTACCAATTTTTTGATAGCCTTTAAGCTTATTAGCTTCAGCTTTACTAGAGCTTGCGTTTGTTTAACACCACACCAGAAACAAATTTCTACCTGTTTTTCCACCGAATTTCATTTATCAGCCTAACATTTTGACTTCTTTTGTAATTTTTTACTATCAGAAAGCTGTATGACCAGTGCTACAATGCTCTAATTATTTAGCGGAAATTTATTCACAAAGTATGGCTACTGATCCATCAGTCAAATGTTGAGGATTTGACCTTTTAAGTGCTTAATGTTTCTAAATGTTTTTTAAAAACATTTCCAAAAGATGTCATTTTCAAATGATATAAAGTTACTCGGATTTATTGTCACATTTGTGGGTTGTTAGTACGATTCGAATGAGTGTTACGCAAAAAACACAGCTTAATTTTTCCTATAAAATTGATTATTTTTTTGAGTAACCCATAACATGGTTTTGTTTCGATGTTTTTCTTTCGATGCTCATCTCTAGAAGCTACCAGATTCCGCGGACCACCTCTTTGGCTCTCACATTCGGTCCGGACCACCTGTTGGGAAACAGTGATCTATACGAATTTTGCTGGGGTTACTGGCTTAACTCTTTCGTTTTCGTAATTGCTCAGTTTTTGAAATGTTTAAAAACAAATTTTGTTTTATTCCAATTTTCAGCAAAGAGTAAGCTGGGATTGATCTTGGATCGCTCTAATAAAGGGTGTCCCAAAATTAACGTGAAATGGACAAAAACGAACTAAAACAATAAAGTTATTTTTTTTTATTCAAAAAGGTGGTTGTTGAACATAAACAAATTTTTGCACTGAAAAAATGACTTCTTAAATAAAAAAAAATCAATGTTACTTAGCAATAATAATCTTAGCTGTTTTAATTTTAATATATATTCAGTGTCATTTTAATGAAATAAATTAGATCGAATAACTATTACTGCCTGTCTACTCATTGACCTGAGTCTAGTTAAAGTAAATTTAAATGCTCATCCTTCTTCTAATCTTAATTGGCTCTAACTCCTAGTATATCATGATGCGTTGCCAACTACCGTGTGAAGTCGTCAACGTTTCAATGACAACTGAATTCGGAGTGTGATAAGGTTGTCAGCCATACAACTTCCTAGTTGCATTATTAGTTTATTATTCTACGATAAGAATTTGTATCATCTTCTGAATAATAAACTTGGAACGGGCCATGCCGAGTTTGGAGACTCTTTTTTCTAAGAATCTCTCTCTATATCACAGAGTGGCGACCGAACGATGACGGCCACATAGCACATCCTTATTGCACTAGAATAACATTCTCAAGGACAAAATCTTAAGATGAATACAATTCACATGCTTAAAAAATGTACAAATTGCATAACTTTAACTTTTTCGTAGACGGAAGCCAATATAATGTTTCATTGCAAGCCGGATGATGCACATTAATGTATAATTTCCAAATGCATGAGATACATACTTTTTTCTTAAACGATGTATATTCCAATTAAGCAGTTCTCGTATATTATATCTATCCGGATATCTTTTTCCTTGCACATTATTATGCTAATGGTACTTGGCTCTCATAATTTGGTCTTGAAGTTGAAAATTCTAAAAAAAAATTGCATTTGATAATATTTTTGGTGATTTGAAAAGCAACTTTCATGAACACATATTCACCTTACACAAATTTCCTGATGGCGATGCTGTTAATATGTAAATATGGTTAATATGTAAATAATAATACAATTTTAGTAATCACGTTTGGTTTTATAGAAAGAAATGTACCAATTTTTTTGAATTTTTATTTTAGTAATTGTCGATAATCTTTACATGTTTACCTTGTGCAGATCTGCAATGGTTGTTATGTGCCGTAACTTTGAATTATTCATTAATAGTAAAATATGAGTGTTATCTGCTCATAGTTGATTGAACAGAAAATTTGCCGATTATAAGGCGAGAAAAACTACTAGTGTTAGTAATAGATTGTCTTCAGAATGTAGTAAAGTTACAAGAGTACAAGATGCAATATGTTAAGTTCAGTTTTTATAACATTTTATTTTTGTCTAGTTATTGCGTGTGCGTACTTCTAACCTGTCAGAAATAGTAGATATAATAAGTTCCCTCGCTTAAACCTCATCATGTATACACACTTTTCTCAAAGTCCCCGTCCCTACGAGTGCCGCTAGCGGTGCTACAGAGGGTCAAAGACCCTCGAAAACAGGTTTCTCTGAATATTTCGATAACGGAAGCATATACAAAAAAGTGGTGTATGGCAAATTTAAAGCTCTTGTGAATTCTCAATAAACGATGCAAAGACCGAATACTTTCGGGCACTCCTAACGGCGCCAAGAGGTCTAACGGTATTTTTAGCAAGGTTTCATTAAAATCTTTATAACGGCAACTCGTACTAAAAACTTTTGTATGGAAAATTTGTAGCCTATGGGGTTTTGAAGAAAGTGGCCAAATTTCATATTAATATGTATAGCCTTAAGGGCGCTATGGGGGTTTCAACCTTAAAAAAACGTGTTTTTTGAGGTTTTTCGTAAATGGTGCTGAGACGAGGGAGTGCGCTCTAAGGTGTTCTAGGAGAAATTTGTAGCTTCTGTGGCTGTTAGTAAGACGCCAAAAGTCCCCAAAGATGGGAGCCCCCCTAACGAAGTTATGAGGGCCCAAACATTCAATTAAGCAGTTTTTGGGGAATATCTCTATAACGGTAACGTGCACCGAAAGCTGTTATAAGGCAAATGTGTAGCTTATATAACGCTTAATTAAATATCTGAATTTCAGATTGATGCGTGCAATACTCAGGGCGCTATGAGGGTATGAACCGTACAATACCGATATTTTTTCGTTATTTTCGTGGATTTCTTCATAACGGGACCACATTCGGTTGGGAAGGCTGTAACAATTTGTTGCTTCTATAACGTCAACTTAAAATGCCAAACCAACTTATTTATGCGGGCACCCCTAAGGAAGCTATGAGGGGTCAAAACTAAACAACTAACTAAACAAAAAAACCGTTTCTCGGATTTTTTGATAACGGGAACCTCTAGAGGGAACCCATCTGGAATAAATTTGTAGCTCCTGTTGCTGTTACTAAGATGCCAAAAGTCCCCAAAGATGAGAGCCCCTCTAACGAAGTTATGAGGGTCCAAACATTCATTTAAGCAGTTTTTGGGGAATATCTTTATAACGGTAACGTGCACCGAAAACTGTTATACGGCAAATTTGTAGCTTATATACCGCTTAATTAAATACCTGAATTTCGGATTGATGCGGGAAATGGTAAGGGCGCTATGAGGGTCCGAACCGTACAATAACGGTATTTTTCGTTATTTTCGTGAAT
This sequence comes from Microchrysa polita, assembly GCA_949715475.1. Classification (NCBI taxonomy): domain Eukaryota; kingdom Metazoa; phylum Arthropoda; class Insecta; order Diptera; family Stratiomyidae; genus Microchrysa; species Microchrysa polita. Next base: position 23,117,571 of record OX454417.1, read on the forward strand.
TTCTTCATAACGGGAGCTCATTCGGGAAGGAAGCCTGTAAATATTTGTTGCTTCTGTAACTTCGAATTCAAACGCCAAAACAACTCATCTATGCGAACACCCCCAAGGAAGCTATTAGGGGTAAAAATTAAACAAAAAACCGTTTCTCGGAAATTTTTTGATAACGGGAACCTCTAGAGGGAACCCATCTGAGGGAAATTTGTAGCTCGTGTGTCTATTAGTGTGACATCAAAAGTCCCCAACGATGGGAGCCCCCCTAGGGAAGTTATGAGGGTCCAAACAGCCAAATAAGCAGTTTTTAGTGAATATCTCTATAACGGTAATGTGCACCGAAAACTGTTATACGGCGAATTTTAAGTTTTTGCAACGCCTAACTTAATGTTCAAATTTCAGATCGATACGTGCAGTACTAAGGGCGCTACGAGGTTCCAAAACTTGCAAATTCGGCATTTTTGGTTATTTTCGTGAAAATCTCCTTAACGGTAACGTATACCGGAAGCAGTCTGTAAAAATTTGTTGTTTCTATGTTTCAAATAAAATGCTCCATCGATTTGTATGCACCTGGAGCCACCATACGGGCATTATAACGTTTTAATAAACTAATTTTTAAAGAAGGTATGTGTAGTGTATGTCTATACGTACGTCCATATGGGCTTACAAATTAGTTAATTTATACGTTATAATGCACGTATGAAGGCTCCAGGAGCATACAAATCGGTGGAGCCTCTAATTTGGAACCATAGAAACAACAAATTTTTACAGACTGCTTCCGGTATACGTTACCGTTAAGGAGATTTTCACGAAAATAACCAAAAATGCCGAATTTGCTAGTTTTGCAACCTCGTAGCGCCCTTAGTACTTCACGTATCGATCTGAAATTTGAACATTAAGTTGGGCGTTGTAAAAACTTCGAATTCGCCATATAACAGTTTTCGGTGCACATTACCGTTATAGAGATATTCACTAAAAACTGCTTATTTGGATGTTTGGACCCTCATAACTTCCCTAGGGGGGATCCCATCGTTGGGGACTTTTTATGTCACACTAACAGACACACGAGCTACAAATTTCCCTCAGATGGGTTCCCTCTAGAGGTTCCCGTTATCAAAAAATTTCCGAGAAACGGTTTTTTGTTTAATTTTGACCCCTAATAGCTTCCTTGGGGGTGTTCGTATAGATGAGTTGTTTTGGCGTTTGAATTTGAAGTTACAGAAGCAACAAATATTTACAGGCTTCCTTCCCGAAAACGCTCCCGTTATGAAAAAATTCACGAAAATAACGAAAAATACCGTTATTGCACGGTTCGGACCCTCATAGCGCCCTTACCATTTCCCGCATCAATCCGAAATTCAGATATTTAATTAAGCGGTATATAAGCTACAAATTTGCCGTAAAACAGTTTTCGGTGCACGTTACCGTTATAAAGATATTCCCCAAAAACTGCTTAAATGAATGTTTGGACCCTCATAACTTCGTTAGAGGGGCTCCTATCTTTGGGGACTTTTGGCATCTTAGTAACAGCAACAGGAGCTACAAATTTATTCCAGATGGGTTCCCTCTAGAAGTTCCCGTTATCAAAAAATCCGAGAAACGGTTTTTTTTTGTTTAGTTAGTTGTTTAGTTTTGACCCCTCATAGCTTCCTTAGGGGTGCCCGCATAAATAAGTTGTTTTGGCATTTTAAGTTGACGTTATAGAAGCAACAAATTGTTACAGCCTTCCCAACCGAATGCGGTCCCGTTATGAAGAAATCCACGAAAATAACGAAAAAATACCGGTATTGTACGGTTCATAACCTCATAGCGCCCTTAGTATTGCACGCATCAATCTGAAATTCAGATATTTAATTAAGCGTTATATAAGCTACACATTTGCCTTATAACAGCTTTCGGTGCACGTTACCGTTATAGAGATATTCCCCAAAAACTGCTTAATTGAATGTTTGGGCCTTCATAACTTCGTTAGGGGGGCTCCCATCTTTGGGGACTTTTGGCGTCTTACTAACAGCCACAGAAGCTGCAAATTTCTCCTAGAACACCTTAGAGCGCACTCCAATAGCGCCCTTAAGGCTATACATATTAATATGAAATTTGGCCACTTTCTTCAAAACCCCATAGGCTACAAATTTTCCATACAAAAGTTTTTAGTACGAGTTGCCGTTATAGAGATTTTAATGAAACCTTGCTAAAAATACCGTTAGACCTCTTGGCGCCGTTAGGAGTGCCCGAAAGTATTCGGTCTTTGCATCGTTTATTGAGAATTCACAAGAGCTTTAAATTTGCCATACACCACTTTTTTGTATATGCTACCGTTATCGAAATATTCAGAGAAACCTGTTTTCGAGGGTCTTTGACCCTCTGTAGCACTGCTAGCGGCACTCGTAGGGACGGGGACTTTTAGGGACTTGTTTAGGACCTCGAAAGGAAGGCTCATGCAAAAATCCAGCTTTCCCTTAATTTTTCCGAAGTGAAATGCCAATTTTCCGGGGGTAATTTCCGAAATTGTTAATTTCATTAGATGTATAGTTGAAGAGATTAAAGAGGGGCGTGAACCCGAAGGGATTCGCAGCACTGAAGCCAATGGGCCTATTGTGCTATAATATATATATAAATATATAGATGTATAGTTAACTTCTGTTGAGAAAAGAGTGAATTATTCTTAAAAATGGTTTATTATTATATTAGCCTTATTTCAGGTGCACACAAGCACTACCCCGCTGGGCACTACTTCTTCTATGCGGTTGAGTGATCCCGGGGCGAACCTAGTTCGCGCCAGAGCTCGGCGGTTTCCGGGGCGAGCAATATAAGGTAGTCCAATTACATTGTGGAGAAGCTGAGGGTTGCAAGCTGGAATGTCGGTTCCATGACGTCAAAGAGCAAGGAGATTGAGGATATCATGAAGCGGAGAGGGATAGACATTATGTGTGTGCAAGAGACGAAGTGGCGGATATTTCGCCACATTGTCAAACCGATAACTTGACTAGTTGCCGCATCAATTTTATTTGCGTAAATTTAATTTTACATATGTAGTTAGTTTGTGTTGAGAAAAGTGTGTATACATGATATGGTTTTAGCGAGGGAACTTATTATATCTACTATTTCTGACAGGTTAGAAGTACGCACACGCAATAACTAGACAAAAATAAAATGTTATAAAAACTGAACTTAACATATTGCATCTTGTACTCTTGTGACTTTACTACATTCTGAAGACAATCTATTACTAACACTAGTAGTTTTTCTCGCCTTATAATCGGCAAATTTTCTGTTCAATCAACTATGAGCAGATAATACTCATATTTTACTATTAATGAATAATTCAAAGTTACGGCACATAACAACCATTGCAGATCTGTACAATTTGCACAAGGTAAACATGTAAAGATTATCGACAATTACTAAAATAAAAATTCAAAAAACTGGTACATTTCTTTCTATACAACCAAATGTGATTACTAAAATTGTATTATTATTTACATATTAACCATATTTACATATTAACAGCATCGCCGTCAGGAAATTTGTGTAAGGTGAATATGTGTTCATGAAAGTTGCTTTTCAAATCACCAAAAATATTATCCAATGCAAATTTTTTTATAGAATTTTCAACTTCAAGACCAAATTATGAGAGCCAAGTACCATTACCATAATAATGTGCAAGGAAAAAGATATCCGGATAGGGATAGATATAATAAAAACGGATAAACAAATGCAAATTTTACTAAACATACGAGAACTGCTTAATTGGAATATATGTACATCGTTTAAGAAAAAAGTATGTATCTCATGCATTTGGAAATTACACATTAATGTGCATCATCCGGCTTGCAATGAAACATTAGGTGTGTTTTTTTGGTTATCCCGTGCAGGTTTGGGTAACGAAACTTCATATAAAAAAAATGACAGATGCGTCAGCTGTCATTTTTTTTATATGGAGATTCGTTACCCAAACCTGCACGGGATAACCAAAAAAACACACCTATTATATTGGCTTCCGTCCACGAAAAAGTTAAAGTTATGCAATTTGTACATTTTTTAAGCATGTGAACTGTATTCATCTTAAGATTTTGTCCTTGAGAATGTTATTCTTGTGCAATAAGGATGTGCTATGTGGCCGTCATCGTTCGGTCGCCACTCTGTGATATAGAGATTCATAGAAAAAAGAGTCTCCAAACTCGGCATGGCCCGTTACAAGTTTATTATTCAGAAGATGATAAAAATTCTTATCGTAGAATAATAAACTAATAATGCAACTAGGAAGTTGTATGGCTGACAGCCTTATCACACTCCGAATTCAGTTGTCATTGAAACGTTGACGACTTCACACGGTAGTTGGCAACGCATCATGATATACTAGGAGTTAGAGCCAATTAAAATTAGAAGAAGGATGAGCATTTAAATTTACTTTAACTAGACTCAGGTCAATGAGTAGACAGGCAGTAATAGTTATTCGATCTAATTTATTTCATTAAAATGACACTGAATATATATTAAAATTAAAACAGCTAAGATTATTATTGCTAAGTAACATTGATTTTTTTTTATTTAAGAAGTCATTTTTCAGTGCGAAAATTTGTTTAGGTTGCACAACCACCTTTTTGAATAAAAAAAATTAACTTTATTGTTTTAGTCCGTTTTTGTCCATTTCACGTTAATTTTGGGACACCCTTTATTAGAGCGATCCAAGATCAATCCCACCTTACTCTTTGCTGAAAATTGGAATAAAACAAAATTTGTTTTTTAATATTTCAAAAACAGAGCAATTACGAAAACGAAAGAGTTAAGCCAGTAACCCCAGCAAAATTCGTATAGATCACTGGTTGCCAACAGGTGGTCCGGACCGAATGTGAGAGCCTAAGAGGTGGTCGGCGGAATCAGGTACCTACTCACCAAAATTAAATATTTATCTGTCTTCTTCTCTGTACCGTAACCCCTTGTGGGGCACGGTGCGTTCACTCAGCCGTTTATAGGCTATTTCAAGTCAACGTTACATTGCATGTAACTTCGGAGTACATATATATAATGTTGCAAGCACTAGAGAGTGCGACTCAACCAAACAAGCCACAGAGCGTGATTTATCTGTGACTAAATCAAAATTTTAATTTTCGTTGACCAACGGAGCTATGGATAGCTCATGACATTTTCAACCACCTGTTCAGTGTCGAAAAAATAATTTCTTTTCCATAGTGTTTTAAAACAATCAACGGGACTCACTAAGCTAAACGTGTAATGTTAGAATAACTTGTTCTGTGGGCCTGATTGCCACGTTTGTTGACTGTAGACAATAAATCAGATGGAACGTTTCGAGCGAGTGGTTGACCATGTTGTCGTGGAGTTTTTCTCTGATTGTCGAAGGAACAAACCTCTACTATCTTAAATCAGAGGCCAAGCAATGGTCGAAACAGTAGAATTTACCCTTAAACTATCTTTAGAGGAGGAAAGGGTAGATGCCATCGCTCGAAAAGGATGCAATCACACATTTATTTGTGGAGAAGAGACGAACGAGGTCGGATCAATACTTCAGTTATTATTTGGGTCAATTCGACGGCTCGCTTACAGCCATCCTTGCAATGCATCGGTTTGTTCTATACCGAAAAATACTTACGAAGTCTTGACTAAAACTTCTAAATGGACAAGAAAACCATTCACAAAACTATCTTATCCACACTGGAATTAGTGGTCCGTAGCAATTCAGTTTCAGACTTAGTGGTCCGCAGACTTTTACATGTTGGGAACCACTGATACAGATACTCTTATCAAGTTAGAAATGAGGTCTTGAACGTTTATTTTTTAATGTGCCTTTTACTTCACTGAAAATATTTGGGAAAAATGTCAGTGACTACCAAAAATTACCCAAAATCAAAAAGGCGTTGTTTTCCGGAGCAATTTTTCAGAGCGGTTTTTCAAAGAAATTATTGGCCGTTGGCCATTATATTCATGGCATATGATTGAAATTCATAATGTTAAGGTCGACGTAGTTTCAAAACATTTTCCAAAGATATTGTGTCTGAAGTTAAAATGGGGGCCCTCTGCAATGAAATTGTGTATTGGCGGATGTCCTCGGACCGTCATTTTGTCGCATTTCCTTTGGGAGGGCTCCAACATTTGGTATCGGAAACATTGCCGTGAATCTGAATTCAAAATTTGCCAACTGCATGTTTCCAGCATTCTAATTGAATGGTAGCACGCTCCAGGAATTTGTTAATTTAAAATTGAGGAACTCGTATAAATAAGCGGCTGCTCATGAGGAGAGACTATTTGTACATTGAAACTGTTAGAAATATTAATTTGATATATCAAGACACTAACTAAATGAAACAATAACTTAACCTTCCGGCGGGCGCAATACTAATCCTAACACGTTCGGGTGCAATGCATCTGACAGATTAAGTGCAGAAAAAAGGATGAAACTAAGTTCTGTATATTTATTGTTGCATTGTCTTTTTGAGACAGTTCTTCGAAATTTTTGAAACAAATACTGGCTCAAAAAGTTTGATACCCTTCACATTTTCAATTTTTTAAGAATATTCCGCTTTCAATCGCTTTAATATTTAAAAAACCTCCAACAACTCGACCGCTTAAAAAATGTGAGCTTATTTTACTCAAAATACACTATTGGACGATCTGGTGAGCCTACAAGTCAACACAACTTTATTACGCAATGTGAAGAGTATAACAAGTGGAAATTTTCATAGAAAAGAAGAAAATAACACAATCGGGCGCATTACATCTGAGAGATTATTCATCCCCTCCCGCCCCTCATACTCTACCCTCATATGGTAGATAGAAACTGAAAACTGGTTTGGGTAGTTGATCGATAAAGATTAAGCTACTGTGACTTTCAGATCTCTCCCTTTTCATATCGCTGATTGGCGCAACAAAAACTGGTCACTTAATCTGTCGGATGCATTGCGCGCGCCCGAAGGTTAAATACCCAGTTGCGCCTTCCCTCTTGGTATAAAGTGAGAAAGTAGGCATCTGAAGATGATGCGTACACTATAGGGTTTACCAATAATGCCGCATATATCCTGCTGAATTTGAACGAGGGCTTGGTTGATATTGAATTTAAGTGCATCGGTCGATTGCGGCTTATTGGTACTTCAGGAAACCCCACAGGAAAAAGTCTGGAGGGGTCAAATCGCACGACCTTGGTGGTCAATTCACGTCACCTCTGCGAGAAATAACCTTACCGTCAAATTGTTTATGCATAATGTGCATCGTGGCATCTGTTGTGTGGCACGTAGCGCCGTCCTACTGAAACCATATGTCTACATATCGTTCAATTTGGGCTTAAGGAAATCGGCGCGAAGATGTTCTCGGCTGATCTGGGGTTCCTTTGACGTACGGGCGTTAGCTGATTGCTTACTCAACCGGTCGTCTAAAATTTGTCCTCCAAACGTTGGAGAATCGACTGTGAAGGACCCCCGCGTCTGCCATAAAATGGGCGTATACAGATCGTAAACTTTGCGCTTACGAACACTCATTTGATAATGAGTTATGGGGTGCTGTGTACAAAGCTTCCCAGCAAAATTTCGTTGCAATACAGGGTCAAAATGGCAAAAAAGGTAAAAAAAAATATTAAATTGTAGCGATACCGCTTAACGCATTTTGAAGATTTATGTCGCGTTTGACGCGAAATTATGTTTTCTCTGTCATATTCATGTCATATTTTAGGGCAAACGACTTCTTCCATGTGTCCTCCGCCCGTGCGCCCCCTGATAACGGTAGTGGGTAAAACCTCTAACGGCTAAGTTGAATCATCTGATGCGACATTTGGAAGAAGCACCGCTGCGCCTGAATGCTGTATTTACATCTGCAGCGTCTCAGGTTACTTAACGTGATAGGTGACAGAACACGTTTAACTCAACCACCAAAGCAGCATCTTCGAGGCACACCCATGATAACCCTTACTCAACGATTAAACCCTATCATAGTTTAGCGATGTGCCGACAACTCATCCTAAGAAAAAAAACTTCAAGTCAAGAAACCTGAAACAAAAGCCTCGGATTAGACGGACACAAAACAATGACGACCCTGCAAACGAACAACTGATTACTCTTTGGGAGCCTGGAATGTACGCTCCCTGAACAGACCGGGGGCCTTAAGGGCCCTCCTGGACCAGGTAGAACAATACAAGCTGAGCATAGTTGCAATCCAGGAAACTAAATGGCTCAAAAGCGAGATTGACGACCTCAATTCGCACACTATTTTTACGAGTGGTAAAGAGGCGGGCAACAGGGAGTTTGGAGTAGCTTTCATCGTGAATAAGCAGCTCAAGGACCACGTTATCGGCTTCAAACCCATCAACGAGCGGCTATGTGCGATCCGCATTAAGACCCGTTTCGCTAATCTCTGGCTCATTAATGCGCATGCCCCTACAGAAGTAAAAGAAGACGCGATTAAGGACGAGTTCTACAACGACCTAGAAACACTCTTCGACTCACTTCCATCAAACGACGTCAAGCTGCTGCTAGGAGACTTTAACGCCAAAGGTGGAAACGAAAGCTGGCATGGGGGAACTACTGGAGGCCATAGCCTCCACGACGAAAACAACAACATCGGTCAGCGGCTTATCGACTTCGCGAGCGACAGACACCTGGTCATAAGCTCTACATGCTTCCCTCATCGACGAATCCACAAGCAGACCTGGAAGTCTCCAGATGAATACACCGTGAACCAGATCGACCACGTACTTATCAGCAAGAGATGGGCTTCTAATGTCCTAGATGTTCGATCCTATCGAGGAGCCAACTGCGACACCGATCACTATTTGGTGAAGACAACCTACAGGTGCAGAATCTCTTCGGTGCACCTAACGAGAGAATCAACCCTGCCAATATCTTCGAGGTTGACGATTTGATTGATGATGCCACGGCGGCTGCGAATACTATACTGCACTTGAGAAAAAACTGTCGCCCATGCTTGATAACATCAAAAATTAGGCATCCGTGAGTTCTGGGAGGAACTCAAAGCCTGCATCAAAGGAGTGGCAGAAGAGGTCGTGGGCTATAAAGGCCGACGGAGACGACCAGACTGGTTCGACGACGAGTGCAGGGCCTCGATTGAGGCGAAAAATGAAGCCTATCGCCAATACACACAATGCGCATCTCGAACCAAGAAATAAAGATACAACGAACTTCGGCGAGTATCTAATAGGTTAATTAGACGTAAGAAAAGCAAACATTTTGACGAGCAGTTACAGCAAATAAACCAAAAATTAGCCAGTCAGAGCATTAGAAAGGCGTACGAACATATAAATAATATAAAGAACGGATATCAACCCAGGACAAGCCTATGTAAGGACAGGATGGTAACATCATCAGCGACATCGAAAGCGTCAAACGATGGGTCTCGCATTTTGAAGAGCTCCTCAATGCACAATTAACATCCCCCTCGGAGCCAGCTGTTGAGCAGTTAGCCGAACCATGCCCTCCCGGTCTACCCCCAATAGTAGAGGAGGGGAGTCTTGCCATACAGTCGGTTCAAAATAATAAAGCGCCCGGCGCTGACTAGATCGCAGCAGAACTGCTGAAGCATGGTGGAACGTGCCTGACCAACGCTTTACATGTGCTACTGCTGAAAATATAGAACGAAGAGGTAGTCCCCGAAGATTGACGCAAAAGCATAATCTGCCCAATCCACAAAAAGGGTGACAAGCTGAAGTGTGAGAATTACAGGGGCATTTCATTAGTTTGTACGGCCTATAAGATTTTATCGAAAATTCTTGAAAAGAGAATTAATCCGTACGCCGAACGAATCATTGGCGAGTGTCAAGGCGGCTTCAGACCTGGTCGCTCAACGACCGATCAGCTTTTCACAGTGAAGCTACTACTCCAAAAGTGCTATGGGAATATAACATCGACGTATACCAAATCTTTGTCGACTTCAAGCAGGCATACGACAGTATCGATCGAAATGTACTGTGCAACAATATGCAAAATTTTGGTATATGTACCGGCAAAGTTAGTGCGACTCACAAGGATGACGATGACTAATACCGTCTCGCAGGTCAGAGTGCAGAAGCAACTCACTGACCTATTTGAAACTCGTACTGGACTCAAGCAGGGCGACGGGCTGGCGCCGACGCTCTTCAATCTTGCTTTGGAGTATGTAATTCGAGCCATGAATATGGACAGCAACGGAACGCTACTCATCAAGTCGACTCAATTAGTAGCGTACGCCGACGATATCAACATCATATCTCGAAGATTGGGTGATGCAGAAAGCCTTCTGCATAACCTCAATAACGCCGCAAAGGAAGTTGGACTACATATCAACGAAAGTAAAACAAAGGCCATGATGCAATCGAAAACAAGGACGCCAGCAAGTTCAAGCATCACAGTGGGGGACCATAATATTGAGTATGTAGACAACTTCAACTATCTGGGTTGTAACTTATCAAAGGACGCCAACGAAACCGATGAAGTTAAGCGACGGATACAACTAGCCAATAAGACATATTTCTCGGTCCTCCCTATAATTAATTCGAAACTTGCGCGTGTACAAAACGATCATCCTACCCGTGCTATGTTATGGCTGCGAAACATGGACCCTCACCCAAGCCTCCGAAATTTTGGTAGACCGATTCGAACGAAAGGTCCTTCGGCGAATTTTCGGGGCCGTTCGCGAGCGAGATCAATGGCGTATCCGGTACAACCTTGAGTTGTATCAACTGAACGATGAGCTGGAAGTATCGAAAATCGTAAAGCTTCAACATTTGCAATGGGCGGGGCATGTACAAGGATGGACGATAATCACATGCCAAAGAAAGTGATGAACGTACAACGAATCGACGGAGCGAGGTTGCGTGGACTGGGAGAACTCCGTAAGTGAAGACGCCCACCAGCTGCTGGACTTCCGAAACTGGAGAACAAGGTCACGTAACCACGACAATTGGAGGTCAACGATTCAGGCGGCCATGGCCCGACGTCGGGCTATCGTGCCACATTAATGATGGATTTATTGACTCCAGCTTAGCGGAAGGTATTTAGAACTCGGAGTCGCCCATCGCTTAATCTACCGATCGTTGATATACCATTTGTTCCGTTGGAAATCTATTTTAACTCGCCTTTTCTCAAGATGATGAGGGTATATGATGAACTCCAGTTTGGTCCTCTTACACTCAATTTTCATTCCTTTCGTAAAATCGTACTCCAACGACTTGTATCTTACGATAATGTAAATTTTTTCCTAATTTGACCTTCGTTTGAAATTATTTACCTACTTATATACATTTTTCTTTTATTCTCTTGAAAAAAAAAAATAACAGGCGCGACAATCCAGCATTGGACTAAGGCCGCAGGATGTGTTAGTGACATCCTATTTCCAAGATCTTATCTGCTTTTTTTTTTTTTGAGATAATGAGATCAGCATCTCGCTCAGCAGTGTTATTTATCCCTATGAATGGGTACTCGTTTAACATCTGAGTGAGATCATAATCCGTCACAAGCTCGTGAGTTCGAAAAACACCATGATCCACGGTGAGATTCGAAATCATGACCCTGTGCACCGAAGGTGCGCGCACTAACCGCTACACCAGCCAGACTATTCTCTTGAAGTAACCTTTTTACACTCACATTATACAAATATTGGAATTTTCTGTGTATATGTTATATTAATAAATAAATTATGTACTCTATTTTTTCCCGGCGTAAAAACGTGTAGTATTATAATTGTATTAATGATGATATAAGCATGACTGACATTGAGTATAACCAACTCTAAGAACATGCCTACATACATTAAAGGTTTGAACTTTGTATTTCTGATGCTACGCACAATCAAGCAATAATTTTCTTCTATGCACAATTTAATTCTTTGCGTACAATTCCATGCGATTACTCATGTCATAAGTCACGATCATCAACGACAACTGCTAATTTGCCATCAGAATGTCAGTGAACCAATTAAAACACCCTAAAACAACGTATATAACAACGTAGAAGATTGTTACCAGTCATCATTGTTGGAATTTCCCTCAAGTTAGCCGGTTACCAGGATCAGTTGCAAGGCAGTTTAGTCACCTACTTAAAACCAAGTGCATATACAAAAAGGTAAATTTATACAGTGTACATTCAATACAAGATACAATCAAACCACACATGTGCATACATATATCAAATTTCATATCGATATACTATCGCAGTTTTTTCCGTCTTTGGACAAGAAAAAAAAAGCTCAGATCTCAAAACAGATAAAATAAAAATACAGAAACCTACATGATACGATATGAAGGTAAAATTTCCGATGAAAATGAAAGTAAATCCGAAATGATGGAAGCAGTTAGCATAAAGTTGGTCAAAACTAGTAAATCCCATCCAATTTATCTACTAGTTGATGATAAACAAAGTGTACCAGTAAATCACCCGGTAGAGATACATGTCAGAGTCAGGTACTACTACAACCTATTTTCCTATGATCCCTCCACTTTGATTTACTCGTAGTTTGGTATTATTGCCTGATATGCGTGAGCTGATATCGTCTTGTAGTGATATTTAGGGGAGGAAAATTTCAGCGTTTTCCAACGAATTTTCTCACTTCTCACGGGTGCGTGTTTGCTTTGGTGCTGTACCGCGAGATATCCAGCTAAAGTCTAACGTACATTTCTCACACCATCTCTTCATATGTCTCTCCATTTCTTCCAATACTTTGGAAAAGATGCAATATCCATATCCACCTAGCGGTTTTGATTGTAGCTCTGAGATTTGCAATGCTGATATGGTTCGTACGATACGGCTTTATTTTTGAGCTTAATTTGAGCGATTGGTGTTGATTTTAAGAGCACCGCATCTCTCCTCTAATCGTTACATTTATCTTTATATAGTTATATGAATGTATAGTATTTTTTATCTTAAGCCTTGCCGTAAGTTATATGGTGAGGTGAAGAAAAAAAAAACGGAACGTTCGAAACAACTCGGTACGACCACCTTTACTGGTTTTCGTATTGTCAACTCTATGCAATATACACACAGAGAGTCTTTGCACAGTGAACCGAGTTTTGTACGTTTGAATGAAGTTTAGCGCAAGCATTACATATCCAAGTGTTGTACAAGGCGGACAACAAGAGGCCGAGTGTTAAGTGCTCCCAAAAAGATACTTTCTTACGTTGAACGATACGGAACGATCAACGGAAGTACTGTACGTATTTTGAAAACGACGAATCTTATTTATCCTATTTAAGTATAATAACAACTAATTTGTTTCGGTGTTTGACTGATTTTCTAATCATATAGCAGATAAATACTTTTCTTGATCAAGTGATATGATGTTAATTAAAAATAATAAAACCGTTAACAGTTTTGGCAGTGCAATTGAGTAATAAAAAGCGAATTGAATGCTGTCCAGTTGGATTTTTATGAAAGTAAAAGTGAAATTCGGTTAGCTACATGTTGATGTTGTTTATTCGGTAAAACAGAAAAGAAATGCAAAAGAAAGAAAAGCGAAAGATTGCTGGCACTTAATAAACTGTCTCGTCGCATATGCAGTCGATTCCTACATATACATAAAACTGTTCGCGTGCTTTGACTGCATTTATTATATCGTACGTGTGTACAATTGCGCGCGTATATGGACAAATTGTTCGTGTATGTTTCGTACATCACACATATAGCTTCACATACTTATGGATTACGTATATATGTATTTTCTTCTTTTCGTAAGAAAATACATCCGCAAATATTATCAGCACTATCGGGATCTTATTACTTCACACAATGTTATCGTGTCTTAAACATTTATTATGCATCAAGGCAGTCAAGTTTTCCATTGAATGCAGTGGTTTGGATATATTCTTCTTTCGCGCGTGGTGCTACCACTTTTTGCGCAGATATGCCTGACTAAGCAATGAACTGGTTAATACGTCCATACGAATTTGATATGATTCCAACGGACACCGAGTGTGTATGTCCTTAGTGGAGTGAATCGAGTTTGTCTACGCCAAGTTTGCTGACAAGCTGAACGGTGTCAAGCAACGTGAATGTGGGAGGGGATCCTAGACACAAGTGGTCCGACATACTAATCAAATTTTCGGACTTGGCTAGTTATACAAGCGAAATTTGGCTGAAACTAATTTCATGTATCAGCCTCCGTGAAACCACACTTTGTATGTCCTCGAAACAACATTTTTCAAATCAACTATTGATTGTTGTCTTAGGTTTCGCAATATTTGCTCTAGTGTTTGCTTAGCATTACCTTTTCTTCATGAAATTCATAATCAACTGGACGTCATATGGATGTGTAACGAAAATGTGAAAGTTTAGTGACATGCAAAGTGTACGAAGGTGATGTCATATTTTATTACAACGAAATGTCTCGGTGTCTTGTTTTTTGCATTCACAGTGTGAAATGTTCATTACAAAAGTGGTGGACGTGAATTTGCAACTCTATGGAAAAATTTACTTAAAAACGAGTTACTCGCTCAACTCTTTCGTTTTAAAAGTTTGATATTGTAATTATGTTTACTGACGTAAATCGGCGAGCTACTGATTAGAATACATTTAAGGAATCCTGGCAAATAGACAGCTCTTTTGTTAACGGTATTCTATAAATAAAGATATTTTGTTAAAACCCATATAGATCATCTATACAGTGAGCAAAGCATGTTCTGAAAAACGCCGGTATTCAGCCATATTGTTCAGGCAAAAGTGCAAACGTTCCCCCCTTCCTCCAGCATTAATTTTGTAAGACTCCATGCTTTGTGTATTGCTGTTTTTTTATTCATATACAATGAAATTGCATTAACAGTAATTTTGCAAGCATAAATCACACTAATAAGGCAAGTGAAACAAATCTATTTCTTATACGAGCAAGCCACGAGCCAGATTATAATTTCAAGTAGCACACAAAGCTCACTTGACCGCTTGAATATTCACCATTGATTGTTTGCTAATTTCTCATGTATACTAGGACAAATTTGAATAAATATGAGTATTTATTGACGTACCTTTATCTCACAGCATATACATTACAATGTCGTAATCAATTTATACATACCAGATTATCTAGCATGGCATTCAGCAAGCTTATTAGCAATTTGCTTCGAAAAAAAAAATATATTTAACATCTCCAAGGTGTATGAATTGTGCGCTCTTTTCAAACTCGTGTATATATATGTAAAGTATTTCTATTTTTCTTCACAAAAACGACAGTAAAAATTTTTGAAAATTGGATGTTGATTTGATATGCATACGAGAGTATATCCACAGTAAGTGGGCAAGGTCAGTTACGCGGCAACCTTCAAAATTTTGTTATACATAACTAATTACTTCTATTCTTGTGGCTTCCTCGTATTGCCTTCACCGCGCACCCAAAGATTCAAATCTTCCAACGATTTAGGTTGAATTTTGAAATACTTAATTGAAAACATTTGTTTGATGTTTTCGAACTTTTCGCCATTAAATTAACATTTCTATAGACCCGGTATGTATATAAGCTTGTTAATGTAAATTTTTAGTTCGACCCTCTGCCTCCAATAAATGTGTTAATATTTACATAAATCTGTAAAGCATCGTGTTCAACCATGTGTGTCTATTACAAAATCAATTTTATTCACAATGAAAGTTTATTACATCATTCGTGTCTGTATAATAGAAAGTATAGTTAAGGAACGTTCTTCTGTCTATTTGATCGCTGATAAGCTTTATAAGCTTAGAAATTATCAATAGATATCTTTAAGAGCACCTAATCAGTGTACCGACCAAAGTCACCCATATTTTAAGAGGGTATACACTTTAAAGAGTAGAGTAGCATATTAGCTCACTGCTTGCTTGAGAGTGCGTGCATTTCTAGCATCCTTTCTATCTATACATTATGTCTAAAATAAGCCTACTCCCAAGCCAGCAGTGGGTTAATACGCTACTCTATGCCCATTATCTAATGTCGGCCGTTTGGAGGATAACGTAATGACGTAATGTCCTTGTGCAATTTAATGGTCATACTGTGAAATACCCATTACTAAAGTAATGAACTTCAATTTGCAAATCTATTGAAAATTTATTTTCAAACCAGTTACTCGCTTAGCTCTTTCGTTTTTAAAAATCATGACAAATATCCAAATACAGATATCTACTGCCTTTTTCGAGATTCTGCACGATTTTAGCTTGAAGATCCATCATTGAATATATGACCATGGTCGTAGTCGGGATTTAGTTTGCCTATAAATCTATCTAAGTATAAAAATGTGCTGCTGCAGTCATCGATATGCATTTGCAACATATTTCGTCACTTGAAACTCTTAGCATGGAGAGATTAAGAACATTGGCAACCACTGAACAATTTGTTCGGGTGTCAGTTAAAATATCGGAGTAAGCCGAAATGTGCTGAATAGGGGAATTTAGATTTAGGACCTGGGTTTTTACATGTTTTCATTTGAAAAAAAAAATCAAGGTTTCATAGAAAACACGCATAATAGGGTATTTTCAATGTGTCAATTTGTATGGGAATTTAAATGTTTTGGGGCTGTTTTCATACGAAAACATTAAATTGCCCCAAATTATATGTTTTCAGTCACTTTGAACATACTATTAGTTGCAAGAAAATAAATTACAAGTGACTAGATTCGGATGAAAACTGGACATGAATGCAAATCATAATTCAGTATGAACTTTACTACCATTCGACTATGCGCATTACACATATGTATGTATATAATTGTTTTCCAAAAGTCTAGTCCATTTTTTTATTCTTATATGTATTACCAAAAGGTGTGATTTTTACTTTTCTTCTTCTCAGTACCGTATAGCCTCATGCGGGGCCATGGTGCGTTAACTCAGCCGTTTATAGGCAAGTTCGAGTCAACGTTACATTGCATATCATTTCGGAGTGTATATAACGCTGCAAGCACTATATATTTCCGATCCGCACAAGTACGGAAAATTTTAGATCACGCCGAGATTCGATATCCGAACCTCTAGATTACTAGTACTAGGTGGGTCAAAAGTAATCACTCTTTTGGAAATCGCTGTAACTTTTTTCCTTCTTTTTTTCTTTCATTTTTGCTAATTTCTGAAGTAAACAAACCTTGAATACGAACTTTCAAGCCATGAATCGGTTTACTCCTAAGGAACGCGGGCATGTTCTGAAGGGAACATTTCCGGGTCGGTTAATCTCTCATTTTGGTGATTTGCACTGGCCGGCCAGATCATCCGATTCAACTGTTCCAGACTTCTTTTTATGGGGTTTTTTGAAGTCGCGGGCTTACGTCAACAAGCCTCAGACTCTTGAAGCCTTTAAGGAGAATATTCGCCAGGAATGCGAAAACCTGTCGCCCGATATTCTGGGAAGAGTGATGGAAAATGCCATAAAACGGGCCCGTATGGTTTTTTTTGTAAGAAAAATAAAGCAAAAGAACATCGGATGATTACTTTTGGCCCACCTTGTATTTACACGTTCTGGAAATATCCAACCCAATTAAAGCAGGCTGAAAGCGTCGAGCTACCTCCCTAAGGGACTATGGTAGCCCCTGACGATTAGGTCAAGTGGGTCACGAAGCCTTGAACGCAGGCCTTAAATGGTGAAAATTGAAAACTGGACACATTCATACACTAAGACCGTCGCGCAGGTCGGATCTTACAGGTATAATTAAAGTAGGAAGGTGTAGCATGCGGGTTCAGTCTTTTACCGCTGCTGAAAAAATGTATAGACGAGCTGGACGGAAATATAACTTTTAAAAGTATTTTAGTCGCGAAATCAGTCAACATATTGCATAAAATATTTTTTTGTTAGAATCAAAACTGCGTAAATTGATTTTAATTATTTTTTTCCATTACAGATAATATTGCTGTGATCGAGAGTAAGAATAAATCAATCAACGGGAGCGTATACGTTCTCCAAACCATCTCAAACTCAAGAAGGAAAATACGAAAACAAATTCACACAAAATAAAAATGTATTCACACATAGTGTTACTTGTATGCCTCTGCGGTGCTTTAGTGTCTGCCGTACCTGTTTCAAACAGTTCACCACAGGAAAATATTGACTTAGTACAAATACCATTAGAGAATGGAAAGGTGAGTAATAGTAAAAATAGTTCATACAATGACATAAAAAAAGAAAAACAAAAATCAATTCAACTGACAATTAAACATTGTATCGAACAGTGTGGGAGGGTTGGTAATTCTTTAAAAGTACGCTTAAATATTTTTGCATCAGTTACTACATATTTCAAATGATGAACACAGAAAGTGTCATAGGTCCAATCTTCCATTACTTTAATGCTGGGATGCGGCTCTCTCAGAGCAAGAGAGATAAACGAATCTGAACTTTTCGATTGTTGAAAAATTTCTGCATAAATCTATTTGAACAATTAACTTTTTCAAAATGTCGTTTATTCGGAAATTCCGTTGGTTCAATGTCATTTTCAAAATTGTAACTATTTCTCAATTTTAACACCTCAAACGTATAACACTGCCTCTACAAGACAGAAATCCCATAAAAACCGTACAGGTCAGACTAGTATCGAATATTTAAATAAGAAATTATCAGAACAGTACTATGTCATTTAAAAGCGTAAATACGAGTACATAATGCACATGTACTCTTTTGGCTTTTACGTTTGACTGCATAAATTAAACATAACCTTCACGCTATATAGAGAAGATACAGAAAATTGCCATAAATCACTAAAGTGACAAAAACCAACTGGCTCATAAAACTTAAATGCATAAATGAAATGTTGAGCGCTAACTAAACCCGGAAGAACAATTTTACCCATAAGTCTTATTCAATACAATTTATCATGTAATTGAAAAGAGTATAAATAATGTAGTTACATGAAGATAATGTTCTGAAGTGATGACATTTTACAAATATTTACTATAAGTTAATTTGTCTTGTGTAAACTACACACGGGGCTCGATATATTGGATGTTGGTATACAGTCTTGATTCGGTAATCCGGATCACCTTTAATCCGGATATCACTCTTATCCGGAAATCCACTAAATACATCGACCATGTCACGTATTTTCTAATATAACGCGGTTTGCCAGATGATATGATGCATGATAATTTCAATCCGGATGTTTCATTAGTCCGGACTACTTCTTGCAAATAATTTATCCGGATTTTCGAATCATGACTGTATATTGGTTCGGTAATTCGTCGAATTACATTACAAGTTAGGCTTCTCTTCAGTTGAACAGACAATGTCAAAATACATGGAAGACGAAGTTAAAATAAAATAAGATGTATATGACAGTTTCGAGTTAGAAGCAGTGAAAAATATTTTCAAGGCTACTTCCTCTTTAGGGCACATGTATACAACACGCCCTTATCTCGATATACTCAATTTCCGAGCACTATATAAATAATGCTATTGCCGTTTATGCTACTAAATTTATCTTCACACCGAATGGCTGGATAGCATCGAAATTGAATTGATTTCATCTAAAACAATTGTTCCCAATCTTTTTCAGCTAGTGCCCCCTTCCGAGATCTGCTGATCCTGGCGTCCTCCTCCCTGATAAAATCTATGCCAAAAACCGAAAATAGATGCAAAAATTGCCATGGGCAAGGAATGCAAACATAAGTTTGGAATCCGTTGCCGCAATTTAGTGCAGCCATATTTTGGAACTATTGGAATTTTTAGGAAGTATTATTTGAATTTCATGATTTCTGCATTCTGAATTTCGTCGTGCGTGTGAAGCCATGATGAAGGCCGATCATGGATTCAGTGAAATTGATATTACTGGAGCGATCAAAATCCGTAATAAATTATCAAAAATCATTCAAAGACTATAGCTGGCTGATGCGGTTCATATCTGCCATATCAGGGATTTTTTATTTTTTTTTTCTCGGCCTAAAATATTCTCATTGGTGTTCATCAAATGGATTTAGTAGCAGCGAATTAATCGACGAAAATACAATTTTTGCCATTTTCAACGCTTTGCAACAACCGATTACCCCCCTGGTGTCCTTCGAAAAAAGTTCGCAAGAAAACCATTATTCATTAATGGCATAAGCAAACCATATTTTATGAATGGAATATTAGAGTTATGCCCGCGCCACCCTTCCCTGATCGTCACGCCTCCCTAGGGATGCGCGCCTCAGTTTGGGAATCTCTTGTATTAGATGAGATTATGTCGCCAGACTATGGGCCGATTACTCATACATCATGTCAAGTATCCGTCAGCTGGTTATTCTTATCGCATAGACAAAAGACAAGACGCAAACCATGATTTTTTCTAGTTTGTATATACAGTAGAATCATTACGCAATTTCATTTCATAATCAATTATAATATGGCGCAGCTATGCAAAGCAAACAAACATTCAATTAAATACAATGAACAACCTTTAGAAAAATGGAGTGCGTCTTGTCTATACGAGAAAACTAGCCGACGGCGACTGCGTAAGATGTACGAGTTATCGCCCCTATATGTACTCAATTCTAAAACAGACTTTTTAGTTTTATCGCAAAGTTTTAAAAATGTACATTATTTGTATTATATTAACTTTATAAGAATGAACGGTGATACGGATACGGACTCTTAAATTTTTAATCAAAATGTGCGCCCCGATCCACTGTATATCGATTCCCGGTACCTCTATTTTCATACGAAAACATAAAAGTGTGATTATCTCGCTAACTAGAGTAGCTAATGTGGTCAAACTTGGCACTTTTTTGAGTACCTTTGCATGGCTGTAGGTTTGAAACGATGATAGCTACCATCAAGACTCTGAGCTTTCCGCCGAATTTACGTCCCGATGCGCTCTACATCGAATTTTGAAAATGTGGAAACTTAAATTATGTTGTTTGCTCGTAGAAATATTCTTCTATATGTGGTTATGTGAGGTACATTTGTTTGAGGTGACCTTTTTTGTGGAGGAGGAAAATATTAAGCTCCTTCGTGAAATTGTTGTGTCTCAAAATTCGGTCCAGAAAACAGTTATTCGGCTTTGCTGAACCTTCTAGTTTAATAGGTACATTCGGCGAGAAGACACTCCTCCTTTGAATGGGGTTCGGGTCCCACTATCACCATGGGTGTTTGTGTTTGTGTTGTCTTAATAAAAATGCTCCTATCGCAGACGGTTTTTGAATGTAGATCGTCCCTACATACAACGTTGTTACAACGGCCAAGAGCTGCGAAGAGCCCCCTTCGAATCAGAGGAAAAAAATAATGAATCGCTACTACTACTATAATTTATCTACCACGGTTGCAGTATAATTCGCGTACCCATCTTTCAGGTTGTGTATGACCATTGGCATGACCATTTCACCCCAACCAAGACTTTTTGGGTTTGTTCGATTATTAAGCTTTGGTGGAACATGCGTTCACACCACATCACAAAAAAAATTTCGTCGCACCTTTCTGTCCGAATTTAGTTTATGTTGGCCTAACTATTTTGCTTCCCTGGGATGTTTCTGTATGACCGGTGCTACGAGTACAATGTTCTGTTCAGCTGTCCATGATTTGGAGGAAATTAATTCACAAATAGTGATAGATTGATTACGATCGGTCAACCAAATCCGAGCGTTCTAATTACTTGTCTAAGGTTTCTCAATTTGTGTTATGAACATTTTCAAAATATGGCATTTCTGGAGGACATGATGCCGAGGTAGGCTCAGATTTATATATTCTGTGATTAAATTTCGAAAATAATTTTCTATGCGGGTGTCCGAAATTTTTTTCCTGCGGCCCGCTCAATCCAAAACATGCAGCGAAATTAGGCCCAGACCAGGCTTTGAGTTTGACACCCCTGGCTCAGAGGATGCATATAGACTTCTTAAGTGAGTTTTAAAATAGTTTTATTGACAAATTCCAATGAAATGAAATTTGTTCACAATAACGTGAGGCTAATCTCTTGGGTGATGAAGGCCAGAGTCATCTCTCAAATTAAAAAAAAAAGAAACGGTAAAAAGCGATTTAATTTTTTCCCACAACCTTCGTTGATTTAAGAAAAATGGGTTCCATGTTTCCACAGCCACAGTATTTCTTTCAAAAAGATAGTATCTACCGGGCTGCACGTTCATTTCGGTACACAGTAGTCCCGAACTCACTAAATACTAGATTTAGAATACTCTCTTTGTTGCGACTACATTGGATTGAAACAAAGGTCTTGGCGTCTCAACATTATTTTATGGATGCGCTTTCATTGTACTGTCCATAGGGAAAAATCCCCCTTATGACCAATGTCATCATGAGAATTTATTTATAATCAGGCCTCGAAATTACTGGATATAATATCGTGCAGTCGTGACCGATCTGTCTGGGCTAAGAAAACCTAATAAACCATGTACTGTCCCAAAGAATTAAAAGATATTCCAATTTAAATAAAAATAGTTAAACTTAATTTTGAATAATAAAAAGCATAGCATGGTTAGCATTCTTGTCAATAAACAGTGATCGACATTTTTCAAAAATCGCCAAAAGACTACTAGTTATATCAGGAGTCCCAATCAAGATAAGTTGTCGGAAGCCCCGAATCAAGTCGTTACGCTACTGTACATAATCTTCATATTTTTTAAATTATGTACATAAACCAGGCTTAAATTCAAGTCTATATTTTTAAATAGAATTTTAAATGGGATATAATTTTTGCTTAAGTTTATTTGTTAACTTATTACGGGTAGCAACAAAATAGCGTCAAAAACCGAACTAGAAATTACAGGCAAACATTTAGGAAAAAAAAGTCATATTGGCAAAAAAACCTAAAACAAGGTGAAATAATAAATCTAAATAAGTTGAACTGAATACAATGTTTAATGACCTTCGCATATTACTATAGATTGAACTTAATTACCGAGTTAAACACTATACCTACTTAAAAATCTACTATCTATCTATCTATCCTACTTAAAAACTGTGTCCGTAAAACAAAACCAAACAAAATAAATAAAAGTAAAAAACTTCAGTACTAAAAAAAATCCCAAAGAAAAGTGAAATGTACAACTATGTACCTATTTTTTTCTTATTAGAGATTCATTTAGTCCACTAATAAAAATATCGGTTGCATGCAAACAGCTCAATTGCTTGTCGTAAAAGACCTTGCCATAATAGATGTTGTAAAAAAAATTCCAGTAAATCATTAAACATAAGTCATAACATATGCATAGCTTAGAGTGATGGTGCTTCAGCAACCAGAAAACCCATTAAAAATTAGATAACATTAGCAAGTACATTCGCGGTACTATTTCGTTGGTCTCGTCTCCAATCTCCGACTAGTCTATACTCTATTAAATCAGTGGTAATGGTGCCAAATTGGTTACATATATGAATATATTTCATTTGGCTGTTTCATACAATTTTTGCCGATATTATAATAGCGCCAGCGCTACTACATAAGCTCTGCTTTTCGAAAAGATGGTCATAGAGATACGGACAATTCTCTGCACTCTATGACACCGATTGAACGCACATTAGACAGGAGATCTGCGGAGGCCGGTCGAATGGCCTCAACAGAAATTGATAGCATAACATTCATCACATATCATCAGATGATGGTTTCGCTCTCCTCGTTATTTTTGTTTTGAAAGATTATGTGACGAATTATGTAAAAAAGACATGACGTCTTGTATATTATTATGATATAGTAGCATTGACTACTTTGTTGTTGTTCAACGTAAAAAAAAGAAAAATGTCCCTTCCCTAAAATAAAATTTAGTTAACGAACGTTAATTAATAATATAATTTGACAATTTTGGATTTAGTATTTAACTTTAGGCTAAGCAAATGCATGAATTATTAGTTATTTTTATCTAATTCATAAAAATTTCGTATATTTATCACACATAAAAAGTAAATGTATTGCGCATTGAGGCTTTTCAGCTTTTATCCGGAACGAACTAGTCAAATATAACAGAAATGTGTTATGCATCAATACAATAGCATCCATTAAGCACCAACCAGTTTTATGCAAACTGATTTTTGGTATTTAAAATTAAGCCAAGCGTGGCCACGCAGATTAGTAGTCTAAAGATGAACGCAGCTAAATTCTAAAATTCTTTAAGATAACAAAAGAAAATCGTTCATATGCTTTAATAAAGGGTCACCTTGGCGTCGTTTCTACACCAATTTTTAATAAAGACACTAAAACACGTTCTGCGTGTTTATTTCTGTTTTTCTTTAAAAAATGCATTATTTATAAGCAAAAACGAAATATTTTAACTACTTTGGAGTGACAATGAAAAAGCATTAACATTAAGTGGTAAAGAAAGAAAGAAGGGCTGCTGCGATAAGGTCATTGGAATAAATCAGCAGAGGACAGCCAATGATATCAACAACTTCATTTTATAAAATAATATCGACAGGTTCTCTGTACCGTGCCGGTTTCATCTCATTTAAATTTTACATTTAAACTGAAATGAAAATAACAAAAAAAAAATCATCCGATTTTCTTTTAGATTGATGGCAAGTATTTATAGGAAAAGTATTGTTCATGTTAAAACAACTAACAAAGACTTTTTAGGACATGATAAACTCGACATCTGAACAGTCGAAATATTACATTATTTTATTTCATTGTCCCCATAACATTGTCAAATTAAAATACACAAGCCCAATCGAAAAATCAGACCGATTGTTTCAAATATTTATAAATTCAGCGGCTTCCAAGACATCGATACCGCAACAACATCTCCTCAACTTATATCAACATAAGATGGGGTCACTTCACACATGACGAGACTTTCAATAGCAGTCCTTGTTTCCGAACAGATTCGTGTCGAGATTGGGCAACGTTTCATGACCACCTCGTTGCCTCGACATAATCATAGCTTGTACTTATTCTCTGAGAGTTCTTCTTCTTGAAACCATGCGTCTATGAAAATAAACTCAACCCGTTCGGAAAATGGAAAGGGTTCATCAACGAGGAGATCTGACGAATTGAGAAGATGATGTGATGATAATATTTCAAAAAAGATTTACAAAGTTTAGTAATAGAAACGCTCAAAATAAAAAGAGAACATTTGGTACTGCAATTTTTAGTATGGTGTGAAAAAAGTTTCATGTACTCACAGGGGGGGGTGGCACGTGCCCCCTGTGCCCCCCTGTAAATACGCCACTGCAGGACAAGTCTTGCTAAATTTGTATGAAAGTTAGGTTGTCGTTTTGTAAAGCCAATGACATAGTTGGCGTTTAATAAAATTACCCCTCACATTTCAATGAAACTTAAGCCTAGCTTGAGGTTCTACCGCAGTCCTATCACGTAGTGTTCTAATGCCATCCTTTCCTGTTCCTGGATATGTTTTATAATTTAAGGGATTCACACTTGAGAGAAATTTGGTTAAGCGTTCGTACAGAAACAAGTTTTTCTTAAAAGAACCTAATTTTCAAGGGGAGTTATATGGAAGATTCATGACCACATAGTTCCATTCCACTCGTTCCGACATCTATACAGTGTACATCATTTGGCATTTGTCTACAAAATTTCGGATCGATAGCTTCAAAAGTGAGAGACTACTTTGCTTAGAAACCGACACACAGACGGACATCCATCGCCTAATCAATGAGTGCATTCAGCGAGCAGATATTGTGATATGCTACATATCCCCACCACAAGAAATTGGAAAACTGCTAAGTTTGTGTTCGCTGAATGGACTTCCTACATGAAACGTCAGTTCTCTCTAACCAGCTGATACATCCGCAGACATTGCGGCAATCAAAAATTCAAAAAACCTAAAACTGCAACTTTTCTTTCAAAATACGTACTCTCATCGCACAATATTATAACGTTCACTAAAACCTGGTTTAGAAATGAAATTTTTCTGCTGAACTGTGAATAAGCAATTTCCAGTATTGATGGTCGAGCAGCTGTGCGTGACAGTTGATCGAGCAGTCCAAGTAGCAGCTACACATCTAAATGTAGCATTCCAATTCAACGCTATATAGGGGAAATTTTCGATACATCGCAAGTGGACCGATTAGCGGGTGAGTGGGACGCGGGGAGAGAACACTTTCCAGTAGCTCTTTCCAATATGTGCTCGCTGAATGCACTCAATTTCTCTCGTCAGTCTAATCAAAAATATACTTTGTATAGTCGGAGATGCTCTTGTGTTTTGCAAATTTCATGACAAGGTTAATATAACCTTACACATAATGTGAAGGGTATAATGCTTATTTATTTGACACTTCACAAACTTATTTTGCATCATCAGAATGTTGATTTGAGTATCTTGTTCATATATAGCCTAAGAAAATTAAACAAAACCATGTACATATGCATCTCTGAATTTTAAA
Source organism: Microchrysa polita (assembly GCA_949715475.1). Taxonomy (NCBI): domain Eukaryota; kingdom Metazoa; phylum Arthropoda; class Insecta; order Diptera; family Stratiomyidae; genus Microchrysa; species Microchrysa polita. Next base: position 23,143,740 of record OX454417.1, read on the forward strand.
TGATTACTAGGGTCAGCCCCTTCATTATGGGAACAAAAGTCCCGATCGATAGAGGCTTCGCAACTTGAAGGAAACAGGTGTATTTCTTTATTTTTGGCAATTATTTTAAAAACGATAAAAGTTATAGAAAAATGAAAGAAATAGACTACATAAAATTTCCTTTGCATTGATGTATAATACTTTGACCTGTTCTTAGAAAATTGTGCGCTAGACTAAAACAAAAATTGGGAAATGTTCATTTTTGGCACTATTCTTTTGGGTCAAAACTCCTAAAAAATGCAAGTTGAACCGTGAAATTTTGCGTAAGTATAGCAGCAGCGTTGTGCAAGTAGTCTACTCCGAGGTAATCTACATCGTTGTCGACGCGTAGAGTATGTATGCAGACAATTGACCATTTGTCTACGCGAGTGGTGTATAGGTACAATGTAAATAATTAAGAGTTTTGCAGCGAGATGGGGTAGCTCCATTTTTATTGGCTCTATGAATTAACGCCCCAGGAACTATCACCCCAAAGCGAAAATGAACTATCGCCTAAATTTTCATAATGAACTTTTGCCCCAAAATAAAATGAACTATCGCCCCAAAATTTATGAACTATCATCCTAAAACTACCGCCCCAATTTTGGGGCAATAGCTCATTAGAACTATCACCCCAAATTTGGGTGGTATAAAAATACTATCCTCTAGGTTCTAGGATGACAATTAGTGCATTTCGAAAATTCGGACAATCCGAAAATCCGGATAGGGTTCGGTCCCAATCAGGGGCGTGCGCACTGGTATAGGGTCTCTACTACATATGAAAATGATTGCAATACATACGGGAAGATACATGCTAAACATTAATTAATTTTGGTATTGCCAAATGAATAGATGAGTTCAGAATCATTAACATGTTTGGCATTTACTGAACAAAAATAAATTCTAAACTCTGCACTCAACCAATGCAAATTTTAGGGTGCATTTAAAACAAGACCACACCAGTGACAGTTCATTGTCTTCATTCTTTACATTGTATGCATTGTATACATTGTATACATTGTATACGTTGTCTACGCCTTTGTCTACGCTGTAACGTAGACTTCCAAAGATTACGCGTAATTGCACAACACTGAGCAGAGTATATCATGTTGAAGTGGATTTTTCCCAAAAATGGAGTCTCTTCGAATATATAGCATTTTCAGGTAAGGTGAAGAACTTTCCGAGTCAAATAGATAACTGTCCGAAACAAATTTAGATAAATTTGCGAATTCGTAAATACGTTTCCATTTCTAGATAAAAAAAAAATTTCCAGAGAAAAAAATACGATTCTGGATAAAAAAAAAAGTTTCCGATTCAACAAAACACGTATTCAGATCAATTAGATAAATGTCCAAACTAAAAAATGACTTCCTAAATGGAAAAAATGGATAAACAAATCATGAAATAAATTTCCAAATCAAATAAATAAATGTCCAAAGCAGAAAAATAAATTTAAAAATCGAATAAATGATTTTTTCCTCCAAAAACCATATTTTACAAATCAAATAAACATTCATTCGTATGAATGAAGCGGTTTAAAAAGACAGTGTTTTAATATAGTAATATGCTTGTATATTCATTTCGTTGCGCATTGAAAAATAATGACTAATTATTTCAATCTTAATGATATTTTGTGAATTCAAAATGACTTATACGTATGAAAAGTAAGGATTTTATTACACACTTTTGGAATAGGCGTTATTTGTCATCTCTAAACTACCATAACCTCCCCAAAAACTCAAGTCTCACCAGTACAATTTCCTACAATCGAAGCTAGAGATGATCTCAGAGCGATGGAGATGGAGACATAATGGAATCTGTACAATGACAGTGTCTTAGAGTCTGCGAGACCCAGTGTCGGTACTTAAATGTCAAAATTATTAGGTCTCGATTAAATTGGAATAAAAGCCCCAAGTTAGTGTTTAATTTTTATTTTACAAGAGAACGTTTAGCTTTTTATTGTCATAGATAGAATCAATTAGATTACGTTTCTTAAAAAAATATTTTTATCGCAATATGCGATAAATACCAGAAAGGAAGGTGGTAATTCACGAGAATAAACCCGAGCAAATAATCACATGAAAAATGCGGGAGAGTCTGCACCCCAAGCAAAACAGAGAACAAAAACAGATTCTCGCCGCAGGGATCGACATAGCCGCATTATTCGGTATTAGCCTTGGCGAATAAGAAAGAATATTACTTTTACTTATCGCGGCAATTATTCGATAAAAATAAAATGTTTGCTTGATTGGTGAGCCCTTCGCTAAATTTACAATCCGTACTCTATTTTTCGACAAGCTTTATTGTTAGCACTTTACACAAACCTTCATCGACACCGCTTTCAGTAACGGTGACCCGACTCAGGTAGGATTCTGTTGAATTATGCGAATCGTAGTGTTCAGCTAATGTTGCGTACCTTTATTAATAGAGAGTTTTAGCATGTCGTTCACTTCAACGTTAACGTTTTACGGAAGGGGATTCACTATGCATATATAAATTCGCGCGTGTACCGTACACAGAAAAAAGGAATTAACGTACGTCTAAAAAAACTTACGCCTACTTGGGGCAAACAAAATTGTGATATAATGTTTTGTGTACGCTATACAAGCGAATTTTTCCATATACATAAATCTCATAGACGTTGATTTGATTTGGAAATGTATTTATTTGATTTACTTTTTTGGCATGTAAATATATTTATTCGATTTAAAAATTTATTTGCATTTGACATTTATTTTTCTGATTTGAATATTTATTTTTTGATTAGGAAATTTATTTTTCTGTTTTGGTTATTTATTTTTTCATTCAGAAGTTCATTTTATTCATCCGGAAATTTATTTATTTGACCCGGAAACGTGTTTTCTTGATATGGAAATTCATGTTGTTATTCCGGAAACGTATTTCATTGATTCGGAAAGGTATTTTGTTGATTCGGAAATTTATCTATTTGCTTCGGAGATTTATTTCTTAACCTTGAAATTATATATATCATTATTTCTTCATTTAAATTTGACAAAACGCCATGCCTATAACTGCATAACTCAAATGTGAAGTTGGAGGGCAAAGTTTGGTTTTTCGCGGTTGCCAGTATTCTTCCAAAAATCAAATTAAAAATAAGGTTATCTTCCGTACAAAGTGACCCATCACAAATTTGTTCTACAGTACTCGTCGGTTTGTTTAAAAGAGCTGTGCGTAGAAGAAACTCATATTAGGTCACTTCATACGGAAGGTAGCCTTATTTTTAATCCCATTGAGCTGATTTTTCGTGGGAAGTATAATGACGTAGAGCCACCTCTTAGGGATAAACCAATATTCTGTAACTTTTATCGTTGTTAAAATAATCGACAAAAACAGAAAAATCAGCCCCTCTCTCCTTTCCTAAGTTGCGGACCGCTATCTGTCAGGAGTTCTTTTTTCAGGGGGGGGGGGGGCAACCCAGTAGTCCTGCATATTAAGATACGTTTATCAGAATTAGGCGCTAGTCTCGAATGATTCAGTGTTTCTTGTTTATTTTTCGAATTTCTCCGAATGATCCTACGTCAATCAAGAAAACACTCCTGTAAAAAAACTGTTTTAGTACTCGTCACATTAAAATACTCTCATAAACTTCTCTTCTCAGTACCGTTATAGCCTCATGTGGGGCCATGGTGCGTTAACTCAGCCGTTTTCGAATTAACGTTACATTGGATATCATTTCGGAGTGTATATAATGTCACAAGCACTATATATTTCCTATCCGCACCTGTACGGAAATTTTGCACCACGCCGAGATTCGATCTCCGGACCTCTAGATTACTAGCATCATAGAGTGCGACTCAGCCAAGTGAGCTACAGAGCGTATCAGAAACTAAACTACTCATTAAATACGGACCAATAGCTAAAAAATATATTCAACAACTTAGCAAAATGTTGTTGTGTATATTTTGGTAAATTGTAGTTTAGCAGTTTAAAGATGCTTGTAGTCACGTAGATTGTGGTAGAAGTGCGACTTATGCCTATAGCTTTGGTTTGGTTAACTAACTAACGATACTATTACTGTCAATACCTTGACCACATGAATAAAGTGCGATATGTATGCAAAGTGGTCAATTTTTTAAATGACCATATTATGTGCACCTATTTTATGATGAAATACAAATGAGTAGATTACAACATCGAGGTTGTGAATTTGCTTTTCTTCTGTTGGCCAAAATTATGTGGGGTTTGATTATTATTAATATATAAGTAGGGTCCGAAATGAAAGGGATTTCGGGGTGGTATTTTAGCCCATATGTTTCCATTTCATCCGTTCATATGGTTTTGTTAACTCCACAAAGCCATACTCTTGAGTTCTGGTTAAGATGAGTCCATGAAGATTTTTTTATATAACGGACCTACTCTTTATAGGTCGGGTTTCTATGACAGCCGCATGATTCATTAATTACTCAAATTCTTTTTTTTTTCACGAAAAGTTTTGTATCTTCGATAATAATATAGTTACATATGTTACTTTTGGTTAGCATTGGTCCGCAAAGTTAAATCTTTTTCCTAATAAAACGGCTTTTGGAGGTTGGGTTTCTAAGACAGCCCTATGAACTGCAACACGTCCCGTATTACTAAGATTTTAAAAACCATGGGCGTAGCCAGAGGGAGGCAGGGAGGGGTGCTTGCCACTACAGGTCGATGATTATGGTAAAAAAATGTAGCAAAACAAATCGCTGCACTTTACATAGCCTGAAGGTGTAAAATGCGACTTTGGTTCCAGGCACAACGCAACATTTTCTGCTGCTGAGACTGTAGTCTGGAAAACTAAAATATTTGTAGTTTCCTGGTCCTTGATTTCCGGAATTGGGATACCTATGTGGGAGCATCATGAATCGATAATATAATTGAGAAATCTTTCTTTTAGGGAAACTCTTTTTTCTTTTGCGAGAATGCCATATTTCCATGCGTTTCATTTCATGGCTTCTGAGCTGTAGAACACAATTTTAACCGTCACATGAAGGTTTCTCCGGGAATGTAGTGGAATTTATCTTCATTCCATTTGAAAGGAATTTTAGTGACAAATGGTATACAGCTTTGCCTAGTTAGGGACCTTTTTTTCGACGAGCCTCATATTTCCGTGTGTTTCAAGTTATTTTATCAAGATTCATTTTGTAGCTGAATCATACCAGCAATGAAATTTAGGTACTGTCAATATTTTTTTAAATTTAGAGGAAATCTTATCAAAACCGTAAATCGTATTATCTTATCAAAACCGTAAATCGTATTTTAAACTATATAATTATAAATTTTGCTCCGAAGAAAAGCAGTGACAGACGACACAAACTGATCTCTTGGTCTATTTCTTTCAAATCGCAAGAGGAATACGCAGCTGAAATTGGTCAGTTAAATGTAATCAGAATCACCAGTAAAAGTGTGAACACGTGCAGGGGCCATTTTTCGTTAAATGGTGTAGAAAATCATTTTCGGTTGTCCTTTCTTAAAATTAGGCTCTAAAATTTGCCTAACAATATTTTGGCGACCGACAATTTCAACTGCAAAAACAATCATGATGTTTAAAAAAATTATATCTTGACACCGCCTCCCCCCTTACCGAAATCCTGGCTACGCCCATGTTCAAAGGCGTGCCTGTGACGCCTGCGTGCCAGTCAATTCACATTGGCATGTCACCGCAGATATAAATATCGCCCACGTTCCTAATCTGCACTACTTGACATGCATTGCAATTCAAAATTACATTAATTCTATGAAAAATATTGTTTCTGTTTAAAATAATAAATTATTTCATAAATTCAAAGATGCATTTTACATCTTAATTAATAAATGTTTATACGTAGTCACACTGCTGAATATTTTTAATTGGCAGGGGTTTTGTGTTAGAATCAACGAAAATTATTTACTAATTTCTAAAATATTTGCTATACTAGTTTTATTTTTCATGATTCTAATTCTTTTACCATAGACAACATAAATTCTATGAAATTATTTTTGACAATAACATTTTTATTAGATCATATTTAGACTTCATACGTTTAAGGAAGTTTTCTGTTTAATAGAAATAAAGTAATGCTTGAAATAGAACGAAAAGCAGCAAGACAGCAAGCAACGCAGCACTGCATTTTAAATGGGTGACATCATTTTGCTGTTGAACAGCAGCAGCATGCTGACAACATCACCGATTTAAAATGAATGGTGCTACTTTCGGTTGCCGTCTTGCTGCTTTCCGTTCTATTTCAAGCATAAGGAGGTCTTAACACTTACTGCCAGATTACTTAATTTGAATAAAATACTTAATATGAGCTGGCAAATTCCATACAGTTTTAAATTAACCACACCGCAAAATAAATAATCTAGCAAGATTTGGTTCAAGTGTGAAAAGCTCATAATTATACCACCCATAAGATGGTATAGGGTATATTGTTTTTGTTACGCCGATATTATGTAACACCTCAAAGGAGCCACCGGAGGTATGGCAAAGTATATATATATAAATGATCGGGGTCGGTCCCTGAATCTAATAAGCCATATCTGTCTGTTTGTCTGTCTGTCTGTCCGTGTGTCTGTCTGTTAGCACGATAACTCCCGAAATAATGAAGCTAGCGGTTTGAAATTTTGGTCGAATGTTTGTTTTGATAAAATCTTGGACGGTATTGAAAATGGGCCAAATCGGACCACGGGTTCCCCTACCTCTCATACAAACTACCCCTCCTTGATATTTTAATTCGGCCATAACTTTCGCTAGAATATCGCTATCCACTTGACATTTTGATCAATATATGATTCTGACATATACTGTGAGTTGATGGAAAGTGGAGTAGGTCCGACTACCCCTACCCCTACTTCCCCTACAAAGTTATATTCAGCCATATCTTTTGATAGAATGTCACGAAAAACTTCAAATTAGTATCAAATGGTAGCCGTTGGATGCCTTGACAAGGTAATAAATATGTGTCCGGTCCGACCCATCTACCCCTCCCTCCCCCACAAAAAATATGAAATTGAATATTTTGGGTTTTGCGTGCCTTCTAGGTATGTACATGGGTATAGGGTATACACTCATCGTGCTATTCGCACGATTAGAACTCGGTCTCGTTTTTCATTGATTTTATTATACCTTATACCCATAAGATGGTATATGGTATATTGTTTTTGTTACGCCGATATTATGTAACACCTCAAAGGAACCGCCGTAGGTATGGCAAAGTATATATATAAATGATCAGGTCGGTCACTGATTCGAATAAGCCATGTCTGTCTGTCCATGTGTCTGTCTGTTCGCACGATAACTCCCGAAATAATGAAGCTAGCAGTTTGAAATTTTGGTCAGATGTTTGCTTTGATAAAATCTTGAACGGTATTAGTATCAAATGGTATCTGTTGGATGCCTTGATACGAAATATCAAGTCCGACCCATCTACCCCTCCCTCCCCTACAAAGAAAATATGAAATTGAATATTTTGGGTTTTGCGTGCCTTCTAGGTATGGGTATATGGTAGGGATGTCAAAAACCGGCCCATAACCCGGTTTTCGGTTTTTTCAGTTTTTTCGCAAAGCCGGTTAGACCGTCCGGTTTTAACCGGGCTCAAAGTACCGGTTTTCAGTTAACCGGTTTTTCATTGAATTGCTTAGCATGTTAGCAAAATAATGCATACACACTCGTTTAGCTGATGTTCGTATAGGAATATGACTGTGTAATGGAGCCCTAAAAGAGAAACATGTTGAACAAAAAAGATAATCAAATAAAATTGTCAGAAGTATTCATAATGTTTCAAAATTAGTTAACTGAGTTTTATTGCTAGACAATGTAGTGCAGTCAAAATATCCCATTTCAGGCCTCCAAATAGAAAAAAATAGAGTAAGGCTATTTTTTGTGGTTTCTGAATCAGCGAGCTCCCAGGAATCTAAAACTCATTTTGTTAGAAAAATTTTTGATCGGAAAGGTCCCAAAAAGGACAAAAAAGGATACTCTTTAATACTTGGGCGGAGGTCAGCATGTGGGGTATCATGTGGGGTATCAAATCAAAGGGGACGTCGAGTAAATTACATATCCGGTGTTTGTTTCCTGTTTCAAGGACCCTCAACGGAATAAATCGAAATTAAATCGAAAATTATTGTGTTTTCCGTGTATCTTTCCGAAGCCCTAATTACGAGAGTAATTCAAATTGTCACTACGTTTCTCACTTTTTCGAATCTATAATAGCTAAAGATTCTACCATTAAATTTGCTAAGAAAAAAAATGATCGGAAAGCTCTAAAAAAGGACACTAATTAAATCACAAACCTTGATCGAACGTGGGCATGTGGGCGTGGGCAAAAATGTACTTGACGTCCCCTTTGATTTGATACTCCACATGCCGACTTCCGGTCAAGGATTAAAGAGTATCCTTTTTTGTCCTTTTTGGGACCTTTCCGATATAATTTTTTTTAAGCAAAATGAGTTTTAGATTTTTGGGAGCCCACTGATTCAAAAACCACAAGAATTAACCTTACTCCATTTTTTTCTATTTGAAATGCTAATATGACTGCACTATGATGTAGATGTTGAAGTCTTTGTGGACACGAAGCGATGGTTCGTGGAATAATAGCACCAAGGAGAGTGTTCGGAAATACGAAATTTTTCATAGAAGACAAGCAATATAATTACAGACTGACAAATCAAGAAAATATGAAAATTTTATGAATTTGGAAAGTTTTTTTTTCGGTTTTAACCGGATGGGCAAACAACAATTTTTTTTCGGTTTTAACCGGATTGGCAAACAACCGTCCGGGTTAAAACCGGGAGGATGAAAAACCCGAAAAATACCGTTTAACCGTTTTGAAAGTACCGGTTTTCGGACTAACCGTCCGGTTTTTGACATCCCTAGTATATGGTAAGCTGAGCAGACGTACAGCATTTTTACCTGTCGAACAGCATTGGGAAATGTACAGCAAAATGTACAGCATTCCCCATCTCACACAATGAAACCTAATTTACCCAATAATAAGCTCCTCGATGAGACCTGCTTTTAACCCTTCTGTCAGCACCTACTACAATATGCATAATCTGTACCGAAAATGTCTGGCTGGACCTGGATTTCCTTTGAATTTTACGGTATATCTATCCGCTTTCGGAAGCTACAGCTGCCTTAATCGGACTTCTGTGCTTCCTAATCGAAAATTGTCCATAACTTGGAAATTCTTGAGCTGAATTTCGAAATTCAGCAAAGTTTTAGGGCACAGCACTGCCCACATTTGGTGAATATTTCAAACGCTGTAACTGCCAAGGGTCAGAAGTTACAACCGTCAAATGATGAGATTTTAATTTATTTTCTATGACAAAACGATAGAAAAATCAGCCACTGTAATCCATCCGATTCGTTTATCAACCTTTACAGGAAAATGCATACTAAAGAAAGTACTACGCATGGGTGTTAGATAAAGTTTTTCCCCACATTTCCTTAAAGTCAAAACGGCATTAAGAGCCCAGGGAACTGTCATGGCATCAACCATGGAATGCATACTCTCCTCCAAAAATATTGCAACCAGATTTAGATCAGATTTAGACCTCTGGCTCGTCCTTAGGTTTACTTTAATTCTCTGCCTGGTTCTTCGCTCCGCTCAGACACTGTCTGTCGCGCATTAGAGAATTCTCCAACATTTTTTGCGACGCAGTGCTATTGCGAAATAGGATAAGGCGAAGTGCAAGCGCAGCGAGCGGTGAGCGAATGTAAGGCAATTCGTAAAATTTAGATCACTGGCTCGTCCATACATTTACTACATTGTATAAGGCGAGGTGCGATCGCAGCGAGGAGTGAGCCAATTGTCTCGCCCTCTCTGTCTGTTGTGCATCAGAGAATTTGTCAACATTTTTGCGACGTAGACCTCGGACCTGGAAACTGGAAGTATGACTGAGGATTTGCTTGAAAACCGAGTTCCGCAAGTATGTGTACAGCATTGGGCCTTCGGGAGTCTGGTCACCTTATAGGGTGTTTCACACGATTAGAACTCGGTCTCGTTAAACAATTATTTTTTGTTGTGTGCGGTATAATTGTACATATTAAGGGATTCCATTATTTCTTTGGTTAAATTTTGTTCGTTTCTAGATACAGACATATGTGAGTTTTGGGTATGATTGATCCTTAAAGGATTTTTTTTAACGAAATTCATAGTTTTGAGGAGGGGTTCTATGGCAGCCCCTGGGCTCAATAGCTCGGTTTTGTCCGTTCTTAAAAATATTTGTTGACTTCAATAGACATACAATTACTCCATAAATTCAGGATATTAAATGTTATATTTTTAGACGATCAAAATACATCATCAATCTTGACATAATTCGATATGCCACAAATAGCACATTCATATTTTAATGCCAATTTTAATTGCACATTTCAAAACTAGGTAAAATCTTATATGTATAGTACGATAATCATCGTTCACGCTAAGATGACGACGACTGATTTGAAAGTACATACATACTTGTACATAAACATAAGGAAGTTAAGCATGGTTTAGCAATTATTCCACACTGCATTTTACTATAATGATAATGACTATAGTACTATTTCACATTTTAGCAAAATATAATTACGCGAAACAAAACAAAAAACTTTACATCTATAAATTTTAATTTATAGTGGTTTTGATACAAATGCCTATTTATGCGTTAACTAAAATCATTAAATTTTCTATTTACAGGAACTTGATGTTTTAACATTAAGTGAATCGGGCGAATTAAGCGAACGGAATAAACGCACAATTGGAATACTGAGACAACTATTCCCAGAGCTTTCAAAGGTAATTGTCATTATTCCACAATGTAATTATTGTAGTTTGTTAATATCGTTTCCTAATTTTGATTTAGAAGTTTCATAGCACCAAGTAGTTAAATTTATTATTTCTTTCTTTCATCATTATTACTCGACGACATTTTGAAATAAATCTAGTATCAGATATATTTATAGGGAAACAAACACTGAGAACAAAAATACGTTAAATTGTCTAAGATCCTATAGATAGATGAATATAACCTCATTTATAATCCCAATAAAAACTGTTTTTCTTTGGCTCCAATACAAATACAGGAGAGTATAACTAATTTTCCATACAAGTTCCTTCCCATGCAAAAAAAATAATTTTGTTCAGGACATCTTCTGTCGAATTTGTATGGAAGTTAGCATATCCTGTCTCGATCTGTAGCCAAAGAAACACAGCGAATATTCGATGAGCATTTATCCACACGAACGACACGAATACTTAAATTTTGATGCTCATCTTCTTGGGGGAAAATACATATTAAACCACGCAATTTGTAAAATATACAAAAATATTGACTGCAACCTTAAACTTGGATTATTATCCATTATTTAAATGTCTAAAATATTTCAAATATTCATTGAAAATAATGTCTTAAAATCGCACCGCCTTGTCGAATTATTATTTTATTGAATTTTCAAGTAATTGATAGGCAATTAACATGTAAATACGACAGAATATTCAAACAAACTAATTTACTGACTAGATGTGTAATCTTTGCAGAGTCAGTTATTGTAACTGCTTGCATTTTTTCTGCTAGTTTTTATGTTATCCGGCGAAACCTTCTATGCTAAGATGAACTTCAGTTCATGAACATGAAAGATTCATGTAATTGTACATGCGACAGTAATTGCAGTAATTATAATTTATCATTTCAAAACGTTTCAGTGTCGACCTGAATATTTCTTAAAAGATGCAAATCTTTTTGAAATTAGACCATTGCGTAAAGACCTTAGCAATAGGTTTTACAGGTATTTAGGTGGCTGAAGCATTTTGAGCTAAAATCAGAGGGAGAAATGGGAGGTTTATATGTACTTAGATATTCTAGACAAGGCAACTTTAAACTAGTGGATCTTTTGTCAACTAGTCTATTGCATTTGCAATCTCATGATGATGCAAGTGAACATTATAGGAATAATCATAAAACTGACTAAAGGAGAATAAAAATATGTTTTTTATCATATTCTAATTCTACGTCAAGAACTAGGATTCTAAAAAAAATTGAGAAACACAATAAATCGTCTTTTTTATACGATCCGAAAATTGTGCACGCAAAAGATTTGAGACTAAATCTTTTGCAATCAAATTTTAAGGGTACACCAAATTCTTAGTTTTTTTTAACACTTAGTCCATACTTCTCGTGAATTACATAGTTTATAAATACATCAACCAAACTACATACTTACACCAATTCAGTTTATTCAGTTACGCAAAATTTTCCATTTATCGCAATCGTATTAGTGTAAATTATTATTTCAAGCCATTGACGCTTATCGACCCACATTTCACACAATTGAAAAACCAATGCCCAACAGATTGAATTTATTGTAAATTGACACCGTTTGGTTGCATTCGCATGGCTGCTCCCACAACGTACATATCTGCACTTTTATCAAATTTAGATGTACATACATTGTTCAAAACTTTGGCAATCTGCATAGTTTAACGTGGTGAATTTTATGGTGTGCGAGTATATTGAATTGCCATAGTTCATATAATTTAATTAAAAATCCATCTTGGGGCGAAAAATTAAGAAAAACGGCAAAAACAAAAAATCATTATAACATTGAAAAATAAAATTCAACAAAAAAAAATCCAAAAATGGTGCAATACTCAACTAATTGTTAAATCCACACGAGAGAAAAATATGAAATAATGTATAGACTATATACAGTTTCGATTGCAGATTTAAAATCAAAAATACTACTCGTAGTATACGTACTTCATTTTGTGGATAGTAACAAAAAAAAGATAAAAAAAAACAAAATATGGTTAAAAAGAGTGAAACCGCGCAAAGTAGTCGAAACAACTTTCAATTTCCTCATTTCAAGAGTGGACCGCAAAAGATGGATATACATAGATGCATGTGCAAGCTAAGCTACATAGCTAGCTTGAAAACGCCCAGTGTGTCTGCACGTCGAGTCCGTTTGATTACTGGCCGCATGGCGATATGGCAATATGTACGAAATGTAAGGTATCTCGTATTTATTAGCACGCTTTACGTTGCAATTGCTATTATTAAATGGTTCAGTTGGTTTTTAAATTATAGTACGTAGCAGTGTATGTATAATATGTACCTAGTTAGAAAAGAAGTTTCTATGAGCGTTTCAGTTAGTTCTCAGGATACATACCAAAATCTTTACTTGATTTTGTGTTTCTTTTCATCGTATGGTCAATATAAACTTGACCACTATAATATTTATATCATACTGGAGGAAAGTGCTTCAAAAATAAATCGGATACCTACATCGAAAAACTACCGTGATCAGAATTTAGCGTCCTTGATCATGATACAGTTATTGTATACACATACATCACTTAAGACATTTAAGGAGACAATGAAATGAGAGAAAAAAACGTTCTACGAGACATTTTGAGTACAATTCAATCCAGTCGAGCGTTTTGATTTTGGCCACTAGAATCATTTAGACTTGTTTTAATAGACACCATTCCACTAAGATGGCACCGAACCGTAATCGTAATATTGTGGGCGTTGCTGACCAAAAAATTTTTAAGATTCCAAAGAACATTTATTGATGATACTAAAAAATAAGATTCATCGATTCAAAAGCAACGTTAAACCCGACAACTTCTAATCTGATTGGCTGACCTAATCTTATTGACAAATTAAATAGGCTTTATATTATTGATAATTTAAAAAAAAAAAACAAAAACATTAGGACATTTCTAAATGTTAGGGTAGCAGCACCGTATAAATAGTTCTTTCTCTAACAGTATAACAGAGATATTGAGGTCATAGTCATACAAGAAAATGTTTTTTTTTTTTCAAAAATCTTCAAATGCCTGTGGAAGCTAAAGGGTTAAGAATTGGGGGTATGATCCGTACAACTTTTTTGCTGGAAATACGTTTATGTGGCAGTTTCCGGACACCCTGTATGTACATCATTTTGGCACTATACACCATCAATTATGCTAAAAGTTACTCTTACTTGTCACCCTCATGTGTTACGTATTACACTAAGATTATTCCTTCTTCGAGGCACTTTGTCGTACATGATGAAGATCAAAAGCCAGCGACACATTAGGAACATTACCTACGTACAAGAATAACATTACATAAATATCTGAACACGGCAATTGCATTAGCCGACTCCACGAAGCCGATACTATTCATATCCTCAATAACATCAACCGCACCCCATAGTTTCATGCAAAAAAATCCTTAAAATACCTTTGAAACAATTTTATTTTAATTCACACACAAGATTTTTTTCATTTGAGAAAAGGATTTCTTCGAATGGCAAATACTATAAATGATTTCAAAATTTCGAAAATATGTATTTCTTTATTGGAAAGGTTGAATATAACTTTATGATCTCTGCACACTATTGGAGGTATAGGAAAATCAATGCGATTATAGAATATAGGAGTCAATTTAAAGGATTGACTACAAGTTTTCGTATTGTTTAGTTTTTCGGATTGACCCGAGAATTGCCTGTCAGTGACGTCGAGTAGGAGATCCTCAGAAGTCAGCAATATATCAAGAAATTTGGAGTCCATGGAAACGCTCAAAAACAACTAAAACATCAGCACATTGAGTTCATTCAACTGAATTACTTGGCGGTTCCACGAACGCCAAACAAATGAAGGCCAAGTTAAAATCAAATTCAGCGTTCTTCCCTCCTGGACAAGTTATCCTCATCTTTATACGATTTTTATCGGTCACATATGAATGCAAATGTACTGACCAGACGTACAGCATTTTGCTGTACAGTACAGCAAAGAAACTTAAATGGCTACATAATAAGCACCAGCCTCGTGTGTTTTGATACCCTTCGCTCATAGAGTGAAAGGGTATATTAACTTTGTCATGAAGTTTGTAACGCATTGAAGGAAGCATCTCCGACCATATGAAAAGTATACATCATGATCAGCATGACTTGGAGAGTCGATTGGCCGATGTCAGTTTGTCCGCTAATTGTTGCGACGCGTTTTACTCGGCCAATTTAAAAGCTATGAAGCTGAAATTTTGCACAAATGCTTGTTTTTCCTACAGGCAGTTTGTATGTTTGAATCGGTAAAATTGGACAATGAGGTCATGGGTCTGCCATACGAACCCAACCCACCAAATTAGGTTCTTCTAAGAAAAACTTTTTTATTTGTGCACCAATTTCAACCAAATTTCACACAAATGTATTTCTATTGATGACACAAACCATATGTAAGAATGGATCAAATGGACCAAGGGGTCATGGGGCTACCATACGAACCCAACCCCCCATTTTGGCTCTTCTATGAAACATTTTTTACAGAAATTCCACAAAACCTTGAACTAATGCAACTAATAGGTCAAAACAAATGGAATCTTACTATGGGGCCATGCTCCTGCATCCCCCAATTCTGAGTAAATATTTTTATTTTCCCACTTATTCCAACCAAACCCCACTTTTGTCGGCGCAACCGAACTTTTGTGAAGACAGAAGGAAAAGAATGGGGGATTTTAATTACAAGTCGTAGGTACGCCCAAAAAAGCTTTTAGCCCGAGGGGAGCGAAAATCAGCCTCGGTCTTGTTTAAAGGTGGTTTTAGCAAGATTAGCTTTTTGATCGATCTTTCTAAAATTTAACGCATTTGTACAGCTACCTAGCTCACATTAACATTTCAAGGTTCTACCTATCTGCGTGCGACGTTACAGCTGTAAAAATCGCACTTTTGTCATTTCTAATCGAAAACTGTTCATAAAATTTGTCCAATAAATTTGACAGACTTATGGAGTACCACACTGCCCATATGTGGTGCAAATTCCAAGGCTCTAGCTGTCAAGGTGCAGAAGTTACAGCCGTCAAAAGATGCGATTTGAGGTGTAAAGTTTGACTTCTGTACGATCGATATTAAGCGAGATAATCGCACTTTTAGATAATTCGGGAACATTTTGACCGATCTTTATGAATTGGCACAATTATTGTAGTTTGTAGAGCTATACTTGGCCCTCACATTTCCTCCAATTTTCAAGGTCCTAATTATCCAGGTTCGGGAGATGTCCAAATCGCACTTTTGATTTTTCTAATAGTTTTTGAGCGGAAAATTTTTAAATGTGACATATTTGTATAGATCCCCGCACTGTCCATATTATGTAAAAGTTTCAAGCATCTATAGCTGCCAAGGTTCAGAAGTTACGCGATTTTATTTTTTCACAAAACGATGAAAAAAGCACTGTACTACACCCTATTCCCATATCCACCTCTATGGGAAAATGCCTACTAAGGGACTCTGCAAAAATTTCCAGATGAAGTTTTTCTCCCACAATATGTCCACCAAATTCAATAAAATAGCGCTAAGAGCCCAAGGGATCAACGCGGCATGGCATCGCGAAAATAAGCATGGAGGAATGCATACTATCCTCCAGAAACGTCACAACCAGGATAAGCCACCCACTGAGTCATTAGCTGGGATTATATCCTTTATAAATGTTCTTCAACAACATTTAGAAACTTTAGAAAAGGAGTTAAAACGCTAAAATTTGAGTAACCACTATTTGTCAATTACTTTCCATTAAACTTAGGATAGCTGATCTGAAAAGCACCGGGTCATCCAGAAACATCTACATAGGTATCACAAAACAACATTGAGAGCCAAGATTATTAGGCTGAAATAAATTAAGTTTGGACAGAAGGGTATCTAACAATATAATATAATAAATTTGATGTGTTGTAAATCCAACACAAGCACCAGTAAAGCTTAAGCGAATAAGCAAAAAAAATCGAGTAATGTGCTGAAATTTTTACGTTTACGAAATTTTACATCCGTGTGATTTCCTCACCAAAAAGAGGATTTCGATTTTTTAAAGCTTCGCCATCTTTCCATTTAAATTTCAATCCAATTTAATACCCCGCCATTTCAATAATCCGCTAATTTAAAATACCGCTTTTCAATATCCCGCTTTTTGATATTCCGTCATAGTAAGTATTCTTCGTATTCGAATAAGTATTCGATTTATGAAAGAATACTTACATTCTATGACCACCACATTTACCGATAAAATAATGGGTCTCCTCGCATAGGGATCTGGTCTCTAGGTAGTCGAGACTTAAGTATCCCCTGTATGACAGTCTTGTTCTGTAGGGGCTAAACTGTCATCTTTATCGAAGAAATAAATAAAATATTCCGATGGAATTATGCTAAGAGAAAGTATTGCATTAGCTGCTTTATTTATTTATTTATGTTTTTTTGTTAGCAATGAAAATAATTTTTGGCGGTATTTTGGCGAGATCGGTATTATTTTACTCTCCACTAGCGGGATTCTAAATGGCGGGGTTTTTAGTGGGCGGGATTTTAAAGTGGCGGGATTTAGTAATGTCGGGATAATGTTAAACGGGTTTTTTTTATAAGAAGCGGGATTACAGAGGGCGGGATTATGTAGGTATCCCATAATTGACAGGTAAAGGCCAACACTTTTTTTCTGAACCGAATTTTCAAAGAAATCAATTTCACCGGGATTAATATTTTCCTACTCAAAACAAGTTGACTTAAACAAACCTCAAATAACCGTCATCACATTGTGTCGCACAAAACAGGGAGGTTAGCGCGCGAGTTTGACATGCCTGCCCTAAAAGTGGGATTTCCCTCATTTTGTGACTGATTTTTGGTATATACACTGTAAGTTTTTGAGCTCCTAGATGTTCTTATTGACAATCTAGTGAAAAAATCATTACTGGAGTTCTAGTCATATTTTCTAATAGAAATCTATTTAGTTAAGTTAAATGGAAATCTAGAACGTCATGGCTGGAAGTCTATTGAACATCTCCACTGGATTTGTTGTGAAAAACCAGTTATTTTAGCTAAAATCTTAGTTTTGTATAGAACAAATTTGCTTTAAATTCACTAGAACTCTAGTTATAAGTAAAAAAATATAATTAGTATATTTCACTGAATGTTATCCTCGAAGAGCTTAAAGCTTCTACCACAACAGTAATAACTCGCGTTTATGTTGATACTCTACTCTCTTCTCATAAAGCTGACAAATCAACTGGCCCGGATGGTATACCCAAATCTTTTCTGAAAAGTACCCACGGTGCATTATCTCTTCCTCTAGCTGTACTCTTTAATAAGAGCATCCAGGAAAGGGTTTTCCTTCTCAGTGGAAGTCCTCCTTGGTTGTGCCTATTCCCAAAAATAGTGATATGAACGAAATATCTAGTTATATACCTATTTCTCTACTATCTTCATGCACTAAAGTTCTGGAAAGAATAGTCTAATTACATATATGACAACGTTGGGCATCTTATCTGGCCATGTCAACACGGTTTCTGTCGTTAGAAATCCACTGTCACCAAATTGGTTGAATTCACCGATTTCGTTGCTTGTGCATTCAACAATCACCTCGATGTGCATGTTATTTACACAGATTTCGCTAAAGCTTTCGATCAAGTGAATCACAGAATCTTGGTTTGTTTTATCGAAATGATATTCGCGAACTCCACAATATATTCTAATCCAATAAAAGAAACACCTTTATGTTGAGTTCGCCGTTTATTAAAAATTTTTTAAAAGTTTGTATGCATTTCGGACGGTTTTCCGTCCATCAGTCATGTTGCTGAAGATGGACAGAAAACCGTCCGAAATGCATACAAACTTTTAATTTTTTTTTAATAAACGGCGAACTCAACATAAAGGTGTTTCTTTTATTGGATTAGAATACACAGAATCTTGATCAAATTATATTCCATCGGTTTCCCTCCATCTCTGATAACATGGCTATTCTCCTATCTTTTGACCGTAAATCGTACGTGTCATTTAATAGCAAACTTTCTTGACCATACTGGCCTTCATCTGGCGTGCCCCAAGGGACAATCCTTGGCCCGCTTCTCTTCCTTTTCTTTATCATAACGACCTGCCCTCATCACTAAAACAGTGCTTATTACTTTACCCAGATGATTGAAAAAATGTTTCAACTATAGCCAGCCCGACGATTGCATCAGTCTCCAAGCTGACTTAGACGCTCTATCGGAAGGGTGTCAATTTAATGATCTGTACTTAAATATATCGAAATGCGTAGCAATGACTTATTTGTTGAAGGTATCCCCCATTACATTTCCTTATAATATGGATTCGGTCCAACTTCAGTGCGTTTCTACGTTTAATGATATCTTGGTGTTGAATTTGTTTCAAAACTCCGTATCATTGATCATTACTCCGACATCATTAAACGTGCTTCCAAACTTGCTGGGTTTACCTTAAGATGTTTCCATGAATTTAATACTTTAGGTTCCAGTGTCAGTTTATATGTTTCGCTAGTGCGTAGCATCTTAGAATATGCCTCAATCGTCTGGTCGCCATCGACAGATAACAGCACGAAAGATTTAGAATCAGTACAAAGAAAATTCTCCCGCCAATTAATATTCAAATCGAATTTGCCTTCCATACCTCATATTGATCGCGTGTGAACTTTAAATCTGATGAGTTTGATCCAAAGAAGAGTTTATTTGGACATGTGTTTCCTTTGCAAATTATGTCGCGTCTATATGCATAGTGAACTATCCGACCGCATTCAGTACCGCGTTCCTGCTTACAACACGCGATCTATAGCTGTTTTTGACCCACCTCCAACTCAGATATTGGTTTATTTTAATTCCCCTTTAATCAGGCTTATGCACGAATATGATAAGCTGGAGCTTGGTCCTCTCCCTCCTTCTTTCGCTACTTTTAAGCAAACATTAATTCTTAAAGTATCCCTATAATAATCCTGAAGTTCGATTTACTTTTTAAATTTTAGTCATTTGCATAGTACGTGTTATTTATTTATACACCTTACTCGTTACCTATTTTCCTTTTTGTACTTTATTCTCTTTTTACTATTTAGTTCTTTACTGTATTATTGGGAATGTATCCTGTTCAGTGAATTTATTAATAAATAAATAAATAAATTCTGTCGAATTTACTAGATAATCCAGTATATTTATATCATTCATATCTGAAAACATAAAGACTGAATTCACTAATTTCAACAAAATGTGTTTTTTATTGGGATGTAGAAAAACATTGACTCTTAATGGTTTTCTAGGATCAGGAAACTGCACTGGATATCTAGGTTACGCGTCAGATTCGGTTGATTTTGCACTGAGTCTATAGTTAGAATTTATGAACTAAAATGAGCCTAGTAAAAATTTACTGAAAAAAAAAGACTTTCATGTTAAAAAAGATGTTTATTTTAATAATCTGAAAGTCCTAACCTCTCGGCAGGATTTCTATGGCATAACGCCCTTGGTCCGATTTCAGAAGTTTTGTCATTACGTATATTTCATATCCTCAATAGGAACATATTTATCTGAAGTTTGGTTAAAATTAGTCCATAAGAAAATAAACCAAAGCAACTTTTCGAGGCAGCCCTATGAGCTACAGCACGCAGCACACCTTTCCTTAAATGACCCCGCAATATCAAGAATCCTACACATCAAATTTCAGTCAGTTTAGTTCAGTAGTTTAAGAGGAGATGCATTGTAAAAAGACGCACAGTTGTTTTTTTTTACATAAAAAGACAAAGATAAATTCTTTCGCAAATCAAAGCTGTCGAATCACTATATGCACTAAGCAGGGAGTGTTACCAAATATTTTAAGATATCTCTAAACTAGACCACTGTCAATAATAATAAATCATTCTTCAACCGACTTATTCCATACTATAATATAAATGTATCTTATAAAAATAAACATTTATACCTGTATGCACTTACTTGTCACAATATACATCTTGTAACTGAGATGAAATATCTAGAGCAATAATTACAGTGCAGTTAGTAATAGGTTCAAGTCAATATTATTATTAATTTTTTTATGCCTCGAATCAATTGATCAATTAATTTTTTTTCCTCGAAGATGTGCAATAGGCAAGATAAGAAGTGCTTGAAGAAAAATCCTTGACTTGTATAGAGAAAGTATACACAACATGCTCTTGCTATTAGTAGCTAACCATACGCAGTCGCAGTATGCATTGCTGTAGTCTATTATTGCATAATCAATATATTTAGCGGTTATAGATCGTTGAACTTGTTTGCAGAGTAGGTTATGTATGTACATCAAGTGGAATTTTCCAATTTGTGATTTTGTTCACATTCGTTTAAAAAATAGTCAAACCTTGATTTTGATGGATTTTTTTTGATTTTGTTATACAAGTATGCTAAATGCTTGTGGCTTTGAAAAAAAATTATGGAATGCACACACGTGTGCACATCAGACTTTTGACACATAAAACTAAACTGGAGAATTAGAAACTTCTTAGAAAATGAGAAAACCCTTCGAATCCAATACGTTTGTTAAATGAGGAGCATAAACTTTTTTTTTAGTCGGAAATAGATAAAAAATTTAAATTTAATTTGGTAATTATGAGCATCAAGACTACAAGGCATCTTGAATGCCTTACAGTTAGAGCATCTTTCAGCGGTTTGAAAAACTTAAACTGTCAATATTGTCGATGTAAATGGATAAATTTCACAATGCGGTGTTTTTGAAAATTATATGAATTAAATTAAGAGCCCCTTTCGTTTAGTAAACAATTCTTCCTATTAATATATGTCCATATATGCACATACATTATTGCTAAAATGGAACTGGCCGGGGTTAAATAAATAAATAAATGAATCGCGGATAACCAATTGGAGTTATGAGAATTATACCACTTAAACCACCTTCTAAAATGATTTTTTGAAATGACGTTCAATTATCAAAAGATTTTTATTAAGCTTACAACTGAAGTAGGAAGGACGGGAAATTAAAACAACTAAGGACATAAGAAACTCTTAGAAGCACCAACACAGTTTTAAAAATCAGCCTATCCTAGGAGCTCTCCAAAATTGTTGAAGCATCGACTGTTGGACAATGGAAAAAATGGACAACTCATAAAACAACGACGGACTATCAAATCATACACATTTTTGCCATTTTTGGACGTAATAACAAATCAGACCGTAAAACTAAAATATAAAAACCATCTATACCATTTATCATCGTTTCAATGTCATGTCATGACCATTGACATTTCCAATATTACTCTCCTACATAACGATGCACATTTCGACGTAGTTTTCATCCAATATGTGTCTGACCATAATCCTACTTCATAGACGTTTACTTTTGATTATATCAATTTGTCATAAAAGGATGGCCAATAACGAATTACTCCTTTTTCTGTTTTTTTTTTGTTTGAATTTTTCTTTTCGCATCGAATCTGAAATGAACTACTTGAACTATATAGCAAATCGAAGAGAGTGTTAACAAAGTTGTCGGTCAATTGATCCGTTCGATTGGTCCGTCCATCTTGCGTACCGCCGTAGGTGGTGGTGGTGGTAGCAGACGTACCACATCTCGTTCACGTACGTCCTACGATTCAGATTTTACCGACGACGATGATGATGAAACGTCCAAAACGCCAAGTGGAACTCGTGTTCAAATTGACTTGCCCAGTTTCGGAGATGATGATGATGATAATAGCACTAGTGACAAGGCCGAACTTAAAAGCGAGGATAGCGCATCCAAGACGGATTCGGACAATGCAATTGCACCAAGTGGAACAGATGATAACAAAGCGGAAATCACGGAACAAGTAGATGATTCAAAAACCGATTCTGGTATTTTATCAATCAGTCTAAACAGTGATCTTATATCTAGAACTGAATCGACCAACGATGATGATGACGACAACGACGAGAAAACCGAAAATGACAACGAAAATGTTGGAAAGGATGAGGACGCCAAGGATGATGGTGAAATGAATGATGTTGACGATAATGCTGATGCCAAAAATAATAATGATAGTAGTAAAAACGACAACGATATCGATATTAGTCTGAACGAACAAAATAGTTTTGATAGTAGCACTAGCGATACTGATAGCGATACTAGCGATTATAAGAATTCACAAAGTACAACAAATGAATCGGACGCAGATAGCCCAGATAGTTCAGCTGATAATAATACGACGAGTAAAGATGAAGAAAAGACCGATGACGTCGAAGAAACCGAAGACGAATCTTCGGAAAGTTCTACGAAATCAGAAGAGAGCAACATCATCATCAAATAATATAATTTTCTTTACCAATCATTTTTTTTTTATTTAGATAACTAAATATAGTGTTTCTGGGATTTTCTGTTAATATTTTTTATCTGATATATATAAACGAATTATTTATAGAGTAAATTTTCTAAAAATTAGTTAGAAATCTTAGTTTTGTATAGAACAAATTTGCTTTTAATTTTGCCTCCATTCGGACAATGATTTTTTTTTTATTTTTTTAATGTTTCATGTAAATCGTAACCCTACATCTTAAGTAAAATGGTTTAATTTTTTTATAATAAAAATATAGAGAAATCTATTTATCGAATATTTTAATACGATAGTTAAAATTAATCTGTATACGAGTATTCACAGATTTCATAGCCAACTGAAATCTTTGGATACTATAATAATGGTTATCTGGATTTTGAGTAGATTTAAAAAGCAAAAATAAACGGTAGAATATTCAAAAACTGCTTGGAAATCATGAAAATGTAACAAACATAAAATCCATTACATTTTGTAGTATCTGATTGATTCTTTTAGTTGTCATTACTGCTGTGTCATCATGTTGTCCATTTTAGTGTCATGTCTCATATTTTTTGCCATCTGACCGTACATTGTTTCACTGCTCATTTTTCCCTGAATGATCTTGATCAAGTAAACTCTTTCATTCTTTATTTCCAAATTAAATAGAAAAATTGTTTGAAAGGTACAAAACTGGTCCTAAAAGAGTTCCAGAACCACAAAGGTTGTTTCAAACAGACCTGTCATCGATTTTAAAATCAAATCGAAACTTAAAAGTCATTTTCAAAATGTTCATTATGCCGCCTTGTCTACACAAGATCTTAATCAATAATAATGCATCTCAACTTCTTTCAATTAACCGTAACCGAAATATAATTAAAATAAAATAACTGACACATCATTCATAAACTGAAAACGCTGAACTGGACATTTTATGACTTGGTACCAGAACTTTCATTAAGTGATTAAGATGTTTATTCGGATGCAACAAATTTGATTTGAAATATTTATAAAAAAAAAATCTTAATTTTTCCAATTCTTCTGGGGTAGGTAGGGGCTCTTAATTGGTCGTGCCTACACTTGGCACAAAAAAAAAATACTTCAGATATTTATAATTTTCATTTAATAAAAACATTCTTCCTTCGTACTTCAAAACCCACCTAACAGGTGCGGAATTAAAGTCGTTTTTGATGCCAACAAATACGACTAATTTCTATTCACATTTATTTCTACTATCCGGTATGCTATTCAATGTAAAACATTGCTTTGAATGCTTTTGGTACTCTCATATCGTTGCAAAATCTTATTATGACTATCTGATCCACATAGGAAAGTACCCGACTCATCAATATCGAAATTCATTTTACAAAAATGCCATTAACATTGTAGAATTTGTATTCAAAAGCAATAGTCATTCATGACATATTTCTTTCAAGTTGTCGAAAAGTTTAGCAAGTTTTACCTATAGTAAATACTCTCATAGGTTATGTCGTTCACAAACAACAATGCTCATAACTAGGCAATTTCATTATTTTGGATAGTATTGGTGCGATTTACATCTACTAAATTTTTTAAAGCAAATATTTTCTTCAGTTGTATCTCATATTAAAATAAAAAAGATGTAATAAACACCAAAACTATACAAATTAATATACATCGATCTTTAAAAATTCACTAGTATATTAATTTATCACCATTTTCATAGAATTACATAGTTTATTATTTTGTTTAATTATTACTTACTATTCAATATTTTATTTCATTTCTTCTATCTACTTTCTCTTTTCCTTTTTTTTCTCTTTTGCTTACACTCAACCAATAAAAACCAAACAAAAAACAACTGATCCAAAACAAACGCAATTAAAATAAAAATAAAAATGACAACACCAATTGGACAACAACGCGATATTGACAAAATTGGTTACAATACACTACACGGAATCTACATAATATACCTACAATTGACAACATTCATTACTATTATATGTTCCGATCATGGTTTAAAAAAAAATCATTTTTTCTTGGAATTGAAAAAAACATTTCCAAAATTCTACCCAAAAAAAAATTGAAACAAGCAGAATAGCGATACAATCGATATGGCAGCACTGAATGAACAACTACAAGAAACGATTCGAGTGGCTCGACAAGCGGAAGCTGCCCAACAACTAGGTGAACAAGCCAGCCCGGCCGATAGTGAAGCGGGAGCTAGTGATCCAGCCGGGTCGGAATCGAAAGCTCCGGCACTTGATGAGCTCACTTTGGATTCGGATGAGCCCGATGCCAGTGATGATGATCGTAATAAGAGGTGAGTACAAAAAAAAAATGTTTATATGTTCAAAAAAAAAAAGAAAAACTGAAATGTTGAGGCAGTGTTGCAAGTATCCTTCAATTTGTGCTCTTCGCCCGCGGCTGTTTGTGTCGACGATTAGCCTTAATGTCATTGACAGACACAGTAAATACACACAGCATACGTTCAGCATTCCCAATGCCATACAAGAAACTTAAATCACTACATAGTAAGCTCCCCGGTGAGGCCTGTGGTCAGTCTTGTCGGTTCTAAAGGTGTACGCTCGATATTTAGCAAAATATCGTACTTTATTTGGCAAACGTTCATTTTCGAGAACTCAGGAAATCTTTGATCGGTCGTTCTAAAATTTAAAACACTTGTAGAGCTACTTGGGGCTCATAATTCCTCCATATTTTAGGGTCCTTCCTTCGACAGGCTAAATCGCATTTTTGTTGAATTTTGCCCACAAAATATGTCCAATAAATCTGAAATTGGTAGACCTGTGGAGCACCGCACTGTTCAAATTTGGTGAGAATTTTAAGGCTCCAGCTGTCAAGGTTCAGAAGTTATGTACAGCCGTCGAAAGATGCAATTTAAGGTGTAAGGTCTGACTCCTGGTACAATCGATATTTAGCGAGATAATCGCACTTTTTATGTTTGGCAATCGTTCATTTACGACAACTGGGGAACACTTCAACCGATCTTTCGGAATTGGCTTACTTGTAGTTTGTAGAGTTTACATGTCGCTCACATTTCCTCCAAATTTCAAGGTCCTTCCTATCTGCACTGCTCAAATCGCACTTTTGTGTTTTCTAATAAAAAAAAATTGGGAATCATACTGCCTTGCCAATTGTCCATAACTCCGAAATTTTTAAGCGGAAAATTTTGAAATTTGACAGACAGCACTGCCCATATTAGGAAAAAAACTGAAACCTCTATACCTCCCAAATAGAGGTTCCCTTCCTTCTTACTTGCCTCGTTCCTTATACCGCGCCATGGTTTCGCGTTCCTCGACCTGCGGTGTAGGCACATCGCCCGTTTTGGCGGTAATATCTCAGCATATTTCTACAGGCAGCTCTATCTTGGATCGTGTCATCGCCTTGGGTCCATCAAGTGGAACTTCCATTGACATCGCTTTCTTTGCGGGGTTCTCAGGCGGACGCCTTTGAACATGGCAATACCAGTCTATTTGTCGGTCTTCGAGCTTTTCGGTGATTGGTTGGTCTATGGACAAGCTGCCTCTGATGTAGTTACTTTTGATGGGATCTCTTTTGGTTACACCAACTGACATGCGTAACATTTTCATTTCAGTCGCTGTCATTACTTTCGCGTAACCTTCATACATCGTCCAAATAGAAGTTACAACGATACGAAAGATATGATTTTCTTTTTTTCACAAAACGATGGAAAAATCACTGTACTCCATCTGGTTGCCGTAGCAACTTCTACCCTGTGAGGGTTTCCAGCTAAAGTTTATTCCACAGTATGTCCATAAAATCCAATAAAATCGCATTACGAGACCAGGGGACCGACATGGCATCACTAATATAACCATGAAATGAATGAAAAATCGCAACCAGATAAGGCACCCTTCTACCGCTCTGAACGTACTGCTCAGATTCCACTCCGTAGATGTGCCAGGAAAGCCACAAACTGCTTTTCTAACAAAATGGGACCCTCAATTTAAACTGATAAGAAATCTGTATTTTTGTCGTATATTTGAATTACATACCCCTATCCGCTAAGAAAAGTCCGGGCTCATGGTGTTGAAAAAATAGAGAGTTTCAGCATGTCGTTACAAGTAGAACTACATAATTTGACATTCCATATAAAAATTCGCTTGCTTACCGTATGCGAAACAGTTTGCATGTCCCAAGTAGGCATGGGTGTATTTCCGTATATTTGATGTTCGTGTCGTGATTTTGATTTGTCGTGATTGCTTCTTTTAAAAGTCTCGGAAAAGTTTTGTTTACGGTACGGGCGCGAGTTTTTCCTTTGTAATTTCGAATTACGTTTACGGTATTTTGAACGTGAGTGTAAAACTCTCTAATGTCGGGCTTGCCCGTTCTAAACGAGATCTTGGCTATAACAAGAGAGGTATAGCGTACTTGCTTGTTATATCATGCTGGTGATGTTTTGTCAATGAGAACATTGACGATGGCATGCATCATAGTGGTAGCCTCGTTATTAAACCTCTTCCATACGAAGCCAGCAACCAGAAAACTCTCACACACTTTGACAGATCTTGGCTTGAATAAATTAAACATTTACATTGCGTTAAAGGGAAATCGGATAGTGTCGCAACATACTTTACACGAAAAATATTGGTTCCCGGTCGATTTGCGTTGCAAAAATTCAATATGTTAGGCACTAAGAGGTTGTGAGAACAGTGAAACCGAAAAACCGTGGGAAATATTTAGTTTTTGAGGATTTGGCGTGTTTGAAACCCGGACGGCACAACTTTCGCGTACCATTACCCACCATTTCGATGTGCTTGCCCAAGCAAGCATGGGCTGATTTCTCCAGTTTCTCTAGATCAGTGGTTCCCAATCTTTTTCAGTCCGCGCCCCCCTTTGCCAAATCTGGTGGGACTGACGCCACTCGAGAAAATGTGGCCGAAAACCGAAAACAGATGTGGACAATTTGGACAGAATTCAAGATTAATTTTGTTGTAATATAAATTATGACCAACTCCAATGCACAGATTTGCCTCATTAATAAATCCAGATATGTACCTACTCCAAGCTACCCACAAAATTGTCCAGCCATATCTCAATCCTGCGTAGAAAAGCACAATTGTTGGTTAGTGGAGCCCAAGTTTGGAACTTTTGGACTTTTTTGAAAAGTACGCAACGTGAGTTTCGTTGGAAGTTAGGCTATCTCCACGATAGTAACTAGACTTATTTTTGGTGTGGATTTGGACAGCGAAACGCAAGACGCAAATGTTAACTGAAAATTGACTTTTGCCGAAATAATATCCTAACACAAGAGATATATTTTTGGCTTAGCGATAAGTAAAGAACTGTTATTACTAGAGCTACCACAATCGGAAGGTGTTCTAATAAATAAATAAAAAGAAATCAAAAGAAAATTATTTCCACACGTGTCTAGACGTCAATATCATCAAGTGATTTCGGCCTAAAATATTTCCAGCGTTCTTTTGGGTAGAGGCTCTTAGCTAGAATAAAAACGAGACCGAGGCTAATTTCGGGCGCGGCCGAAATTTGAATACCCTTCACTCTCCTCGGGCTAAAAGTTTTTTGGGGCAAACCTATGACTTGTATTTAATCCTTCCCCATTCTTTTCCTTCTGTTTTCGCATAATATTTGATATTGACAAATTCTGTGGCGTCGATAAAACAATATTTGTGTGAGGTTTGGTTGGAATAAGTGGTAAAATAAAAAAAAATATCTCAGAAAACTTTATTGGGGGGATGCGGGAGCATGGCCCCATAGTACGATTCCATTTGTTTTACTTTTTTTTTGTTTTGATAAAGACGCATTGAGTTTTTTTTTAAATTGGTGTAGAAAAAATGTTTCTTAGAAGATCCAAAATGGGGAGGTTGGGCTTGTATGGTAGCCCCATGACTCCATAGTCCGATTATTTATGGCATTAATTGAAGTGCACTTTTACGAGTTTTGGTTGAAAGTGGTGCACAAATAAAAAAGTTGTTCTTAGAAGAACTCAATTTAGGGGGTTGGCTTTGTATGATAGCCCCATGACCCCATCGTCCGATTCCATTTATTTTTACACATGTTTTGTGGCATCAAATGAAATAAACTTTTATGAGGTTTGATTGAAATTGGTGGAGAAATAAAAAAGTTTTTCTTAGAACAATTCAATTTGGGGGCTGGGTTTGTATGACAGCCCCATGACCCCACAGTCTGATTCCATTTATTCTTACATATATTTTGTGGCATCCATAGAAACACATTTGTGTGAAATTTGGTTCAAATTGGTGCACAAATGAAAAAGTTTTTCTTAGAAGAACCTAATTTGGGGGTTAGGTTTGTATGGCAGCCCCATGACTCCATGGTCCGATTTGATCCATTCTTACATATGTTTTGTGTTATCAATAGAAACACATTTGTGTGAAATTTCGTTGAAATTAGTAAACACATGAAAAAGTTATTCTTAGAAAAACCAAATTGGGGGGGTTAGGTTTGTATGGCAGCCCCATGACCCCACGGTCCGATTTTAGCGATTCAAACATACAAACTGCCTGCAATAAAAAGAAACATGTGTGCAAAATTTCAGCTCGATAGCTTTTAAACTGGCCGAGTAAAACGCGTAGCAACAGACGGACAGACGGACAGACGGACAGACGGACAGACGGACAGACGGACAGACAGACAGACGGACATCGCCCAATCGACTCAGCTCGTCATGCTGATCATATATATACATATTTTATATGGTCGGAGATGCTTCCTTCAATGCGTTACAAACTTCATGACAAAGTTAATATACCCTTTACTCTACGAGTGAAGGGTATAATAAATTTATTGTTACAGCGATATATAAGTTGTACTCACGCCCCCCTTCCCAAACCGTCTCGCCTCCCTAGGGGGGCGCGCCCCCCAGTTTGGGAATCCCTGCTCTAGATGGTTCCCGGCTTGTAATAGAGAAGGTTTTGCTCGTGACATATTAGGCTACCTCCAAATCGGCGTGAAAAGGGGGAGGGAAGAAATAGTATGATTGAGGGTTTGTCTGAAAACCGGATTTCACAATTTGTGCAGCATTGGGCCTCCGGGAGTATGGTCAGGGTCACCTTGGTTTAGAACAGTTTTCAATTAGATTATAGTGAGACTTCCACCGATTTTACTTCTTACCTAAACTTTATGTCGACCGTTTCGGCTAAAGCGGGTGTCGATCGGTTAACCGAAGTAAGGTTAATCGTCAATTTACGCATGCAAGTTATCAGCCACAATCACCGGGATTTTCCATACAAAATAACGGATTTTCAGTGAAACATTCATAAAATTAGTATGAAAAATCATGGGCAAACAGGTCTCTGCATCAGAGGCCTCCCTTAACATCAAAACCATTTCCAGCAATCAATCAAACTTGGAGGAGTAAAAGACAAGTCCCACAGAAGATTATTTAAAACCCAGTTTGTGCTGATTCTAGTACCCAGTGCGTGTCTTGTGCCATATATGTAGATATAGCCACTTCCCCGATCTATTTTAGGGATAGTCTGTATGCGTCTACTACGGTGCCATTATAGAGAGTGCCTGAGCTATCGATCATACCTCCCTTTTGGGGATTACAAGAATCTGAGCTGATCAGCTACTTTTAAATTGTGCGGGCTTACCCTTATGATCCTTAAGTCTCGGCGACCCAAAGCCCAAGCGGCTGTATTTGAAAAAAAAAATTTTTTTATATAAAGGTTGCGGTGTACATTTGGCTGAAAATTTCAGCGGACGAAAGCCGACGCTCCGTTCGATGGTAAGCCATTTCGAGGTGGCATTCACCTTCACCATGCACTCAGGGTTTCCTCACACTTATGATCCTTAAGTCTCGGCGACCCAAAGCCCAAGCGGCTGTATTTGAAAAAAAAATTTTTTTATTTAAAGGTTGCGGTGTACATTTGGCTGAAAATTTCAGAGCCCTAACTAACTTCAAAATCGCCCAAAATTCAAAAGTTCGACCCAAGAACAAAAAAACGCCAAATAGAGACCAAGAGCTAACGGGGTAATTTCTCATGCTTTTTTTTTTCTTGATTACCGTAACTCCTAGTGGAGCATGGTGCGTTGATGACTACCGTCTACCATGTGTAGTCATCAACGTTACAAAGACAACTGAATTCGGAGTGTGATATGGTTGTCAGCCATACCACTTCCTAGTCGCATTGTTAGTTTATTATTCTACGATAAGAATATTTCTTATCATCTTCTTCTGAATAATAAACTTGCGACGAGTCGTGCCGAGCTTGGAAACTCGTTTCTCTATGAGTGTCTATTTCACAGAGTGGCGACCGAACGATCACGGCCACAGAGCACGACAATTTCTCATGCTAGTCAGAAAAAATCGCAAAGAGTAACCAAGCGCAAACAGAGGCAAATTTTCCATAATTTTAAAAGTCACCCAGCCTTTGAGTCTCCGATACTTTAGTTTTCCTTATGCTTCCTCTCTTTATACCAATGGATAGGAAAGACTCTCATTTTTGGGGGAAATCAAGTGCTATCTAGATTAGAGCCAAATCACGCAGCCAACCGGATAACACGCTGCTGGATCCGACTCGTTAGCAGGCTGACAAAAATTGACACAAAATGTAACGCCCTCATTGTGCTCTGAAAGAACATGAGCTCGTTGTAAAACTACAACGCGTATAATTTCATCAAGATATTTTGGATAAATTAATTCAGACAGAACAGGATTTACTTCCTCTGTTGCGTAATATTACATATGCCGACTCACCACTATTTAAAATTTAATTTTCCAAAATAAATCTTTGACACTGCTTATTTTTAACTAGAAAAATATATAAATAATAAGCTAATAACATTAAAATATTAAAATATATATTTTTTTTTTTACAGATTTTTGAGTCTTAACTTTGGCGGATCAGGTGGCGGAGCCGGAGGATCAGGCAACTTCTTGTTTGACATTATCCGTGTAAGTATCACAACATTAATTTGATGCTTTAATGATATTCAATTTACATTAAACAATTTTTTTATTAATTTCGGATATTTTTTTATCAATTTTCCGAGATAAAAGTAGTGAGATTTATTAATTAAAAAAAAAAAAACAGAAGGTTAGCTAAAAACTTGTTTGTCAATGTTTTATACAAAACGTTGACACATTTCATCAAAGAAATCGAATAACTTAATTGGTAGTCCTTTTTATGTTACACAAAAAAAAAACTACAAATTAAGTGAATTAACTTTTCTGTCTTCTCATTCTTCACATATATTGATATTTCTGAGATTCTCAAATTTTTAAAGCTTTTAATATGTTTAATCTAAAAAAAAAATATTTAAAATATAAAATACAAATTAAATAAAAAATTTCACAAAACCGAACAAACAAACAAAAAAAAAAGAAAATAAATTCAAACAAAAAATCAGCGTACAGCTGATCGTGCTGCACGCGCGGCTGGAACTGTATATCGTGTTGTAGCCGGAACCGAACCTTTAGATCTCAACGATACAGGTTCACAGAGAACAGTAATTACAACGAAAACAGCCTCGACATTCGATGCACCAATTAGCATAAAATTGGGAGAGCAACAAGAACAACAACAACAAGAGTATGCGACAGGAACCGATACAGGACTAGCTTTCAATAAACGGACACCCGGGACTCTTACTGATGGGGTAACGATAAAAATAATAAGAAAAAAGTGAAATTAATGATTCACATTCACAACAAAACTTGCATAGCTATTTTTTTTTTCATAAATGTGTAATATAGAAATAGATTGCATGAGAATGGAAAAGAAAAAGATAAATGAAGGTCTTAATTTTTAGGCGTGTAAATTTGCTTTTTTCTTATATACGAGTAACTAGATTCTTTCCCTTTATAACAAAATTGAGAAGATATCGGAGAGACGACATTCGATCGTTGTGTTCGGACAACACTACCTAAACCTCCTTAAGCTAAGTTCAGACGACACCATTGGGCCATTCCAGACTATACGAAAACGACCCTAGGAACAAACTTTTGCAACAACAAACAACTTGGATAATCGTACGTACGTACGCGTCGTACGACCGAAAAACAATCGTACGTACTTTATCCATGCTGTTTGTAAAGTTTGATCGTACGGTCGTTTTCTTCTAGTATGCAATCCATTCTTCCATTCGATGAAATACTTCATCGTAAGCTTTACGCTTTGAATGACGAAGCTATCCAGAAACGAAACATTTTAGTACTTTTTCACTACGTGATTCGATAAAAAATAAAAGTAAATAACAGGCGCGACAGTCCAACATTGGACTAAGGCCGCAGATATGTTAGTGACATCCAATTTCCAAGATCTTTACTGCTTTTTTGCTGAGGTGTTGAGATCAACAGCACGTCATAAATGGGTACTCATTTAACATCTGAGTGAGATCTTGGTCTATGAGATGGATTGTGAGTTCGGAAAACATCATAAACTGAATTGGTTCACTGTGAGATTCTAACCCACGACCCTGTGCACCGAAGGTGTGCCCACTAACCATATAGCACCAACCAGACTACTTCATTCGATAAAAGCTCTCAACAAACTCCCTGATCGAACAGTCTCGTCTGAATCTGGCCTAATTGCGTCCCTATACATTTTCAATTTGCATGACTTTCGTTTAAACGATTCGCTAAAGATCGTTACCGCAGTCCAATCCATGATTTGATCACGTCAACCCGCCTTAACTTCTATACAGGGTGTCCGGAAACTGCCGCATAAACGCACCGGATTGTGATTCCTCATGTGATTTCCAGCAAAAAAGTTGTACGGAACATACCCACAATTTTTAACCCTTTATCTGGCGCAGGCATTTGAAGATTTTTGAAAAAATCATTTTCTTGTACGACAAAGACCTTAATATCTCAAAAGCTATACTAGCTACAATAGCAAAATAAGATGATTATTACAGCCAACAAATTTACCTAAAAAATAAAAGTAACGGCAAAAAATCGGATAAGTGGTTTGGTTTTACAGAATTCAAAATCAAATTTTTGTGATTTGACCCAAGAACCATCTATTTTTTCCATCTCAATTTTCTCTAACTTCTGCCAAGGTGAGGTGCTCGTACGATTCTATTAAAATTATTCTATTAAAAACTGGCGCATAGTCTAACGATCATTTCTTTCTTACACCATTTTATTCTAGCTTTGTTTTTTCTAACAGTTTTAATGCCTTAAGTACCGAAAAATAGAGTTAATTTTAGCTCAATTTTAATTCAATTCAATTCAAACTGCCCCTAAAGATCGGCAATTTGTTAAAATTTATCCAAATTATATTAAAACCGATCCAAAATTAACCCTAGTTTTCTGCACTTAAGTCATTAAAACTGTTAGAAATAACGAAGCTAGAATAAAATAATGTAAGAACGAAGTGATTATTAGACTATGCGCCAATTTTTGAAAGAATCGTACGAGCACCTCACCTTGGCAGAAGTTGGAGAAAATTGAGTTTTAAAAATAGATAGTTTTGGGTCAAATCACAAAAATTTGACTTTGAAGTTCTATAAAAACCAAACCTCTTCTCCGATTTTAGTGCTGTTAATTTTATTTTTTAGGTAAATTTGTTGGCTGTAATAATCATCTTATTTTGCTATTCTAGCTAGTCTAGCTTTTGAGATATTGAGGTTTTAGTCGCCCAAGAAAATGATTTTCTCAAAAATCTTGGATTGTATGTGGCAGCTAAGGGGTTAAGAATAGGGGGTATGTTCCGTACAACTTTTTTTGCTGGAAATCGCATGAGGAATCACAATCCGGTGCGTTTATGTGGCAGTTTCCGGACACCCTGTATACATATAAATGTATTTCTCTATTAATATATCGAGGACATATAACAATTTTCAAAATTTTAACCCTCTGTACATACTTTCGAATGTAAATACGTTTTTTTTTAAGGGAAAAGTGCTTGAAATTTGACTATTGTTTTATATGTTTTGTAATTACCTTCACCTTTCTACACCATGTACTTAATACTATTAATAACTTGTCTCGTTATGTTATTTCACCACTTGTTACTTCCCACTTCTATTTTCCGCAGTTGAGCGGCTGGATTTTCATTATAAATTAAAACGACATAAAAAATATTAATAAAAAAAAAAATCATCTGTCAGAATGTCCTTTTCTTAAGACCGTTGACCGCTTGATATGAATTTCTTTAAACATGAATTGTTTTTTTCTTATATTTCTCTTATTAATCAACAAGGAATTACAAAACTTAAAAATGTGATTATGAAAATTTTATATTTATTGATTTTGCATGCTTTTTATTAATTTTATTTTCTGAAAAAAAAAATTAAAGAAAACTTCAAGCACTCTTCTTAATAATTTTTAGTTAATTTTTCTATTTTTCTATTATGGTTTGATTAATTTTAATTTAATTTCTGAAAGAAATTTCTATTTTTTCTGACTACATTGACCCTTTATTTTTATAGATTCGACTTTTTTAGTTATGTTATTATCGAAATTCTTTTCTCGGATTTCTTATTAAATTGAAAACAACCCCCATCAAACATCAACCACAAATCTAGCTATACAAAAGACAAATGACAGACGATTGATTGACTGAAAATGAATTGATTTGATTGACGATAAGAAAATGCAATTGGTTTTCCATAACAGAAAAACTGAAAGACAAATTGTGTAATCCTGCAGCTCAGCCGCCATAGTTTTGTATCTTTTTACTAAGATTCGATTATGATTCACTAGTGTATTTGTTAATAACTGAATGAGTAAAACTTTTAACTTTTGTATATAATTTTCAGAAGGAAGAAGATATTTTTGTCACATTTTAATAAAATCTGAAATATATTTGTAGCTTTTCTCGGGAAGTGCCGGTACACAGCAAACTGATGAAAAGTCACTTGGTGTTGTTTCGGGTGAAGATACCGCAACGATTGGTGGTGACGGTTACACAGAGGGTATTCCCGGACCGGTAACACGATTGTTCGTTCTTGCCAATCGAGGCATTGCTAATTTGATTCAAGATTTGATCCTTGTAAGTATACAATGATAGTTTGCCACTGATGCACAAAATTAATCTAAACGCCTTTTCTTTTTCTTAGCGTATCGCCCAAACAAGCGAACGGATAGTCAACTTCAAGGCACGACTTATTACATCACTCATCTAAGCAACAAATTTCTACATTAACTTTACTACAGCTTTAGAACCAATCATTTAGATAAACAAATTCAAATTATTTAATAAAATTGGAAAATCTGACAGACTTCTACAAAATATAGCAACAGCATTTTTCCAGTCAGCTTTTGGCAACTCTGGAGTCACCAAGACACATCACAACTCTAAATTGAGAAACAGCAAAATTAAAAAATCCAGTGTAATGTTATTATAGTTTCTTGTTAAAAACTATATATTATTTTAGAAAAATTAGAGAAAAAAAGCAAAAAAAAATCCCCAACTATGTATATTGTCTGTTTCATAGCGCAAACCCCCATTATTTATTGTATCTCTGTATAAAATTAAAAAAAAAGACGTGTAAGAAAAATACATGTAATAATCAATCCCCTTTTTTCCTATTATTATAATTATTTATCTATTACTATCCCTTTTTGTATAAAACATAACGACCCTTGACAAAGACTTTCTGACTCTTGAGACTACTATACTTATCGTCTTTGCCTTTTGCTCTTCTAAATTCTTCTAAACACTCTATTGGCATGCTTATAAATTTCGCAATTCTCTGTGCAAACGAAAGTATTTATGTCCCCTTTGGCTTCAAAACTACATACTCAACCACTTACAGACAGTGAATATATATGTCCTTAATTTGCTTCATCTTTTCCTATCCGCTCTAATCTAACTTCTTTCTATCTAATCTCTGCCTATTTACTGCCGTTTTATTATTTCAACTTTTTATCTTCTTAAAATCTCAATAAAATTCTACTGCCCTGCGTATTAGTGTAGTCATTACGTGATTTCAGATTGCAAAATGGAGATTGGATTGTAGTGTAGAATTTTGTTTTTTGTTTCTTATGTTTTTAGGATGCTGAGCTTGAATCCGGAGCTTCCCACCAAAATTTCGTTGCAAAACAGGGCCAAAACCGCAAAAAAAAACAAAATTTTCGGATTTTTTCCGTTTTTTTTTTTTGGCTTATAACTCCGAAACTGTACCTACACTTCTGCGAAAACCTGTCCGTGAATATGTTAAAGAAAACATAATTGCGGGTCCAACGCGCGCATCAATCTTTCAAATGCGTTAAGTGGTATCGTTCCAATCGATATTTATTTTTTGGGGTTTTTTTCGATTTTGACCCTGTTTCGCAACAAAATTTTGAAGTTCCGGATTCGTGAAAACATAAGAAACCAAAAACAAAATTTTCTGCATCACATTTTGCAATCTCATGTATGTACTAGGTTTATCACCTATTGTTACTACACTATATATGTATCTGTGAAAAATCCTATTTAAAATTTATAGTGTACGCGCCTGGGAGCGACGGCAAAAATACAATTGTAAATTTCTGATGTAAATAAAAATATATTATTAAAAATAAATGTAAATTTTTTTTTTGCTCAAAATATCTTCATACTTTAATTTTGCGTTGTTTTTTTTCTGTAAAAAGGTTTTATCAATATTATTAGATGTATGAATATAGGAAATGATTGAAAGCATTTCTAAACTCTCAACTTATTCAATGACTGTGGTGTTTTAGTTTGTATAGTACGTACGATGATTTATTAGGTAAAATATCATTTTCCCTGCTTCTTTCTTTTCGTATAATTTCATTTGTTACTTTTTTTTTTTCTTTGAAAACATATTATTATTGTTGTGCGTGTTAAAGATTAGGAGATGAAGATTTACATGATTATTTTTGTTTATTTTCCTTGAATTTTTCGTTGTGAATTATAAGAACCTATATCGTCTTTTGATTGTTAGGTTTATAGCCAAATCGTAGTCAATTTTGTATTGTTTCAACTTAGAACGAGTATATCTAGTTAATAGACATACATTAGATACTGTAAACTATATAGTGAATGGATGACAATGGGCTAAATTGCTAAGAACATAAAGAGAAAAAATAGGAAAAATAAATAAAATAAAAATTGATCTACATTTGGAGGCATGTTAATTGTATTAATTATTATTATTATTGTTTATTATATATATTAAAATATAACTGAGAATACTCTTTCTGTATAAATAAAGAAAACTGTTTAATGACTAAGGAAATCTATAGCTGGTTTTATTATGTTTGTAGAAAGTGCAGA
The DNA here is from genome assembly GCA_949715475.1 of Microchrysa polita. Lineage (NCBI taxonomy): Eukaryota > Metazoa > Arthropoda > Insecta > Diptera > Stratiomyidae > Microchrysa > Microchrysa polita. Next base: position 23,181,964 of record OX454417.1, read on the forward strand.
CAAGAAAATTGCAGTTCAGTGCAAAGTTTTGCCACTTTTTGTTTTCTTCGTCTTGCTCACATACCATGACGTGGCACGTTTTGGTGGTAGAATTTAATCGTGGTTTTAATTGCACCATGAATTTCTTTGACAAATTCCAAAAATGGGCCATTATAGACTATACGAAAACGACCCTACGATCAAATTTTACACCAACAAACTGCATGGATAATCGTACGTACGATTCTTACGACGCGTTCTCATAATGTGAAATGTACAATGCTTGTTTGCCAGCCGCTATAAAAGCTCTCGCCGTACGATTGTTAGCCGTACGGTCGTTTTCGTGTAGTCTGTAATGACCCAATTTGTGATCTCTTCCTAAAAATGGCGAACGTAATGAAACCTGAGAAATGTTACATTTAATTTTCGGAACCAACTTTCTACTGTTTAATGGAGGCCAACAACGGTACATTGACTGATTTTATTTGAAGTTAAAATCATAAAAATCTGAATAGGGAACAGCATTTTGTCGGGCTTACGATTTATTATTGTTAGCAAGATAAGAGCCATTGCCCATTCCAGAAATTCCACTCTACCCAAAGATACCAATGCATAGCCTGCAGAAGAGATATAACGGCTATATCCAATGACGCCGCTGATTAACACCGAGCTGTATCACGTTGCAAGCCGCAAGTCATCAGGGTCTAAAACCAAATTTCGTTCTAAAACTCACCACATGAAGAACCCTATCACTAGAATATGAGGCCTAATTTACAGAGCAATAACCAAAGCTGTTCGAGAAATGCGAACATTACACGTTCTAACGTCGATATTATGTACACCTCACCTACATAGAAATGATCAGGATCGCTCCCTGACTCGAATAAGCCATGCCCGTCTGTCTGTCTGACCGTGCGTGTGTCTGTCCGTTCGCACGATAAGTCCCGAAATAATTAAGCTAGCGGTTTGAAATTTTGGTCAGATTTTTTTTCGATAAAAGCGTGGACGGTATTGAAAATGGGCGAAATCGTACCAAGGGCTCCCCTACCTCCCATACAAATGACCCCTCCATTATAGTTAAATTCGGCCATAATATTCGACTCGGTATGGCGCACGTTTATTATTCAGAAGAAGATAAGAAATATTTTTACCGTAGAATCTCTCTCTCTCTCTCTGGTTCCTTTTAACCCCTAGTGGGGCATAGGGCATTGACTACGCCTATTTTCCACCTCTGCCTATTGGCAGCCATCGCCTTTAGCTTAAACTGACCAGACGTACAGCATTTTGCTGTACAGTACAGCATTTTGACCTGTCGTACAGCATTAGTAAATGTACAGCAAAATGTACAGCATTCCAAATGCCACTCAAAAGAAATCTCTAAATCACTACATAATAAGCTGCTCGGTGAGGCCTCTGGTCATTCTTATCTCTTTTAAAAGTGGTTTTAGCAAGATAATCGTACTTTTATTTTCGACAATTCGGGAACTCTTTGATCGATCATTGTGAAACTTCACACTTATAGTTATTTAGAGCTCATAATTCCTTCATATTTTAAGATTCTACACCTATCCGCGTTCGACAGTAACATCTGCCTAAATCGCACTTTTGTCTATTCTATTCAAAAATTGTCCATAAAATTTCTCCAATAAATTTGAAATTTGGCAGATTTGTGAAGCGCCGCATTTCCATATTTGGTGAAAATTTAGCTGTCAAGGTTCTGAAGTTCTAACCGTCAAAAGATGCGATTTAAGGTGTATGTAAAGTTTGACTCCTGTACGATCGATATTTATCGAGATAATCGTACTTTTATATTTGACAATCGTTTATTTTCGATAATTCGGGAACACTTTGACCGACCTTTCTGAATTGGGACACTTGTAGTTTTTAGAGCTATTTGGCGCTGAAATTTTCTATCCGCAAATTTTTGAGTGTAAAATTTTGAAATTTGCCAGATTTTTATGCTCTATACAAGTCTCACAAGATAGGTGCCTAAGGTAGAAAGTTTAAGCATGTAGAGCTGCTAAGATCCAGAAGTTACAGCGGTGAAAAGATGTGATTTAATTTTAATTTAATTTAATTAATTTAATTTTTCACAGAACAATGGAGAAATCACTGTACTCCTTCGGACTACCCCATCAACCATTATGGGAAAATGCACACTACATGACTCTGTCAAGGCTTCCAGATAAAGTTTTTGGCTAAGTCATCCTTCCACCGCTCTGGAGGTTCTCCACGAACTCCACTCCGTAGATGTGCACGGAAAGTCGCCAACCGCTTAAGGATTCTCTGCCCAATAAGGTATCAGTTTATCTACTGCAATAAACGAAACGAAGTTTTTAAATAAGCAAGTACAAAGGAAGGGGTGCTTGAACACCTACATACCTCCTCCCCTGGCCGTTTATCACGGGATTTTTTTACTTCTGTGTCATCTATAAAATCCCTGTACTAAGATATTAGAGAGTGTGAAAATGCCGGTTCGACTCCTAGCATGGCAAAAAAAAATTCCGCTCTTCAAATAAACAACTATGATTTCTGTCTCGGTGTCTCGGATAGTCAGAGACAGGGAAAGAATTATCATCATCCGCTCAAGGCTGCTGAGACTGCAGTCTCCAACACTGAAATTCAAAACTTGAAAAAGCACTGAGTATCGACTGTCTAAAAATCGTAAGCGAATTGCATATAATCAAGAGGTAAAGGCTTAACACGTCCAAGATGTCATTTATCGTTAAAAAGTAACAAATGTCATTTTCAATTGTCCTTTCTTGAAATATTGTTTTAAAATGTGTAACATCCTTTCTAACCAAATGGGACCGCCAATTTTTTCGTAGATTTGACTTTTATACCTACCCAAACTCCCCAACAAAAATTCGGACCCATGATCTTAAAAATACAAAAATGTTGGGCTTGCCCGTTCTGAACGAGATCCTGGCTACGCCGCCCTAACTTGTTACAGCTTTGCGATGATGTTTTGTAAATGAGAATATTGATAACTTCAGGGCTTAGTATCAACAGAACCTTGCTTTCACCGTCAGAAATAGTATCATTGAGGGTTTGTTTGAAAACCTAATTCCGCAAGGTGTACAGCATTGGGCCTTCGGAAGTCTGGTCACCTTACTTTAGCTGGTCCCACGATTTGCCTATAGATTTTCCCTCTGTCTCAACAGATCTTCTCCATGTATTTTTGGGTCGTTCCACACGACGGCTAGCATTGGTTCCCTGAGGATTCCAATCTAGAGCCTGTTTTGCAATGTTTTTTGGCTCTTTTCTAAGTGTGTGACCTATCCACTGCCACTTTCGCCGTTTGATGTCGATGCCTATCCTATTTTGGCGAGTAATTTTGAGGAGGTCGTCGTTAGATATTACCTCAGGCCAGCGAATTCGTAGGATGCGTCGTAGGCACTGATTCACGAAAGTTTTCAGTTTGGTGGTAATGTTACTGGTCACCTTCCACGTGGAACACCCATATAAAAGCACAGATTTTACATTGCTTTCGGAGATCCGGAGTTTGGTATTTTTGGAGATGTTGTGGTTTTGCCAGAGAGAAGTCAAACTGAAAAATACTGCTCGGGCTTTATTTATACGCGACTTGACATCGGCATCAGCCCCACCATCCGCAGTCATTACGCTTCCAAGGTAAGTAAAGTCCTCGACTTTTTCTATCGGTTGTCCGAAGATAGAAATGGTGTTTTGCCCTCCTGATGACAAGCTCATGTATTTAGTCTTAGCGGCATTAATTTTTAAGGCAGCACTTTGACTTTCACGATGCAAAGCATCCGTCATTTGAGCCAGATGATCTGGTGTGTTTGAGAGAAGGCAAATGTCGTCAGCGTAGTCCAGGTGCTGAAGGTAATCGAATAACTTCCACCTGATACCATTACTTTTATGGTCGTGTAGAGAATCGCAGATTACATCGTTGATGGTAATAAGGAACAACATTGGTGATAAAATACAGCCTTGTCTGACCCCATTATTCACCTCAAAAGGACTGGACAATTCACCTTTGTGCAAGACATGACATTGGGCTCCATTATAGGACTCCTTTATGATGGAAATAAGTTTCTCTGGCATGCCTCTCCTACGTAAGGCTGTCCAGATATAAGCCCGGTCAACGCTGTCAAACGCCTTCTCGAAGATAATAAACATAAGATGTAACGGGGATCTCCATTCAATTGTTCGGAGGGTGTTGATATGATCGCTACATGAAAAACCCTCACGAAAACCAGCTTGTTCATTGTTAAGAGTGCGGTCGATTGTTGTCTTGATCCGGTCCAAGATTATTTTGGATATCAGTTTAGAGACTGTAGGGAGGAGACAGATTCCACGCCAAATATTGCAATCCATGAGATTACCTTTCTTAGGGATTTTAACTATGACGCCCTTCTTCCATTCTTGAGGGAGAGTCTCGGTTGTCCAACACTCTTGGATCAGAGGTAGAATAATATGCGCTGTAGCGTTGATATCCGCTTTCAAAAGTTCCATGGGGATACCGTCTGCCCCCGGGGCTTTACCAGCTTCCAATGATTTAAGGGCCTTAATTATTTCCAGCTTGGATGGTAAACCGGTATTAATTCTGGCCATTTGCGGAAGACTTGCTGCTTCCGGTGGAGGTGGGCTTGAAGGGTTGAAGTTGTTGTTAAGTACTTCCATGAAATGCTCTCTCCAACGGCGCAGTTGTTGTTCGTCGGTGACAAGCAGAGACCCGCCTTTATCTTTTACAGGGTGCTCATGGGTAAAAGATTTGCCAGTCAATGGCTTGATGAGCTTGTAAACGGTCCCACTTTCACCACGGTGAGCCGCATCTTCTGCCTCCACCGCTAACGCGTTGATGTTGTTGCGTTTATCACGTCTTACGGTTCTCTGCACTCTTTTTTGAAGAGAATTGTACTCGGTCCTTAGTTGTTGCTTGACTGTAGTGTCAGTAGCCGAGATCAATTGCTTTTTAATTCTCTTCCGTGCAGTTATCAGAGACCATGTATCGTCGCTGATAAATGGTCTCCTACCTCGCTGAAGTCTGCCCACAAATGTTTCGCCACACGATATAAAAGCGTCCTTCACAATGTTCCATCTATCATCAATTGATGAAGGAGTATCTGGCGTTTGTGCATTAGCTATCTCGTGCAATGCGCTAGAAACTGCACGTATTGTTGATAGATCTTTAAGTTTTTACACATTGAATCGTGGCGATACACGCTCGTTTTGTGTGCGACAACTAGCAGCGTAGAATAATAAACTAAAAATGTGACTTTAAAGTAGTATGGTATGGCTGACAACCGTATAACCAACGCCATCTAGATATCTCAAGGCCGTAACTCAGCTGCGCCGTAAGCCTACTAAATTGTGGAAAGGTACGAAGAAACAACAACAACAACAAGCATATGACGTAATTAAAAGGAACAACAAAACAGTGCAACTTTAGTAGGCGATTTGACGTTTAAGATTCTACATTGCGGCCTTATATAGACGGCGATGGTTATACCAACGCCGCCGTCTAGATATTAAGGCTCGTAAACGTCACGCACATCAATGTTATTTATCTCCATAAATGGGTACTCTCTCCATAAATGGGTACTCGCACTAACCATTACACCAGCCAGACTTTCAATTTTGCCTAAAAATATTTTCGCGACCAACGATTTCACTCCTAAGAAAATCTTGATGAAAAAATTTCGGGCTTGCCCCCTCCCCCCCCCTGACCGAAATCCTGGCTACGCCCATGTTAGTAGGTGAGTAGTCACAGAAAGGAAATAAAACAAATTAGATCAAATTTCCTTTGAATTGGTATACAGGGTGTCCGGAAACTGCCGCAAAAACTCATCGGAAAATGACTTCTCATATTTCCAACAAAAAAGGTTTACGGAGCATACTATACCCAATTTCAATTCGTGAGATGGTAGGAAGAAGGTGCCATCATCACGGGAAGTGCTCGCAGTTCTTCTCTTCTTCTTCTTCTTCTTCTTCTTTTAGCGGTGCAGAAAGGTGTGCAACCGCTGTGCATCTATGTGGATTCGAGTTATGGTTCGTCGATGCTTTCGTCCGTTATGTCAAGGGACAAAAATATAGCTGCTGCGATAGGGTTTTCCCACAGTGAGATAGGGGTTAAGTCAGTGGGCGCAGCTGGGCATTGAAACAAGTGACCCACATCGTGTGGAGCGCCAGCGCAGTTTGGACAGATGTTTTGAATGTCCGGGTTAATGCGAGAAAGGTACGAATTGAGGCGTAAACAAAAGCCCGACCGAAGTTGAGCTAATGTCACTCTGGTGGCTCTCGGGAGCCTAATCTCCTCAGGCGAAATGGGTGGAGGGCGCACTGAGAGGACTCTGTTCGCACCTAATCTCGCAATAGACCGACTCACTTCTGCAGTGTGAATCTCAGCGATGGCAGCTCGGTATGCATCATCGTCGTAAGGGTCCCTCTTGTATCCCTGGACCTCTCTCTCTAGGTCTCGCAAATCACGCCTGACATGTCGTGGTGGAGGAATTCGGTCCATGAGACTGTTGTTGGGATGATTCTCACGGTAGCAACCAACAAGATATTGTTTGGACAGTAGGAGATTGTGGTCACGTATTGGCATCAATTTTGTCTCTTGATGTAAGTGATCCTGGGCAGACATCAAGAGGCAACCTGTGGCTGTGCGTAGAGCAGCATTTTGGCAGACCTGAATTTTGGTCCAGTTTGTATCACATAAACTATGTGATCGAACTGGGGCTGCATAATCAGCAACTGCTCGACCCACCGCTTTGTATGTGACTAGCATGGTTTCTTTATCCTTGCCCCAGGTGCTACCAGCTAGTGCTTTTAGGATTTTATTCCTACTGCGCATCTTTTCACAAACGGATGCTGCGTGATGAGCTGACGTCATCATGTTCTCTAAATGGAGCCCGAGAATTTTAGGATTTGCAACAGTAGGAATTGGATTGTTGCCAATACATACATCAACCTCCCACCGACAATCCACCGACCAGGTGGTAAGAAATGTCGCAGAAGATTTAGACGCGGAGATGGTGAGGTTTCGGCTTTGGAAGAAAGCCTGTAATCGTCCGAGATAGCGATTAATTTGGAGGCGCATTTCATCCTTATCCTCCCCGGTGGCGAGTACGGTGCAATCGTCTGCGTAGGAAATCACCTCGATTCCTTCCGGTGGTGTAGGAAGGCCGGACATGTAGATGTTGAACAGAGTGGGGGAGAGTACTCCTCCCTGTGGAACACCTAATTTGATTTTCCTAAGCTTAGAACGTTTGCCACGAAACTCAGTGAAGGAATGCCGACCAGCTAGATAGTTTGCAATCCAACGGATCTCTTGAGCAGCGATATGCATATTCAGTAAGTTAGCGAGAAGCATCGAGTGATTGACATTGTCAAAAGCACTCGTTAGGTCAATTGCCACAAGAATCGTTCTGTGGCAAGGACGTCTGTGGTTTAGCCCATTACGGATGCGTGTAGTGATCGCATCGAGGGCTGTGGTGGTACTATGCATTTTCCTGAAGCCGTGCTGGTGAGGTTCTAGCTTAGCATGCTTAACAAGAGTGGGGTGAATAAGGGCCTCTAGCGTCTTTGCGACAGGTGAAAGTATTGTTATGGGTCGGTAGGATTCACCGAGACCAGCGCTTTTACCCGGTTTGAGACAGGGGACAATCCGTCCTGTTTTCCAGATTTCAGGGATGGCAAGCGTGGACATCGACAAGTTAAAGGCTGCCGTGAGATACTCAATGGCTGGAAGGTCGAGATGTTTCAACATGGCCATCGAAATGCCATCGGGTCCGAGGGCCTTTGAATTTTTAGCATTCTCAATGACTTTTTTAACCTGGTCCGCAGTATACGATGGTATAGTGTCAACATTTCTGCTGCGAATCCGTCTTCTAATTTTACGCTTTAAGCCATCGGACTTGGGATGTTCAATAAATTGCTTATTGAACAGGCTTGCGCACTGAAGGGGTTCGCTGGTGCTCTTATGGCCAAATTTGATGGCATTATTGCCCTTTCCTTTCCTAGGATTGGATAGGGCGCGGACAGTAGACCATAGTTTACTGACACCTTCATTGAGGTTGCAGTCATTTAGGTGCTCGTTCCATTTCGCCTTCCGATAGTCTTTTACTTGTCGGTTGATTTCGGAGTTAAGCTCCTGAATTCTGGGATCACCTGGGTGAGCGCGTCTGATGTTATCTCGTTCATCGGCTAATCTGGCGGCACTGGTAGGGAAATTAGGTCGAACTTTCGGGATACGTCCAGCAGGAATAAAACGTGCCGCTGCTTTGGCAATGACGTTCCTAATATTTCTTTCGGCCTTATGAACGTTAGTTGGTGTGGGTAGCTCGATGAACTTCGCCGACGAGTATGCTTTGAAACCCTCCCAATCGGCTTTCTTGTGATTGACAAACGTTCGCTTCTCAGACTTAGTCAGGTTTGCTGGTTTGTCAACTCTTATTATGATTGGGAGGTGATCGGACGAGAGAGCAGTGTGCGTCTCCCATCGAGTAGCACTGATTAGGCTGGCACTTACAATAGTTAAGTCAGGAGAGCTACTGCAAGTGCCTGTGACTCGAGTCGGCGAGTCTTCATTGAGTGGACAGAAATCTGAGGCGTCTAGAGATTCGGCAATAGCTATACCCCTGGCATCGTTGTTGAGGTCAGAATGCCAGAGCTCATGGTGCGCGTTAAAGTCACCAAGAATGATCCTGTGCTCTCCAGATAGGAGAGGACCAATATCGAAACGATAGCCAGAAGGGCAACTAGAGTGTGGTGGAACATATACATTAAAAATTTCGATATTAGTACTCCCTGATGAAACTGAGATGGCTTGCATTTCCGCCGTACCGTCGACATCTACATCTAATACACAGTAATGTACGGACTTGTGTATTAGGAAGGCAAGTCCACCTCCAGGGTGAGAATCATTCCTGGCGGCTCGTCTATCTTTGCGCAGTATAACGTAATTGCCATGGACGCTAAGAGACGAGTTCGAATGGAGCAAAGTCTCCTGGATAGCAGAAATCAGAATTCTGTTTACACTCATGAAGTGAGTGATCTCGGTGATTTTTTGGTGAATGCCGTTGCAGTTAAACTGCAATAAGGACAGTGGAGTGAAAACCGCTGGAGGAGGAGCAGGGGTTAAACTAGGCCTAGCATTCCTGATCATATTGTTTGGGGGTGCTGGGGGCTGAGGAGGAGGTGGAAGGCTAGGAGCAGCCCTTGGTCGCCCTGTATTTATGCATCCCGGTGCAACATATGCTGTGGAGTGCTGACCAACCCTTCTCAGGCCAGAACACCTGAGATGTACCCATTCCAAGCAACAATTACACTGCACTGACCTGGCATTCGTACCGATTCGTTGGCCGCAAACACTACAAAACCATACCTCTGGGCCTGGATTTGTTTCAATGCCGGCGCGAATTAATAAAATTGAGAGCAGCCGCGCCGAGATGTAATGCTCCCAATATGACGAAAAAACACATAACTCGAATCCACACATATACACAGACAAACACAACCTTCCTGCATCGAACCTTCAGGGCTCTTGCCAGGGAGGTATATTGGAAACTTTTGGCCGTTTCCATGTAGAAAACGGGTGTAGTCCGCCCCGTAGAGGCAGTTTCCGTAGGACCACCGCAGTTCTTCTCCGCGGTGTCTGGTGGTAACTTCACTTTCGTGAAGGGTAAACTGTGAGGGCCGGTCTACTTTCAGGGAAGGTTCAATCCAAGAGCCGGGGAATCGGTAACCTCAAAGCAACTGTCGTACATCCGTGCTCAGGGCTAACCATATCTACGGATACTCTATGCCTTTAGACTTGGCTCTAGGATGTTAGATTCGTCCTAAATCCCCGGGGTGTTAAGCGACCCGTATCCATCGGGGGAAGATGTCCAGGGACGCAAATGGACATCACTAACCGAGCAGCCGAATACCAGGCGATCTCCGGTGCTATCTAGCCTTACCACATCAAGCGGGGATCTGGTGTGGTGGGCTCTCCTTTCCCTAGCTACTTGTGGGAATCACTGGAGCAAAACCATATCAAAAATCCCCATTTCGATCCGACTGAAGCAGCCTCAGACTCGGATCAAGAGGCTATTGCCTCAGAATTCGTTCCTGCGGAACTTTTTTTTGCCATTTTTGGACGAGCCGCACCGGCCAACAGGGGATACTTCCTGCACGGAAGCCGTAGCGGGCTCTAGCGAGCGCACCGCAAAAAGAGGAAGCAAAAAAGCTGGACTTCCATCCAAATATTCACCGATAGGCCTTCGGGATCCTCTTCGTAGAGGACTTGGAGGCTGCCTGTAAGAGGTACGTACGTTTTCTCGCCCAAAGACATGCTCTGGAAAAGGCAAGGACACTTGCGATTTATTCTAATCACAAAGCCCCTTTGTCTTTCAGAATTCACCAACAGTGACCTAGTGACCATCGAAGTATGTACCAACGAGGGCAACCACAATCTGGTCGTGGCATCTGCCTACCTACCTGACGACACGGAGATACCGGCGGGGGAGCTAGAGAAATTGGCCTTCCACTGCAAATCACAAGGGAAGGGCCTACTGCTGCGCTGCGATGCTAATGCCTATCAAATGATTTGGGGCAGCACAGACGTAAATAGAAGAGGTGAGTACCTTTTAGAACTAATAATGTCTCTAGATTTCAACATCCTTAACAGAGGATGTCAACTTACTTTCATAGCCAGAGTAAGGCAGGAAGTACTTGATTCAACTCTATGTAGTAGCTTAGTACCGGAACGGATACGCAGATGTGACGTATCGGACGAGCCTCATTTCTGCAATCACATGCATATACGGTTCGACCTGATCTGAGCAGCTTCTGCAACAATTGAGCGTAGAGTTCCTCAAAATACTAACTGGTCGGGATATATCGAGACACTGAAGAAACATCTACAGCAGATCGACAAGAAAGTCACCGGGTGGCTCAGTCCCGAACGACTCGTCGACGAAACCACCAGGGCAATCGTGTCCTCTTATGAAGAAAATTGGGCTCTATGAATTAACGCCCCAGAAACTATCGCCCCAAACCGAAAATGAACTATCGCCCCAAAAATTTTATATGAGATAGTTCATTATGAAATATCGCCCCAAACTTAATGCAAAAGTTCCTAAAAATTTTGGGCGATAGTTCATACAGTTTGGGGCAATAATTCCAAATGAACTATCGCCCCAAAATCATCCTTTAACATCTTTGCCTAATTGGTAAAACTTACTATTCTAGTGGGACTGATTAAAATTAAAACGTCAACTTGATAGCATCGAACACTTTCCCCAATGTGTAAAGCGGAAATATCCCCCTTTTCTTATCAAATTACTTAACTGGCTTCATAAAAAAGTCAAAATTTGACATTGAATATCGGGAGAACCGTTACGATTTCGCAAAAAAGGATTGCAGATTCGATCGTTTCAGGCTAATATTAACGCAGTGGCATCATTAAAATTTGGCGCCGCAGATATGGAAATGTCCCCTAGACGACATAATTCTGGGGCGATTGTTCATTCCAAATTTGGGGCGATAGTTCTAATGAACTACAAGCTGGGCAAACTTTTGCGACAGCGTCAACAGTACTACCAAAGCGGCTAGACTGCACAAAGTATCTCCATAACTAGACCAGCTAGAAAAGCAAAATAAAATGATTATCGCAGCCAACAAATTTACCAAAAAAAAACTAAATAAAAAATAAAAAAAAAATTAGATAACAACTAGATGGAAAAATAATTGTTTTTGGGTGAAATCACAAAAATTTTACAAGCTCTGTACAAACCAAACCACTTATCCGATTTTAGTGCTTTTAGGTAAATTTATTGGCTGTGATAATCATATTTTGCTTTTTTTGCTAGTCAAGTTTTAGAGATATTCAGGTTTAGTTCGTGTACGAAAATTTTTTTTTTTTTATATTTTCAAATGACTGTAACAGCTAAAAGGTTAAGAATTGGAGGTATGTTCCGTACATGTTTCGCGGCAGTTGATGCTAGACTAAAAACAAAAATTTTTCATTTTTTTCTAGTTAGCAATTTACATCATAACGTCACCATTAAAAAGAAAGTCGAATCATGAAAATAGAATTGGTCGGATCAGCATTATAGCCTTCAATTATATTTTCCAAAAGGAGGCTAAATATTTGTTCGCCCATTATGTTTCCCATCGAAAACATCTTAATTGGATCAAGCTAAAGCGTACAAAGTGACCCAACACGAGTGTGCTCCACAGACTATGATCGGCTCCTCTATGAACTCTGTTGTTCGGATATTGAAAAAACTTGACAACGCCATAATTCCTGAACCCAAAAGAAAACGTAAAAAAACCGGGTATTAAACAACGTTAAAAAATTTATTCTAAATTGTATAGACATATTTCACATATCCATATTCTTATCGCCTAAAATATATTTAATAAAAAAGAACATGATATTTGTTATATCCATGTATAATTTTTACATTTTAAATTATATTATGCATTGCCACCAGACTCGTCAACATTCTTAGCAACATCTCAGTTCCTTTTCGTTTATAACAAATAACTTAAAATTATCATACAAAAGTGACATACACACTCATCCCATTTCTCGTTCATTCTCTATACATTCGTCATATATATGATTATCATAACTGTACATATTATTTGAGAAGTTCAGTTTCTTTCAGAGAAAAAATCTTGTTGTTCACCAGTCAACATTTTGAATGGCATAATCATTTATAAGAAGAAAAAAAGTTATACAAAAGTAATCACAAACTTTTTTCCATACCATATACACACGCCTCTAGAAGACCACTCGATCAGTCATACCGCCCGGTCAGAGTTCAGTTTCAGTAGGAATCGAGTTAATCAATTTTAGGATATAATGTACGTAAGATACGAGTACTATGGCTTATAGTAAGGACACGACAAAAATAAATATATAACTACTTACGATTGTGTTAGCAGTTAGTTTAGTTAGTTTTCCAAATTCCCTCTTTTTGTGGTTTTTCTTTTCGGTTTTTGATATTTTTTGAATGGTAATTATTATTATAGACACTCATGTTCACGAACTTGATTAGTCGATTAGGTCATTACATTATACGCAAAGGTATGTTCAGTACATAGATTTCTGATATGTCATGATTTTATATAAACTCCCAATTTTCGGCACTGCTCAACGTAGTTCCAGACGACGATTTATCCGTGCCTCAAATATCGTCTTCTTTCCATTTTTCGCGTGCCTCTTTACGCGCCTCGGGTACAAGTTGATTCTGTACACCGTCCAATATATTTGTTGTTGCCTGTGTTACAAGAACTAGAGGACACAAGGCAACGGGAGGAATTTGGCGAACAACAGCACCTAATGCTCCGGTGAAGCCTTTTTGATCGCGTTCCTCGATCGTCACATCACGCAATGTTTGAGCTGTTTGACCAATGCCCTGGAAAAAAAGGAGAATGGGTAAAAATGTCGATGTGTTAGTGAAATTTGCGTTGTCATTACCTCTCTGACAATGTGATAGGCATTTGACATGCCTTCGCGTATATCTTGCGGTCGATGCATGCGCTTGCGTTTTCCCCGGCGATAGTGACGCGTACGTTTCACAGACGGTCCGGGAGATACCATGTCGTATGCTGTTTCAGCCGTAAGCTGCAATAGAGGAATATACCATTATACTATAAATTTCAGCTGTAATGAAAATCTAAATCCTACCTGTAACAATTGAATTAATCGTGCCGTTATCTCGAGAGCAGCTAAGGCTGTGCGTGCAGTGAAACTTTGTGCTCCCAGCTGCAGGCCACGGACAATTCTGCCATCTTTTTGATATTGCTCGATTGGTAGCCAGAACAAATCTCGAATGCCTTGGACTAAAAAGAAAATCAATTAAAACCTATATTTCGCAAGATTGTCTGGAAAGCACTTACATAATTGAACAAAACTGTACATCGGTCCAACGCCGCTCAATATTGATTGCAACTGATTCTTCTTGATATCCTGTAGCCACTCTTTGAACAAGAAACTCACCAAACGATCGGTTCCAAGCAAGCCGTTCCTATATATGAAAAAACGTGAAGTCGTTAAACATGCGTCTAAGATCAGGAGAAAATGGAATTGCACCTGTAGCAAATTTTCTTCAATCGAATCTCTGAACATTGTAACTGTCCCAGACCCATTAGTAGGCCAGCTACCGGGCCTCGTGATAATTCAATTCGTCGACCGTGGTAGTCTAGTCGAATAGTAACAGCCGGACTGAAGACTACCTCTTTGAAGTAGATCGGTTGATCATCCACCGTCTCAGGCACAGGTTCGGACGTAGCGGGGAGTTCCTTTTCCTTTTCATCCTCCATCAGCAACATCAGATTTTCCGAGACCATTTTACGTGCCTGTAAATCTTGCAATGCCTCCGGCATATCGTCCACCAGCATGACTGGTGGCTGATGCGGAACGACTGCCTTTTTCAAGGACTCGCCAGCATCATCATCCGCGCCGCTCGCGCTTAACTCAGTGAAGTAGTCTACCATGAAGAACAGTGTCTCCTGATCGATGTTGAGTCTAAGCGGCAGAACGGACAATCGTAGACAACATTCCTGGGCAGGAAGAATAGGATTGGGTCGGACAAACAGTGCCTTGACAACAATCATTGGCTGAACGGTTTTCTGCGGTAAATCAATGTCGGTTGGATGATAGAGGAATTTTTTAATCTCCGACGATTGAAGTTTGTCGAGAATTTCTAAATTGTTGACCACGAGCACTTGTCGCGATGCTTGCATTGTGTGCGTTGGATAGATTTCGTGTGAAATGCGCAACTACGAAAATGGCAAATTTTTATGAAAAACACTTGCAAAAAAAGAATCGTCCATACCTTGTTAATTTGAATTTCGACTAGAATATCGTGTCGTCGCCACTGTCCGCCACGCGTTTTCCACGACAATTTCGCAATAGGCTTGTTGTTGTGAAAACTGACACCAGGCTGTCCTTTTGTGTAGGACACGCCCGTCGTGTAGACCTTTGACATTCCCGGTGATACTGGCACACTTATATTAAACGAAAAAAAAAAAAAATTATAAAAGATAACTAAAACCTGTCCCATTGCAATGTGACAAACTTACGACTCTGTGTCCACCTCCGCTTCATGGTCATCTTTTCGCGGAAAATCATGACCACCGTACATATGCCACGTAATAGTCATTTCGCAAAGTGTATAGCGTGTAACGGCCATGGGAAACTCGGGTGGGGCACGCAACAAATCCGGCTTGCCCGCCGGCACACTAAAGTGATTGTCCACTATACAAATTGGATCGCGAGTTAAATTTAAATTTGACACTCCGTAGTTATTCTAAAAAAAATGAACAATTAAGAAAAACGAAAAAAGCAAAAGCCAATACAAGCTTCACAAAAAAAAACTTACAAGGCACGATTTTTCCTCCTCAGCTATGATACAATAATCCTCCTCCGTGTCGGAACTCATCCGTTTCGAAAAGCTATGAATTGCAGGCTTTTGTTGCGGCGGATCTTCGATGGCCATTGCACCCAACTCGGCCGTGACTTGCGGAACAGCTTCAACATGCTCATCTTCCATCATGTAGGAGGTGGCCATAATGGATGATTCGAAGTTTATAATATCTCGCAACTCATCGCTGCTCTCGCTTTCATGACGTTCGATACGATGCGATCGAGTCATAGCGGCTGTAATGGGCGGGAATGCGGTACGAGGAGTAGCTGACTGAACCATGATCTTGGGAACCGGCTTTGGCTCCGATTCTTTTTTGGCGACTGGCAGTCTCGCGCTTATCACATCCGCGGTCGGTTTGTTGTGCTTTTCTTCTTCAGCCCTTTGTTTTTGTGTCTCGTCGGGGAAGAAGTAAACTTCAACGTCCGTTTTGAAATTGTGCTCATCATCGGAGGAATCTATTCAAAATGGAGACTTACTCTTTAATGTTTCCATCAAATTAGCAGATCTGATACATTACCTGCTACAACACAATGGGTTTCTTGCATAGCCTCTGACAAGAGTGTATTGACCATTTCCTGCTGTTTGGGCGTAACCTTTGGTATCGAACTGGATGATGTGTCCATGGGCAATAACTCGACTTCATTCTCCTTGTTGCATAAGTGCTGCAGGATCAAATTGTTAGTTGAATCAAATCTCCTCTCTAGACATGCCGGTGAAAAACTTACACTTGACTCATCCTCGCCGGCGGCGGCATTCAAATCCGAATTTGCAGCAAAGTAGCCAATAAGCTGAGCCAATGCCTGGCCAGAATCGGCACAAGTTCGTAAATGAATTCCTTGCATGAGAGCGCGCAAATCGAGTTTGGGAAATAGACTCGTGGCTTTGTCGTTGATTCGTAGCGATATTTCAATGAGGCCGGCATCGACGACTGAAACGAGAAATTCACGACTGGTTTCCTCAGGCTTTGCGTCCGGGTCCTAAGAGGGAGAGGGAAGAAGTTAAAATCGGCTATAAGTTGGGAGAGATTTTGATCTTACATGAGGGGCCAGGCTCAATGAGCTCTCTTCGGCAATGAATCGCAACGTGCAACCGGGCAAAGAAGTCGTCAGATTGCTGCTAATCATGAACGAGCTGAGATCCAAAACTGCACGATATGGGAAGTGAAGTGGTCTAGAATAGAATAAAAAAAAATAAGCAAATGTTCGCAAGTTTCTGCAACAGTTGGTTTGGTTTTATCTGGTATTGACTGATGACACGAATCATGTGCATCTCTGCAAGTGCCTCCAAAAATGTTTCCTTTTAACGTTGTGTGCGCCATTTGCCACGATACAGTTAATTCTTACTAGCTAGTATCAGACAATGATAAGTAATTTAATGCGTTAGAGGCTATTTTTTTACAGCGTGAAATCATCAGAAAATTAACCACGTCTGCCATTGATCCTCCCTTGCAATTTTTTTGTTCTTGGGTCGCATGAAAAATTGACCCCGTTTATTTCGACGGATTAGGGAGCTATTTTCGCATTACTCTTCTGTATATTATGTTTTATAAATTTATCCGGACTGTCACAAAACCCTGGAAATTTATTTTCCCGCGTTTCTCATTCGCAAACTTTACAGATACGACTCTTGTCGGTATGTGTGTGTCCTCCAATGGGAGAAAATCGTTCAATATCAATTCAGTCGCTTACCTGTAATCAATACTGCAGTCCCACAAATGTAACTGCATTTCGGTTACAACGCCATACGGCACGTATCCTTCAATTGGATAATCCACCACGTCGATCATGTCAATGATCTGATTGAGCCATGAATGTTGTGATAATGTGGAGTAATGTCGCAACGTCGTATTCTGCAACCCTACCGTTACACATATGCGCTATTGAAAAAATGAAAAATTGCCTAAGTTTACAAAACTTGTCCGTAAAAATAAAATCCAAACTTTGTACTACCTTGACTCTTTGTTCCGGCACAACTCTGATTTGAATTGCCAACGAAACCATCTCACGATCAGTTGACTCTCGTTCAGTCCGGAGCGTTAGATTGGGCGGCGAAGGATAAAGCGTTGACAGTAAATATCCCGGTATCGGTTCGCCAATTAATCGAAGTGGTCGATCCAGCTCAGGAGTAGGAATCAGCCCTAAGAATAGTTATTTCTATGTTAAAAAAAAACCATTCAAAACATCTTCAATCTCAATACCCACCACAATGAAACAATTCGGCTCGGGTCGCCTCCAAACATACATATGCTAAATTATCATTCTCCTGATAGCCACTCACAGAAAATACATTGAGATTTTTCACATTTATCACAAACTCGCCCAGCTGTCCGGGAATAACATTGTTATCCGCTCCACGCACAGGCGACAAAAGCGTAAGTACGCCATCGCCAATGATCATTTGAAATGAACATGAATTCGTGGTCAATTGTACAGAGTTGGATGCCGACAAAGACCGACGTGTTGATGTCTGTTTGCGATCGTACGTTGAATAGAACATTGTGTCGGAATCGGAGCCATCACCTTCTGAATCAATTCCTTCGCCACCGGATGAAGATGATGCCGATTCGGGGTCGCTCGCGGCTGTTGTTGATGGGATGTAAATTGAATCCATCATTCCGGCATTGAGAAATGATTGCATATTGCTGGGAAAGCTTGATGTGTCATCATTTCGATATTGCGGGGCTGTCGGCTTCCACATGAGTAGATCCGTGTTGATAAGATTATAGATCACCTCGTACAGATGCTTAGAACTATTCACAGAATTTTAATATGAATCAGTTGATAGGATACAAAAATCTATATACTCACTTGATCTGCAAACTAACGACTGGAAAGACAATTTGGACTTGAACTTTTGACGTCAGCATTGCTGTGTTACGAAAAGTTTTCAGTTCCTCGGAATCGCCGGGTAGTACAAAAGTCTCCGAGTCTTCTAAAATTTGAGAAAATTTAAAATATATTTTTTCGATGTTGACGACTAGCGATTGATTTCTCATTCGTTCGGGCCTATTCTGATGATGCGAGGCACAATCGAGGAGGCACACGAAAAGATGCACCAAACTCGCAAAATCAGTCAAAATCAATGAATGACCCGCTTGGAATATTTTTTTTTCTGTCCACTCACCCGAGCTCCCACGATGATGAGGAGTACCGCTTTCGCGACAGACACGTTTCGAACTGAAAGGTGATAGTTCGTGTCGCTTGGATCGATACAGCGTGCCGCCACCGAAACTTTCGCCCGATGTATCGCCACTATCACTACCGTCCTCAATCAGACGTTTTGTAATATTGCGCAACGTCTTGTCCGATGGAAATTCCAAACGGATTTTCGGATACTCTACAGTAGTCTCACCCGGTTTAACGCCTGGCTTCTCCATTAGCACCGTTCGCGCAATGTGAATTTTGGGTGCACTACGGTTTTCCTGCAAAATGGATAATAAATTAATTTCAGGATTCTCTAGATATTCCCTACAAACTTACATGAAAGAATATATCGATTTCATTGGCACAAATCTCGAGAATGGATGTAAAAACAAACTTCATCCGAAATCGTTGCATGGCCAACATTACGAACTCTTCACGGACATTCTTTTGCCACCATGGTACGCGGTTTTCGTCATGCAAAGGTCGTGAGTCGTTGATCGGGAATCTGAGTCGAAAATCGACCGCCGACGAATCAATGTTCAACTCAACACTAGAAGAAGAGTCCTTGTTCGATTCTGACTTTGAAGGTTTGGGCGATATCGTACTAAACGGCGTTGAATTGAGAAGAGCGTTCAATCGGTCGTATATGGAAATGTCAAATTCAACGGCACACGGTTCCAGATAAAATTGAATATCGGTTTTCAGAGGCGTACGACGCTTGCTTCCCGTTCTTGCCACAGTGGGCGTCACATGCTTTATATTGAACCGAATATCCGGTCTACGTCGTATATCCCCGCCGCATGCACTGTCTGATCGGTGAAAACTTATCAGCGGCGTTTCAACGGTGCTCAAAACTTCGAAAAGATCCGCCCGGGGAATGGAAGCATCAAACTTCAACACTAAAACGTTATTACTTCGCTGCTCCTCGCCATCCAGAATGATTGGACTCAGGTGCAATTTCAAGTGATTCTTGGAGACCAGCTCCTGTTTTGCCACCTGATCCTCTTCATTCTCATTGAAATATGTCTTTGACAGTGCGAATAATTTGTTAACACTTTCTTCACTCAATGGGCTATCCCCTCCCACGGAGCATTCCATCAAAATATCCTCATGCAACATCATTAGACTAACCGAGGACATGTACAGCGTATACTGTGAAATATCACCACTGATATTCACATTTGCGCCGCGCTTTCGAATTCTCGTCGAATTCGTTGTGCTCGTACTACTCGTCATTGAACTGTCCATTGATTCGGGTATTTCAAAGGATCTAGAGTGCTCCCGGTAGCCACTCGAATGTGGCATTGGTATCGGTTGGAAATTACTCTCGGCACACGACCAACCGTCATTCGATATTGCACCCGACATTGCATTGTACTGACCCATCGAACTACTACGTCGAATCATTTCGCGCGATCGTTTTGACGAGCGATGGGTTTTGTCCAATTTGGAATCTTTCTTAGCCGTACCGCTAAATGTATCACAATATGCCGTTAAAAGGTGTAATTGTCGTGGTGTCATGAATAATCGTAGAGCACCAAACGACAATTCGAGCGTAACTTTTGGTCCGCTTATTACTTCCGATTGTTTCATTTTCAAGCGAATTTGCTGAACGCCCTCCCAACTGGCGAATTGAATTTCTTTTGTGTTGAAGACTTTTGCGTTGGGATCGAGTTTTTCCGATTCGGTTTTGCTGTCTGTGTCACTCT
Source organism: Microchrysa polita (assembly GCA_949715475.1). Lineage (NCBI taxonomy): Eukaryota > Metazoa > Arthropoda > Insecta > Diptera > Stratiomyidae > Microchrysa > Microchrysa polita. Next base: position 23,202,184 of record OX454417.1, read on the forward strand.
CGGAATCGGTGTCGTTCTGTGAGTTTGATCGACTACGCGAAATAAATTGTTCCGTCTCGGGCAGTTGGGAGATGGTGCTATAGAATTGTGTGGAGGAGGCGAAGGTTTCTGGTTTAGCCTATAGTGATGAAGAGCAGAATTACAGAAATTATCGAAACAATAAATGACAATGACTTACCTTAGGTTTCTCTATTCGAAATTCTTCGGTATAAAATGTGATACCTTCTATTGTTATATTGTGTGTAGCATAGCTAGATATTAAATGTGTTTTTTTATCCTCGCTTTCTTGCATATCCGGATCAGTGTGCTCATCACTGGGTGAAACATCCGGCGGATCAGCACCAGCTTCATTTTTATATTCTAATCTGAGGACAACAATGAGAAAAGCAAAAATGTGAAAATGTTAAAAGTGGAAAAGATGTGAAAATCAACAGCATCGAAATTTTTATGTGCTTTGTGTGTTTTACTTTAGAATGGAGAAACTTACCTCTTTATTTTTATTATTACAGCTATTCCACGCTCACTTTTCGGTGGAAGATATTCCAGTCTTATTGTTGTATCATTTAACTTAGCTTTAATTCTATTCAGAACTGAAATTAGAAACAATAATGGTTGTTATTGAGTAACTTATTTAAATATGAATTAAAATGTTAGAAATTCTTGAAAAAAATAATTCAATAATTCATTTCATTCAATAATCTTTCCTATCCTACCGCATCTACAAGTTACATTTTATGTTTTTTACGATTTTTATGAATCATTAGGTTTTACACCTCCTCCATTCTTATGATACAGTTCCGAGCTCTTATTGAGGTGTGATTTTCAGGGTTTTTTAGAATTGTTTTTTTTTAAACCCTTATGAAATCGATTTTGTCCGTCCGTCCGTCTGTTCACGAAATAACTCGCGAACGGCTCAACCGATTGTCATGAAATTTGGTAGGAATGTGTAGAATGGTTACAGTCTTTGGCACAAACACCTAAGAAGTTGGTAGGAAGAAGATAACAGGGTGTCCCGAACGTTTGAAAAAGTCTTTGGCACAAACACCTAAGAAGTTGGTAGGAAGAAGATAACAGGGTGTCCCGAACGTTTGAAAAAAGTCGAGTTTTTTAGTTTTTATCGGAGATTGACGTATTTAAATCAAAGATCTAAACGAATGCATCTCATATCAGTTAAAATTTTCCAGTTTCGAGTAACGGTAAAAAAGTTATTGGCGTTTAAAGTTAAACATCCTTTTCGACCTCCGTTTTTCCTGAGTTTCTTTTTGCTCAAAAGCCATCAGAAATCATAAATCGAAAAATACCTGTAGATTTGCCTTGGAGTACTTTTATACAAACTGGGTAAATAGTACTAGTTAGCGCCTTTCATTCTGTTCCACCTTTAATTATACCAATCCAAAAATAGATCTACAGGATGCATTTCATTAATGTTGTACACAATTCTTATTTATTGCTTATAAAATATGTATGTACAAAAAATATTCACTATGCATTAATGCATTTTGCTGCACTACTATACATGAAGCGATTCGAACCTGTATGGCTCTTGCCAGAGAGGATATATGGTAACTCTTGGCGGTTTTCTTTGTAAAAGTGAATGTGGACCGCCTCGAAGATTCTTGGAACTCCCGTATGAACAGCGGGGTTGTCATCGCCAGTAGCACCACTATACATAATCAACACTTGTTGGTTGATTGTACAAAAAAAAAAAACACAATTTCGATACTCCATGTAACAATGATGCGCAATTGGCCTTATAATTTAAATCATATTATTATATATATTTGACTTCAATCATACCTTTCCTTTGGGTATCCCCCTGTTTTATAACACAACTAGGCAAGTAGGTAATTAATGAACATCGGAGTATAAATTACCTACTTGTAGTGATTATGATAGGGTACTACAGGGTTATCCATTTCGTGTTTCGGAAAGTAAGGCCCTGCCATTCGACATCTGTCAAATGTCAGTGTATTCCAAACTGGTAACCTTCAAGGTTTGCCACTTATTTTTAACATGGAACGTTTTACGACTGAACAACGCGTTGTAATTATTAAATTATTCTACCAAAATGGCGAATCTGCGGTGGCCACGTTTTGTGCATTACGCGCAGATTATGGTCGACATAATCGTTCCAATGAGCGCACAATTGCCTGCACAGTGAACAAATTTGAAGAAACTGGATCGGTGACAGACATTTCTACACCTGTGCATCAGCGTTTTTCTCGTTCGATCGAAAACATCGCCGCTGCTAGTGAAAGTGTGGCCGAAGACCCGAATTCGTCGATTCCGCGCCAATCCCAGTATTTAGGCCCATTTTTTTGGTCGGAAATTGAAGATATGGATCTCGACGATATGTGGTTTCATCAAGACGGGGCAACATGCCACACCACGCGACAAAATTTGGCTTTATTGCGCGAGGAATTCCCAGGACGCGTAATTTCGAGATTCAGCGATGTGGCTTGGCCCCCCAAGGTTTTGCGATTTAACGCCGTTAGATTTCTTTTTGTGGAGCGAAGGACCGTGTTTATGCGAACAATCCCAAGACGATTGGTCAATTGTAGGACGAAATCCGTCGAGTTATGGCCGAGTTATTGCTCGAAATGTGAGACGAGGTAATCGAAAATTACCTCAAAAAGAATCGAGTCCTGCAAGCGGTCGCGTGGGGGACATTTGACATATATTGTATGCCACGTATAATGGCATAATCCAAACTTTATTATGAAATAAAAATTTCATCGAAATTCAAATATTTACTGTGTTTAATTTAAGTTTACTTTCCGAAAGAGAAAATGGATAACCCTTTACTTAAGGCACGTTTTCATAATCTTATCAATATTAATAAATTCTTAATGTTTTTGTTATGTCGAATATTTCATTTTATTTTATTAAGAAATGGACTATGAATAGTTTATGTTTATAGAATGTCGTAACAAACAAGGATTAGTTTTCGCTTTTATTTTTTCAGTGATAAATAAGAATGCTTCTCGCTTGAGATTTCAGAAACTTGTGTTATCATTGTTTTGATAGAATCAAAATGAAAGATTAGAAAAAAAAAAACATGAACTGACCCCATTAATTGAATTTTATTAACTTTCTATGATAATGGTGATTCTGATTATAGTACAGTAATCGGGTATATTTTACTTAAAAAAAATACGTAATGGCTGAAATTTGGTGGAGATGTTAAGCAACGAGCCCTAAGTCTAAATCTGAGTTTTCGTATTTGTGGGAGTGGGGGAAGTTATTGTAATTTGCCTACTTATAGGGGAGTTTTGCGTTTTTCCTTAATATCATTCTTACTGTTGTTCCTACAGTAAAGTGATGTGTAGAAGTTTTGTTTCTAATCGAGTTGTCTATTCAACAGTACCTAAATCAATATCGTAGGCCAAATAGTTCCGTTATAGTGACCGGTTAAAGGGCAAACTGGCACTAATAATGAGAATATTTTGCTTAAGTGAAACGCGTAATGGCTGAAAATTTAGACATTTTTTTGGAGATGTTAAGCAACGTGCCCCAAGTCTAAATATGAGTTTTCGTATTTTTGGGAGTGGGGGAAGTTATAGTAATTTGCCTACTTATGGGCGAATTTTTCGTTTTTCCTTTAGCATTCTTACTGGTATTCCTACAGTAATGTAATGTATAGAAGTTTTGTTTCTAATCGAATTGTCTATTCAACGGTACCTAAGTCAATATCGTAGGCCAAATAAACTCGGCGTCAATGAAACCGGGCAACACGGTAAGCGCCAACTCTAATCAAAACGGGCATTGTGTTTGTTGCGTGAGTTAACGGTACTTCAGATAAAAATCATAGTCATTTGAATTGCCATTAAATGCACTTTCTGCAGATATAATTTTCATAGTTGTAAGTTTCATACTTTTAGAGAAAATTGAATTTAAGTTCGAAAGTGGCGAGTGGCCCGATTTTTGTGGAGCCGAGTGTAGTTCCGTTATAATGAGCGGTTAACGGGCAAAATAGCACTAATAATGAAATATTTTGCTTAAGTAAAACATAAAACGACTGAAATTTGGTGGAGATGTTAAGGGATACGTCCTAAAGCTATATCTGTGTTTTCGTATTTATGGGAGGCGATTGTTATATTAAATTGCCTATAGGTTAAATTTGCGTTTTTGCTTAATATCATTCTTATTGTTGACCCTAAAGTAAAATGGTAGAGGTTTTCTTTCCAATCAAATAATCTATTCACCGGTACCTTAATCAATATCATAGGTCAAATAAACCCGTTGTAGTTACCGGTCAAGGATCAAAACAGTACAATAAATGGATATTTTCTTTAAAAAAACCTGATGGCTCAAATTTCATTTAGGAGACGAATCTTGTGTCTAAAACTGAGTTTTCGTATTAGTGGGGATGGAGGAAGTTGGGGTAAATTGCCTATTTAAATGCGTATTTAGTGATTGCTAGAAACTTCGCTATATCACGTTGTATAAATGTGTGTTCTTGCTGATTGAATTATTATCTCTTAAACGAGACCAACATCAAGCTAGGCCAATTAGCGCAGTCGCAGTGATCGTTAAAAAAAAATAATTTCTTCACATATAGTCACTGCAGTTTTATTGATGCAACAACAGAAATTTATGACTACCTCAATTTTGGTTTCTTAGATTGATTTTCTTCCTCTCTTCCGGATACATTATTGCTTGCGCTACAATTGTGACCAGCTTCGTATCCGTCTGGGTTTGATGAAAAAAGCCCATCGTTATGGAGGAAGTCGTTGTTTTCGGTAAGAGTAGAACAGTCAGGTATATTGCTACACGCGTTTCAAACAAACCATACAAATTGGAGAGCACTTTAATCCTGATTTCCGACACCCCCATGCTTTCCCACAACCAGTTTTACAGGCACAGAAAATAACTCTTCTCAAGCAAAAAAGCAAATTTAGCCTATAAGTAGGCAATTTACTATAACTACCCCATGATAAATACGCAACTTCAGATTTAGATAAAAGACATGTCCCCTAACATCTCCAGCAAATTTCAGCCATTACGTATTTTTTTAAGTAAACGGCCGTTTTGTGTCTTTAGATACTGTACTATTAATAATAAGAAAAATTAGATCACATTTACTCACTTTCCAGGGGGATTCATTCAGAGAACGAAATTCACTGGAAATTCTACAAGAATTACCCGCCACCGAACCCTTTCTCCGCTGAATATTCGAAATGCGAAGTGAGAATCCAATTGGAGTAAAAAATGTCTGCAACATTTTTCGTTCGCTGAATGCAGCCATTGATGTTCTTATGCGAAAACTCTGCACATATGACATGATATACAAAATAGCACCTTCTGATCTATGATTCCGCAACAAAAGGATTTTTTTAATTCAAAACGAAAAAAAAACACGGAAGCAGAAAAAAAAACTTGGAAAAGGTCACAGTTACTGGAGTAATTGAGCTACACGTAAATGGTGAGATTTCTTCTTCTCTGTACCGTAAACCCTTGTGGGGCATGGTGCGTTCACTGTTTATAGGCTATTTCGAGTCAACGTTATATTGCATATAATTTCGGAGTATATCAAGGTTGCAAGCACTATATATTTCCTATCCCCACATTTACGGAAATTTTTGAACCACGCCGAAATTCGATCTCCAGACCTCTAGATTACTAGCATCGTAGAGTGCGACTCAACCAAGTGAGCCACAGAGCAAGGATAATGGATAAATGGTCAAATTTAGATGCCGAATAATTTTATCTAAATGTTTTTTATTTATTTAGATAGAGTAGCAGTATAAACATATTTTCTGATATTTAACGAATAAAAATTTACTCTTGCATTCTACTCTTTGCTAGAATTGTGCGTGTGCGCGCATTCGAACAGCAGTGGATTCAAATCTCAGAACCAAGGCATGCAATTTTCGACATACTTATCTCGAAATTCAATATGAATCAATAATAACTTATTTTTTAGCCAAACCCGACGCCTAAACTCATTAAATCATTTGCGAATATCAAGGCGGATTCAGACCTGGTTGTTTTTCACCCTGAAGCTTTACTCCAGAAGTGCTGAGAATATAACGACGTATACAAAATCTTTGGTTATTTATTTTTTGTGTTGTTGGACTTATTTTTAAAGCTTATTGAGATATTTTGATTCTTGTGTTCTGTGAAGAAAATTGCGAATTTTGAAAAACGGCCGAAAAATTACTTGATGAATTTATTGAACATTATTTTTCTCTTTTGGCCAAAACTATGAAAAATAGTTCGCATTCATTCAAAATTTAAGTCTTAATTATTAAAATGAAATTGTTTAATTTTTTTTTATCAAGTGCACTATAATTCAATTATTATTGCTTGATTTAAGTAGTAGCAGAATATTTAATAAAAATTAAATTAAGTATTCAAATGAAATAAAAAAAATTGAAAAATATTTTCCGTAGTGTCAGCTAAATAAAACGGTTAAATCATCAATAAATAAAGTATTATCATCTATTACTATTATTATTGTCAAAATCTGCGATTAATTTCTAAAAAGAAATTAAATTTTAAATATGCCTATCAATAACCCTTTAATACTCCAATCAATAGAGACGAAATAATAGGGGTTAGCGTGCAAAAATTGGGGACTTCTCAAATTTTTGATATGTTATAAAGACAGGTGGGGTAAGTTAAAATCCAAGTTTGCGTCACTTTCCTCCCGCCGCTATCTTCAAAAAAAACATCTAAAATCGGCCCTTTCATCAGTTTTTGGCTTGTAACTTCTTTACATTCCATTTGAGCACAAAATCAGCCAAAAAAATTTTGTAGAGGACAAAATTTCCTACAAACTTAATCTAAGATGTTGTACTCCACAATCAAAATTAACAGAGTTATAGCGCCAAGAAAATGGAGAAAATATTAAAAATCATGCCAATTTCAAATTCACAAAAACGCATTGTATACCAATAACTCATAGCCTCCTCTGCATTTTAGTATAGAGTTTTCGAAGTATGTTTTGAAATTTGTTAGTAATGATTTTTGGAATTTTTAGCATAATCTTTGCGCTATAACTCTGCCAATTTTGATTGTAGAGTAGAACTTGTCAGATGAAATTTATAGGAAATTCTGTGCTCTACAAGATTGTCTCGGCACATTTCGTGCTCAAATGGACTGGGAAGGAGTTATAGACCGCAAACTGATAAAAGAGCCGATTTTAGATGGTTTTTTGAAGATAGCGGCGGGAGCACAGGGGGGAAAGTGACGCAAACTTGGATTTTATCTTACCCCACCTTTATAACATATCAAAAATTTGAGAAGTCCCCAATTTTTGCAAGGTAAAATCTCCCCGTTGATTGGAGTATAAAGGATGATAAAGCATTTGTGTTTGTTTTTTCTGCATTCTCACCTTACCACAATCTTTTGGAAAGTATTTGTAGAGCTACTAATAAAGTCCTGCCTAATACGAAAATCTAAGCATCAGAATATTTTTTTTGAAAACTTTTACAGATATGTCTTTAATTTTGATTGAATACGAAATATTTTCTGTTAAGTGATTTGAGATTGCAAAATGTGGTGGATAATGGAGTTTTTCGCAAAAATGAATAGTTTCAAAGTTAAAAAAAGGCGAACATTTTGGGGTTTTCGCGATTTTGACCATGTTCCGCCTGAGCCCGCTCTAGCACTTACGCCGCCCGGGGCAAGAGGACAAAATTGCCGCCCCTTAGGTGATATACTAGGCAGATTGATAGTATAGGTAATATGTACGTCGATTTCTTCAGTGTGGAACGTCTTTGGTTTATTTTTCTGGAGAATCATGGGCGTAGCCCGGGATTTTGGGGAGGCGGGGCAGGAATTGACGCTCCATCCTCCTTCCCCCTGTCCGATGATCAAGGATACATTTTTGTCTTACTGCTGTACTACCTCATAAAAAATCGATGCTCTACGTATGAAAATTTCCGTACTACAAATCTGCGGGTTGTTAGCGCCTGGTGTCACGCGAATTTTAAGAAATATTTCAGTCTGGTTGTGTCAGTTATTCAGAGACAGGGATTCTAAAAGTCTATTATCCGCACAATTCTGTTGATATAGGTGATATACTAGGCAGATTGCTAGTAGGTAATATGTACGTCGATTTCTTCAGTGTGGAACGTCTTTGGTTTATTTTTCTGGAGAATCATGGGCGTAGCCCGGGAGTTTGGGGAGGCGGGGCAGGGATTGACGTTTCACCCTCCTTCCCCCTGGCCGATGATCAAGGATACATTTTTGTCTTACTGCTGTACTACCTCATAAAAAATCGATGCTCTACGTATGAAAATTTCCGTACTACAAATCTGCGCGTTGTTGTTGGTGCCTGGTGACAATCGCAATTTTAAGAAATATTTCAGTCTGGTTGTGTCAGTTATTCAGAAACAGGGATTCTAAAAGTCCATTATCCGCACAATTCTATTGAGATAGTTTTAGGCCAGGGGTGTCAAACTCAAAACCTGGCCCGGGCCAAATAAGACTCTCCTCAGGTATAGATGGGCCGCAGGAGAAAAATTTCAAAAACTTTTATATAATCGTATTACGAGAGTTGATTACAGAATATTACTTTTAAAATGTGACCGAAAGTCTGGATCACTTTAGCGCAGTGGTGACCCAGTTCATGCTCCCCTTGCGAGATCTGCTGATCCTGCCCCCCGCCCCCTAATGTCATGGGCAAGGAATGCTTTAGGTTGGACATACGTTTCATCCAGGAATCCATTGCCGCAATTTACATTGTTTGAACATTTGTTTGTGTGCATCCCATATTTTGGAACTACTGAATTTTAGGAAGTATTATTTAAATTTAATGATTTCCGCATCCTGAATTTCGTCATGAGCAAAATTGATATTGATATTACTGGAGCGACCAAAATCCATAAATTTTATTTAAAAAAAAAAAACTTTTAAATACTTCATCAGCCGTATCAAGAGATTTTTTATTTTTTTCTCGACCTAAAATATTTTCAGCGGTATTCATCAAATGGATTTTGTAGCAGCGAATCGACGAAAATACAATTTTTGCCATTTTTTAAAGCTTTGCAACAAACGATTACCTCCTGGTGTACATATTTCGAAAGAAGTTCGCAAGAAAACCATAATTCATTATGGCAAGCAAGCCCTAATTTATTAATAGTATCAATATTAGAGTTGTGAATTTTTAGAATCGGTGGACAGCCATTGTCTAGCCCCATTTAAAATGATTCGATACCAGCGTGTATTTCGTGTCCTATATAAGAGGATCGTACACGGTACACCTTTGCCTGGTTGAGTCCGGTAATGCCTCTCCTGGTATTACATGACGCGCTGCATACGTAGTTAGTTAGAAATTTTTTAATATTAATATTTTTAATATTAATTTCTGCGGAGGTTCAATATTTTTTAGGGGACGTGCTCTTCTCCGATTCAATAGAAAAAAATAAAGTTTTGGAGCTTACTTCGGAAGTAGGGCGAGTGTCAGAATTTTAGGATTCTAAATGCAGCACTTTGTATCAGTTGTGGGCTCTTCAAAGCCTCGCTAGGACTTTGCATCTTCAAAACACAACTTTCAACTTTTTATTTCATCTTTAGGGAACGAAATCCCACTAAATGGAAAATTGATATTGATTTTTTCCTTCTGGCTTTTATCAACTTTTTTTTATTAGAGTGCTAGCCAAATGGCCGCTCTAAAATTTGGCGCCCCGGGCGACCGCCCGGCTTGTGTTTTTTCAACTTAGGGGACAGCTTTGCTGACCCAGACTCGAGAAAAAAGTCAAGGGTGGCTTCCAAATTGCCACATAGGCATTGCAGTTAATTTCAAAATATTTTGAAATAATAATAATAATAATAATAAAATTAAAAAAAAAACAAATTTCATTAAAAACATATTTTCACGGTTAAACCACATTTGATTGAAAATAAGAATTTGACAAACGAGGTTTTTAATATGGATTTATTTATATGTAGTATGTATATCGAAGACAGTCAGGCAATATACATAAGATGTCGCATAAGATTTCTGTGAAACAAAGATCAATATGTTTAATGTTGTGTATACATTGTGATAAATTTCATCACGTTGTCCAAGTACATACACTCCCCGACAATAGGATAGACGCACTCAAATTTGCGACGTAATTTTTTGAATGTTGAGAATATTTCGATTAAATTTTATATTTAATTCTCTTTTGCGATGCTGCGTGTTAGCTAGCAACAATGAACCGAAAATTTACCAAATCCAAACGGTAAATTCAAGTTTATCATTTTGCGACTGTTACAAGTGCGACAATAGGATAGACGCACCTACAAAAATTGGTAGTTAAACAAATGTTTTAAATTTTTTTATACATTTTTTTATTATTAATAATGCGTATATCCTCCATCATTGCGTACGACTTCAAAAAGTCGCTTTGACAAGGAATTGTACAAACTTTTGAAGTAGTCTAATGGGACTTGTTGAAAAGCCCCTTTGATTGCCGGTATTAGTCCTTCCCTGTTTTCGAACTGTCTTCCATCCGCATAAATTTTTCGCGACAACCACCCGCATAAATTTTCAATGATATTAAGATCAGGAGACATAGCTGGCCAGTCCAGAACTTCTACGTTTTGGTTTGCAAACGATTGCTTTACACAACGTGCGGAGTGAATATGGGAGCATTGTCCTGTTGCAGAATCCATCGTTGGCCGTTGAAGTTAGTTTTCTGAACTTCCAAAAGTTAAATGTAGTCCGCAGAGGTTTTCCGGCCTTCCACCACAGCCAAATCTATGACACCATGGTAAGAAATTGCAGCCCATACCATGACGGAACCGACAGCACTATTTTTTTTTTTCATCGGAAAATATCACCTGATGCCATTGATCGGTCCAATGAATGTGAGTCCGGCAGTACTCCAAACGAGCTACTTTATGACGAGGGAGTAAAGGCGGTTTTTTCGTGAGTTTTTTTCCGTTTTAGTAGATGCGGACACGTTTTACGCACTCTTTGTACTGTCCGTACACTGGCAGAAGTTCCAACCTTTGCTTTGATCTTCGCAGCAAATGACTCAGAATTCGAGGCTTCTCGTATAATTGCCCTACGTTCTCGTTCTGTTGTAGCTCTTGTTGTACGTCCTTTTTGGTTTTTACCATACATTTCCGGATTTTTAAAAAAAAAACTACCAATTAATTTGTCACTTCGTCCAGTTTTGGTTGCAATTCGTCGATTGGAAAAAATTTCTCGTTTTAAAGCGACAATTTTCCCAATCTCTTCCTTATTCAATGTTGTGCCGCGACCCATTTTTTTCAACACAAGAAATTGTTATCAGTGGTACAACGGTAAATTAGAAAAAAAGTCAATTGGAATTGTTTCCGAACACTTAGCACTTTCAAAATTGAAAACAAACTGATGCGTCTATCCTATTGGCGCACTTGTAACAGTCGCAAAATGATAAACTTGAATTCACCGTTTTGATTTGGTAAATTTTCGGTTCATTGTTGCTAGCTAACATGCAGCATCACAAAAGAGAATTAAATATAAAATTTAATCGAAATATTCCCAACATTCAAAAAATTACGTCGCATTTTTGAGTGCGTCTACCCTATTGTCGGGGAGTGTATATGCTATTTTCTTCATATGAAAAAATACAGGAAAGAGTCCCAGTCTCTTCATGTTTCGTATAGTTTCGCTATCAAAGAAGCATGCTCACGGCTAATATGGCCTTCATGTATTATGTCCTCAGATTGACGACAACACCATACAGTTCACCGGAATTAATTGAAGACAACGTTTAGTGGTGGATTTCATGATAACAGAACACTAGAGTTAGGTGGATACTGCTTTGATTTCACCCCTCCTGATTCGTCTAAAAAATGTTGAGCAAACATTTCATGTGTGATGGATGACGATATCTAGAAACTAGAAGATCTCGAATCGATGTACGGAATGTATTTCACGGGTTTTTTTAGTCAACCATATTATGTGTGCCGATGCGGCCAAACTGATATGAAGCGCCATGCAATTGGGGGTTGGGTTTTATTATCATAGAAGGCATATAAATTATGAATACTGTTTGTATAAACAAAGTTAGTATGCTCCCTTCAGTTCTTGTTGCGATAGAGAAAGAGAGCTTATTTTCATTTTGTTTATTGAATAAAAATAGGCCAGTCAATAAAGCGAAAAATAAGGCGTTAGGTCGCAAAAAATTGCTCGGCTCTGGTTTTTTGGGATATTGTTAGGATAGATACCAGAAGTGTACCACCAAGTTTGCAACTTCGAAAAACCTGTGCTAACCCCATGACCCTCAAAAAACTTCAAAATTGTCGGACTTTTTTCATATTTTTGTTTGTAATTTCTAAAAGGTGCTTCCTACAAGTAAGTTGTCCACTACACTGTTAAAGCTAAGAAAATCTTCTTTAATTTGAGTGTAACCCGAGCTTTGTAGGCGCAAAGGATCCCAAGATACAGCACTTAAAACATTGTTTTTTGAAAAAAAGTTCGAAATTGTAATTTCAGTCATGTTCCGAGCTAAATATCGGCTTAAATGCGCATTTTACAGAGAAAGTCATGTGACATGAAGTTATAAACCAGTTCCTTAGCTGTATATATGTCGGAACGAATGGAATCAGACCATGGGGTCATAGGGCTGCCCCTGAAAATTAGGTTCTTCTAAGAAAAACTTTTTTCTTTATGTACCAATATTAACCAAAATTCACCCAAGTATGTTGCTGGTTAAGCCTAAAAAAATATCTAGGAACGGGTGAAATCGGAACACTACGGTATAGGGCTGTCATACAAACCAGCCTCTGGAAATTAGGTTCTTTTAAGAAAAACTTTTTTCTTTATGGGCCAATCTTAACCACCCTTCCCCCAAATATGTTTTTTAGTAAAGCTTCAAAACATATCTAGAAACGGATGAAATCGGAACACTAGGTCATAGGGCTGTCATACAAACCAACCAATCAATCAGGTTCTTCTAAGAAAAATTTTTTTGTTTATAAACCAATCTTAACCAAATCTCACCCAAATGTGTTCCTAGTAAAGCGTCAAAACATATCTAGGAATGGATGGAATCGGAACATTACGTCATAGGGCTGCCATACAAACCTCCTAAAATACAATTTCGGACTTTTTTTTTTACAAAAAAAGCACATTTTTTAAAGTGCTGTATCTTGGGAGCCTTTGCACCTACAAAGCTGGAGTTACACTCAAATTAAAGAAGATTTTCTTAGCTTTGAAAGTGCAATGGACGACTTACTTGTAGGAAGCACCTTTTAGAAATTACAAAGAAAAATATGAAAAAAGTCCGTAAATTTTGAGGTTTTTTGAGGGACACGAGTTTAGCACAGGTTTTTCGAAGTTGCAAACTTAGTGGTACACTTCTAGTATCTATCCTAACAATATCCCAAAAAACCAGACCCGAGCAATTTTTTGCGACCTAAAATCGGTAATTGACTGGCCTAAAAGGAAATGGAACGAAGATAAAATTGCATCGAATTTGGATCGATGACATTTATTTATAAAATGATTGATTTTTCGGAAGAAATGTATGTATGTAACAATTTGGTTTCAGATTTACTATAAAGAGATTGATTTTATCGGTGGATCAGAGATGTGTCCATGATTTTATATGAAGAGGGTTCGGAGCATTCAACTCCCCCTTCTCTCAAGCCAAAGCACAAAATAATGGTAAACAAATTGCAAAAAGCAAGTAACGTAGCTATTGTCTACGATGCGCCAACCTTACAAGCGGTTATGCTTATGATAACAAATAGATAGAGAATAAATGCTTAATACTATGTATACATATCAAAACAAGAGGTAAAAAAAATCCATTACTTACCATTATCTATAGTTTGGGCGAATTTCTCCAAACCCTCGATTGGAGCATTTTGTGCATTATTGTCCGACATCATATACGTTCCGCCGCCCTCCTTTTCCAAACACTCTTGTGCCAATTGCATCGAACTACTAACCGACGACCACATCGATTCAAACATTGACGTACCATCTGTTTGTCGGGCACGCGGTCTTATGGTCATAAAAAGTTCCGAGACTTCCAGATGACTGTCAGCGGTCATGAGGGCATTCCAGGGTACTGTCACCGAAACCGAACCAATATGTCCGCCAACCACTTCAATATTCCAGCCCTGACTCTCGCACAGTTCATTCAATGCCTGCAATATATAGTAAAAAATAAATGTGTGTAATTAGCTATGATTGAGGGTAATTAGATAGTAGCAATTTTGTATTGTTTGTTAAGTACGTACATACTATGCACATACTAGAAACCTATAAAGACCGTTCGTCAATCTAGCCCGCGTTGATTTATGTTGCAGAGGAGCAGTTGTTGGGGAGGTAGTTGAAAATGAATGAATGGTTAATGATTTGCATCTGCCACGGGGGTCATTCGAAAGGTTTAGCATGTATGTACATATCCGCAAAATACAGCATGTGTGTCGACTAAAAGAATTAGTTAAACCTAAGTGGAAAGTTGGTAATGTAAAGTATATTTTTTTTTCATTGACAAAGGGAAACGTTTTCTGCGATATTCGAATTAATATTCAACCCCAAACCAACCAACAGTTGGTCAATGAGGTTCTACCATAAAGTAAGTATGTAATTGGAATAGAGATGAAACTCCATATAACATTTAAGCCTCGTCTCCATTGTAAACATTTGTTGCTGAACTGTTGTGAAAAAGTTCAAAATATTGTCTGCGAACAGTTGCGCAACATTTGACTGAACTTTTCTGAACAGTTGCCGAGCAAGAATCTATATTGTTCGTGAACAGTTGCGCAACATGTTCGAATACTGTATATAAACTGCTTCGCAACAACGTCAATTATTTAATTATATGACAGTTCTATTTATTTGTGTGATTTGTGAATTTCTTGTAGGTAGTATGTAACTAGCGCAATAATTTGTCGATAAGAACCAATATTATTTATTTTATTGACCTTACGCGCTTATTGTCGTCACTTTAATTAACATTACTACAAAAACTGACATGTCCGGATCAAACGCATCAGAAGAACAATCTTTCCTTCGCTAGTTTTAATGTTGGCACTTTGGCGGCCAGCGTTATTTTTCCGAGGATTCGAGGGCTATTAAGTCTCCAATTGCACGGTCGGTCAGTGGTCAGTTCGGCGTAACTTCGTCGAAAACCGTGAATGGTTACCAGCTTATATCATCGATTTTCGTCATATCTCCCGAAATGAAAGTGATTAAAGAAATCAAAACGAAGCTATGCTCTTTGTTGCTAAAGTCTATGCTACCGATTCATGAAGAGCGGATGGTCAAGAGAACAGTCAAGCCGGAATATTCTATTATATTTGTTTGTCTCATTAACAATAAATATATAACTCATATGAAAAAAAATTGTAATTCATTTATATGAGAAATATTTAGAATCTTGTTGATAGGTCCCGCTTATAAATACTCATTCTACCTCCTTAGTCGCCTTACACGAAAGTTCGGGTAGAAGGTTTTTTTTTCTCCTCTTATAGTCCTGACACACTAGGGCATAAACTCGTTCCGTAAACCGCTAAAAGCTCTGAGCTTTTCAAACCACGATACCCTGACACACTACACATTTGCGGGTTACGAAAGTCAAAATATTACAAACGAGCTTTTGCGTTATGTCATACATTGTGTCAGAAAACATAAATTTAGTGGTTTTGTAGACCTCTGCGTTCAGAATTTTTTTTGTGCCCTTCATAAAATTGTTATTAAAACAATTTTTGCGCAGGAACTGTGTTAGAGATTGCAAGCTATACAATTTTCATCTGGATGAGTGTTTGAAGAGTATGTAAGTACATTTGTTTTTGTTTTGTTTGTTTTATCCCTCCCCGATATCAGTCCCATTGAAGAATAAATAACGTATCATTTCAGTCCAAACAATTAGAAAGGAAGACCTAATGACTTGCCGAATAATCATGCGTCAGCTGTAAGACACCGGATGGATAATAAATTAACATTTGAATCTCATTCGTAAGACGACGCTCGAAAAAATACATATTACTCGGATTTTAAACTTTTGGGAGCTGGTTGGGCGCTCAGATACATACTTACTTTATGTACTCATGCACTCTTCCTCTTGTCTTATTATTATAACAAGATAAACTTATTTATTAAAATAAACAAAAATAAGAAAAATACATAAGTATGTAAATCACAAGGAATTTTATTGATAGCATCTCAATTGACATAATACTGCATTCAGCATTCTTCACAGTTCTGTCCACTATCCGATTAGTCCAAATCTGATTTTTCTTTCTGTCTTCGACAAAATTTATCAGATGAGACAAGCTTGAAACTGCACCTATTTGATCTTCTTATAATATGTAATAATTTGTTTGTATATTTTAAATATAGGTACTCTACATTATAACTTATCAATTGTTAAATTCGATGAAATGACATGGTATTTATGATATTTGTGACAATTGACCCTGACATTGTAAAATTACCCCACGCCAGCTAAAATCAAATTAGAACTTTTCGGTGGTTACAATGAAGGTTTAGAATTGAAAGCTCCACCGAATTGCGGGTTATAACGAGGTTATGAGAGCTTTCATAAACTCCAAACGGCTCATAAACTCGTTATAAACCGCATATAAACTCGTTCTCGACTCATAAACTGCATTCGTTCGTAAACTCGTTTAGGTGTGTCAGGACTATTACGCTGATAATGTGAGATAGTAACGTCCCGAAGAGAAACAAAGGAATTGGTCGGAGCTCCTTACTGGACTGCATACCTAAGGGTCAGCATTTTACCGCAACTCAAAACATATAAAAATCGGTCGTAGTCTTTCACCAGCCTGTATCTTCACTCTTAAGGGATGGATTGACCTCGAACCGTTTTCCGATTGTAGCTGGAATTCCCCAACATTTGATACATATTCAACGACAGTAAGTATACATTTTCATTGAGAAAATCGCAGCGGGCAAAAATTTCACTCTTGAGGATGCATAGACATTTACAAGTAAAGAAAATCGGTAAGCTATGCCTCTCTTTAAGTGGGAACATGCCGTATACGACCATAAGATCGAATGTTGCTCGAACTACCATATGTGTAGTCGTACGATGGAAAATATTAACTTTGGACCCAAATATATTTTGATTGTTATGGTTTGGTCTAAAAATTACCTAAAATCTTTCATTTTAGCTAAAACTTAATCAAAAATTGTGATTGAAAATTTTCGCTTCTTATAAAATTGTCCCAATTCGTGTAATGTTCAGCCGTGTTTTCCATTTGAATGGAAAACATCGAACATCCATAAATCACCTACGAAAATCAGTGCAACAGTTCAGCAACAAGCTCGAAACGAAATTGAGCTGTTCGCGTTGAGCAATGTATATAATATTCCAAGCATTATATACATTTCCTATCCGCACATGTACGGAAATTTTGGACCACGCCGAGATTCGATCTCTGGACCTCTAGATTACTAGCATCGTAGAGTGCGACTCAACCAAGTGAGTTAGCCACAGAGCGTGTTTGAATGAAATGCGCATTGCTGCCAATGAAATCGTCAACCAGCGACACGGGGGATATGATTTGTGTTTGGATCGACTTCGTAGTGGCATGGTGTATTGCATGTATGTCCATATAAAGAGATAGGTTGGTTTCTTGTTTTTTTCGCGCTGTTTGATGCTGATAGAGAGATATGAACATGAGAGGCATAATTAGTTTTCAGATCGGCTTCCATTTATCATTGGGAATTTATATATATACATATATATATCCGTATCGGATGTTCATGTGTTATAGATTTGTAGATATTAAACGAATGGATAGTCGTAGGTAATGTAATAATGGATTGATCTACTAAATAGCCTTTGTGAAAATGTACAGTGCTGTCCAACCCAGTTCGTAGCGTATGCTCAAAGGCAAAGGCGGCATTCGAATTTGAGAAGAATTGTTGTTATACAAATTTATTAATGGGTCAAAGAAGTAACATTTGTGGAAATAGGCTGTGCAGCACAATCCGGTTTGTAGCGTACGCTTACGTATAAGAAAATTTCGGACGGCGCGGCGCATGTATTTGCAATGAATTAATAAAGATAGCGGTGGATAGATCAGTTGTGGGAACATACGGTGCATCACAACCGAGTATTTCCCCTAGAAATCAGGACTACCATTTTGGGTAACAAACATTTTTTTCTTGTTTTTGACATCAAATTTTGTTATCAGCGACCCAAAATTGTTTTAGTGTTACTTGCCACGGCGAATGGACGAGTATTTATCCGAGAAAACAGGGGTACCATTTTGGGGCGGGCAATCCCAATTTTTTTTTCTTGTTTCTGACCTCAAATTTGAAATTACCTAAGTGTTTCTGCCACACCGTATTTCCACAAGACAACAGGAGTAACATTCTGGGGCGGGCATCCACAAAAAATTTTTCTTGTTGCCTTACCTACGACAATCCATTCATTAATACCCACAATTATCTACAACACTATATAAACATGCCGTAAGTAACGGGTGGGCCAATTACAAGTTTGTTTTTAAATCATAGATTAGTTTGACACTGACAGCTGTTTTTTGCTCCAAATCTGGATAGAAAGTCAGTATCATACCTCCGCTGAACGGAATGAGTCGCTTTACGCTTGAAAAACGTTGAGAAATATTGAAAAATTATTTTCAAAGTGAGTGCTGTCTAGCCCAAACAGTGCGTTTATTGAAAAGAAGTTTTGGCCGAAATGAAGCCCCCACCGAGCGTCACGTACGCAAGTTTGTGCAAAAAGTTGGTGAGACTGGCATGCTACTGGACAACACTCACGGTCCCCGTCGTCGTACGGTGTGCACAGATGAAAATGTGGCTGCTGTAGCCCAGAGTGTGAGACTCTATCCACGAACATCAACACGCCATCGATCTCAACAGTTAAACATTTCACGCACTAGCCTGAAAAGAATTCTGCACAAAGATCTCGGATTATTCCCTTACAAGGTCCAATTGACTCAGCAAGTAAAGTCGCACGACCATCCACTTCGTTATCGCTACGCAGTTTGGGCCTTAGATCAGCTTGAATTGGACATCGATTTTGGGCGAAAAATTATCTTTTCTGATGAGGCGCATTTTCATGTCGGCGGCTACGTTAATAAACAAAATTGCCGCATCTGGGGCTCGGAAATTGTCGAGAAGCCAATGCATCCACAGAGAGTGACAGTTTGGTGCGGATTGTCAAGTGGTGGACCATTTTTTTTTTTCAAAATGAGGCTGGTAACAACGTTTCAGTCAACGGTGTGCCTTACCGAGCCATGTTATCCGACTTTTTTTTTACTGAAATTGAAGACATGGATTTGGACGACCTCTGGTTCATGCAGGATGGCGCGCCATGATACACAACCCATGCCACAATCGTGTTATCAGCCGTCTTGGCGATGTCAATTGGCCGCCTCGGAGTTGCCATTTGACCCTTTTGGACTTTAATTGTGGGAAACTGTGAAGGACCGATGTTATGCCAACAACCCAGAAACGATTCAAGCACTTAAGGCCAATATCATCCAAGCAATCCGTGAGCTACAGCCTGACACCATCAACAGGGTCTTGGAAAATTGGTGTGACAGAATGCGCTACTGCGACGCCAGCCGGGGCAGCCACTTGAATGAAGTTGTGTTCCATCATTAATGGGAGCTTACCTACTTTCTAATAAAGCCAAAAGACGTGGAAAAAATTAATTTTATTGCATTTTTAAAAACGAACTTGTAATTGGCCCACCCTGTATATATGTATATAGCAAATACCGATAGTACTACAATCGTAGCGCCATGTCACGAAGCCGATTTGAAATCATATACCCATATCAACACCAAACAGCAGCAAATCCCACGAGCCTGCGCCGCTATAAAATCCCATTGAAAAATTAGGTTTTCCTGCCATGGAAACAAATCGCATCGTCTCGCTACAAATGGAATCGCATCATCCGGCCCGACATCGCATTGAGTGTGCACACATCGCATCGCCCGGCGCGAAAAGTTCGGCATCGCAATGTTTGTGTAGACGCCCTTAGGATCACTAAGAAACAAAGCGTCGAGATGAGCTGCCGATTCAAAAGTGTTAATTTTTCAAATATCTATGTTTATTAGGCCAGTCAATAAACCGAAATATAAGGCGTTAGGTCGCAAAAAATTGCTCGGCTCTGGTTTTTTGGGATATTGTTAGGATAGATATCAGATGTGTTCCACCAAGTTTGCAACTTCGAAAAACCTGTGCTAACCCCGTGACCCTCAAAAAACCTAAAAATTTTCGGACTTTTTTCATATTTTTGTTTGTAATTTCTAAAAGGTGCTTCCTACAAGTAAGTTGTCCACTGCACTGTTAAAGCTAAGAAAATCTTCTTTAATTTGAGTGTAACCCCAGCTTTGTAGGCGCAAAGGATCCCAAGATACAGCACGTTAAACATTGTTTTTTTGAAAAAAAGTTCGAAATTGTAATTTCAGTCATGATCCGAGCTGAATATCGGCTTAAATGCGCATTCTACGGAGAAAGTCATGTGACATGAAGTTATAAACCAGTTACTTAGCTGTATATATGTCGGAACGAATGGAATCAGACCATGCATCGGGCCATTCTTTATGTACCAATATTAACCAAACTTCACCCAAGTATGTTCCTGGTTAAGCCTCAAAAATATCTAGGAACGGGTGAAATCGGAACACTACTTATAGGGCTGTCATACAAACCAACCTCTGGAAATTAGGTTCTTCTAAGAAAAACTTTTTTCTTTATGAACCAATCTTAACCAAACCTCACCCAAATGTGTTCCTAGTAAAGCCTCAAAACATATCTAGGAATGGATGGAATCGGAACATTACTTCTTAGGGTTGTCATACAAACCTCCTAAAATTTCGGACTTATGACTGGCCTAATATGGAAAGCCCCAACATAGAGCTGCGACCCCCTATAGAAGGCAAGCCACGGGGTTCTACTATATTTTCGTACCATATAGCTGAACTAATATCATATTTAAAATTAGTTCTAAAATAAATCCTAGATCTAAAAGTAATAGGCTCCAGTTTTCACACTCTATGTATAACATAAATCATATCTGGCCTTAATTTGCTTCTGGCGAGACAGGCCACCACCCGCAATTGGTAATCATTTCACATGCAACTTCCAACAGCTTACCAAAGACACACTCACTTCCAGTCCAGTCCGAATACGCTTCTTCTTAAACCTATTCCGAAATCGACCAAATCTAAAAATGGAAATCTATTTAAGGCCATTATAAAACGACTGGTGAAATATCGAATTTGCATATTACTCGCACCATGAAGATTAAAACAGAATTTGAAAGAAGACTGTTTGCGACTAGTTTGCACAAAGGTCTCTAAATTTAATCTTTTTTTATTATTATTCTCGTTCATTACCCACTTATTGCCATTAAGTTTACTATTTCCGCATGTTCGCGTCGAGCAAAAAGTTTTATGTGAATATATTTGACTTTATAGCATGTATTAAAACACATGTGTCAAGTATGACACATTCAATTTGGAAATCTCTTTAATAAATTTACAGCTGATATACGAAAAGAGGCAAGATAGAAACAAGTACATGACAAAAACCGAGAGCAGCAGGTTTTCAAATTAGGTCAACCCAATGAAATATGTATGTATGAATGGCCTTTTGAGTAAATTTTCCACTCTCAACATTTGTTTTATGCCAGACAAAATGCAACAAGTTCGACATGACTCTATGGTGCCAAGAAGTAACTTGCCTAAATTTTCGAAATTATAGTTTTTTTTTGTTCAAAGACTATCTATCTTAGTTCCAAATAAAGCTGTTATCGTTATCTTGGCATTTTTTTTTGTAGAAAGTACTCAAGCACGTTGTGTATTGTATTGTAAAGTAGATCGTAGACGGAGAATAAATATATTTACTTGGACACATAGTGGCAACAACTATTAACTATTTACAAAAATAAAAGAAAAACTACGACACATCCAACTGAATTGCGACGTACGAGAAACTAGAGGTGTGTTGTCTCTTGTCTGTCTGTATGGTGAACTATCCCAATAGGAAAAACAGAAGCACTTCCAATAGAAGCGACGTTGGAGCGCTTTCTCGCCATTTCCAAATGTGCTTCGGAGGAAGCGCTTCCACAGAAGCGTATTTACGAATGGTGAGAAAGCACTTTAAGATCGTAATAGAAAAGCATCGACTATTTGCGACGATTGCAGCACACGTCTAATATACACCGTTGTTCTAGATAATTTCATAATGTGAAAAGTGTACGTCATTCATTCGTCTTGTTGAATTTAAAGCGTTCAAGTCGAGATTTTTTGCAGCAAACTTGTAATTTGGAAAAAGAAACGGATGAACATATTTTCCTAATAAATTTGGAAATTTTACAATGCATCATGTTCATGTTTTGGAGCGCTTATAGCACACTGTTCCAGTAGTGCTTACCACTCACTTCTCTAGAAGCGCTTCTGGAGCGCATCTTAAGGAACTGCTTGCCTCCGCGGACATGCAATGTTAAAAAGTACATGAAGAGGAATGGAGATGGGAAGCGCTTCTCTGCTTCCCGAGAAGCGCTGCTTTTGCCCTTCTGAAGCGCTCTTTTTCCTATTGGGATAGTTGTTTTGTAATGCAAAATGAAAATTCAGTACGCAAATACGACAGACGCTTTTTATTAGCATTGAAAAAATAATAAATTCATAAAAATATGACTACGAGACCGCGCTTATAGGTAGGGGAGTTTGTGTTGTATATTTTGAGTGCGTCTTTAAGGTAAATAGTCATAATAATATGCGGAAACTGAAAAATAAACAATGTAATGTTTACGCAATTTTACAGAACGTTTCTCCTCTTGTATTATAGGAAATTTGTTTAGCCAATTAGCACGCGTTATTACTCCTACTCGTCATGTGCGAATAAGCGGAAACATATGCGTAGATTGAGAGTTTATTTAGCTAGTTTCGTTTTAGATTTAGGGCCATTAGATAAGATGTACGAGAACATCTTATTTAATGGTTAGTTTAACGTATAGAGAAGACGTACAAATTTTTTTTTTAAGCTTTTAGATATTGAATTGATGTTTGCTTGTTTTGCATAGTCATGCCCTATTTTGCTTGGTTACGCCATCATCTGAAATTAAAAAAAACATTGCGCAATTTCATAAAATTGCGTAACCAAGCAAAATATGGCATAACTATGCAAAATAAACAAAAATTCAATTCAATATAATGTAAAAGCTTTCTGAAAATTCTGTACGTCTTCTCTATACGATAAGCCTAACCATTAGATGTACGAGAAATGGGCCCATAATATATTTTGATTAAATTTATCGTACAGTTTTCAGATTCAATGCTAAACAATTGTAAACGGTCCTTAGACACAGGCTGCACTACGCCTAAAAATTGCTTTGTATAAATTAAATTAAATTAATTAAATTTCAAAAATAAATTTATGTTAAATAAAAAGTGCAACGTTTTATAGTGTAGAAACAGAAAGTCACGGTTCGAAAAAAAATGTGTCAGTATGGAAATTGAGCTCCTGACAATTTTTTTCCATTCTACTTGTTTGTTTGATTTTAATCAGCTGGCATAACAATGACTGAGTCTTTATCGATGGCTTATCGAACATATAGAATAGAAAAAAAATTCATTGAAATCGGGTCAAATTAGATCGATTTTCTATAATCAAGGGTGATAGTGTATGAAGTATGTGGATAAATATAGTGGTTCCAGCTATACATACAATAGTGGATGATAGTACAGCTCATTTGGGTAGAATTAATCTTCCACATGACCCGTCTATCTTTAACCGCTATACAATTTTTGCATTTTTTTTTTTTTTGTAAATAGTTTCAAAAAGCTCGACTTGCCGAGCGAAATCACTATTTGCCACACTCCCAAATATTTAATCCGAGATTTGACTTCTTTTTCTAAGACTGCACAAAATTTTACATAAAATAACTCTTTCCCCAATTAAATAATTAAAAAAAGCTTACCAGATACTACCATTCAAACTTTAAAGAAATTAGTAAATATATTTTTCATTGAAAATTTAAATTGTAAAATCGTAACGGTACTTTGAACTGACAAATGTATTTTACAAAGTTGACAAAAGTTGCCTCATTATGTTAGCTTTCGAAAGACACATAAAAATTAGGGTCTTAGTACATATTTGGAAAATTGCAAATCGTACGTATATGAGCTTTATGCGCTTTTAGGCGAAATTCTTGGCTAGTTAATCTTAAAGGTTCAAGGTGCAATATTTAAAGTTTTCCGCCAAAAACGGTGAACCCATGAAAAAAAATATTATAAGCAAGAATTAAAGCTAGCTAAATTTCTTATAAATACATACATACATATGCGAAATTAGTAACGGTTCTTTCTACACTGAACCAAATCGTTTGTCGATTATGAAAAAACGGCTAGAAGAAAAACAGACAACGAAAAGCTGCCAATGAATATTTTTCTAAATTGGAGATGCGGTCGCATTAATCCAAGTAAAATCCTTATTACAATATTTCATCCAATAAGGTACAAGTCCATTCTTATCAATTTTTGCTCGAAAATTTACCGTTATCGACTTATTTGCAAAAAACTGATTTGTAAAACTGTTTTTTTTTTCAACTTTGACACGCTGTAACATTTTACATTAGATAAAGCAAAGCAACCCATATAATGTACCATGCGTTAGTCCAGAGTGGCTATGTGATCACTGATCTCACAACCCACATGTGTTTGACTCCAAATTTATTACACTATACACTCCAGGAAATAATTCTCTACTTCTTCTTCCTTGCCTTGTTCTTTATACCGCTCCATGGTTTCGCGTTGCTCGACCTGCGGTGTATTTCAAACGTCAAAATATTGTCGATGCAATTTTTAACCCTTCTGTCACCGCCTACGAGCTATTATGCCTAAGGTGTAGCTGTAGAATCTTCTGTGAAATTAATCTTATTTTTTGAAGAGGTCTAGTTTTGGTTCAAGAAACAGTTTACATACTATGTATATGTCTTGCGATGATACGCCGTTTTTTCCTTTCTTTAGACATAGTTTATATTTCGCCGAACGTTTGATCGCATTTGTGGTCGTCATTTCTTATGAATTATACCTGGAAACGGGTAGACCATATTGTTGAACGATATTTTTCATCAAGATATAGTATCAATGGTCTGTCTATAGGTCTATGTGCCAACCGAAGGGTTAATTATCACGTTGGCATTTTGAGAGAGTAACAAACATTATGCGGATATTATATTCTCAATTGTAAACAAAAATTTGACATTTGAATTAAATTTTTGTTTAGATGTGTGAACTGCGATAGTAATAATAAAAAAAAAGTAATAATAATAATTTATTGCAAAAAATATAAATATGTGATACAAAATTCAAAATACAAAGTAAAATTTCATATTATTTTTTACAACTCACATGAGCCTTAGGGGCTTGTGTGTGAGTGCTGAGAAATTCAGGCGGATGTTTTTAATTCAGGTTTAATTAAATTCAAGATAGGTATTCTAATATACTATGTTTAAAATAAATTAATATTAAACTATAATGTGGATTAAATCATTGTATACATTTGGATGATCAAAGATGTAATTTTTAAATATGATTTTAAAGTTTTGTGGTGATAAACTAGATTTAATATTTTCAGGTAACAAATTAAAACTCCTTGGTCCCAGGGAGGAAGCATGTGTATGTTTTACAAATTTCATGCACTTACTTAACTGAAAGGGATTTCGCGTTTGATTCCTAGTTAAATACTTTGTGCAGCGACTAGAAAATTTAGTACGATTTAAATACGTAAATTTATATAAAATAAAATTGAAAAGTTGTCGAACTCTCATTACTTTAAACTTAGAGTAGGCCTCAGTGGTTGACGAGTACATATTTAGGTTTATGTAAACATATTTTAACGACCATGTTTTGTAAATTTTTTAAAGGAGAAAGTGACGAGGTATAAGTAGATCCCCATACAAGTATGCCATATTGGAGGACGCTTTGAAAAATTGCATGGTATACGTTTCTAAGCAGATTAAGTGTTATTATACTTCGCAAAATATAAAACGTATGTAGTGTCTTTCTCAATTTTTTGCAGATATAGTTGACATGAGTTTCCCATTTTAATTGATAATCAAACATTATTCCTAAATATTTTACGGTCGTTGTACGTTCAATTATTACATTGTTGACAGAAATAATTGAAGTATTTTCTGATGCCCACTCTGGACTAACGCATGCAATGGGTTGCTATGCTTTCGCTAAGCATTACACCTACTGCTTTATGGTGAACAGTCCCTATGCCAAAGATAAAGAAAATTTTGTACCAAACAAATTCAGTGGCCTTTTTTTGGAAATGCTACCTACCATTAGGAGCAGAAATATACGCAGGAAACCCAAACAAGACAAAAACATTCATAAGTACCGTTAGAACATTTTTCAAGTGGTGCAAACTTAAATTTAAGCTTTCTAAATAATAACCTATCGATTTGTAAAATAATCTCAAACAGTGCCTAGCATGCAATCTGAAGCCGAATATTAACGGATCGCCTGCAGTATTAGGAATTGGGCTATAAGCAACGAACATAAGCATCCTATCGCCTTCCCATAACCATGGACCTTGCAGCAAAATAATACTGGATAATCTGACACATGATAATGGGAGCGCGTGTTTGGCACAGCGCCCTCTCTAATGGGGGGCAAGCCGGGTGGTCGCCCAGGGCGTCAAATTTTGGGGGC
This sequence comes from Microchrysa polita, assembly GCA_949715475.1. NCBI lineage: Eukaryota > Metazoa > Arthropoda > Insecta > Diptera > Stratiomyidae > Microchrysa > Microchrysa polita. The sequence goes on from OX454417.1 coordinate 23,228,800, forward strand.
GGCTTTTTGGCTAGTCCTCGAATAAGAAACAAGACCGAGGCTAATTTCGGGCGCGGCCGAAATTTGGATACCCTTTGCTCCCCTCGGGATAAAAGCCTTTTCGGGCTTACCTACGACTTGTATTAAACCCCCTCCCCCCATTCTTTTCCTTCTGTCTTCACAAAAGTTCCGTTGCGTCGGCAAAACCATATTTGTGCGGGGTTTGGTTGGAATAAGTGGGCAAATAAAAATATTTACTCAGAAAATTTATTGGGGGATGCGGGAGCATGGCCCCATAGTACGATTCCATTTGTTTTGACCTTTTTAGTTGCTTTGATAAAGACACATTAATTCAAGGTTTTGTGAAATTGGTGTAAAAAATGTTTCTTAGAAGAACCAAAATGGGGGGTTGGGTTTGTATGGCAGTCCCATGACCCCATGGTCTGACTTGATCCATTCTTACATATGTTTTGTGATATCAATAGAAACACACTTGTGTGAAATTTGGTTGAAATTGGTACACAAGTAAAAAAGTTTTTCTTAGAAGAACCTAATTTGGGGGGTTTGGTTTGTATGGCAGCCCCATGACCCCATTGTACGATTTTACCGATTCAAACATACAAACTGCCTGCAGTAAAAGGAAGCATTTGTGCAAAATTTCAGCTTCATAGTTTTTAAATTGGCCGAGTAAAACGCGTCGCAACAGACAGACAGAGAGACAGACGGACAGACGGACATCGCCCAATCGATTCCCCAAGTCATGCTGATCATATATGTATACTTTTTATATGGTCGGAGATGCTTCCTTCAACGCGTTACAAACTTCATGATAAAGTTAATAATATACCCTTTCACTCTATGAGCGAAGGGTATAAAAAGTGGAAAAGGCCAAAAAAATATTTATGTCAGCTTCGATTTAGTGGAATGACAACCAAAGAAACTACAGATAAAATAATAAAAAGGAAAGTTGTGTTTTAAAGAAAAAAAAACCTTCCCAATGATTGATACGAAGTACTGCGTTTGCAATCATAAAAAGCTGAGGAAAAATTGCCAAAATTGTACGTCTGTGACTCTGGCACCCGTCCTACTTCCGAAAAGCCAAGTGGGACCGCGTATGAAATGAGAAATAGGAAGTCGCGTCGCATAACACTCATCAAATAAAAGCGTTAAAATCAAACTGAGAGAAATTGTATGCCCGAAACTACTACTTTTCGCAGATGAGTTCCTTCAGTTGATTCCATAGAATTGCCAGAACTGCAACCAGTCTTAATATTTTTCTGGACATGCTAATAACCCAGATATTGCTAGGTTATCCTAGCTACCCAATTCTCTATAAAAATGATCAAGATGACGCATTTTATGAAAATAAACCACTGAAGAAATCAGTTTGCGAAGATGTTATCGAAAACTACTCCAAAATATTAGTGATGAAAACGAGCACCATTCTTTGGCAGTTTTCCAAGCAGTATTTTCTAAAATGTGTTGAGGGTTTTAGTGAAACAAATAATTTCGCATTATTTTTCAAAGAAGGTGGAACAGGTTTCTAGTGCATACTTTCTGGGCTTCACTCAGGGTCAAGATTATATTTCCTGAATTACTAGGGCATTGGTTCGAGTTCTACTATGACCATCAATTATTGTTTCAATTATAGCTCTATAATATTCCATAGAATTTTCTCTTGCAATAGTAATAGAAGCAGATTTCGTGATATAAAAACTGAAAAATTACATTTTTTTAAACCCTTATCATTACATTATTACTTTCGTGCCTTGTGCATTACCTCCGACAACCAATGTGAAAAGAATAAGTATTAATGCCATTTATAGGAGGCTTATTGAATGACACTGATATCTTATGAAAAAAAAAGTAGCGCGGAGTTAGCATTAAACCCATGACCATCGTATCGCCCCTCGTCCTACGCCTTAACCACTCGACCAATCTGAGCATTGCTCGCAATAAGTTGCAGTTGCTTCTATAGAAATAACAAATTTTTATAAGATCTGTTTTGCAATAAGTCTTTCTTTTCTCATGTGATTTTACCAACAGTGGCTATATAAAAACTGACAATCATTCGTTTGCAGTGAGAAGATTTTACAGTGTTTCAATCCACATATTTATCAATACAATGTACCCAGTTTTTGTGTAGAGATTTCTTGGGGGTTCAGAAATTGACAATCAGCCAAGACTATAAACAAATTCCAATGAAGATATTTGGTTTCCATTTTGGTATTCCAAAGTACTTCATCACTCTCAGCTCTTCCAAAAATTACGTAGCCCATACTCGTACAAAATTACGATAAACAATTTATCGAATGACAAACGTCATACTATTAGGATGAAACAACACTACCGATTATCTGCTATAGGAGAATATTGCATGTGTGTGTTCATTTGTGATTGATTGATTACATATATGTGTGTTTTGCCATCCAATAAACACAATAAAAGAGTATTAATGGAGAACTTTTTTAGCTTCATATATTAAGAACAAGTATTACAGAAGCATTACAGTACCATCTTTGAATTCCTCATACAATATACCTTTAATTTGCCTTGAATAGTACCTAAGAGCGGCAATTTGTCCTCTTGTCCGGGGCGGCGTAAGTGCAAGAGCGGGCGCTGGTTTGGCATGAGACTTTAATTAGTCAAAAGAAAATATAACTTTCCTGTAAGACGTCTCCAGAGTCTCCCCGCGGAGCACCTACGAGTCTCTTTCGAACCACCCCTGTTCCGCGGACTACACAGAGAAAAAAACCATCACTTAAATTTGAAGTGAAACATATTAAAAACAAAATTGGATCACATCAATAAATCATTTTAAAAACAAATAGTTTTATATTAAGTTTAATATGATTCACTTTAATGGTCTGTTCAAAATTGACTGAAACATACGATTTAAATATATTCAATTTTGTTTTAAAGTTGTTTCTTTTTGAAGGCTGTGTCCGTCACATGTACATAAGCCCGCCGCTTTTTTATTCAGTGCTAGTAATCTCCGATCTCTTAGGTGTAGGAAGTAAGACTACGTAACGAGAGGTGCTGGGTTCGATTCACAGTAGAAGCAAAGTGAGAAAATATTGTTAAAAATAAAAAAATAAAAAAATATAAAAAAAAAATAATAAAAAAAAAATTAATAAAAAAAAAAGGGAGATGGAGCTAAATCATATTTGAAAATGTTTGAATCATAGCTATTATTTTTGATTTTATAACGATTTTTTTCTCTGTGTACCTGTTGGAAAACAGTGCAGTAAAGAGTCAAAATGTATATTATGTTCACAAACATCTAATTTGCGCACTAAACAATCTGACAGAGTATAACCACATTGGGTACAAGCCCGTGTTAACAATTCTGCACACTATTTAATATGCATCGCAAATTTGTGAACCTGTACTTTTATGGTACGGAAATAAGTCACCGCAACCTATAAATGACTGCATAAAAAAGTCTATTTTGACGCTGGTCGTCGTGTCTAAAGTAATATATACGGCCACATTGTTACTCACTTTTGAGGTTACGCTCGTAAACAAAGTGATAGCTCTTTCGAAAATAAATTCAACGACAAAGAAAGAAAATACGGATAGTAAAGGAAAACAGTAAACAACACACATCTTGTGTTAATTATAAATTTATATTGAAAAACGAAATTAACCACCGTGTAGCTTTACCCACGAATGATACACGGTGTACAGTGATTATTATTATCATTTGTAAAGTATGACATATAAAGGTTATTGTCCGAATAAAAAGGTTTTTTTTTGTGCTCTCCCATACTTGGCTTGTGCACGGGTGGAATGTCAACATCCCCGAGACAGTACGATTAGATAAATGGATTTAAATTTTGTAGATATTCTTGAATGTAGTAAAGGCTACGTTTGTCATATAACCGCATCACATTAAATATACTACATGCGATATAAGTATGTACATATACTGATATGTTCGAGTTCTGTAGATGTACTCGTACATAATGATTTTTTCCAGAAATTGTATTATCAATGCGAAAACTTAAAAATATAACTATCGTTATCAATATGCATGAAATGTTAATTTTGAGGTACACTTTCATCATTGTATTGTCATTTTTATAAATCTAAATTCAAAAAAATGTTTTGTATTTTTAATATTAATTCATTTAATTTTTTTTGTCGTTCTACAACTGCTGGTTTGCATTTACTGCGTATAAATTTAACCAAACAAGGATATAATGGTGTTTTTAAGATTAAAACTGCAGTGGAAAACCAGTCAGGCAATTGTATTATTCGTCAACCAATGCAAATGAATTGTGTTAACCTGTTAACCCAACATTTCGAAATGCTTTAGATAACAACGATGATGGGTCACCATGTGGATCAACAAAGAAACATTGATCATCATTCATCATCAGTCATTATCTGCTTGAACGAAATACATATTCCACAATTTTACCTATTTAACCTACTCAGAGGAATTTCTTTGTTACACGTATTAATGTATGCACTATGTGTATGTTTGAAGGGATAACAAAAAGATACTTTACACACAACTATGAAATTGTGTATTTTTAAATATTGTGCAATACTAACGATAGTGAGTAACGAGTCATCTAGATTTGAATTTTATTATCCACTTCGAAAAGAAACTTTAGCAAATTAACGAACGCGTTTTCGTGATCGCAGTCATTAATGCTGATAAGATTTGACTACATACATCTATCAGCCATCGAAAAAACGCGTAAAAGAAAAATATACGATATTTCGATTGGACTGAACTACGCCAATCTATGAATATTGTCAAAGTATGTTGACCGATTGTATTTTTTTTGGCCTACATTATAATTCAGATTTGGAATAACGATTGAATAAGATAGTATGTAGTATTAAAATAATGCGCGTTTATAATAAAGTTCGTGAGCATCCATTCCACTCGTGATTGAAAATTAAATTTTTTTTTCAAATTTGACGATTATGTATTTTGTTCAGAGTGAATAGGTCATTTATTGTACATATTATGTTTTAAGTTTTTCTTGATACCAAACGGGTGAACAAACAAAATGCAATACCCAGTCATCACAAAGTCTGGACATTATAAAATTCAAAACAATTTTCGTCTATGACACAAAAACCAACTGAAACTCTATGAGGAACAACATAATTATCAATATACGTTTCAAGTTCAAGTTACTTGATTAACGCACGACCTTATTAAATACTATTTCTATTCCTAAGCCACACTATGTAGTTCGCTTTAGTCACTTCTAATCAGTGATGTTGTGAAACCAATTTTCCATAGTTTCTTCAACGTATTATACATTCGGCCTTGAAAATTGGAAAATTAAATGTAAGCGCGTACATACAAATGAAAAATTGAGGTCGTCTAAAAAGAATTTACATCCGAAACACTTCAACGATTCGCCTACAATACATTACTTCAGTAACGCAGTGTTGTTAGTTCGCACTCATTGTATACATATGTTCAGATTACAATATGGTGTATAATTTAGATTTTATGTTTCGTTTAAAATAGTTATCAAGAATATGAAAATCATCACAGTTTGCATTAAATATGACCAAAACCATATAGGCCAGTCAATAAACCGAAATATATGGCGTTAGGTCGCAAAAAATAGTTCGGCTCTGGTTTTTTAGGGATATTGCTAGAATAGATACAAATTCGAAAAACCTGTGCTAACCCCGTGACCGTAAAAAAACCTCAAAATTTTCGTAGTTTTTTTCATATTTTGGTTTGTAATTTCTAAAAGGTGCTTCCTACAGGAAAGTCGTCCACTGAACTTTTAAAGCTAACAAAATCTTCTTTAATTTGAGTGCAACCTCAGCTTTGTAGGTACAAAGGATCCCAAGATACAGATACAAAATGTCTTTTTTGTAAAAAGTCCGAAATTGTAATGCGACTTACTCTATGACGTGTTCCGATTCCATCTGTTCCTGGATGCGTTGAGGCTATTCCAGGAACACAGTTGGATGAATTTTGGTTAAGAATCAAAAAGAAAAGAAGTTTTTCTTACAAGAACCTAATGTTTAGAGGTTGGTTTGTATGACAGCCCTATGACGTAATGTTCCGATTCCATCCATTCCTAGATATATTTTGATGTTTGACTAGGAACACATTTGGGTGAGGTTTAGTTAAGATTCGTTCATAAAGAAAAAAGTTTTTCTTAGAAAAACCTTATTTCCAGAAGTTGGTTTGTATGACAGCCCTATGACGTAGTGTTCCGATTTCATCCGTTCCTAGTTATTTTTTGAGACTTAACCAGGAACACACTTGGGTGAAGTTTGGTTAATATTGATACACAAAGAAAAAAGTTTTTCTTGGAAGAACCTAATTTTCAGGGGCAGCGCTATGACCCCATGGTCCGATTCCATTCATTCCGGCATACATACAGCTAAGTAACTGGTTTAAAACTTCGTGTCACATGACTTTCTCCGTAGAATGCGCATTTAAGCCAATATTTAGTTTGGAAGATGACTAAAATTACAATTTCGACCTTTTTTACAAAAAAAAAACAATGTTTAAAGTGTATCTTGGGATCCTTTGCACCTGCAAATCTTAAGGTGGACTCAAATTAAGGTTAAAGGTTTTGTTAGCTTTAAAAAGCCAGTAGACGAAGTCTGAAAATTTTGAAGTTTTTTGAGGGTCACGGGGTTAGCACAGGTTTTTCGAAGTTGCAAACTTGGTGGTACACTTCTGGTATGTACCCTAGCGATATCCCAACAAACCAGAGCCAAGCTATTTTTTGCGACCTAAAATCATAAAATGACTGGCCTTATAGTCAACTGAATCAAGAGGTGGAATGTTTGCACTCAGAACAACAGCCAAGCTATTCGTAGGTGGTAGAACGGGGCAAAAAGGACAATTTGCGGAGGTATCCGCGCGCGAAACCACGAAACATTGCTTGGCAATGCCAGCATAATTCTCTCCAATTATGTACGAGGGTCATTCATTAGATAAGTTTCAAAAGTATGAAAATGCGGTCGCTTTTAAATTAAAATGGTTTTAATAATCTTAATGTAGATTTACCCACTGTAACATGCACTCAAAACCAAGTGTTGACATCTGGTTCTCATCCCAGTACATTGTTGTTGTTGCATTTTCGTTTCGGACAAGAGAGTAGGGTAAAATAAGGTTACCAGACGTACAGCATTTGGACCTGGGCCCTATTGTGTTTAATAACTCCTCTAGTTTTTTATCCGCACGATTGAATCGCTGCTCAATAGGATAGGTTGGATTCCTCCGCACTGGTAGAATTAGCCAATCCTTTAGGTGGTAAGCTCTATTTCCTAAAATAACTGCACCCGAAAATGGTCGATATACTGTTTCGAAAGTGCTGAATACTGCGGAGTTTCTCAAAACCAGTTTGTGTTGACGGCTTAAAAACTCCTGGCTGGTCCACATATTAACATGACATTCAGTGAATGATTGCCGTGTCGATCAACATAGACTGGGGCATATATGTTAACCATTGTACCGTCAGCGCAGCCAGCTGTTTAAGGAAAACCGCCAATTCGAAAAAAATTGAAACATCTCGGTGCAATTTCCTGGACATCGGATAATGTTACCCGGTGCACCGTCCTGCGAACAGTTGATTTATGCATTCCATGCATAACGCCAATGCCATGATACTGACACCCAGTTCCTAACCAATGAAGTGTTGTCAAAATCTTTTGAGTGGGGCTTAAGGCATTATTCGCCAAACTTAAAAACGCCAACCTTCCTCCGATTCGCGAAATCAAGTGTTCGATTTGAGTTTTGTTTAATCGAAAATGTTCAACGACGCCCAAATCTAAATTAAAATTAAATTTATTCGCGACGAAAGTTCTCACGGGTTTGAGTGTTCCTCGAATAAACGTTCCAAACGAAACATTTTCTACTTAGTATAGTGACATGCTCTGTGGGTCACTTGGTTGAGTCGCACTATACGATGCTAGTAATCTAGAGGTCCGGAGATCGAATCTCGGCGTGGTCCAGGAAATATATAGTGTTTGCAACATTATATACACTCCTCGATTTAACAATGTACCGTTGACTCGAAATAGCCTATAAACGGCTGAGTGAACGCACCATGCCCCGGTACAGAGAAGAAGTTTCACGCGTGGGCACTATTACACAACTGTAGGCCAATTTTTTCATACTTAATATACTTTGAATAAATTATCAAACCTAAAAAGTAATTTGATAACTGAAGTTATTGGTGCAACAACAATTTGCAAACGATTCGATGGAATGATGAACTTTTCGCTTACAGTTTGAAAAGATATCACATTTGCACATTGGTGCAACAGAAATTTAGTAACTGATTTTTATACCCGTCACTATGTGAAAGGGTATATTAACTTTGTCATGAAGTTTGCAACGCACAGAAGGAAGCACCTCCGACGATATAAAGTATATATATTATTGATCAGCGTGACGAGAGAAATCGATTGAGCCATGTCCGTCTGTCTGTCTGTCCGTCTGTTGCAACGCAAACTAGTCCCTCAGTTTTGAAGCTATCGAGCTGAAAATTGGTATGCAAGTTTCTTTTTAGTGTACGCTGTATATATGTCGGAACGAATGGAATCGGACCATGGGGTCATGGGGCTGCCGCCGAAAATTAGGTTTTTCTAAGAAAAACTTTTTTCTTTATGCACCAATCGTAACCAAATTTCACCAAAGTGTGTTCCTAGTATAGCCTCCAAACATATCTAGAAACGGATGTAATTGGAACATTACGTCATAGGGCTGCCATACAAACGAACCATTGAAAATTAAGTTCTTCTAAGAAAAACTTTTTCATTTTTAATCCGACCGTAACCAAACTTCATCCAAATGTGTTCCTAGTAAAGCCTCAAAAATATATCTAGAAGCAGATCAAATCGGAACACTACATCATAGGGCTGTCATACAAACCAACCACTGGGAATTAGATTCTTCTAAGAAAAACTTTTTTCTTAATGAACCAATCTTAACCAAACTTTGCGCAAATGTGTTTTTAGTAAAGCCACCAAACATATCTAGGAACAGATGAAATCGGAACACTACGTCATAGGGCTCTCATACAAACTAACCGCTGGAAATTAGGTTCTTGCATAAACAACTTTTTTCTTTGTGCATCAATCAACCAAACTTCACCCAAATGTGTGGCCAGACGTACACCATTTTGCTGTACAATACCTAAAGCATTTTGACCTGTCGTACAGCATTAGTATGTACAGCATTCCCAACGCCACACCAAAGAAGCCTAAATGACTTCATAAAAACCTCCTCGGTGAGGCCTGTAGACAGTCTGTTAGGTGTTATTAGCAGGATAATCGCACTTTCATGTGGCAAACATTCATTTTCGATAATTTCGAAACTCTTTGGTCAATCGTTCTGAAATTTAATGTACCTAAATGCAAGCGCCAGGTAGCTCCACAACCTGGGGATTACATTTACTTACATGTCTCCATATACTTGGCGCTCACCGCTCACATTGTCTCCAAATTTCAAGGTCCTACTTATCTGCGTTCTGGAGTTCAATCGATTTAATCGAAAATTGTCCCTAATTCGGAAATTTTGGAGCGTAAAATTTTGAAATTTAACAGCCATGTATAGAGGACCGCACTGCCCGTATTAGGTGAAAATCCCAAGCATATAAGCTGCCAATACTCAGAAGTAACAGCCATGTAAAGATGCGATTTAAATGTTTCACAAAACGATGGAAAAATTACTGTACTCCATCCGATTCCCCTATCAACCTCTTTAGGAAAAAGAAAATTCAAACTAAAGGACTCTGCAAGGATTTCTCCTATATGTTGACCAAATCCAATAAAGTAGCGATAAATCCCCAGAGAGTCGCCATCCGCTTAAGAATTCTCTACGCAATGAGGTATTAGTTTATCTATTGTAATAAACAATACGAAACTTTTAAATAGGTAGGTACAAGGAGGTGTAATTCTCGTACTTCAAATAAACAGCTTCATGATTTTTGTCTCAGGGTCACGGATAGTCAGAGATAGGGAAAGGGCCATCATCATCCCAACAATGCTGCTGAGACTGCAGTTTCGGACACTGAAATTCAAAAGTTGAAAAATACCTATTCCTAACCCTAAAAAAAATTCGGGTTCATTGTGTTAAATAAATGTTGGGTTTGCCCCTTTTAAACGAGATCCTGGCTACACTTCTCCCATGTCTGTTATATATAACTTTGCGTCTTAAAACATACATTTGCACTTCACATGCTGATGATGTTTTGTCTATGAGAACATTTAGAAGTTGAGGGATCTTTTCTGGGTCCTGTTTAGTACCAACAGAACCTTGCAAGGACGTAGCCAGGATGTAAAGGGTTTTCCAATAGGGACGCTTGATCTTTGAAATGAAAAAAAAAATACATGTAGGAGAGATATTTGCGAATTTTTTTTTTATTTGAAAGGTCCATCGACCCCATTACATATGGAATATGACATCATTCAAATGACCGCCACGGCTTCGGTTGGTGGCGCGCACACGAAAGGTCCAATTTTCGATGACTCTGGCGCACAAATCGGGCTGTATTTGATCGATGGCGTGGCGTATGTTAACTTTGAGGGCATCGGTGGTTTGCGGTTTGTTGGCATAGACCTGCGACTTAAGAAAACCCCACAAGAAAAAGTCCAGCGGGGTCAAATCGCACGATCTCGGTGGCCAGTTCACGTCGCCTCCGCGCGAGATGACCATGCCCGTAAATTGCTCGTGCAGAACATCCATCGTAGCGTGTGCTGTGTGGCACGTAGCGCCGTCCTGTTGAAACCACATGTTGTGCAGATCCATATTCTCGATTTCAGGCCAAAAGAAGTTGGTTATCATCGACCGGTATCGCTCACCATTGACGGTGATTTGTGCGCCAGAGTCATCGAAAATTGGACCTTTCGTGTGCGCGCCACCAACCGAAGCCGTGGCGGTCATTTGAATGATGTCATATTCCATATGTAATGGGGTCGATGGACCTTTCAAATAAAAAAAAAAATTCGCAAATATCTCTCCTACATGTATTTTTTTTTTCATTTCAAAGATCAAGCGTCCCTATTGGAAAACCCTTTAGCTGGATATCAGAAATTATGATATTATTAGAATCTTATTGTTAATTGTAGACAATTGTAGTTTCGGCGCTGCACCAATGCATAATTTGCCTCCTGTCCCACTGTTCCTGTGTCGAATCCAATTTTATCGCTTGACGAGGCTGGGCGAGCACGAGTGCACGCACGATTAGTTAATTTGCTATGCTATCATCGGAAGCAGAGAGTGCCACGTCTACAACGCCAAAGACTTCTTTTCTGTACAATTATAGAAGGGCTCGTGGGCCATGGTATATGCACGAAGCAGCAACTATGGAACTATGGAAAGTACGATCGCGTATTCGGTGCCCGCGTCATGCTGCTTTTACCTTCCCTTCGCACGGCTCAAAAAAAAATTCTTCATTCTTACAGGGAAATATTTTATTTCAAATTGTGTAGCCTGTATGAGTTCTTACGAAGTTTGTTGAAGTTTCCATTATGAAAGACGATCCCAATTTTGGGTCACCAGATTTTTTGTGTGTTCCAAATTGTTTATTATATAGTCACTATACTTTCGTCCAGATGACACAATTTATCTGACTGCAAGCTTAATTTCGGCAGAGTTTTAGGAATGAATAAATTAGAAATACTGTAGGAAGTTAGGGACTCCTGGACCCCTCCTCTGGCTACGTCCCTAGAACCTTGCTTTTCCAAAGTTCACCACACATTTCACAGAATAAAGGCTACTAAGTATTCTTGCTGTATTCCGTTTAGGTAGATATCACTTATGAAAGGATGGAGAATATGTGGTCGTTTTATGGCATCCGTCATGTTGGTAGCCTCGTGACATACAATCGACGCCGCTTAATGCGATCACATCGGGATCTTGCTGTTTTGATAACATTAAGCGAATGATAACAAATAATAAAATAGTACAATTGAGGGTTGGCCTGAAAACCGAATTCCGGAATGTGTTCTGCATTGGGCCTTCGGGAATCAGGTCACCTTAGGCTAGTAAAGCTTCAAAAGATATTTAGGAATGGATGAAATCGGAACATTACGTCATAGGGCTGTCATAAAAACCAACCCCCAACTATTGGATTCTTGTAAGAACAACTTTTTTTCTTTTTGAATATTAACCAAAATACATCCAAGTGTGTTCCTGGATTAACCCCAACGTATCCAGGAACAGATGGAATCGGAACACGTTATTGGGCTGCGGTAGAAATTTTTAACACAAAAGGAGCTTCAGTTTCATTCAAATGTGACGGGTATTCAAATTTCGGCCGCGCCCGAAATTAGCCTCGGTCTCGTTTTTCTACCTTTCAAAACTGAATAGCGTGCTTTTCACTTTGCAATTTGGTGAAACAGAAATTTAGCGAAAAAATTGCAAATTTGATAAATTTTGAGTGATAATGTGCAATAGGGCCCTGTTGTAAAGCATTGAGAAACGTATAGCATTTTCGACCTCATGCACTACACAACAAGCTCTTCGCCCTAACCTGCGTCCTACGTGGTGTTTCGCTATTGCACGGCATTAACAAATGAGACTTACCTCTTTCCTATTAAAAACTATGGAAAAATTGAAGCCGGTAACTAAAGAGAGAAAATACTTTTTACTCGTATTAGGAGCTCACTTTATAGGACGCGGTTTCAGCTCTCTATGATTAAAAAACTCAAACGGCAATTCCTGCGTGTCTTTCTCAACATTGAAGATGATCAAGCCCACTACAACATCATTACAAATAAAGGAGCCGACATCGTCAAGTTACGCGGAAAAAGCTGCTGACCACTGACAGAAAAAAAAATATCCCCCTTTCTATGTGATTAAAGCAAAATTTCCTGAACGGTACGATTTATGCAGAAGAAATCAATCGTGAAGAGAAAATGATACAAACCATGTCCAGTTTACAATTATGTACTCAACTAGTTAAATATCCTTTAAAGCAAATTTTATCGTTATTGTCCAGAGTAAAGAGGCAGCGAACCTCAAACTTTAAGAAGCCCCAAGCAGAATCCTTTCATCCTGAAGGCTAGTTCAATCCATAGTGCATTTAATTTGGTTGTAGCCCGCAACCAGGGGCGTACGCAGAAAAATATTTTGGGAAAGGATTTCGAAAAGTGGTTTCCTGGTAGGTACCTTGCAATATGCTCGACAAATTACAGCTAAAAAATTTAATTGCTTGTTTACGATCAAGTTCATTATTTGTTATTATGGACCGCTGGGAATTAGTACCATCCGTGCGTACATGAAAGCCGATATTGAATCTGCTGTATTATTTTCTCTGTTCTTTAGAGCTATGACCACCGGAGCAGTTTAAATTATAATTAAGCTTGTTTCAAAACCAAGTTAGTATGCAGACCGATCAAATCGATTTTAGTGTTGGGTAATTTTTTCTTTGACACACATTGTATGTACAGCATTGGTCACTCGGGGATCTGGTCACCTTAGGGTAAAAGTATGATTGAAGGGGCTCATTTGTATGAAATGATGAACAAGTAATCGTTAATTCAGTAAGAAGACTGCGTTGTTTTTGGATTTTTTTTTCGTTGGATTGCCAACTATCTAGCTGGTCGGCACTCCTTCACCGAGTTTCGAGGCAAACGTTCTAAGCTTAGGAAAATCAAATTAGGTGTTCCACGGGGAGGGGTACTTCCCCCACTGTTTAACATCTAAGGTAAATGAACCATATTTCGTCAGGGTACCTTATTTCGTCACATTTGATATTTTCAAATAAAATAGGAACATATAATGCACCTACTAAAAACCGTTATTATTTTCTGAATTTAGAGGTAATATGCAATCGATATCACCTATTTGTTAACATTATTGCACTACAATCGTAAATTAAGAAGAACACAGAATGTCGTCAAAACTGAAATGCGTGAATTGAGCAGTGTCAGTTGTTGTTTCGACTAGTGGACTAATGTGTTGTTCTCAAGTGCTGTTCGTGAAATAGTAAGTGAATTATTCTTTTATTTGTGTGTTTTGAACGAAATATGCTTTTGTTATTCTATTTATCGAATAAAAATTTGCATTCTATTGTGATAAGTTTAAAAAAAAAGGATGACGAAGTTAAAACATAGTGATAATTGGCATGAGCGTAATTTCGTCATGATGACGAAATTAGGTCTTGAATAAAAAATTTTTAATGCAATATTAAAAATTAATGGAATCAGACCATGGGATCATGGGGCTACCATACAAACCCAACCCCCCATTTTGGATCTTTTAAGAAACATTTTTTCTACACCAATTTAAAAAAAACAATGCGTCTTTATCAAAACAAGACAAAAAAAGCAAAAACAAATAGAATCGTACTATGGGGCCATGCTCCCTCATCCCCCCAATAAAGTTTTCTGAGATTTTTTTTTTTTATTTTCCCACTTATTCAAACCAAACCTCACACAAATATTGTATTATCGACGCCACGGAACTTTTGCGAAAACGAACACAAGTCATAGGTTCGCCCGAACACTTTTTTTTAGCCCGAGGAGAGTGAAGGGTATTCAAATTTCGGCCGCGCCTGAAATTAGCCTCGGTCTCGTTAATAAATTGATATTACCTTTAAAAAGAAACAGTTGTTTTTCATAGCCGAAATTAGGTGCCCGCCATGACCATTAGGAACACGACCATTTTTTATGACGAAATTAGGGAGTCTGAAGTAATTTTATATTTTTCAAAAAAACTGTATATCATAAAACAATTGCGGTTTTTAGATTTTATAATTTCATAGTAAACTTTCCAAACTTTATTTTCATGACCATAGTTTGTAAAAATAACCCAATTTGTTTCCCTTGTTATTTGGAAACCGCAGAAATCTCCTTAACATGACGAAAATAGGGTCTTTTACCTTACATGTCCGGACTTCCCACACCACCTGAAGGAATCGAGGTGATTTCCTATGCTGACGATTGCACCGTACTCGCCACAGGGGGTGATAATGATGAAATGCGCCTCCAAATTAATCGCTATATAGGACGATTACAGGCATTTTTCCAAAGCCGAAACCTCACCATCTCTGCGTCCAAATCTGCTGCGACATTTCTAACCACTTGGTGGAAGGATAAAAGATGGGAGATTGACATACGTATTGGCAACAATTGGGGTTTGCTACAGTAGGAACTACTGTAGCAAACCCCAAATTTCTCGGGCTTCACCTAGAGAACATGATGACGTCTGCGAATCATGCAGATTCCGTTTGTGAGAAAATGCGCAGTAGGAATAAAATCCTAAAAGCTCTAGCTGGTAGCACCTGGGGCAAAGATAAAGAAACCATGCTAGCTACTTATAAAGCGGTAAGTCGAGCGACCTCTGATTATGCAGCCCCTGTTTGGACACATAGTTTATGTGACACAAACTGGTCCAAAATTCAGGTCTGCCAAAATGGCGCTCTACGCATCGCCTTCTGATGTCTGCCCAGGATCACTTACATCAGGAGACAAAATTGATGCCAATACGTGACCACAATCTCCTACTCTCAAAACAGTATCTGGTTGGTTGCTAACGTGACGATCATCCCAATAATTATCTCATGGACCGAATTCCTCCACGACGACATGTCAGGCGTGGTTTACGAGACCTTGAGAGAGAGGTTCAGGGGTACAAACGGGACCCTTATGATGAAATTACATACCGAGCCGCCATCGCAGCGATCCACACTGAAGAAGTGATTCGGTCTATTGCGAGCTTAGGTGCGAATAGAGTCCTCTCAGAGCGCCCACCACCTCACCACCACAATTTCGCCTGAGGAGATTAGGCTCCCGAGAGCCACTAGAGTAACACTAGCTCAACTTCGGTCGGGCTTTTGTTCACGCCTTAATTCGTACCTTTCCCGCATAAACCCGGACATCCAAAACATCTGTCCAAACTGTGATGGTACTCCTCATGATGTGGGTCATTTGTTTCAATGCCCCGCTGCGCCCACTAATCTTGCCCATATATCGCTGTGGGAAAACCCTATCGCAGCAGCTATTTTTTTGTCCTTAGACCTCACGGACACAAACATTGACGAACCATAAATCGTACCCACATAGATGCACAGAGGTTTCACACCTTTCTGCACCGCTAAAAGAAGAAGAAGACTGCCTAAAGATAATTTTGTGTTTCAGAAAGCGTTTTAAAACATAAATACCAATTAATATTAAATTCACAAATGTCCACCCCTACTTTTGTCTGATGTTTTGTTTTCGGCACATATGGATAGTTCGATGATTTGTGACGATTTCATTCACGGAATTTGATGCGCTTCGATGGATGGCAACAATCGATGCAATAATAATGAATGTACGGTCAGTCGAAAATGCTCCAATACAAGGTATAAGGCATAGCGATCTTGCATTATCAACCGGGACAACCAGATTGCAGCGGAAAGAGAATTTAAGATTTCGGGAGTGCTAGCCGTCATCTCATCCACTAGGCTTTTTCTTCCTCCTTGCTTTATACTGCTCCACGATGGCGTCGCGTTGCTCGACCTGCGGTGTAAGCACGTCGCCCATTCTGGCGGTAATGTCTCAGCTCTATCTTGGATCGTGTCATTGCCGAGACAAATGCGTTGTTGTTGCTTTTTCATTTGACACATCCAGGTGGTCTTTGGTCTGCCTCTAGCCATGGGTCCGTCAAGTGCAACTTCCATTGATATCGCCTTCTTTGCGGGGTTCTCAGTCGGAAGCATTTGAACATGGCAATACCATGCAAATTGTCGGTCTTCGAGCTTTTCGGTGATTGGACAAGCTGTCTCGGATGTAGCTGCGTGCGATGTTTGATATCATCATCGCATGTAGCTCCTTTGTTTAGCATCGAGCCAATATATTTGTGACAAGACTTACATCGCCTCTGATGTACATATCTGGTATCGGTGCATCTGGGTCTGAGAACGAAAGTAGATATATTTCTAGCCCGTCAGAGATACGTTTAATGAGTAGTATATGATGATGTTAAGAGCAACGGGCTAAATACACTGCCCTGATGTACTCCGACATTCACCGGAAATTCTTCAGATTCACCGGCTGTGCATCTAACATTAGTCGTAGCTCCATCATACATGTCTCGTATCATCCTAACGTGTTCTCAAGACCAACCCTATCCGATCACGAGGTACTCTATCGAATGACTTTTCTAAATCGATGAATACAAAGTGCAAGTCCTTCCGTGCTGCTCTATATTTTTCCATCGCAATACGAATGCATTGAATCACATCGACTGTAGATCGACCTTCAACAAAGCCGCATTGATTGTC
The DNA here is from genome assembly GCA_949715475.1 of Microchrysa polita. Classification (NCBI taxonomy): domain Eukaryota; kingdom Metazoa; phylum Arthropoda; class Insecta; order Diptera; family Stratiomyidae; genus Microchrysa; species Microchrysa polita. Next base: position 23,246,004 of record OX454417.1, read on the forward strand.
ATTCAACCGCACAATCTTTCTCAATCGGTTGCAGACAACTCGCTCGTAGATCTTCTGTATATGAGCCCTAAAGTTGTTGAGTGTGCATGAATCTCCCTTGTTGCCCACCTTTGATTTTATTGAAGAGAACTGTGAGCCAACTAAGCCCGACATTTTCCATTTTCAACCAAAATTCCGCGGGGATTTTGTCCGGTCCGACTGCCTTTCCGCGTTTCATTTGATGCATTGCCTCCATCACCTCTTCCTATGATATATCTTCAATATTTGTGGTATTCGGCTCAACATCTTGAAAAGCTGCTCGAGAAAATTCTTCATTAAAAAGTTCATCAAAATACTCTCGCATCTTGCTACAGATTGCCCGTATCGTCAACCAGCAGCATTCCTTGCGAGTCCTCCACATACTTTGGCGCCTTTATTTCTCCAGGGTTCCTTCTCCTTGGGGCAATGACCCTGAATTTCCTGGCATCGTGCTTAGGCCTCTCGCGCAATGACGGTCCTTCTGTCGCAGTCTGAGTTTCAAATTCGTAGTAGAATTTTTCAGCTGCCTTCGCCTTTGCTTGAGCTACCAGCAGCTTTACTTTCTTCCGGCATTGCACGTAATTTTCGCGAAGGTGAGCCCGTTCGACTTTACTAACTGACTCATATGTCGTCCACGCCTTGAATGCGTTCGACTTGATTTCCACTGTTTCTTCAGTTTCGGCGTTCCGCCACCATGTTTCTTTCTTCGTGTGGAGTGGATCTTTCGAAGCTCTAAGTGCCTTTTATGCCTCACCTACTGACGTTTCAGCGAAATTATTCCAAATTTGTGTTGGACTGTGCTCGGTGCAGTTGGTGTTAATTGGAAACCATTCCGTCATTTTATCAATGAATGGAGCTACTACAGATAGTTTTCGTTTGTGAGATTATGCCACTTGATTTTTTCGACTGGCTTGGGAGTTTTCTATTTCTTGCTGCTCCTACTTTCAGAATAAATTCTGACAGGAGCAATATTGGCGATGGCTAGCCAAATATTCACCCAAGATAATCTTGCAGTCTTCTGCCAACGCTATCTAGATATACAAGCCAGATTATCAGCTGATTAAAATGAATCTGTCAGTGGTCATGAACTCAAGCAACACGTGTTACAACAAAAGCAACAACATGTGCCCATACATGAAGTTGTGTGGAACTTAGGTTTCTGCAGTTCGGCCTGTCTGTCTAGATGGCAGTGCTTCAGTGCACCGTCTCGTTAAACTAAGCACAGGTGGTAATCGATGAGCGTTTCGTGTCTCCTATCTCCGTGTTCACTACTGTAGGTGATCAAGTGATTCATGACCATGGTTAAGATAGCTTCACCTTCATTTTGTAATTTGTGACCGAAGAAGGGAAACCCTTCCCACCATGGCAATCCTCGTAACCATAATTTAATCCACCCACATTCATTTAGATATCCTAGGAAGCACAACAATTCGGTATCTGGAATGGTTTGAAGCAGGGTATCAACATCGTTCTCAAATGCCTCTTTTTCTTCTGGACGCAATCCTACTTGGGGAGCGTAGGATTTCATTACTTTTCAGGTTTGATTTTTGTATTGCCGGAATCGTTGCATTCAATGAAAGGTGCAATGTTGTGTTGCACATTGCACCTTTCCTTGCACTCATTACGTTCCACACCCTTCCGCAGATAACCAATTTGATGCTAACCAAGCGGCGAAAAGTAAATTTATGGACTTTCAACAACAACAGTCTCCAGACCCGGCACACACACTGACCTATGGGAGATCTTGTTGATGTTAGAATGTGCCTCAAGCTTCAGATGCTATGGTTGTCTGCTACCTTCCCATACTAGCGATCAAGCACCCTCTTGACCATGCATCCCTCAGCATTCAGTTCTCATAGGATTAAAGCAAATTTGTATCAAACATCACTTTGTCACAAACCAAAACGTAAACAACAACATTTACATATGGCAACGTCATGTTTCCGAAACATCTGATCGAAATGTCAAAACAAATGACTACGAACGGCCATGTGCAAAGAGGAACCAATATCAAAACAAACTCCACGGAGAGTATGGCGAGGCGAAAATGGAAAAACAACAGAGCAAAGAGGAACACTACACGGAACGCTGAGGGGAGCAAGAAATGGTAGAAACAAGCGCGGAACTACTTTGGGGCTGATGGCCACACACAACACACGCTGCCATTGTATCGACGGATGGACGTGAACCAGCTGGCATTTGCTTGACTCAGTCGGGGGGCGGGGGACCGCGAAACGCACAAAACGAAAACAACAACACACCACGAAACTGCTGTTCTTTGTTGTCTCTCCAGAGGCGAACGGGTCGAGCGAAAAATGGGAAAAAACTCGAACGCTCGGGAGTTTCGTGATTAGAATCGAGGGGGCTGTTTTGGGGCGACCAGAGACTCACTGTCTGGTGCCCTAAAAAGGCGGAAGTACTTGCGCGTACGATCGCAATTGCAAGCCCAGAAAAGTTGCGAGGTCACGACGCGTTACGTCAGATGACGAGTGATCGCTTCAATTTGCGTATCTGAAAATGTCCGTGCTCAGCTGTGAAAATGAACAATCGCAGCCTACCCAACGTGGGTTAATCCTTTGCACTTACCTCCGGGTATAGGGACACATTCGTCACCGTCCCTTTGCCGTTGTAGAGTTCGACGCTGAGCTGATCGAGCTGCAACTTCTCCTCCAGGAACTGGCCCAGGTAGCGCTGCAGGAGGTACCTGCACACCTTCTTCTGCAGCATGTCGGTCCACGGCACTAACCACGGCACCATTTTCGCTATTTACGGGTCTCGGACAGTCACACAGCACAGTAAAAAACACAAAAAAGAACTGGGAACCAGGGGCAGTTAAAACACACGAATTGCGTCCACCATACAGCACAGCACACGTTCGAAATGCGTGCAAAAGGGAAAAACGTTCGACGAAACCGAAATACGCAGCAGGAAACGAAAAAAGAGAAAAATTGACACACACGGCGGACCGTTCCGTTGGTGGTGACTAGTGCTCGGTCGATGTTCGACTGCGCTCAGAGCAGTCGTCGCGATGCTTCTTTGGCTCGACTGCTGCTTCTGGGCTGGCGCTGGTGTCTGTGACAAAGAAACGGGTCGACTGCGACTCGCGATCTTCGCCAATTTCTCAATTTTCTCACCCCGGGCCCGGGCGTCGTCACTAACGGCAACGACGACGGTTTCAGTTCTTTTCTTCTTCCTCGTTCCGACTATATTGCGAAGCTGCTGGCTGGCTGACTGGCGCTGACACTTGGCCAATGGCAAAAGTTGGCACCGAGATCACGGCCACGGCACTCACTCGCGACAAAAAAAAAGACGCAACGCGAAAAAATGTTCAGATCGCCACCGTTTTGGTGCGTGCACGCTGCGGGGTAGCGCGTGAACGCAATGCCGTTGGCATTTTCCGACGACACTTAAAGCGCGTCCACTTTTGTTCTACAGGTAAAAAGGGTCACAGAATTTTCACAAGATGACGACGAAATGATAAATCACGACGCGAACATTGCACACAAGACAGACATGTTCATCAAATCACGAACAAAAGGCGAATGTCAGTGCAATGAAAACGACAAACTGACAAATGACAGTACGGAAGGAGGAAAAAGGATGAACGATGAGAGAGTTTGTGTTTTCGAAATTTGTTTTTTTGTTGTGAGTCGTCGCGAGAGAGAATCGTGAGAGCAAGCAAAAAGATGGTGGAAAATCAAAACAAGAAAAATTCCAAAGAAATCATATGGGCGAAGAGAGACAAGAACCGACATACGCACGAAACAACGAAATCATATGGGCTGATGGTAGTGCCTTTATTTTGTAGTGGTCAATGGCGAAACTAACTTTGTATACGCGTCTGTTAACCCTATGGTGCAAAACAACGACAAATCGCGTGTTTATATGACAAACCAATTTCTAATAATTTCTATATAAACTGCCGATAAAGATTGCAATTGGAACGGTATTTTAACATTATCGAAGAGTGAAGAGTTTTTCAAACCAGAAAGTGTAGGCAGCTAAATAAAACACTTCTCCAAAGCTAAACAAAATTTATTTTCAAAAAACAACAAAAATGGCCTCTTGCCGGTTCGTGTATCAATTCTCGATTATTCTCCACACTTCTACCACCATCGATACGTATGTCAAAAACATGTTAACCAACAAAAAAAAATAAATTCAAAAGAGTACGTTCAATTACATTTGGCGGTTATTTTTTCACATTCAAATTCAAATTCGTTCACTACAGTTCGTCCATCCTGATCACGCGCTCGCCTCGAGTGCTCCTGGGTCGTCTGGATCACTATCGTCGTCTGCATACTTTCGAATGAATTCCGGAGAGTATATACCTTCTAAAGGCTTATTCGTTATTTGTAAACCCGGTATATCGGTTATAAGATAACGATCGTTAGGTAAAACACGTTTAATTATGTAGGGTCCTTTATATTTAGGAATTAATTTTTGATTGATTCCCGGCGTTGAGATTCGATTTCGGAGCATTACGTAATCTCCTTCTTTAAAGCGCGTATGCGGCAAGCGTTTACGGTCAAACTGCATTTTATTATACGATCGCGATTTGTTAGTATGTTCTGAGGCGTGTTCGCGAATTTTATCGATATCGCGACTTATTTTGTTCATATTTTTAATATATTCTCGCAAATGATCATTAACAAAATTTCGTTGTTCAATGCCAAAGAGAATAATACTAGGAGTTGAATCGATTACCCTATTGTACGTATTATTCATGATATATTCGCATTCGGGTAAATGCTTATCCCATTTGTTTTCGTTTACATTTAGTTTTGCTAATATAGCTTTCAAAGTGCGATTCATACGCTCGCACTGCCCATTCGAGCGTGGAGAAGCAGTAGCGTTTTGAATGTGTTTAACTGATTTCTCTGACAAAAATTTCGAGAAAGCAAGTGAGGTGAAAGCGGATCCTCGATCTGAGATCAAACGTATTGGAAGACTATAATTTCTGAAATATATTTGCAAACATTTTACAACTTCGTTCGTATTAGTCGTTTTAGTAGCAAATAGTTTTACGAATTTGGAGAACGCGTCAACTACTAAAAATATATATTTATAGTTTCTCGGTGTCACCTCTAAGGGTCCAAAATGGTCAACATGCAACGTCTCGAACGGAGCGTTAGGTGGATCTGAGAGGTGCATAAAGCCTTCGGACTTACCTGAGGAAGGTGAGTACTTTATACAGGTAAGGCAATTCCGGATATGGGACCTTACTTTATCCCTTGCGTGGGGTATATAGTAAGTTTTTCGGAAATGGAACAAAGTTCGTGTCAACCCCCCATGGCCCGTTGACACATGGCTAGACTGAATAACGGATTTTTCCATATTTCGCGGAACATATAAAAGAAGTTTATCGTTTTCAACTTTATAGACTAGGTTGTCTTTCAGAACAAAGTCTGAAATGGCCTCGTCATTTTTTTCTAATCTCGTACGAAGTCCATTAATTTGAAGATCTCTGAATTGATTAGCCTGTACGTCTACCGTGTCCAGAGTTGAAACGTCGTATATACGACTGAGTGCGTCTACGTGTCGCATTTGTTCTCCATTTCTGTGACACATTTCAAAATCGTAAGATTGGAGAAACAGAATCCACCGCGATATTCGAGCATTCATCGTACACTTTTCGAGTGTTTGCTTGAGAGCATGACAGTCCGTTAGAATTTTAAAATGCCTACCATGAAGATAAACATGAAATCGTTTGATAGCATATACTATCGCCAAAGCTTCCAATTCGTAGGATGAGTACCTGCTCTCAGCTGGAGTTGTTCGTTGACTAAAATACTGAACTACACGGAGAGTTTTATCAGATTCACTCGTTGGTTGAAGGAGCATAGCTCCATATCCAGAAGCGGATGCATCAGTATGCAATTCGATTGGAGCGTTTCTGTCATATATTGCAAGGACAGGAGGTGTGCATAGAAGACCCTTAATCTGTTCTATGACTGATAAGTGTTCTTCATTGAGAACAAATTCTTCGTCCGATTTTAATACATCGTAAAGGGGTTTAACAATACGTGAAAAGTCCCTGACAAAACGTCGGAAATAACTAACGAGCCCTATGAATCGCTGAACTTGTTTTTTGTTTCCAGGTATCGGAAAATCTTTGATTGAACGTATATGTCTATCCGTCAACATTATTTGATTAGCGGTAATGGAATAACCTAAATATTCTATTTTTGTTTTTAGAAACGAACACTTCGTTGGTTGTATCTCTAGACCGTTTTTCCACAATGTGTGAAGCGTTTTTTCAAGAACAACCAGATGTCTTTCTACAGACGACGTTGCGATTATGATGTCGTCGATATAAACTAATACATCACCGGTTCCAATCAAATCTTGCAAAACGTGCTGAATAAACCGCGAAAATGTGCTAGGTGCGTTAGACAGACCAAATGGCATCCTATTGAATTCATACTGGCCGTCGTGAGTTACGAATGCTGTTAAATATTTAGATTCCTCAGCTACGTGGATATGGTAAAAACCATTTTTTAGATCCATGACCGAGAAATATACTTTATTTCGAAGAAGAGCAATTTGGTCTTCTATGATTGGTAAAGGAAAACAATCCTTTCGGGTTATCGCGTTTAACTTTCGAAAATCTACACAGAGTCGTACTTTCCCATTACGCTTTTTTACCAATACTACGCGAGAACTTACGGGCGAATTAGACGGTCGAATAATATTTTTTACAAGCAAATCGTTAACTAGTTCCTTAGTGACGTCCCGATCCGAAAATGATTGCCGCGCCGGTGCACATTTTTTCAAATCGTCCCGAATTAGGTTTATTTTAAACTCATAAATTTGATCAGGTTTTAACTCACATGGTTTTTCGAATCGTAAAATCGTTTCTCTTACGTTATTCTTTACGTCTTTCAGCGTATCGTCCTCACCGATATCGTAGTCAACTTTCTCTTCGTCGATTTCGATGTTCATTATCGATGTACCGTTTTCTGACACGTTTACGTTGTCTCCTTCGATAGTGATGCGACATCCCGATTTATGAAGGAATGATCGACCCAGCAACACGTCGTGCGCCATAGCGTCATCCGGAAGAACGAGCATCTGCAAATTACAATTTAAATCGTTAAGCAAGACATTAACATTTATGTATCCAAGAACATGTAATGGCGATGAGTTTAGCCCTGTGAATTTGATTGACTGATTATAATTTTCAATGCTACACTTGACGTTTGATATTTTAATAAAATTTTCAGGAGATCCCGTGTCAATCAACGCGTTCAAATTCACGGAGCGCCACTTATCAAACACCACTATACAAGGCACAATAAAATTATTTCTGCATTCGATGACGTTGGCTGATTGTTTTATCGGACAGTCCTGCGTTTTATGTGATGTTCGATTACACGTCCCACATCGTTCTTTTCGCGCTGGTTTCGGACAATGCAAAGATATGTGTCCCCTGTTGTTACAGTTAAAGCACACCACCTCGCTCGGCGTCTTTCTATGTAACGTTTTGTTGACAGTTATCTCCGTGCTGACTCCAGATGTTTCTTGTTTCGGTATGTTTCGTTGCACCCTTTCCTCACTTACAGTTGAGCGGCGAAAACGTTGGATTGCCTTAAGCAAATCGGTGCAGGTGTTGAAATCCATTGATGCTACACTATTATGAAGCGCAGTGTCGTTCAGGCCCAGCAAGATGTATGATATGATAGGAGCGTCACGTAAAGCCCCTCGTCTGCCGATCGTGACCATGCGATGATAATAGTCGACTGGACTTTCGTGTTTTGCACGTTTGGTGCTCATTAGCCGTCTGTGAATATCCGCTTCGTCGCATACACTAGGAAAAGTCTCACACAATTCGTCTGCAAATTCGTCGAATGAATCAAATAATTCGATTGAGGCGTCGAACCAAGTTTTTGCGTGGCCCCTCAGTTTCGTTTGCGATGCGAACAGAAGTAGTTCGGGGTCCCATCGATACAAATTATGTAGACGTCGGATACGGTCTACAAATTGTATGGCGCTTAAGCCGGTCTCGTCGCTCGGATCAAAAGTTGGGAGAATTTCCGCTACGTCCGAGACTCGAAAGTTCGTGAAGTGGCCCGTATTTTGCCTCGATGCCAAAGTGAGGTTAGAAGTATGACGCGTCACGTGGTCCAACTCAATCCTTTCGGCTGATTTTGCTGGTCGTTGGGCTGCAATCGTAACGTCGCCCTCGTCGCTTGCTTCGTCTTCCGATACGTTCCCAGAATGCGAACGTGCATCCTTTCGTTGGGAGTCGGGAGCCATCTTGGCCCGTGTACGAGACGAAATCGACGCGTCACTTTTCACACTCATTTCACGGCGTATTTAAGACGGATTTTGCGTACGCGTGTGGATATCCCACTTCTGATATTATTTAGCTGTAGGCAGCTAAATAAAACACTTCTCCAAAGCTAAACAAAATTTATTTTCAAAAAACAACAAAAATGGCCTCTTGCCGGTTCGTGTATCAATTCTCGATTATTCTCCACACTTCTACCACCATCGATACGTATGTCAAAAACATGTTAACCAACAAAAAAAAATAAATTCAAAAGAGTACGTTCAATTACATTTGGCGGTTATTTTTTCACATTCAAATTCAAATTCGTTCACTACAAAAGAAGATAGGACAAATTAAAAAATATTCTACAGAGCAAACAGGATATTCGAGAAGCACGTGTCATGTTTGAAAAAGTATTGTTCGGTTATTGGTTTTCATTAGTGCGAAGGTGCGAAGGAGCTTTGAAAGATTCATCGTTTAATTTTCGTGGGTCAGTAAAACTACACCATTTTGAAAAACTAACGAAATGGAAGAACGTGCGACGAGGTGAGCATGAAAAGAAAAAACGTATAGACCGAAACCTGAAGAATTTATTCTGGAAATCCCAAATAATAAAAACCAGGTAAGCTACAAATAACGAGTATTCGTTTCTTCTCGTTTGATCGGACCATTTGGTCTGAAATTGCTTCCCCATGGGATTCTCGCGTCAGGTACTTGCCTCACGTGGTATTTTTGCAACAAATTTTTATGGTCCTGCAGCGTATTTTCCACAAGGCAAATTACAATGTCCAGGATACTCTTTTATTTAAAAACCTAGATATTCCACAGAAATTGTATTTAGTATTTTAAACTACACAACTTCTGGGAATTTAACTGAATATTGCTATTAACGCAAACTTTTTTAGATCGCCAAGGACCGCCCTTATGTCTAAATCTCAACCAAAATTGTGCACGCGCATACATTACTTAGGCCGGAAAGAGTAAATAGATAAAGAGAAACATTTGTAAAATCGCGTCAACGCTACGCTAGTTTGGAACTTTTATCATTTTGCTAGGAATACACTGATCTAGCAAGAACACGGTTTCGAACTTTCCACCACAAGTATCAGTTTGTTATCCTCGCGTTCAAGCGAAAACTCACTGAAATCTGTAGGTACCAGAAAGATCTCATTCCTGGGTTTTCATCTTTCTCGTCTCTTGGGGAGATTTCAGTATCTGTGGCGCCAAATTTTGATGATGCCATTTCATTAAAATTGGCCTGAAACGACCGAATCTGCAATTCTTTTTCGCGAAATCGTAACGGTTCTCCAGATATTCAATGTCAAAGTTTGACTTTTCTATGAAACGAGTTAAGTAATTTGATAAGAAAAGGGGGATATTTCCGCTTTACACATTGGGGAAAGTGTTCGATGCCATCAAATTGACGTTTTTATTTTAATCAGTTCCATTAGAATAGTAAGTTTTACCAATTTGACAAAGATGTTAAAAATATGAAAATTCGAAATATATTTGCGACCCAGATTTGTAAAATTTGCTAGACAGGGAGGCAAATGAAATTTAAAATATTATTTTCGGTGCAATGCTATCGATTCACATCAATATGTAGTAAAAATACCCCGAATTTCCCATTAAAAACTGAACCACCCCATATAAATGTCAAACTTTGACATTGAATATCTGGAGAACCGTTACGATTTCGCGAAAAAGGATTGCAGATTCAGTCGTTTCAGGCCAATATTAATGAAATGGCATCATCAAAATTTGGCGCCACAGATACTGATATCGTGCCCGTCTCTTGATTTGCCATAAATCCTAGTTGAGCATGGTGCGTTGTTGTTGTTGTTGTAGCGGTGCAGAAGGGTGTGAGTCGCTGTGTCTGTGGACATGTTCTAAGTTTCGTCGTCGTTCTCGCCTATTGTCTCAAGCGACAAGAACGTAGCAGCTGCAATAGGGTTGTCCCATAACTCCCTCGGAGTGAGGTCAGTGGGTGCAGCGGGGCATCGAAACAGGTGGTCTACATCGTGTGGCGTACCGCCGCAGCTCGGACAAATGTTCTGGATGTCCGGGTCTATTCAAGATAGGTAGGAATTGAAACGTGAACAAAAACCCGACCTAAGTGGGGCTAGTGTCACTCTTGTGGCTCTCGGGAGCCTAGTCTCCTCAGGCGATATGGGTGGTGGGGGCACTGAGAGGACCATATTCGGACCTAATCTCCCTAATGACCTATTCACAACGGTTGTGTGAATATCTGCGATGGCCGCATGGTATGCCGTGTCATCAAATATATCGGGAGGTACCCATTTGTATCTCTGGACGTCTCTCTCAAAATCTCTGACTCCACTCCTGACATGTCGTGGAGGGGGAGTATTTTCCATGAGATGATTATTTGGGTGATCCTCACGATAGCAACCGACCAGATATTGAAGAGACAAGAGGTGATTGTGATCACGCACTGATAACATGCTGGTTTCTTGATAAAGATGCTCCTGGGACGACATGAGATGGCAACCTGTGGCGATACGTAGAGCAGCGTTCTGGCATGCCTGTATCTTATTCCAGTTTGTGTCACAAACGGTTTGTGACCACACCGGTGCTGCATAGCTAGGGATTGCTCTACCTGTCGCTTTGTAGGTGATCAACATAGTTTCTTTGTCCTTTCCCCAGGAACTCCCGGCTAATGCCTTTAGGACGTTGTTTCTACTGTGCATTCTATCGACTACGTTTGTGACGTGATTTTTCGACTTCATCATGGTGTCTAAATAGACACCAAGGATCTTGGGGTTGGTTACAGTAGGAACAACGTCATCAGCATGCTTACCAGTACGGATCCCAAGCACCTCCGAAAATTCCTGCGTCCAGGTGGTAAGAAGTGTTGCGGTACATTTAGACGGTGAAATGACAAGATTGCGGATATTGAAAAACTCCACCAGTTTCTCAATATAGTCATTTAATCGAGCACACATGCCATTTAAATCATTCCCCGAGGGGGAGTTGGAAGGCTCGACAGATAGATGTTAAACAGTGTAGGAGAGAGTACACTACCCTGTGGAACTCCCTGCTTAATTTTTCTATGCTTTGAACGACTGCCCCGAAACTCTGCGAAGGATTGCCTTCCAGCTAGATAGTTGGCAATCCATCTAACCACTTGTGCAGGAATATGCATATTGAGGAGATCGGCCAACAGCGCAGAATGGATAACCGTGTCGAAGGCTTTCGACAGGTCAAGTGCCACTAGGACAGTTCTGTCACAGGGCGGTTTCTGGTTGAGGTCATTATGGATGTGATGGGTGATCAGATCCAGAGCTGTTGTAGTACTATGCATCTTCCTGAAGCCATGCTGGTGAGAAGCTACCTCAGCATGTGATACAAGGGTGGGGTGGATGAGTGCTTCGAGCGTCTTCGCAACGGGTGATAAAATTGTGATTGGACGGTAGGATTCGGCGAGTTTCGCGCTTTTACCGGGTTGGAGAAGGGGGATAATCCGCCCTTTTTTCCAGAATTCAGGGATGATAAGCGTGGATATCGACAAGTTGAAAGCCATCGTTAGGTATTCGATGGCCGGAAGATTGAGGTGTTTCAGCATGACCATTGAAATGATTTTTTTGCATTCTTGATTGCTGCTGAAACTTGGTCCGCTGTAAAAGTGGGAATGATGTCAACTGTACGGTTGCGAATCCTTCTTCTTATCTTGCAATTGAGCATCTTGCTCTTGGGGTGTTCAATAAATTGCTTATTGAACAGGCTCGCGCAGAGTTTTGGATTGGCAGTGGTTTTCTTACCGAATCTGATGGCTACACTTAGGCCTGTTCCAAAAACCGGGATCCCGGTACACTTGGTACCGGACCCGATATTCTAAAGTACCGATATCCCGGCTTTTTTGGTACCGAGTTAAAAAACCGACCGACGAGTCGGTTTTTTGGTACCGAGTAAAAAAGAACGATTCACTTCAACCATGAGCCGGTTTTTTTCAGGTTTTTTGGTTCCGGTTTTTTACCCGGTACTCAAAAAACCGGCTTATGGTTAAAAAAACCGTCGGTACTGAAAAAAAACCTGAGTCAGGGAAACCGCTTGTGGTACCGGGTATTAAAAAAAACCGAAACCCGGTACTGAAATCTCGGTACCGAACAGGCCTAGCTACACTGCCCTTGTCTTTTGTTGGGTGAGACAGGGCGCGGACCGTAGCCCATAGTTTGCTAACACCTTGTGAGAGGTCGCAGCTATCTAGATGATCGTTCTATTTCTCGTTTTTGTAGGTGTTGACTTGTCGATTTATTTCTAAGTTTAGCTCATGAATTCTGGGGTCTGCCGGATTTGCGCGTCTTAAATCGTCCCGTTCGTCGGCTACCCTTGCGGCAGTAGTTGGGAAATATGGCCGAACTTTGGGGATACGTCCTGCCGGAATGTAGCGAGCTGCCACTTTGACAATGACGTTCCTTATGTTCTTTTCGGCTTCCCGTGTGTTCGCAGGAGTAGGTAGCGCGGCGAACTTCGTCGTTGTGAACGCAGTGAAACCCTCCCAATTTGCCTTTTTATGGTTGATAAACGAACGCCGTTCTGATGTCGTTAGTTCGGCTGGTTTATCTATGTTTATTAATATGGGGAGGTGATCGGATTGGAGAGACGTTGTTGTCTCCCATCGGGTTTCACTTATCAAACTGGCGCTCACAATAGTTATGTCAGGAGAACTATGACAAGCGCCAGAGACACGTGTAGACGAAATTCCATTGATAGCGCAGAAGTCTGATGGGTCTAGTTTGGACGCGATATCTATACCTCTAGCATGATTTTCGAGGTGAGAGTGCCAGAGTTCGTGATGCGCGTTAAAGTCGCCAAGTAGGATCCTATGACCAATATCGAACTTATAGCCAGAGCCACAGCTAGATGCTGGTGGAACATAGATGTTTATAAGTTCGATATTGGTATTGCCGGATTTAACGGCAATAGCTTGCATTTCCGCCGTGCCGTCGTTGAAACGAAAATCTAATACACTGTATTGCACGGTTCTGTGTATTAGGAATGCAAGCCCTCCTCCTGGGTTAGGACCCTGCATGCCGACTCTATCACGCCTCAAAAGTATGTAATCGCCGCGGAAGTTAAAATCGGGAGTTGATGGTTGGAGCTTTGTCTCCTGAAATGCCGCTATCAGAATTCTGTGCGTAATCATGAAACGGACTATCTCGTCGATCTTCAGACGGATGCCATTGCAGTTAAACTGCAATATGGAGAGTGGGGTGTACACTGTAGCGGGGGGTGCAGGTGTTAGACTTGAGGGATTATGTCTTGTTGTATTGTTGGCTACGAGTATCGGTGGTGGAGGATTTTGGGTGCTGGGGCCAGGATTGGCCGGAGACGGTGGTGGACCATTAGCTTGTGAGCTAGGGCCTGGGTGGCTGGGGGCCGACCCGCGTGCAGACACCCTGGAGCAACAAAAGACAACTTGTCATAATGTCTCATTTTTCTTAAGCCTGAGCAGTAGAAGTGACACCATTCTCCGCAGCAGGTACACCTCAAGGACCTGGCGTTCCCGAAGATACGTCGGTTGCATACACAGAAGATGTAGATTTCGGGACCTGGATTGGTCTCGATGCCGGCGCGGATTAGAAGAATTGAGAGCAACCGCGATGAGATGAAATGCTCCCAATTTGACGAAAAAACAAATAGAACATGTCCACACACATACACAGACATACTCATCCCTCCTGCATCGAACCTTCATGGTTCTTGCCATGGAGGGGTCTTTTGGCAACTCTTGGCCGTTTCGATTTTGGATGAAACGGGTGTGGTCCGCCCGGAGAGGCTTGAAAAACCCGTGTGGCAGCGAGCTGCCACCGGGAAATGGTTGCACGTAGGACCACTAGGACCAGCATGGTGCGTTGACTACCGTATGTAGTCAACGTTTCAACGACGTTGATACGGTTGTCAGCCATAGTCGCATTGTAATGCTTGAAATGCATTTGACGCATCAGCATCAGCAGAAGCATTTCAATTTAGAACTTCTTCATTCTCTCTGTTTAGAACACACGCATTTGCCTTTGATGACCCACATTGACAGCAACAACAGTAGCAAAAGCATTTTTTTGCTACTGTCAATGTGGGTCATCAAAGGTAAATGAGTGTGTTCTAAATTGAAATGTTTCTGCTGATGCTGACGCGTCCAATCTATTTCAAGCTTCAGTTTATTATTGTACGATAAGCATATTTCTTATCATATTCTGAATAATAAACTTGGGCGGGTCATGCCGAGTTTGGAAACTCGTTTCTCTATGAATCTCTGTATCGCAGAGTGGCCACCGAACGATCACGGCCACAGAGCACAGGTTTTCATTTACGCGAATCGGGAAAATTTTTAAAAATATTCAGTGCGTGTGTCATGCTGTTATATCTGAATTGCATGGACTAAACCTAAACTACTCTCGCGTCACCATATTTTCTTGCGGGCCCTACTTTCAGTGAGGCTTCACCGAGATACTTCCGACAGGTCTGCCATTATCGCGGACAGCAGATTTGTGTCTCCTTTACGCCCTCCACATCTCTATATGAAACCCTCAAATTGGTCAATATCTATTGTATCCTTGTGCTATGGCCGCAAGTCTGGGACACATTTTCCAGAATTTCTTTGCAACTGGGGCATACTTTGGTGAGCCGTCCGGTTTAGGGTGATACAACTATTGCCCGTATCCTCCTCCCTAGCCCGTCATTATAAATTCACATCGCCGTGTTGTCGGTTTAACCATGTCTTCGTCTTGTCTGAAAGGAGGGTATTATGTCCATCGAATATAACAGTTAATGACCCGCTAACCTTTTGCCCTAAACCTTTTCATGCTTCTCTGGACCAAAATGGTGCTACATCATCATCATCCTAAACTCTTTAGATCTCATAAACTAGAATTACCACCCTTGATAGCAGGAATAATTCTTGAGAGGGTAGTGGTGATGTACGTAAATGGTAGAGTTCAGAGGAATTATTCCAGTATTAAAGGCTGAATTAAGATCGAGAGTGAAATTCTTCCCGCTGCGATTTTATCAATAAAAATGCATACTTACTGTCATGGAATATGTCACAAATGGTGGGGAATTCCATAAGCTGCAATCCGACACCGGTTCCATTATTCTCCTCGGGCATTTTATGTATTATTTTTCGATTCCCCGGTCATTTGACATTTCACGATGAAATAACCGGGGAGTCGGAAAAAAATACATAAAATGGCCGAGGAAAATTATGGAACTGTTTTCGGATTGTAGCTTATGGAATATGGTTTGTGACATATTCCACGACAGTAAGTATGCATTTTTATTGATAAAATCGCAGCGGGAAGAAGCAGGAATTTGCCAGCATTCCGCACATATTCCACGACAGTAAGAATACATTTTAATTGAAAAAATCGCAGCGGACAAAAATGTCACTCTCAATGTCAGTACTAGGCTTTAGAGTAGGTACTAACATCGGTATTTCACTTGAAATCCATATAAATACTGTCAAAATTTTGATAGTCGTGAAATTGAATTCGCTTGGTGGTTTCACTTCACATGAAAGTCTCCACACCGGCATTTGAAAAAAAATACAGTTGCACTACTTCATAGTGAAAATATGTCATCATCAATCAATCAGACTGCGACTGCATATTTAAGGTATGTACTGAGTTCACCTAGCGAAAAACTTGCATGTATGTCTCCCGGGAAAACGGTCCCGTGGAGACTTACTATTCACTCAATTTAAGACAAATGTTCACTTGCGTTCTGATTGATAGTCGATGACATCTTTTCACTGTGAAATAAAGTGCAACTGCATTATTTTCGCTGGCGAAATGTCAAAAACCGGTGTGGAGGCTTTCATGTGAAGTGAGTACCACCAAGCGAATTCGATTTCACGATCATCAACATTTTGACAGTATTTGCATGGATTTCACGTGAACTGACGATGTTAGTACCTACTCTTATCTTAAATTTAGTGAATATAAGACAAGTCTCCACGGCACATATTTCACGGGAGACATAAATACAAGTTCTTCGCTCGGTGAACATAGTATTTACCTTTAAGGGATATGTCTTATACTCTACTCATGTGCATTAGAGGAAAGATTTACTCTACAGACTAGAAAACAGTCGAGGTAGAGCGACTAGCATGTTGGTCGCTAGTTTGAAAAGTACTCTTTCCAACTCATCTATACTGTGCTTTAGTTATAATCATAACCCTCAAGTACCTAACGGTTTGCTTAGAGGTTATGTCACAGCCGCCATTACTTTGATCTTGAACGAACACTTTTTTTTCACTAAGCGACTACTACTTTTTTTCTTTGCACAGTGAGCTTCAGCCTAACTTCTAACGTTTTCCAGCCACAGGTTAATATTTGTAACCACATCGCGGGCGTATGTGGTGTTCAACGGGTATGGAGCTGTAACATTTGCATAAGTCCAAATGTAACCTCGTGTTGTTTGTATTCTAAAATTATGCTACCTCCAATGGTGATTGGTTTTATATAGGGCTAGGCTAGGGTCCTGTTCGTGTTGGGGAGGAACGCAAAATAGTTTACACTTTTGAATTGAATTGCTGGCTGTCCTATTTTCTTCATTGTTCTGCCCAGTGCGGAATTCCGTATTTCGTTTCTCTCAAGCATCAGCAGTTTAGCCAGTTGCGAAATACTCTCAAGCGCTGATCCGTCAATCCTTGAGTCAGAGTTTCTATGGAGAGCTTAGGGTGGGTCTAGCGCCAGCAACAGACGAGAATCATCACATTAAGTTCCTGTAAGCTCGGGAAATCCGACGTTGTGTACGCCGTGAGAAAAGAGTATGGCAACTCTCTCTTGCTACGACAGAGAAAGCGAAATAATGATTTAAATACTGAATACAATGTCATCAAGGAGTGTATAGATTCTATCAACACCCGGTGAAAGATAGCGATGATCAGTTGAGGCGAGTGCACTTCGCTGCAGTTTAAAATCAAGTGACTGATGGTGAGGGCGAATTTTCGGGGCCGTTCGCGAGCGTGATCAATGGCGCAGCTGGTACAACCACGAGTTGTATCAATTGTACGATGAGTTGGAAGTATCGAAAATCGTGAAGCTGCAACGTTTGCGGGACATCTACAACGAATGGACGGTAATCGCATGCCAAATAAGGTGATGAACGCACAACAAATTGACGGAGCGAGGTTGCGTGGACGGCCGAGAGCTCGCTGGGAGAACTCTGCAGGTTAAGACGCCCACCAGTTGCTGGGCTTCCGAAACTGGAGGACAAGGTCACGTAACCGCGACAATTCGAGGTAAACGATTTATGCGGCCAAAGTCCGACGTCGGGCTATCATTGATGATCATTGATGATGAGGTCCCCCTCATAAGGATAATTTAGCTTTTTGTCAAAACGTAAGCCAACTACCCCACGAAACAGGGAGTTGAGGATGCACAAAAACGGGGCACAGCTGCTGGGCTCGGCATTCAAGCCGAACTTTACCAAGCAACGCCAGGCTAAACATCGGAGTTGTTGCACTGTCTCACTGGTAGAGCGTGGGATAAAGAGTATTTTCCCACAGAGTGAAAGGGAGGTTTGATATTTAAACTTCCAGAAAAGGGCAGTCTGACAGAATGCAATAATTGGAAGTGTTTTTCTTGCCTCGACTACAGCAACACCTTACGAATTGTAATCGAGCAATGCGTCGAATAAGTGGTATGGCTGACAACCGTATCACACTCCGAATACAATTTTCTTTGTAACGTTGATGGACTACACACGGTAGTCATCAACGCACCATGCTCCACTAGGAGTTACGGTAATCGAGAGAGAGAGAGAGAATGCGTCGAATATAGATCTCCATTGAACATGCTCTATGTTAACAAAAAACAACAAAAACAAATTGTTGTTGGACGGTGGATGTGACATGCTCAAAAAATGATTTGAGAATCCACCGTCCAGTTTGTTCATAGTGGAACATCACGTGTGTATACTCCGCCAGAGATGCGACACACAAAATGCATCTTATCTTTGTTTTGTAGATAGATGCATTTTGTGTGTCGCATCTCTGGCGGAGTATACACACGTGATGTTCCACTATGAACAAAGTGGACGGTGGATTCTCAAATCATTTTTTGAGCATGTCACATCCACCGTCCAACAACAATTTGTTTTTGTTGTTTTTTGTTGATCCTGTTCTCTGACACATAGTTAGAAACAGTGGCCGTGTCGAATCGGTGGCTAGCCATTGTATTTCTAGTCCTATATAAGAGGATCGAACACCTTTGTCTGGTTGAGTCCGGTAATGCCTCTCATGGTATTACATGGCGCGCTACATACGTAGAGGCATCTGACGAGAATTGTAGCGCGCCATGTAATATCATTTCGAAACCCGACTCGAAATACGCTTTGTGTGCCGCATTTATGCTGGAGTTTGCACACACAAGTGATATCCCACTATGCACCAGCTGTATAGTGGATAGATGCATTTTGTGTGTCGCATCTCTGGCGGAGTATATGCTCTATGTTGATTTTGAGAAGGCTTTCGACAGTATTTCGAGAATGTATCTATTGGCGGTCTTGCGCAAGAGGCAAGAGGAGTGTCCCAGAGAAAATAGTGGCTATTATTAGGGCAACATACGTCGGTGCAAAATGTCGCATACGCATACTCCATAAAGGTAAAGTGTCGGGGGGTTTCGAAGTTCATAGCGGGGGTCAGGCAGGGTTGCATCCTGTCACGGATTCTGTTTCTTTTAGTTATTGGTGATGTCCCATGGATCTCGAGAAAGAGGCAAAGGTTGTCGGGCTAAATATTCGATACCAGCAAGACCAAAATCATTAGCCTCACCGGGAACCCCACTCTCCCCATAAGTATCAATGAACAACTTGTAGACAAGGTAAACGAATTCTGTTGATGGCGATACTGATCAGGACAGCGTTCGCCGCATTAACCATGCCCAGTGTTCTTTCGGCATGTTTTTCAAACTGGGAAAGCAGTTATCTCAGTGTTAAAACCAATCTGGGGCTGTTTCACTCGCTGATACTTTCAGTGCTCCTATACGGAAGCAGCACTTGGAAAGTTTCCGCTGCAGTTACCAAGAAGCTGCAAAATTTCGTCAACACTTGTCTTCCTTGAATCGTACGATTTTTTTGGCCACGAAAAAATTTTGAATGAAGATATCCGTCGGCGTACGACTCAAATACCTATCCGTCATACGTTGCAGAAGGGTGATAACTGCATTTGCTGGTCGCGCTATGCGACAAAGGGGTCGCCTTCAAATCACGTGGCGCATATCTGTGAATGAGGAATGTGCGTCTTTGAAAAAGAACTGCGGGGTCAAATACGAAACATGGTCAGAAACCGTACGCGATGGCGAGTAGGTGTAGTAGACGCGCTTTGTCCCACGAGTTTTAGGGTTTCTATGGATGTTGCCTCGACAAGGCGTCTCTCTGACTACTTGCTGCTTGGAAGCTTCTTGTTATAACATAAAGTGACCATCAGGGGACCTTGCGTGTAATGCTACCCTTTTTTAATTTGGTAAGTCAACGAATAATTCACAAATGTAAAATCAATAAGAAATTTCCTTTCCTAAGATTAAGTTCATAGAAACGATATCGCGATGAGTAGCGTTTATCATAAATGTGTGTAAATTCGCGTTATATACAAATACTTGTCATTCCTCCACAGCCGGAGTGACAGAGCTGTTCATGCATGTCTTCGCCCTCGGTCAAAATAGCTGTGACCTTAGCCGACCTACGTCAATTTTGGTATTGACTGCAAATACATAGTTGACACGTCAATATCTTTCTCCTTCGCTATAGGCGTTAGTTTTTTGGTTCGCCTTGAATCGCATCACAAATATCTACCCGATGGCGTCTTGCACTATGAACGTTTGATCCAATGTAGGTTTTCTGGGTAGTTAAGCAAGTCGCAAGGATAAACCTGTAAGAAGGCACTTCTACATCTTCTAGCTTAAAGTCGAGAGAGACATCTGATCCAGCCGAACCTGATGCTGTTCTTTCCTATGGTCCTCTTACCACAAGGGAGGGTGCGAACATGTTCGAAGTATAATCAGGCGCCTTGGAAGCTCAGGGTCTTGGGTTCAAAGCTTACTGTAAACGGATTGTGTTTATTACGTGTAGCGGACTACTATCTCTTCCATGTCATTTATGTCGCGTGTTGTGACGATGCCATTACATGTGAAACAACACATCATTCAAATGGCTTTCACGGGGCCCTTTGCATGACACTATCCTTTTGAGGTCATTTTCAATTACTTTTTTTTGCATAATTCGGCCATAATTTATCGAATGTTGTTCCGCAAATGCTCCATAGTTTGAGCATTTTTCACATAAACATCGCCACAACGTGAAACTACGCGTCCATGGAACTTCTCGCTCAAAACCGGCCGTGAAGTGTGGAGTCATCTTGCTGAACCAAATTCAAATCCAAATTACGCCACAAGGTCCCGTAAGGCATGCCCAAATGCTGCGCGCTGTGTAATTCTTTAAGAAGCCTCAAGATTATGTGAATAGGTAGTCGCTAACACATCTGCGGTCTAGCTTCAGCCTTGATCTATCGCACCTGTAATTTTGAATTATTTCAGTCAAAATGCTTCAAATTCTAAACAATTCATTAAATTTATTAATCTATAAACATTCCTATACACATAAATCTACTCCTGCACTTCCGCCTCAGCCGCCGCCGGCTTATTCTTCGTCGGCGCACACTCGGGATACTTGTCCGTTAGAAAACTTCTAATTTCACCATAGTTCACCAACATATCCTGACGCACCTTATCATGATTTCGAATACGTTCCTGTTTCTTCAAATAAATCTCATACGATCGATGCTTCGTGTAGAATGGCGGGAACTTCTTTTTCTTCAACACAATTCGTCCGTCCAGCACGTACTGTGTAAAGTCCATGATTTCGTCACTTTTAATATCCTCCGGCTTTCGACATACTGTCGGACTTGCAACAATTCGTGGCAAATTGCCAAATTCCTTGCGAAATTCCACAACATGCAAACCTTTCTCTTCGGCCAGCTGTTGATGTGTTTTCTGTCGGATCAAGCCCAGGAAAAAGGCTTTGACAATATGCTGCAGATTGGTCGAGCCCTCGATTTTAGCGTGCAAGTCTTTTATGCCGATTACTTTGCAAATGGTCATGATGGCACGATGACACACCAATCCGTAGCCTTCGGGCTTTTTGGTTACGAAAATTTTCGTTTTGCCAAACTGTGTGAAGAAGTCGTGAAACACGGTGTGACCATTGCACAGCTCGATATGCATGAGCTTCTGTCCGGCTCGGTTTTTGGATTTGCGGAGGGCACCCCGTACTTCGGGACTTTTGACAAGAGCAAAACCTGCCAGCCCTTGTCCATTACCCGTCACCGACATACATGAGAATCGTCTGCGTCGACCCAGATTGCCTTTCATAATAAATACCGTCTTCAGTTCAAGTACGCGCGTGTCGAACCCCTCGAACGTTTCATCGCCCACTGCGTCGGGAGCTCCGATACTTCGCCCCGGCATTTTTGTGCCCGACCAACCGCGCTCAATGGGACTCAATCGGATCACACGAAAATTGCCCATTGAGTCGCGCAATTTCAATAATTTCTGCTGGCGCTCTGTGTCTTCGGGCAGCTTTTGTTGATGTACGATTTCTTTGCCGCGAATGATGGGCGCATTGAGACCCGGCCAGACAATGTTCTCTTTGCCCACACCAATGACTTGTCCCCGGTTCAAATCTTTGGCCATTTTACGGCCGACACCTTTGCCACGACCACGCTTTCGACCGGCATTACTTACGGACGTGACACCTTTCCAGAGATCTTCCGCAGGTACTGCAAAATAAGTAGGAATTAGCAAAATTAAATATTTCGTACGGAACACAACTTTGACACTTACATTTGTTGAAAAAACTCGTGTGACGCACGGCTACTATCGATGCAGGTTCAGTGGGGACAAGCCAACGGCCAGAATTTATTGATGTCGACGTAATTTGTGAGCCAATTCGTAGATTTTGTAGTGTTTTCACTAATGCATTTGCATTGCAAAGCAGACGTCCTGCCATTTTCACGGAGTGTGAAGAGGTTAGAGAAATTGTCACAATGACAAATGCTGACAAATGTCAGAAAAAGTGTGAAAGCTTGCATGTTCTCCACACGAGATGGCGCTCAGAAAAGCAAGAAGATAGTAATGGAGTGGCGGCAATTTTGTTTTAATTTTATAAAATACATTATTTTTCATCTAGCCCAATACTAATTAGTAAATAATACTATTAAACGGGGAAAATCGTGTATTTCTTGGTCTTGATTTTCGGTAGAATTGTTGGAGATGGTCCCCTAATAATGCGATAAAATTCTTGAACAGTACGATGCTTTGCTCTGCCCCCATTTTCGGCCACGATAATGCCAAGGTAGACGAGTTCATCTACCTGCTGCTATATGCTCAAAACCATCTTAATACAAGCCTGGAAGCAGAACACGGTCATATACTTAAACGTCAAATCATAGGCTTAAGCAGATGGAAAATTTACATTGCAGCAAAGGTAAATCGGGTTGGGTCGCGGCAAACTTTACACGAAAAGTATTGGTTCCCGGTCGATTTTCGTCGCAAAAAGTGCAATGCGTCGTGAATTGAAGTGCCTAAAATGCAGTGAAAGAAAAAAATCCCGACTAAAAGTGAATTTTTCACGTGTTTTCACGATTTTTATCACAAAAGACATGATTTTTTACATGCACTGTGCTTGTATTAATTTACGACATGTTCATAGGCTTGATTTGTGTGCATGTATTGCTGCTTCCCGGCTTTCTAATTAAGGTGGCTTTGTATATGCTGCCCGTTAATGCTGAAAATAGATTTGACACAGCAACAGCAGCAGTATTGCATGGCTGACAAATATGCTGAACAGCAAAAATGCTGTTCATATCTGTCAGTAATTTAAAATGTATTGTTCTTGACATTTCGCGCTGCTGCTGCCATTATATTTTTGCCATTAATAAATTGTATCCACACTGATTCCAATTGGTAGCTCGTCAATAAACTACATCGCACTAGTAAGTAACTTCTTTTTTTTTAACACTTGATCCTTAAGCAGTATCTTCATTAGCTGCCAATTGGCAGCTCATAATGCCAACCGGTAGTTGTCATCGGAACTACACTGAGTGGCATTTGGTTCGCATTCATATAGAATACCTTAGGGCTTTTTATAGGTGCTAGACTAAAACACAAATTAGGATATTTTCATTTGGGAATGTCTTTTTAAAGCTTCATAACGCCTGGAAAACCGCAGGTTAAGCGAAGAACTATGTTCAGTTCAGTTCAGTACATTACGAAAAAAATCAAGGCTTCTGGCCAAAATTTTATTGTGGGTGAAAACAGTTATAGCGAATCATTTCTTATTTTTTGTCAACTTGCGCAACGTAAAAAAAACTTCACCATCATCATTGTAGTTGCAAAAGGATCTTCTACCGAATTTAAATACGGCTGGTCAAGCGTAAAAAAACTCCGCGCCGTTTTTACCCTTTTACCGGACTGAAAGAATTTGGGAATTGGATGTCACTAACACATCTGCCTTAGTCCAATGTTGGACTGTCGCGGCTGTTTTTATACCCTTCACTATGTGAAAGGGTATATTAACTTTGTCATGAAGCTTGCAATGCACAGAAGGAAGCACTTCCGACTATAATTAAGTATATATATTATTGATCAGTGTGACGAGAGAAATCGATTGAGCGATGTTCGTCTGTCTGTCTGTCTGTCCGTCTGTTTCAATACAAACTAGTCCCTCAGTTTTGAAGCTATCGGGCTGAGATTTTGTAGGCAAGTTTCTTTTTAGTGTACGCTGCATATATGTTGGAACGAATGGAATCGGACTATGGGGTCATGGGGCTGCCATAGAAACCAACCTCTGAAAATTAGGTTCTTCTAAGAAAAACTTTTTTCTTTATGAACCAATCTTAACCAAACCACCCAAATGTGTTCCTAGTAAATACTCAATCAACGGGGAGATTTTACCTTGCAAAAATTGGGGACTTCTCAAATTTTTTTTGATATGTTATAAAGACAGGTGGGGTAAGTTTAAATCCAAGTTTGCGTCACTTTCCCCCCTGTGCTTCCGCCGCTATCTTGAAAAAACCATCTAAAATCGGATAGGGGGGAAAGTGACGCAAACTTGGATTTTAACTTACCCCACCTGTTTTTATAACATATCAAAAATTTGAGAAGTCTCCAATTTTTGCACGCTAACCCCTATTATTTCGTCTCTATTGATTGGAGTATCAGTCGAACACTTTGCCACTTTCGAATGCGATTTAATTCGCCAGCTTAGCTAAGATCTTAAGCCTTGACGATTGTTTGCAGCTTTTCTGTAGTTACAGCTTTCCACGTACTGCTCCCTTACAACAGCTTTGGTTATTACAATCTGGTTTGCAAAAGTTTGGACAACCCACCGAAAGCACTTGGCTTGAGGAATGCTCTTGATACCGCCATCAATGGCAACAATAGGTGTGTTTTTTTGGTTATCCCGTGTAGGTTTGGGTAACGAAACTTCATTTTAAAAAAAATGACAGGTTGATCAGCTGGCACTTTTTTTATATGGAGTTTCGTTACCTAAACCTGCACGGGGTAACCAAAAAAACACACCTAATATTGTCTAAATAGATAAAATTAACATTTGTGAGTTGAATTTCTACCCAAACTAGGCATTTTGGTTTTGTTTAATTTTTTCTTCGACCCGACTGTCTTTTGGGACCCCAGAGGGTATTTTTTGTATATTAGTTTTAGAGGGTTTCGCCCATCCAGGGGAACTTGTAGGACATCTAAGCCACATAAATTCTGCTCAGGAATATGCTTGAAAAAAAATCCCAAATATTTTCAAAAAAAAAGTTTTGATAACCAAAAGTAAAAATTTACGGGAACGGGCACGTGGGGTCTTCAAAGACCCCATGAGTTCCAAGTCCTCAATTGTCCTGAATATCTCATCATCATCAATGTGGCACGATAGCCCGACGTCGGGCCTTGGCCGCCTGAATCGTTGACCTCCAATTGTCGCGGTTACGTGACCTTGTCCTCCAGTTTCGGAAGCCCAGCAGCTGGTGGGCGTCTTCACCTACGGAGTTCTCCCAGCGAGCTCTCGGTCGTCCACGCAACCTCGCTCCGTCAATTCGTTGTGCGTTCATCACTTTCTTTGGCATGCGATTATCGTCCATTCGTTGTACATGCCCCGCCCATTGCAAACGTTGAAGCTTCACGATTTTCGATACTTCCAGCTCATCGTACAATTGATACAACTCATGGTTGTACCGGATACGCCATTGATCTCGCTCGCGAACGGCCCCGAAAATTCGCCGAAGGACCTTTCGTTCGAATCGGTCTAGCAAAATTTCGGAGGCTTGGGTGAGGGTCCATGTTTCGCAACCATAACATAGCACGGGTCGGATGATCGTTTTGTACACGCGGAGCTTCGTGTTCCTGTGCGCAAGTTTCGAATTAATTATAGGACCGAGAAATATGCCTTATTGGCTAGTTGTATCCGTCGCTTAATTTCGTCGGTTTCGTTGGCGTCCTTTGACAAATTACAACCCAGATATTTGAAGTTGTCTACATACTCGATATTAAGGTCCCCCACTGTGATGCTTGAATTTGCTGGCGTCCTTGTTTTCGATTGCATCATGGCCTTTGTTTTGATTTCGTTTATATGTAGTCCAACTTCCTTTGCGGCGTTATTGAGGTTATGCAGAAGGCTTTCTGCATCACCCAATCGTCGAGACATGATGTTGATATCGTCGGCGTACGTTACTAATTGAGTCGACTTGATGAGCAGCGTTCCGCTGCTGTCCATATTCATGGCTCGAATTACATACTCCAAAGCAAGGTTGAAGAGCGTCGGCGCCAGCCCGTCGCCCTGCTTGAGTCCAGTACGAGTTTCAAATAGGTCAGTGAGTTGGTTCTGCACTCTGACCTTCGAGACGGTATTAGTCATCGTCATCCTTGTGAGTCGCACTAACTTTGCCGGTATACCAAAATTCAGCATAATGTTGTACAGTACACTTCGATCGATACTGTTGTATGCCTGCTTGAAGTCGATAAAGATCAAGAGACGCGAGAGCGTCTCGCCCGCCAAAGGAAAAAGAAAAACGAAAGCGAACAAGTCTATGATTACCGGAGACAACTTGCTTTTTTGTTTGACCAGGCTACAGCCTTCCAGGCAACAGCCCCCAAAAAATTTTTTTTACCAAAATATTCCACATATCCTGTTCTAGTGCCTTTCCAAATAAAATCTTCGATCGGCACAATAACGGGTAAGATATATGCAATAAACGGTGAAATTTTCACCCTCACAGACTTAAGCGAGTAACCCAATTTCAGAATGAAGTCTACAGTTGCAGAAAGACTTGCTTCTACTGTCTCTCTTCGTGATGGGATTTTTATGAAATTCGGAACGAATGATCCCCTGGTGGTCCTTCTAAAGAATCAATGTCTTCCATTTAGATAAGTGGATGGAATAACGGTAAATTAATAGGTAAAGTTAACAAAAGATTTCCAACAATTGCGTCTATCGGCTCATCGCATTGACAATTTTTTAAAACACACTGCGACATTGGGACATTTGGATATTGGGACACCGGGAGACTGGGAGAGTAGGATCTTGGGGTAGTGGGATATTAGGAAATTGGGATATTAGGGTCTTGGGACATTAGGACATTGGGGCATTAGGCACAATGGGGAAACAGGGACGTGGGGACATCGGCATATTGGGACATTGGGACATCGGGATATTGGGGCATTGGGACATCAGGATATTGGGACAATGGGACATTGGGACAATGGGATATTGGGACATTAGGACACTGGGAGACTGGGACATTAGGACACTGGGATATTAGGACATTGGGACATTATGACCTTGGGACAATCGGACATTGGGACATTGGGACACTTGTACATAGGGGCATTGGACCACTGAGACATCGGAATGTTGTGACATTGGGACATCGGGATATTCGCACATAGAGGCACTGGGATATAAGAACATGTGAACATTAGGGTCTTGGGTCATTAGGACATTGGGATATTAGGACATCAACACATTAGGACATTGGGACATTAGGTACACTGGGGAAACTGGGACGTGGGAACATTGGGGCACTGGGACATCGGGATATTAGAACATTGGGACATTGTAACATTGGGATATTGGCACATTGGGATATTGGAACATTGGGATACTGGGACATTAGGGCACTGAGATACAGGGACCACTGGTACATTAGGACATTGGGCCATTGGGATATTATCACATTAGGATACTGGGACATTTCGAACATTGGGGTACTGAGATATTAGGAAATTGGGGCATTAGGACCTTGGGACATTAGGACAGTTAGACATTGGGATATTAGGACATTAGGTGGGAGACTGGGAAATTGGGATATTCCGATACTGGGACATTGGGACACTAGGGTAGTGGGACATTCGGACATTAAACCATTGGGGCACTGTGATATTTGCACATTGGGACAATAGGACCTAAATTGGGGCACTGGGACATCAGGATATTGGGACATTGGCACATTAGGGCATTAGGGCATTAGGACATTGGGACACTGGGTCAGGGGGGCATTAAGACAGATCAGTAATAGAACGTTAACAAAGCGTTGGCAAGGCAACAACAGAGCGTTAGCAGATCGTTAACAGAGTGTTAACAGAAAATTAACAGAGCCTTAACAGAACGTTAACAGAACGTAAATCGAGTAATAAAAGAAAGGTAACAGACCGTTTACAGAGCGTTAGCCGAATGATTAAAGAGAATTAAGAGAACATTAACCGAACGTTAACAGAGCATTAACGAAAAGATAATAGAGTGTTAAGAGAACGTTAATAGAGCATTAACAGAGTTAACAAAAAATTAACAGATTACTAACAGAATGTTAGCAGAGCCATAACACAAAGATAACACAAATCTATTTTGCACAAAATACATATTAATAAACTATACCCATTTCATCCGAAAATTATTTTTTAAAAAGCTCAGCAACAGCCATTTGTGGCGTATTTGCAATTGCGTTTGCAGTATCTATTTATTTTAAAGAAGACCCTGTGAATATAACTTATGATATTAAATTTATGGAATATGCTGAACAAAAACCTATTGATACTTTTCCCAAAACAAAAATATTAGTTGGCTATTTAAGTATGCAAAAACATATGATATCTGACCAAAAACAACAAAGTTGTAAAAGTTACCCCGCCAAAGAAAAATTCATCTGCCGCAAAAAGATTACATATCACTCCAATCCGCTGCTCATATCTAATTTTGTTTGCTGGATGTACTTTTGTTTTAGGTGTAAATGCTGGAGAAGTTTAAATGTACAGGACTACTTCTTAAAGTAATTTGGAGGGAGCCGTCAAAGTGGCACTGAATAAAATGTTAAAGCTCCCACCAAATTACTTTAAGAAGTAGTCCTGTACGTTTAAACTTCTCCAGCATTTACACCTAAAACAAAAGTACATCCAGCAAACAAAATTAGATATGAGCAGCGGATTGGAGTGATATGTAATCTTTTTGCGGCAGATGAATTTTTCTTTGGCGGGGTAACTTTTACAACTTTGTTGTTTTTGGTCAGATTTGGTATACGTCGATGTTATATTCCCAGCACTTTTGGAGTAGTAGCTTCACTGTGAAAAGCTGATCGGTCGTTGAGCGACCAGGTCTGAAGCCGCCTTGATACTCGCCAATGATTCGTTCTGCGTACGGATTAATTCTCTTTTCAAGAATTTTAGATAAAACCTTATAGGTCGTACAAACTAATGATATGCCCCTGTAATTCTCACACTTCAGCTTGTCACCCTTTTTGTGGATTGGGCAGATTATGCTTTTGCGCCAATCTTCGGGGATTACCTCGTCGTTCCATATTTTCAGCAGTAGCACATGTATACCGTTGGTCAGGCACGTTCCACCATGCTTCAGCAGTTCTGCTGGGATCTCGTCAGCGCCGGGTGCTTTATTATTTTGAAGCGACTGTATGGCAAGACTCACATCCTCTACTGTTGGGGGTAGAACGGGAGGGCCTGGTTCGGCTAACTGCTCAAGAGCTGGCTCCGCGGGGGATGTTGATGGTGCATTGAGGAGCTCTTCGAAATGCGACGCTTTCGATGTCGCTGATGATGTTACCATCCTTGTCCTTACATAGGCTCGTCCTGGGTTGATATCCGTTCTTGACATCATTTATAAGTTTGTACGCCTGTCTAATGTTCTTACTGGCTAATCTTTGGTTTATTTGCTGTAACTGCTCGTCAAAACGTTTGCGTTTCTTACGTCTAAATATCTATATCCTGAATATCTAGGAAACGAAAATCGGAGCCATACTCTTTGTCGAGACCTTTTTATTTAGACTATCTCGATATATTTACTAGTCTTGCCCTGTAGTTTTATTGCGCCTTTTCACCTGAACTCAAGACCGAGGTAAGCCTCATATCATTCTTGGCTACAATGAAAGTAAAGGAAGAGATTATACCATGGTTCGATTTCCCAGAAATTATCCTGGCTTGAGAAATTCACGAAAACAACTTCTAACTTTTTTCTTCAATTGCTGCGATAGCTTCTTCTGATATAGGGCGGAAAACACACCTTCACTTTAGCGAATCTCAAACAATGGAGGTCAAATTTTAGCCTCCACTAATTCTTACCATAGCTTATTCTACATCAATTAAAGTCGCAGAGGCATCTACAAAGGGTTAAAGACAAGTTTACGGGCACTGCTAATTCACACTTCAATAATTTGTTAGTTGTAAGTTATCCTGACTATTTCAGGAACTAAGATTTCCTTGAATCAAAGGCAGAGAGAAAAAAAAGTAAAAACATTGATGGCTACAATCGCTTGAAATGTTTACAGCTTGCCATATGAACAACAATATTGTGAATAATTATATTAAACATATTCAAGAACATAACAAAGTACTTATAAATGTGTGTTTTTTTACAATTTGAGACATGTTCAAGGATATGTAAGTTCAATCAACTTTAGGGTCCTTAAAGACCCCACGTGCCCGTTCGCGTTGATCGCGGAACGTGCCTGGCGAAGGGTTAAACGTAGAAACTTTATCATACAAGTTCCACGGCGGCGTCCCTTTAAATAAAGTCGAATGAGCAAAATACTACCATCGGAAATAGGATGCAATCCTGCCCAACTTCGTAATAAACTTTACTGTAAGATTTCGTTCTGGGGAGGGTTAGCTAGGACTCGCGATGTTATTGTAGAAGCGTAGAGGAGCAGCTGGGTTTAGCAGATAAAGAGATCGGACTATCAATTGAATCAAGAGGATAGAAGCGCTTGGGCTCCTTTTTGGAAGAGGAAAAGCATGTATCCCTAAAAGTCTCCAGCTGTCTGTCAGATGTTTCTTTCTATGGATGCTGAGGATGTGAGATAAGAGGCTTCTCGGTATGTTTCGGCAGGAGATGCGATCCGATAGAACCAAGCAAAGCCAGAATTTAAAACGGACATTGATCTCCCAAGTGCAATATGCAGTCCAAAAGCCAAAAATAGCACTTAATATAGACGAGCGACGGTCTGAAAAGCAGAATCGTAGGGCAGTTGAATGTAATCAGAATCACAAGTAAAAGTCTAAACACATTCAGGGGCCATTTTTCGTTAAATGGTGCAGAAAGTCATTCTCGACTGTCTTTTCCTAAAATTAAGCTCTTACAAGAACCTTATTTCTAGTGGTTGATTTGTATGACAGCCCTATGACGTAGTCTTCCGATTTCATCCGTTCCTATATATATTTTCAGGCTTTTACTCCAATCAATAGAGACGAAATACATAATAGGGGTTAGCGTGCAAAAATTGGGGACTTCTCAAATTTTTAATATGTTATAAAACTAGGTGGGGTAAGTTAAAGTCCAAGTTTGCGTCACTTTCCCCCCTGTGCTCCCACCGCTATCTTCAAAAAACCATCTAAAATCGGCCCTTTCATCAGTTTTTGGCCTGTAACTTCTTTACAGTCCATTTGAGCACAAAATCTGCCAAGACAATTTTGTAGAGGACAAAATTTCCTACAAATTTAATCTAAGATGTTGTACTCTACAATTAAAATTAGCAAAGGTATAGCGCCAAGAAAATGGAGAAAATATCAAAAATCATTCCAATTTCAAATTCACAAAAACGCATTGTATACCAACAACTCATAGCCTCCTCTGCATTTTAGTATGTATAGAGTTCTCCAAGTATCGTTTAAAATTTAGTGGTAATGATTTTTGGAATTTTCAGCATATTCTTTGCGCTATAACTCTGTCAATTTTGATTGTAGAGTAAAATTTGTCAGATGAAATTTATAGGAAATTCTGTGCTCTACAAGATTGTCTCGGCACATTTCGTGCTCAAATGGACTGGAAAGGAGTTATAGACCGCAAACTGATAAAAGAGCCGATTAGATGGTTTTTTCAAGATAGCGGCGGGAGCACAGGGGGGAAAGTGACGCAAACTTGGATTCAAACTTACCCCACCTGTCTTTATAACATATCAAAAATTTGAGAAGTCCCCAATTTTTGCAAGGTAAAATCTCCCCGTTGATTGGAGTATGAAAAACTGTGGTAAAATAAGGAGACATTGCGAGAAACCATAAACGTTATGGGACGTGAGTGCATTTGATACTCTATTTTCCACAAGTGGTTAAGGCAGCCTATAGTATTAATGAACATTTTTTCGCACTTTGCATAGAATTTTTTTAAATAGCAAAAAAAGAAGTAATTTTCCAGACATTTAATGTTCATGTTTTAGGGCTTTCAAGGCTTGTTCACGTTTCAAAGTAGTCTGGGCTCACATAAAATTGTTCATCTTCACGTTTGGCGCAGTTCACGTTTACGCGAATCTACTGTATTGACATTAAAAAGGGTTATCCATAGCGCTCAGGCAGGATTGCTGTAAATTTGGACGAAATAGAATATAATTAGGTATGACCATATGTATCTATGTTGATTACATTGTAGAAGCACGGCTTCTGATAAATTGATATGGAAGTGTTACAGTTTGGTTTTTAGAATATGTAAACTGAAAAAAAACATGCGAAAAAGTTAATCGGAAAAAAATTATCTATGGTAGAATATGTTTTCTTTCAGTATGATTAATATTCAATTCAATACAAAAAAATTTCAACGGCCAGGGGGGGGGCGGTTATATTGATTTTTGTCACAATTATTAAATACTGCAATAGGTGCAATGTACAAAGTACAATATTCCGACACAAGAGATAAGATGGATTGCCAACTATCTAGCTGGTAGGCAATCCTTCACCGAATTTCGAGGCAGTCGTTCCAAACTTAGAAAGATCAAATTATGTGTTCTCTCTCCTACCCTGTTTAACATCTACATGGCAGGTCTCCCAACACCTGCGGAAGGCATTGAAGTAATCTCCTATGCCGATGACTGCACTGTACTCGCCACGGGAGCGGATAGGGATATATGCGCGTAGATATCAATAGATATTTAGCGCGGCTAGAAGCATTTTTTCTCAGCAAAAATCTAACCATCTCAGCGTCCAAATCTTCTGCGACTTTCCTTACCACTTGGTCAGGTGATTGTCGGTGGCCGGTTGGGGTACGTATTGGCAACAAACCAGTTCCTATTGTTGCAAATCCAAAAATTCTCGGGCTTCACTTCGAGAAAATGATGACTTTAGCTAATCACGCGGAAGCGGTATGTGAAAAGATGCGCAGTAGGAACAAAATTCTTAAAGCACTGGCTGGCAGCACCTGGGGCAAAGATAAAGAGACTATGCTAGCCTGTTGCGTCATGCATTAATGAATAATATCAATTAATCGTAATTTTAATTTGTAACGCTTTTTTTTTAAATTATAACGTTGATTTGTAATGTGTTGGCCACTAGATGGCGGGACTTACTTCCTTTTAAATTTTAACGGCCCGTCCGCTAGTGGGCAGCACAATAGTCTTTTAGTTTGCTCATCTGCCGTTGGGCAGCACAGTAGTTTTTTAGTTTGCTCTTCTGCCATTGGGCAGCATCGTCGTTTTTTGAAACATTCCATCCCTGCAATTTCTGACTTGCAGAAATTGAAGAGGAGTTTCGTTCTCTTTGATTTTCATCTTTCGGACGATGCTGGCCTGGCAGTAACTAATATTAAATTTTGAACTTGAACTTGATCATGGAGACAAAGAATATGTGAGTACCATTTCAATAATTCAATTATAAAAGTGTACGAATTTTTATGTACACTTGCGACTTTTATTGTATCGTTTTATGGATTTTTGGAAGCTGATTGGATTTTTTCTACTTCATTTGAACATAGCCACTTATAAAGCGGTGGGTCAAGCAGCGGCTGATTTTGCGGCGCCAGTTTGGTCGCAAGGTCTTTGTAACACACAAGTCTGCCAAAATGCTGCTCTACGCACAGCCACAGGGTGCCTTCTGATGTCTTCCCAGGATCACATACATCAGAAGACACATTTGATGCCAATACGTGACCACAATCGACTACTTACAAAACAATATCTGGTAGGTTGTTATCGAGAGGATCATCCTAACCGTGACCTTATGGACAAAATTCCCCCTCCACGCCACAACAAACGTGGCCCTCGTGACCTTGAGAGAGAGGTCCAGGGTTACAAAAGGGATCCTTTTGATGAAAATTCATACCGAGCTGCCATTGCAATGATTCACACTGAGGAAGTGAGTCGGTCTATTGTGAGTTTAGGTACGAACATAGTCCTCTCAGCGCTCTCACCACCTATTTCGCCTGAGTAGATTAGGCTCCCGAGAGCCACCAGAGTGACTTTAGCCCAACTTCGGTCAGGCTTCTGCTCACGCTTCAATTCGTTTCGTATCTATCTCGCATAGACCCAAACATACAAAACGTATGCCCAAATTGCGCTGGCACGTCACACGATGTGGCACATTTGTTTCAATGCCCAGCTGCACCCACTAATCTCACCCCCCTCTCACTATGGGAAAACCCCATTGCAGCTGCCACGTTTTTGTCCCTGGAGATTACGGACGAAAATGACGACGAACTATAAATCCAATCCATATAGATACACAGCGGTTCACTCCTTCATGTACCGCTAAAAGAAGAAGAAGAAAGTACAATGTACGACAGTACATTGCACCAATTGCACTTCCTTTAGCATAGGTATAATTTCTATAGTATTAAGCAATTTTTTGTTATATGTATGTAAATATTTGCTAGATGAATAAAGATAAATGGGTCATGCCGGACATTTTAATTCCGCGCGACAGTAACAGCTAATAATTTGGGAAGATCTACTGCACTATAGGAATCATTTAACAGGTTTCTGTTTATTTGCATGAAATTATTTATGATTCCGCTGCTCAACATTGCAATCTGAACTTTGTAATTCAAGTTGTTCTCATCAAGTTTTACTTTTCGACTCCTACGCCTATACTACATTACCCGAGATGCGTCAAACTTTTAAAGCGTTTCTTCACGAAAATAAGTGTGTAGAAAAATTTCTCAAATTACTTTTTTTTGGGGAACCATACGAAATCCCCAAACGTAGAAAAATCCCCAAAATCAAAATCCCCATATTCAAAATCCCCATAATCATAATACCCATTTACAAAATCCCCATAATCATAATACCCATATACAAAATCCTCAATCATAAAATCCCCAAGCACCCGAAATATGCTGGTAAATGGTAGATGAATGGTAGTAAAAAATTATAGATGGCTGGTAGATGGTAAATGGTTGATGTAACTGACTGACTGTAAATTGTTGATGGTTGATGGTAGATGGAAGGTGTTAAATGGTAGATGGTAAATGGCACTAGGAGGGTCGTAAATCGATACTAACTTTTTTTTTTGATTAGCACAAACAAAATGTTTGAGTACATTATATTGAATAAACGTTTGCATATATCGTTCTAAACATATTAGGTTTTCTTTAACATCGTCGAGACATGTCCTCATCCGAACGAATATTCGCGGAAAACTTGGTTGGCTTATTGTTGGAACCGATTCGCCTGCACATTATCTGATTTTGTTCTGTGTCACTTCAAAGAGTTTGCCGTTGATTAGCATATATGTATATCAGTCCACGACGGTGATTTTTTTATTGCATAGTAGGACTATTACAATTACAATAGTCTAAATCACCTACCATTTACCATCTACTATTTGCTATTTACCATCCACCATTTGCAATTTACAATCTACCATTTACCATCTGCCATCAACCATTTACAAGCTACCATCCGTCTACCATTAACCACCTACCATCTACCATTTATCATTTGCCATTTAACATCTATCATTTACCATCTACAATAGCCTGAAGAAATTCCCCATTCCCCATTTGAGGTGTGATCTTAGAACGCGCGCGCGTTCTTAGATCACACCTCAAATGGGATTTGATTACGGGGATTTTGATTTGGGGATTTTGGTTTGGGGATTTTGTGACTGGGGATATCCTATCCAACCATTTTTTTTGTTGTGAATATGGGTAATTAAGGTTTGCTTTTTATTCTATTCTTAAAATAAATTCGATTAAAAAATTTCATAAAATAATTTAGCCAGAAAAACGGCCGAATAAAATCAAATCCGGCTAAAAATCGGGCTGGCCGGATTTAGTAATTTAATTCGGCTAAACTAAATTAGTAACACTCTTTGGGAGTACTTTTAACATTTTCTTTTTTGTTTTTTTTTTGCTTGATGGATGGACAAAATTAAAAATAAATAAATCAGTTTTAAAAGTTGTAAATATAGTCAATACAAAATAAAACTCGCATAGTTTGGATGAGGATAAACACAATTAAAATTACAATTTGATTTCACAAGCCAAAATCAACATCAATGCAAGCATTGTTAAATGCAGCCATCGAAAATTAAAAACTCTTAATTGCATAGTTATATGAGTAACTACATATTGCATAATAATTGTGACAGCAAAGATACACGCACATCCGTGCTATTAATTCTCGATTATACTCGTATGTTATTCGCATATACAGGATGGGCAAAAAGTCCGTTTCCTATTTATATATGTAACAACTTAAAAAAGGAATTAAAACCAAAAAAAAAAAATAATTGCAAAATTAGATTTAATTGATGTATTAGATTTACATTAGGTGGGGAAAATGATATCCGATAAGTGTGCACCATTAGAATTCACGCAAGCTTGGGCTCTTTTCACGACATTTTGCATAACGTTTTGGAGTGTGACCGGTGTGATCTGCGCTCGAATGTTCTCTTTTAACTCCGGTAAAGTCTGTGGCTTGTTGACGTTGACCTTCTCTTTGAGGTAGCCCCATAAAAACTCGAGAAATGTGAAATAGAAAAAGTCTGGAGCCGTCAGATAAGGCGAAAATGGCCACCGTTTTATGTTATCATTTTTCGAGATGACACGATTTGGGAAGTGATGTTGCAACAAGTTCATTGTCTCATCTAATGTAAGTAAAATACATAAATTAAATCTAATTTTGCGATTATTTTCTTCGGTTTAAATGACTTTATTTAAAAGTTATTACATATATAAATAGGAAAGGGACTTTTTGCCCACCCTGTAGTACACTTATTATTGAAAAATCCATTTTTGTTGTTTTTTTTTATTAATGGCATTGTGATGGCAATAAAAGGGTATTTAACGATTTAACAATTTATAGAAATGAGTACGGCTCCATATAAACGCAATTACGAGCCGCTTCCATATACATACATACATACATATACATTCAAAGGATCATTGCAAAAGTTGTAATCCGGTTTCAAGTGCCGTAATCGGGGCTTGAAATCATTGTTCAAGTGTTAAATGTAACTTCCATTTAAACGACTATTTTATAATACTCGAATGATGTGTATCTTTTCCCTCTTTGATAAATAAATCAGGATAATGTACCTAAATGCTAACTTCTTCTTTCCATATATCCACCACCTCAACATAAGTCTATGGTCCTCTCTGTTCTGTCAATTGATGGGTAAATTTTCATGCACCGCAATGAACCCATGTCAATATCAGTTTTATTTTTGTGCATCTTCTTTTCATTATTTGACCGATATAATAGAAAAAGCGTCTAAATAAAGATTAGGGGATGATCCTATCGTTAAACTATGGCGCTATGGCACTCTGGGCGAATGATGGCGCGCTCTAAAAAAAAACGGTAACAAAATATCAAATGCGAGTTAAGCAGCCACTTGAAATTCGTTTTTAGATGCACACGCAAGTATTGCTGAAGAGAATTAAATTGAAAGACAAAATTCAGAGGTAAGAGGGGAGTGAACAAAAATATCCTTTTGCATTTAGTCGACAAAACAGATAAAAGATGTGATTTTTTTTATGAAAATCGTCAGAGGCAGATGTCAGCAATTGACCGAGTGTAGGAAGGCTTTATATACATTTATCAGTTAATTGTTAATAAATTCAATTGATTTAAAATACATAGGTTGAAGTAGGATATTATTTTGAGTAATTTTCACATCGAATTTAAAAAAAAGCAGACATAATCGAATTTTTTGAAATTTGATTTTTAATTTAATATTTTAATTTAAACTCAATGTATTAATTCAATTTCACATTCATTACACAAACTGCTTCTCGTCGAATTGACTCATGTCCACCAAAGTTGCATATGTAAAACCTAAGAAATTTTCCCCACGTCCAAAACCTGCAGGCTCTAGAACAAAAAAAAAAATATTAAAGATGTCCTTATAACAGCTTTCACAAATCCATTTGACTATCTTAAGTCACCATCAAAGTATATGTACTCTTTTATTTTCAATTAGTGGCATTCGGAACAGCATCGTCCAAAGAAAGTCTATATATGATGAAATGCGATTTTCCATGATTGTATAATACCCCCTAGAGAAGTCCTACTTAACACGCCCACTTGAGCTCGTCGGGCCGCATTCGAGGATCCTTCAATGACACCTCTCACTAGTGGACATACTCCAGAGTTTAAATGGCCCCCGAAAGAACTAGCATCCACACTACTAGATATTCTGTTCAAAAGCTTTTTCTATATGAGGGTAGTATACTACTTGTCAGACGTCGTTCTATACGCTCCTAAGATACAATATTATTGCATACGGAGACGAAGTTATGGATATAGTATGGAAAAAGTCATTCCGGTTCTCGCTTCGCAGTCAAACATCCCGTGAAAGTTGGTAGTGTTTGAATGGCTATACATATGTATCATCATACATAAATGTACATCGGTAGAGTATGGTGTTAGATGCGTTGCTTGAAGAATTCAAGGATTTGCAGGAAACAATGCAAATGTGTTGTATTACATTTGAGACGCGAAAATGCATAATAACTTATAATGAAAATCCTGCGAAAGTGACGCTTTTATACAGCAGTTATACTGCATTCAGTTTTAACACAAAAACGAGGCTAATTTCGGGCGCGGCCGAAACTCGGAAACCCGTCACATTTGAATGAAACTTAAGCTTCTTTTCTCAATTTCTACCGCAGCCCTATAACGTCTTCCGATTCCATCTATTCCTGGATGCGTTGAGCCAAATCCAGGAACAAACTTGGATGAATTTTGGTTGAGATTCAAAAAGCAAAAAAGTTTTTCTTACATGAACCTAATTTTCAGGGGCAGCCCCATGACACCATGGTCCGATTCCATTCATTCCAACATATATACAGCGTACACTAAAATGAAACTTGTGTAAACAATTTCAGCCCAATAGCTTCAAAACTGAGGGACTAGTTTGCGTTGCAACAGACGGACAGACGGACATCGCTCAATAGATTTCTCTCGTCACACTGATCAATATTATATACAGGGTGTCCCACGACTCATGGTACATACGATAATGGGTAATAGTACAGCTGATTTGGGTACAATTAATGTTCTACATGACCCCTCTATCTTTAACCGTTATAAAATTATAGAATTTTTTGTTAATAGTGTCAGAAACCTCGACTTGCCGAGCAAAATAGCACTATTTGCCACACTCCCAAATATTTGTTCCGAGGTTTGACTTTACTTTCAGAAACTGCAAAAAATTCTACATAAAATAACTGTTTTGCCAATTAAATAATTTAAAACCCTACCCAGATACAACCATTCAAAATTCAAATTGTAAAATCGTAACGGTACTTTAAACTGACAAATGTGCAAAGTTGACAAAAGATGCCGCATAATGTTAGCTTTCGAACAACATAAAAATTAGGGTCTTATAATTTGAAATTGCATATCTTACGTGTTAAAGAGAAAAAACGTGGTTCCAAGAGAAAACCAAAGTAAAGGCTTCCACAATTTTTATACGTGTTTTATTTAGTTAACAAGATTTTTTTAATAAAAAACCAAAATAAAACACGAGACCGAGGTTAATTTGGGGCGCGGTCGAAATTTAGATACCTTTCACTATTCTCGGGCTAATATTTTTTTTCCGGCGTACTTATGACTTGTGTTTAATCCCTTCCCCCACAATTTTTTTACTTCCGTTTTCACATAAGTTGCGCTACCTCGATAAACATATTTATTTGTGGGAGGTTTGGTTAGAATAACTGCACAAACAGATAAAAAAAAATTCTTAGAAAACGTTTTTTGGTGGGAGAGGGGATGACCCCATAGTACGAATATATTTGTTTTTACAATGTGTCTTTATGGAAAGTACAAAAAATATGCAAAAACAAATATATTCGT
Source organism: Microchrysa polita (assembly GCA_949715475.1). Lineage (NCBI taxonomy): Eukaryota > Metazoa > Arthropoda > Insecta > Diptera > Stratiomyidae > Microchrysa > Microchrysa polita. Next base: position 23,285,876 of record OX454417.1, read on the forward strand.
ATTATGGGGGCATCCGCATCCCACCAAAAAAGATTTTTTTTCTGTTTGTGCAGTTATTCTAACCAAACCTCACACAAATATGTTTTATCAAGGTCACGAAACTTATGTGAAAATGGAAGTGAAAGAATGAGGGATTAAACACTAGTCATAGGTACGCCGGAAAATTAATATTAGCCCGAGAAGAGTATCCAAATTTCTGCCGCGTCAGAAATTAACCGTTTTCGTTTTTTTATTTAAAAAAATCTTGTTAACTAAATAAGACTCGTATAAAAATGGTGGAAGCGTTCACTTTGGTTTTCTCTTGGAACCACGTTTTTTTCTCTTTACCACGTAAGATATGCAATTTTTCAAATCATAAGAAATTTTTATATGTCGTTTGAAAGCTAACATAATGACGCAAATATCAATTTTCGAATTTCTTTAAAGTTTGAATGGTACTATCTGGGCAGCTGTTTAAACTATTTAATTGGGAAAGCAGTTATTTTATGTATAATTTTGTGCAGTTTCAGTAATTGAAGGCAAATCTTGGATTAAATATTTGGGAGTGGGGCAAATAATGATTTTGGTCGACAAGTTCACATTTTCGACACTATTTACAAAAAGCGCTATAACTTTATAACGTTAAAAGATAGAGGGGTTATAGGCCAGTCAATAAACCGGAAAATAAGGCGTTAGGTCGCAAAAAATTGCTCGGCTCTGGTTTTTTGGGATATTGTTAGGATAGATACCAGAAGTGTACCACCAAAATTTTCGGACTTTTTTCATATTTTTGTTTGTAATTTCTAAAAGGTGCTTCCTACAAGTAAGTTGTCCACTGCATTGTTAAAGCTAAGAAAATCTTCTTTAATTTGAGTGTAACCCTAGCTTTGTAGGCGCAAAGGATCCCAAGATACAACACTTTAAACATTGTTTTTTGAAAAAAAGTTCGAAATTGTAATTTCAGTCATGTTCCGAGCTGAATATCGGCTTAAATGCGCATTTTACAGAGAAAGTCATGTGACATGAAGTTATAAACCAGTTCCTTAGCTGTATATATGTCGGAACGAATGGAATCAGACCATAGGGTCATAGGGCTGCCCGTGAAAATTAGGTTCTTCTAAGAAAAACTTTTTTCTTTATGTACCAATATTAACCAAACTTCACCCAAGTATGTTGCTGGTTAAGCCTAAAAAAAAATCTAGGAACGGATGAAATCGGAACACTACGTTATAGGGCTGTCATACAAACCAACCTCTGGAAATTAGGTTCTTCTAAGAAAAACTTTTTTCTTTATGGACCAATCTTAACCACCCTTCCCCCAAATGTGTTTTTTAGTAAAGCTTCAAAACATATCTAGAAACGGATAAAATCGGAACACTAGGTCATAGGGCTGTCATACAAACCAACCCCTGATAATCAGGTTCTTCTAAGAAAAACTTTTTTCTTTATGAACCAATCTTAACCAAACCTCACCCAAATATGTTCCTAGTAAAGCCTCAAAACATATCTAGGAATGGATGGAATCGGTACATTACGTCATAGGACTATTATACAAACCTCCTAAAATACAATTTCGGACTTTTTTACAAAAAAAGCACATGTTTTAAAGTGCTGTATGTTGGGATCCTTTGCACCTACGAAGCTGGAGTTACCTTCAAATTAAAGAAGATTTTCTTAGCTTTAAAAGTGCAGTGGACGACTTACTTGTAGGAAGCACCTTTTAGAAATTACAAACAAAAATATGAAAAAAGTCCGAAAATTTTGAGGTTTTTGAGGGTCACGGGGTTAGCACAGGTTTTTCGAAGTTGCAAACTTAGTGGTACACTTCTGGTATCTATCCTAACAATATCCCAAAAAACCAGACCCGAGCAATTTTTTGCGACCTAAAATCGGTAATTGACTGGCCTAGTAGAACATTAATTGTACCCAAATGATCTGTGCGATCACCCATTACCGTATGTACCATGAGTCGTGGGTCACCCTGTATACTTGATAAAGTCGGAGCCGGAGGTGCTTACTTCTGTGCGTTGCAAACTTCACGACAAAGTTAATATACCCTTTCGCATAGTGACGGGTATAAAAATGGAAACGAGACCGAGGCAAGACCGAACATACTTGGATGAAGTTTGGTTTAGATCCGTTCAAAAAGGAAAGTTTTTCTTAGAAAAACCTTCATGTAAAAAGTGTGTGAGGGGGAGGGGGCAAAAGACTGGTAACCTGGTTCCGTCGTAAATGATAACGGTAGTGGACAAAATCTGTAAGGGCTAAGTCAAATTACTTGGGATGTAACATTTGCAAGAAGCACCACTCCGCTTTGACATCTTCAGCGTCTCAGGCTACTTATAATGTGATATGTGATAATAATGTGATAATGTGACAGAAAACATTTAACCAACCACCGAAGCGGCATTTTCGAGGCATCCTCATAATGACCTTCTCTTAGCGGTTAAACGCTATCATGGTGTAGCCGTTCTGGCATCTCATCCTTATAAAAACGCTTCAAGTCAAGAAACCTGAAAGAAAAACCTGGGATTGGACGGGCAAAAAAAAAACCACGACCCCGCAAACGAAAAACTGATTACTCTTTCGGATCCTGGAATGTACCCGCTAAAACCATCAAACATCAAACGCTAGAAAATTTTGTACCAATGAATGGTGTTTGTTTTTATTGCTCACCATTTAGATCACTGTTTCCCAACTGGTGGTCCGCGGACAGGAGGTAGTCTGTGAGTGCCGAAGAAACTAGTGACTATTCTTGATTTTTGATTTTCATCTGACCGTGTTAAATTGATCTCTAGATAACTAAAGTTGGAAAAATCTATCGCGAACCCAAATATAGGTACGAACGAAATTGCAAATTATTGAGCCATGGTTCCCATTGCCACAACGGCTTTTCACTTACATTTACCACAAAAGCAAATGTTTGGTTTGTGAGCATTTTTCAGTTTGCGCATTGGCGTCTGCTCAGCTATATTTACATTTCTTAAAATGCTAATTTTCTCGTTATTTAGCAGATTGTGGAGTCAATGACAGAAAATCTTTCGATTACACAATTTAAAAATTACAGCATGTTTTGCTTTGAATCAGATGAGAGTTTTGCTGTTAGAAACCCCTGGTTTTCCGTAAATATTCGGCGGGGAGCTTCTTATATTTTCAACCACATGTTTAATACCGAGCAAATAGTTTAAAAGCAAAAAAGAAACGAAATTCACTAATCTGAAGCTGTGATGTAAAATGACCACGTGCGGTTAAAATTAATCAAAGCAGAAAAGTTAAAAAAAAAAGTTATTTAGTTGATTACTATATTTGATTTTGTTAAACTGGGGACAATTAGAAATAAACTGTTTGGAAAAGTTTTGTGAAGCGAGAGTATCAAGAATTAACCATACGCAGCGGGCGTAAAATACGGTTACAAATAAGATAGTGATCGCCAAATAGTTGTAGTACTGAATGATATTGGGTGAGATAGAAGGGGCAGCGAGCGTATGCTCGTCTTACTGTGGAGTTTTTTTTTCTGTTGACGGAACATGGCTTCAAAAAGTAGGCGCACCAATCGAATCACCTTCTAAGAAGAAAGCCATGTTTATTGCAAATGCAGGGGACGGTCCGTAGCAATTCTCTTCGAGGCTAAGTGGTCCGCAGACTTCTGTGGGTTGGGTACCACTGATTTAGAGTATTTTTCAATAGAGGGAGCGATTCCCTCGCTGGTTTCAACGTGCGTGTCTTGTTTTCATAAATGCATCATCTCGAGAATTCTTTGGCGAATCCATGCATGAAATCCATATAGGCTCGTGGATGGGCTCATTTGATAGAGCTTGAATTCCTTTTAATTCATTAAAAAATTTATATGGTTTAGCCGTGTATATGCGGTTTTAGAGAATTGGGTCAGAACTTAAAGCTGCTGTTGCGGCCCTGCCAGTGTGTACTGTGGCTCTAACCCTTATCTTTTTGAAACCAAAATGTTCGAAATTGATCGTCTGCTAGATGAAATTGGAACCAATCGAAAGAATCAATTTGCGAAAAGATGGGAATTTTCCTACGAGAGTTTTTTTTAACTCTTTTTTGTAAACGCGGCTCTTTATTTCTCATTTCGTATATGAATTTCACTAATTTTAGGCTTCATCAATTAGGATATATTGCATAAATGCGTTAATTGCGTGCTATAATTTGAATTATTTGAAAATTACATAACTGAGCGAACTGCCTATTTTGCTTTCAAAAATGGGGCGGATGCTAGCATTGCAGACGTTAAATTTAAGCAAATTACTAAGCATTTTAGGATTCGCAGCACTTCTTATCAATTGTGGGCTCTTCAACGCTTCGCAAGGACTTTTCATCTTGACCTAAAAAAAACGCTATTGAATTCAGCAATCTTTCAATAAAAAATTGCCTGGTAGTAAAATGGATCTGAATTTGTATCCTGCATTGCGTCATTTTAGTTCAGCTGTATGTGTATGGTTTGTTTTCAGCTAAATTGAAATTAATATTGTATTCTTCATTTCGGCCTTTTTCAAATTTTTATTTGGGTGCAAGCCAAAAAGCCGCTCCTAAAATTTAGGATTTAATTTGAAAAATATGTCGTCTGGTCTTTCGGTAGTCGAGACTTAGGTATCCTCTGTATGACAATGTTGTTCTGTAGGGGCTCAATTCATGGGCGTAGCCAGGGGGGGGGGCAGGGAGGGGCAGTCGCCCCCCTCCCCTGGTCGATGAAGATGGTGAAAAAATCCTTTTCGATGTAGTAAAAAAAAAATCGCTGCACTATACAACATTTTCAAAAATTTTCTGATGCCTTTTTTAGTACTCCAAGTGCTGCCGGAGAAGTCATGATCGGGACAGTTTGCAGTCAGGAGGCGCATACAAATAGATGACAGCGAGTGGCCTCTCGTAACTGACGGAGGCTGCGTACCAGCACACACATTTCACTTGTGAGTGTGCTACTGTGGCTGCGTGGATCCCATATTTCCTGTTACATTTCATGGCTTCTGAGCTGGAGTACACAATTTCAACCGTTAGGTCCCATCGGGAAGTTAGTGGAATTCAACTTATTTTCATCTGAAAGGGTGATAAATGGTATACAGCTTTGCTAGCCCCGGAAGGTCATGCTTCGTCGAATCGACTACGCATCATCAAATTTATCCCATTTTTCGTGACAATTCTCATTATTTGGAGCTGAGTTTTCGTACAGCACTTACCGTGCCGATGTACTTTCCGGGTACATTGGTGTCGTCGAAACGACGAAGGATGAACTTTGTGTAACTCTTAGAACTCCAGTATTTCTTACGTATGGTTGTCAATTCGACGATAAGTCTGTGTCCATACAACTAGCTCATAACAAATATGTTTATTTTTGAAATGTGGGACCTATTTTTTCAAAAATTATGGAAAAAATATTTACTAGGACAAAAATAGGACAAATCAGGAAAATGGCTCAAAATTCTTCCTCATTTTAAGAAGATTGCATTTCGAACTCATAAAAATCGGCTCCCTCCATGGCACTCAATGTCAAAATTAGACATCGTACATAGAATTAATCAAGGGAACTCCAAAATTTACTGTAAATAATTTTACAATCCACTGCAAAAACCGCAATAGGTGAAGTGAAAGAAAACCCGTGTTGGGACCCCAAAATGGATCGCTGTGCCTTTTGTATATACATGAGCTTTTCATTCATTAAACCCAATTTCCTAGTACGTTTAGAATATGTATTTTACGATTCGAGCACATTTTTTGAATTATATCAACGTTAAGTTTTTATTTATCTCATTTTTAAATTTAGTGTTTTATATTTCGGGCGAAATAACATTGAATTAAGAAAATTTAATTTGTAAATCAATTTCCGTACAAAATTACTCAAAATCGATTTCTTTCCATTCTAAATAAACTGACGATTGAAAATTTGCCAAATTTTATAAATATTTTAAGAAAGGGTGATTTGTATGAAGCGTCAAAGTTGAGGGTCGTCAAATCGACGAAGCATGACCTTTCCCTACTAAAAATAAGCATGACCTTCCAGGGTTAACGACCTCATATTTCAGTGTCTTTCAAGTTTTTCTTTTTCTTCTCAGTACCGTATAGCCCCTTGTGGGGTCATGGTGCGTTAACTCAGCCGTTTATAGGCAATTTCGAATCAACATTACGTTGCATATCATTTCGGAGTGTATAAATATAATGTTGTAAGCACTATATATTTCCATTCACATGTACGGAAATTTTGGACCACGCCGAGATTCGATCTCCGGACCTCTAGATTACTAGCATCGTAAAGTGCGACTCAACCAAGTGAGCCACAGAGCGGGTCTTTCAAGTTATTAAATCAAAATCATACCAGCAATAAGATTTAGCCACTGTTAATACTTTGATAAATTTAGAGGAAATCTTATTAAAACCGTTAACCATATTTCAATCAATAAAGGACTTGTAAATATTCTGACGATGCTACTTTGCTAAGATGAAAGTGACAGTGGTTAGTGCGCACACCTTCGGTGCACAGGGTCGTGGGTTCGAATCTCACCGTGAACCAATTCAGTTTATGATGTTTTTGGAACTCACGACCCATGTGACGGAGTATTATCTTACTCAGATGTTATACGTGTACCTATTTATGGGGATAATTAGCACTGCTGAGCGTCACCGCCCGCTCTAAGGGGGGGGGGGGACAAATTTTAGGGGCGGCTTTTTGGATAGCACTCAAATAAAAAAAAAAATTAAAAAAGCCAAAAGAAAAAAAAATCAATTTCAACTTCGATTTAGTGGAAAGGGGTGCGGTTTCCTTTCTACAGATGAAATAAAAAGGGTGCAAAATAAAGTAAAGACTAAGGGTAAAAGCCGCGTTTATTGAGGCTAAAATTTGGTTTTGAAGATGCATAATCCTTGTGAGGCTATGGAGAGCCCACAATTTATACGAAGTGCTGCATTTAGAATCCTAAAATGCTAAGTAAGAGCCGCGCAAATTTTACGTCTGTGATGCTAGCACCCGACCTACTTTCGAGAAGAAAAGTTGGACTATTCGCTCAGTTATGTGCTCATTACGTTATTCTTTGAAAAAGAAACAAAAAACATGCTAATTGGAGAAATACTCGTATATGTGCTTATTTCGTCCTCCGATTGAACATTTAGTTTAGTTAATTCTTCTTTTCACCAGAATTAAGGACCTTGCATGAAACCTATAATTATTGCCTAATTTTCAGAGGACGAAATTGCAAGAAATTTTATTGTTTCATTTATATGCAATTTGATTTCCGGAAGATGAGATCTAAAGTTTTTATTTAGTCTGTAGAGTAACAGGAAAGCAAATCCACTAAATAAATATTGAACTCCCGAAGAAATTCATATGAAATGAGAAATAGGGAGTCGAATAAACACTGTGAGAATTGTTATCCACAAAGGCATTATAAATATTTTTTTGGAGTTGTTTTCCAAAATTCCGACATTTCGCAGCATTATTTAACTTCAATTCGCCAAACCTTCGCGTGAATGGATTACTTATCTATCTACTCCATCTAGCATTGGAGAGCAATCTGCGAAGAAGGTGGTTAGTATTTAAGCAAGATGAGGTATTGAACCACAGAACAAATTGCCAGAGCTTCCTAATTTGTGTTCGGACATGCTAATATCGGAATTTGGCTAGGTTCCCCCGATTTAACTAGCTCCAGTGGCGGTTACTCCTTAGGAGCACATGAGCACGTGAACCCCCTACGCTCATCATAACCATCACATCGTAAAATTGCTTTCCTACCTAAAATTTTATATCATAGAATTTAAAGCTAGGTTCCCCCGATTTAACTAGCTCCAGTGGCGGTTACTCCTTAGGAGCACATGAGCACGTGAACCCCCTACGCTCATCATAACCATCACATCGTAAAATTGCTTTCCTACCTAAAATTTTATATCATAGAATTTAAAGCAAAACTTCAAATTTATTTAAAAATCGATGTCATGTATCTTAAACCCGCGAAGAGTAACCGAAATATTGATAACACAAGTCAAAGAACAAGCCACCTATTCTCTAATCGCACGTGCGGTTAGAGTTGCTTGTACCCATCATCCGTTTCCATACGATCCGTTTCAGACTCGCTGGCATAGGAGCACACAAAATATGTGCGAACAGTGGAAGAATTGCGTGCGAGCTTCAGAATCGGTGATGTTTTTTTCGGTTGATTTGTTGTGAATTTATGCATTTTGCATTGTTTGTATGAATATTTATGATTACATCATATTAATTGCTCAGTTTTTTCTTTTTTATGTGGAAAGGTATGGGCACATAAATTTAAATAAGGCAAAAGTAATGACGAATGTACTCGTATTAAGTATGGCTATGTAGTAAACAATATTTACAAATTTATATTTCTAATTTGGAAACATGTATGGATGATGTAGTGTTACCGACAAAATAATCGTGATTAAGTAGTATTTTGTAATTAAAAATTGTTTAACCCATGTTGTACAATTTTTGTACACAATTTTAGAGCTATATTCTTAGTATGTGTTGCTGATTATGTATGTGCTCTGATTAAAATCCGTTAAAAAATCTGATGCATAATTTGATACAATGATATGAGTGGTTCAAAAATGAATGTTTGGAACTAGAACTCTGATGTTTACTTTTGTGTATCTATTATTCGAGAAATAATTGAAAAAAAATTGAATTTTTAATTTATTGAATTAACATGCATAGTGAAAGCAAACCGTTTTTATCTGTAACTATATTAGCAGAAATTAAATATTAATTTATTTTTTGTTGTAGTTCAAGATATTACGCTTCTTATCTTACTAAATTCGATTATTTTTATAGGCCTAAAATTTAATAACCACAAAAAATCTCTATTTGTATAAAAAAAGCTAATGAAGCCGAAAAGAAAATTCTTCAATTAAAAAAGAGGTACAAAATGGTGCAAAGTACAAGGTTTACTGAAGTTAGGTATTCACATAATTTTGAAAAATTAGGCCCTCTAGTTTGTTTCAGTTGTGAACCCCCAATTTAGGGGGTCACGAGCCGCCACTGACTAGCTCTGACCTTATTCCCTTTAAAAATTCTCGAGATGACGCATTTATGAAAATAAGCCATGCACATTGAAAAGCCTGAAGTAATCCGGCTAATTGAAGTTTTTAAGGAATTTATGGTAAACAACTGCAGGAGGTTAGTAATGAAAGCGAGCACAATTTTCTGGCCCAACATTTTTAAGGGCAGAGTTTTCTAAAAATGTATTTAGTGTTTTAGTGGAAAACAAAATTTCGTTTTAAAAAAAAATGCTCGTAGATCAGCTGGTTTCATACTATGTAAATTGTGTTGGAGCAACGACCATGAATCGATTCTACAACAACCATACTATATATCTAGATCAGTGTTTCCCAAACTCAGGGGCGCACCCCTTAATGAGGCGCGACGATTAGGGAAGAGGGGCGCGAGCACAACTGTAATGTTGATGCCGTTTGTGAATTATGGTTCCTTTCGACATCAACCATTCGAATTTCTTACGAAACTCACCCGGGATAATCCGCTGTTGCAAAACGTTGCAAATTGCAAACAATTTTATTTTCTTCGATTAAAAAAAAATCGCTGCTACTAAATCCGCACCAGTCATCTAGTTTTTGTATGGATAGAATGAATCTTTGGTAAAAATCATGCAAATTTTGGTCTTTTGGTATCACTAAAGCCGAACGGCCGAACTCACGACGAAATTCAGCATGCGGAGATCAAGAAATTTAAATACTTCTAAAAAATTTCAGTAGTTTAAAATAAGGGCTGCACTTACAAAAAAAATGTTTAAGCAATTTGACATGCGAAAATAGTTCCTGAACTTACGTATAAAATTAAAAGCATTCCTTGCCAACGGCAATTTTTACACACCTATTTTCTTAGGGGCGCCAGGATCAGCAGACTTCGCAAGCGGCACGGACTGAAAATATTGGAAACCACTGATCTAGATAGTATGGATACCTACTATCAATCTGGTACTGTACCGAAGGGGCGGCAATTTGTCCACTTGCCCGGGGCAGCGTAAGTGCTAGAGCGGGCGCTGCTGAGCGTGCTGTTGATCTCAACATCTCAACAAAAAATCTCTTAAGATCTTGGAAATTGGATGTCATTAACACATCTGCGGCCTTCGTCCAATGTTGGACTCTCGCGCCTGCTATATTTATTTTTATTATAATACTGGCGAAGGGAAAAAGCGTTGTGTATTATTCAAGTCTCTTTTCCAGGAGAATCTAAAAGACTTCAAGTTAAACAACCTTGCCCTGCTGTCTGACAAAATTCCAAAGTTCAGTCAGTACTAAACCCTGACATCGTTTGTGAATAACAAATTGCACAAGTCATATAAATAAAGTGAAACTAAGAAGCAAATTTCATTGTCAAGAGAAATGAATAGATAGACCAGCTCATCTTTTGTCCCATAAATGTAATGTGTTCTCAAGTACAGAAAGGATGTTTACATGACAACATTTATCCAACAACAGGACTCTCCCATAGTTGTTTTGTAAACAATAACTATACAACAACGGGTCCAGATTACAATGCAATTTAAGTGTAATGACATTTCCATTTACACGACATCAAGATGTCTATCATTCATGCTAACCCTGAAATTATGGAATTTTCTCGGAGAAAAGCAAGCCCAGCCGTATTCGTAATGCACACAATATGTCTTTGAAAGGCACCTACAAAACGATATGACTACTTTGAGCCAATTATCCTTAAAATCGTTCGTACATTATTCTACATTCTACAAACATGTCTCTTTACATCCTGATGTATGCCGACGCGAGCGAAGTCGGCTGCTACCGCGTTTATCCTGGGCAACAATATATACACTGCAAAATAATGCTTTGTATGGCCGGCGGCGAAACAGTAGAACTCGAGTGATTACAGGCCAAAAATGACTATATTCGTACAACAAGCAGCAGATCACGGCCAGAAACCTTTAATCGTCTCGTAGTCATTGTCGACTTATCAACAAAGGATATAAGAAGGATTCCAATGCCACACACTTGTCATGCTATGAGACATCGTATACACGTACCTAAGTAAATTACATCTGCATTTATTACAGAGTTTACAGTATACGCACACAAAGTGTAGGCAGCATGATGCATTAATTCGTCCTTTCCTTTTGGTTGCATAAAGGACTCTTGCTTTCACTAACGACGACGTAGCGAATTATTGTCTTCCTCTTGTTGAGCAGAGTATTGACCGGGGGTTGTGTATTTGTGAAGAATGGAGAGGGCGTTACTTAGGGGCTGTAAACCTGCCACTTAACGTGTTCAACCAGCATCTAATTTGGATGACTTGAAGTGATTTTGTATATTTATTCCGAATTAGATTGATTATAGGATTATACTCTGCACAACCAATTTTTTCTAAGCAAAATTGTATGAAGGGGAGAAAATGGAGGACAAATTATGAACAGATTGTGTCAATAATAGCGAAAAAACCGTGTTTTTTTTCTGAGGATTGCGAAAATTGTTTTAAAAAATAATAGATTTTGTTTTCTATAAAAAATATTTCAGAGTTTGAAGATCTCGTTTATAAAATGAGTGTTGAATTTATTTAACTTAAATTTGGCAACTTCTGGATACTCGCTTGAGCATGTTGCTGAACGTGATCACACACACACCTTCTTTCGATCGGAAAAAATAAAAGACTTAACAGGCTCCGCGAGGTTAAGAGGTTGAAGATTTCTGTGTTTATTTTATGTTTTAGTTTCCTAGGCCTCCTAGGAGCAGATAAGTTTACCAACTAGCACAGTGTGTCAACAACAAAAATTCACTCATTCACTCATTGAATTGATTTAATGGCCCTACAACAACCAATTTGACACAAAATAATGCGACACAACCAATTCAAGCAAATCGCCATTGAATAGCCTCTTTCTCGTATTGATGTGAATTTATATTTCACAGCTCCTTTCCGCTTTCTCATGGCATACAAGTGGCAAACGAATATGAGAGGAGTGCATTATTCACGAGACCATTGGCATAAGGTACTGTGCGAGTTCCGAGGTGAGTACCATTTGAGAAATGATCATTGAAATGCACTTCAAGGATTTTTGCAGTGCACGCCAAGAACAACAGTCAACACTGGATGGTGGCGAGGCAAAATGAAACCGCATCAACGCTAAGTGCTTTTAATAATGCCTGAAGTCCTGATTTTCGTTGTTCGCTCGAGCTTATGTAGCCTTTCATTGGCACTTTGTTTTCACCGAGCTTTTAACATACGACGATGCTGTACCGTAGCACCGCTCATATACTTGATTCATTCATTCGTTGTGTCGTTCTTACGGGCACACATCAGCCAGAGAGCGGAGATCTTCCCGGATGCCCCCGCCCCATCTGCTTTTATCGCTATTTTGTATAATCGCGCGAGCCTTACTCTTATCCTGGTGGCCTAGCTAAACCGCTGCAAGCCACCTATATATAGTGGCCAGGTCCATGATGGCAGGTGCATTCATTCTTTTTGTGTATGTACTTTAAAAAAGGGAAATGCATTGAGGCTGTTGTAGGTATTATACGTATATAGGCTCTATGCGAAAATGAGAGACTTTATATAGGCTCGCGCAATAAATGCCTCCGGGTGATGGCAATAAGTCGATCCTTGAAGGGCGGAATAGCGTAGCAGCCCAGGTAGCACTTATATGCTCATTGCACTTCACTTAAACGCTCTGTTGCCAGTGAACTTTTACTTCGGAAGGACTTTTGTCGTCGAGGAGTTAAAGTGACTCCCACACTGACTATGGCTACTAATGTTAAGCTGCATTAGCTCTCTTCACTCGCAACAACGAGTGCATTTTGCTGTTGAATGCATGACCCATAGTTTTCCTTGACAATAATTGCATTCAGGCAATGAAGTGGCACCCAAATGGCTTTTATAGTCGAGTGGTGGTTGATGTGGCATAGTGCCGTGCTAGCATTTTGTTTGTGCAAGTGCATTTTTTACAGGATCAGGACAGAAACATGGGAATGGGATAAAATGTTGCTGTTTTGGTGTTTTACTTCCAATATAATACCTTAAGGTTTGTCTTAAGAAAACGGGAAACGGAAGATGTTCTACCGACTTATAACATATCCGCATCCGCATGTTTACAATATTGTGGTAAGATGGCATGCAATATTCAACTGTATCGACCTCGGGCCAGACCCCAACATCAACAGTGGTTGAAGGACTTGGAGTGGGCATTTTCCCTGACTGCTGGTTCATTTAGGTGAACGTTGATTTTAGTATCGCATGTGCATCCAATTGATGTCGAGACGTCTCTTAGGGTTTCCTCACACGGAGATACTTTAGTCACCGCGATCGAAAGTGGACACGACTCGCCGACGAAATGATTTACACGAATAATCAAATCGAGACTAAGGGCGGAATTCATAGTCCTCACTTATACTTAAGGGAACCCTTAAGGGACTGTCGCTATTCATAGTCACTCAATAAGCAAACGCTTAAGGTTTTCCTAAAGGGTTCCCTTATTCGTTAAGGTTCATATCATATAACCTTATATGAACTCATATATTTGTTGACATATCCCTATTCAAACACTTTGATTTTTTTTAATTTTTAATTTTTAACTACATTACTAATTTTAACTCGATTATCCGAGGTTGACGGGGTTGGACCACCCTCGGATAATCGGTTTCATCGGATAATCGAAATAAAGAAATAATTTACACATCTGATGGGGAGTAAATGTATATACATACATATAGCATGCACTTATAGATATAAAAATCAAAACAAAAATGTGCTTAGGCTCATATACTGTATCTTTATATGTAATTGAATTATTTGAACAATGTAATGATGTAAATACGTAATCAGTGGCGTAACGTACGGTGTTCCATGTGTTCAGTGGAACACAGGCCCCGAGGCCAAAGGGGCCCCCAAATCCGAAATCATAACGAAATTTTGTTTGATAGATCCTTAGGTAACTGTTCTTTTAAAAGACATTCATTTTTACTAATATGCCAAGAAAATGCGTAAGTAAGCTACAAGTAGTAGTAAAACATTCAATTTTGGGTATGGTGAAGCTTGGGTCTCTATAAGTATTATACTCTGCTGGCACCGGAGAGGCGCAACTTAACTCAACAATCCATAAATTATAAAGGTTTTTGCTCATAATAATATTGAAAATGAATAAAGGTTCAACTTCAGGCGGAGTGCCTCCCTTGAAGGTTCTTGCGTAAAATTGGGCCAATATTCAGCACCCGCTCTAGGGAGGGGCGGTATTTTAGGTAACACTTCATAAACGGAAAACTACATGAAAGCTGAAACTTATTTCCGGTAAAAAAGACTAAAACACTAGTAATTAATGCTAATTAGCTCGAGGGCGTTACTGACAAAGGACTGCAACCCTATAAATTGCAGGAAAAGCAAGTTACTGCGTTATTGTATAGTAACCTCAACTAGTCGTTAAGAACCTCAGGAAACAGATACAATTTCAAGAAGCCAGAGCCTGAAGTGAGCAATCGCCCAGGATTTATCAACAAGATTGGTTTACTTAGCGTCTGCTTCTTGATATACCCTGGTTTCTCATCTCAGTTCATTTCACTCAGTAGTACTCCGTGAGATTACCGAGATTTACTATTGGGTACCCAAATTGGCATTACTGAAACGCTAGGAACGTATGCTGTCCTTAGATTACCTTTTGGATTTGTCCAGTAATAGAGTGTTTCATCGGCAGAATATTTTTTCCACGAACGACTTATTACCACAACCGTCTGGGTTGTGGAGTCCTATCTGATCTGATCTAAAATTTAAATAACGTGTTTCATCTAATAAAGTAATTTTATTTTATTTAATGTGTGGCTATCTGACAAAAACTATATTTTTGCAGTTTTTTTTTGTGTTAAATCTTTTTAGGCGCATTTCTTAACAACTACATCACCAATACGTCCTCTCTATTCGTTCATAAGGCATATTTTAATTTCCGCGGGAAATTGCAGTCTAGATTGAGGTTCTCAAGTTCATGCTTACATTCAGCACTCGATGAGCACAAAGAAAGGTTGAGTTGGATAGGAATCTGGCTGCTTCTCCGGTTTCTTTTCTGTTTTCGTATGAAATCTAAAGAATGGAAAACTTATTTTTAGGTGGGATTCAAATAATTCAAAATGTGTCAGAAAAGCATCGTTCCTGGTAAAATGAAGTCGACGCATCCCATGAAAAAAAAAATCGTAGGGGCGGTAGTTCGTCGTTTTACCCGAGGTGGCGTGCTAGAGCGGGCGCTCCCTATAATCCAGTAATTGGAGAGTATTTGAATATCGAATTGATTGCTCAGCTAAGGAAAATATCTTCACAATGTTAAAAAAAGATATAGGATGACCTATTGATCGGAATGACTAACCACAGTTACTAAGATCGTTCAAAAATGCTTAAGTGAGAAAATGTTTCCTTTTTTTAACTGGCACTCAAGAAATTAAGAAACAGATGTCCATCGACAAACTATAGTGAATCAAAATACGTAAAGTATTTGCCTTTGGAGGATCTTCACCTTGAATTTTTTTCAGTCGAACTAGTTTTCCTTGCACATGGATCTTATTTAATTATTCTAAATAAAAAAATTAGCAAATTATGTTCTTTGCTTTTGCTTTAAATGTGGGTTATGTTCTATTCATTTTTCTGGTGAAAAAAAAATCGAGCGTGAGGGGCCCCCATTTTGATCTCGAACGCAAGAAAATTGGGAAACGTTACGCCACTGTACGTAATACTAATATTGCGCCATTTTTTTATAGTTAGAATATCTGAAGAAGTTGCTGTTTCCAGAACTTCAAACCCTGATTTGTGCGAGATCTTTTGATAGGGGTTGTTCCTCTTGATCGCTATCAGAATTTTCCCCAACAACTATTTCTTAAATATCGTCATCCCGAGAATATTTTCTTCGTCATCGTTTAAAACCCACTGTTCGACATCTTCTTTAGAGGCATCTAAACCGGGTATTTGACTCGCAATCGTACACGTTAACAAGATTTTCTTCTACGTCCAGGGCCGGATTTCCCATATGGGCAACCTGGGCTACTGCCCGGGGCGGCAGAATTTAGAGTGGCGGCAAATTCTTAAATTTTTTTGTTGGTGTAAAATTATGGGAAAGATGGATTTTTAAAACTCAAACATAATTGTAGAAAATAATTTGCTTTTTTAATTTATTCTAGTTAGATGTATACATATTCGTCTTAATCCAAAGCACCTAATCGCAACCTCAACTCAAATTTTAATGTGATTCCGCCTTCAAAAATGGGGACTACGCAAAATTTTGCTTGAAGCATACACTTATTCACTCTGGATGGAGTAGGAGTACCTATAAATCATCTTTGGTTTCACTTTAAACATTATGCCTGAGCCACATTAAATTATATAAATTCGCGAGTATTTGGCTGCCAGCTCCTGTTTTCAAGCCTCTAAAATTGCTCCAGACTTGAAGAAAAAAAAACGAAAAATATTTTTGGTGAAGCAAGTAACTCATCTAACCACACATTTTCGTGTCTTCAATTACTTCTTAAATTTGTCTCCACATCAAGTTCGCTAGGAAGCAAGGATTTGGTTTCGGGAGAGGTCCAAGTCTCGATATTAGAAATGCGGCTATCAAGTTTTTGAGTTTCTATTGAGTGAATAGGTTAAAATAATGCTCGGAGGGGTCACCGCACAGAATAAGTTCTATGATCATTGATTTGGTCGCAAACAAAAGTGGAAAAATGTTTATGAAGGACATTCACAGAAGCATTAACACTTTTTTTTATCAAAAACCGAGCAGACCTTTAAAACAAACTTATCTACCTCCCACGAAGGGACAGCTGCATGCTAAATTTTTAAGAATTTTTACGCTTAAATTTTCGATTTTGCGATTTTTTCTTCAGAGAAAAACGGGAAATTTCACCGAAAATAAAAAATAATTTAAAATAGTTGAAATCAGGAGAATTTAAAACTTTGATTTGAATGATTTTTGCTGAATAACATCAGTATGTGCTTTCCCAATTCGTTTTCGTTATTTTTATCACCGAAAACAAATTAGGTCAAGGTGTGTTCAAAATTTACCGTAAGCTTTCTTAATTTCGGGTTTATTCGGTATGACGTTTTCTGGTTAAATATGATGCTAATATAGGAAATTTTATTTGTTGGGGTAATTCGCAAATTATTATTTCCAAAACGATCGACAAAGAAAAAAATTTAGAAAACATGAACGCATTTCTAAAGAAATTGAAAAGTCGAATGTAATAAGAAGTTTACAGTTTTCTATGTTGTCATTGGAGTTTCAGTCATTCCTAAAACAATTTTGGGAGGTGCATGGAACACCTGGATTCCTCCCCTGGGAAGCAACATAAAAAAATTTCAAGCAAACAAAATACCCTTACTACGTACATACGCCCGCTAACGTTTTGCCTACATTTCCTTTGCGAGGTGACAACTGCTACCTTCAAGGCTTATCTAGTGCTTCCTTTTTACTCTGTTTACTCAAAAAAGTATCTCAATGCACCCTTGACTTAAGATAACTTCCAAACATGTATGAACCTTCCTTGCAATCAAGTGAACCTTGAAATTTCCACAGTTAATCTCACTTGAAGTGAAGAAGTTGAGTTAGAAGTGAGTTATTATACAGGGTGGTACACAGGAACCTGACGATTTTCAAAACATCGTAAAATATCAGAAATTAATACTACAGGTTGTTTTTGTGTAATTCAGCTGTTTTAAGTTCCTATGTAAATTTCACATCAATGAGTTCGTTCAGAATAAGGGAAAATGGCTTATATTAACTAAAGCTCATTTTCCAGTTGCAATAAACTGCATATTTTGTAAAAATTAAGTTGAGTTAGGTCATTATTTCCTAAGGCATCAAGAGGCTAACTATGGTGACCAGACTACCAAAGGTCTAATGCTGTACACTTACTTGCGGAATTCGGTTTACAAGCAAATCCTCAGCCATACTTCCAGGCCCGAGGTCTACGTCGCAAAAATGTTGGCAAATACTCTGTTGCGCGACAGACAGAGAGAGGTTTGAGAGCAGCGTTGGGCGAGGTACAGGAGTGTACGTATGGACGACCCAAAGGTCTAAATCGAAATCCTACGAATTGCCTTCCATAAGCTTACCGCTCGCTGCGCTCGCCTTAGGTATCCTATTTCCCAGCCAGCAGCGCTACGTATCAAAAATTTTGGCGAATTCTGAGAAGCGTAACAGATAGCGAGGTCTGATCGGAGCGAAGGGCGAGGTATAGGATGCGAGTAATCCTTAGGACGAGCCAAAGGCCTTACCAATTGCCTTCTATTGGCTCACCGCTTGCTGCGTTTGCACCTCGTTTTATCACTTCCTACTAGCGCTGGTCGCAAGGATGTTGGCAAATTATGAAAAGCGCGACAGACAGAGTGAGTTCTAAGCGAAGACAAGGTCAAACCAAAGGATCCGCATTGCATGCGTTGGCAAATACTCTGTTGCGCGACAGACAGAGAGAGGTTTGAGAGCTGCGTTGGGCGAGGTACATACGTACACACGTATGGACGACCCAAAGGGTCTAAATCGAAATCCTACGAATTGCCTTCCATAAGCTTACCGCTCGCTGCGCTCGCCTTAGGTATCCTATTTCCCAGCCAGCAGCGCTACGTATCAAAAATTTTGGCGAATTCTGAGAAGCGTAACAGATAGCGAGGTCTGATCGGAGCGAAGAGCGAGCTATAGGATCCGAGTAATCCTTAGGACGAGCCAAAGGCCTTACCAATTGCCTTCTATTGGCTCACCGCTTGCTGCGTTTGCACCTCGTCTTATCACTTCCTACTAGCGCTGGTCGCAAGGATGTTGGCAAATTATGAAAAGCGCGACAGACAGAGTGAGTTCTAAGCGAAGCCAAGGTCAAACCAAAGGATCCGCATTGCATTGCAAAAATGTTGGCGAATTCTCTAATGCGCGACAGACAGTGCTAGGTCTGAGGGGGGCGAAGCACACAATTAAAGTAAGCCTAATGACGAGCCAGATGTCTAAATCTTATCTAAACCTGGTTGTAATATTCCTGGAGTAGAGTATGCATTTCTCCCTGGTTTATGCCATGCCGGTCCCCTGGGCTCTTAACGCCGTTTTAAATTGACTCTTTAAGAAATGTGGGAAAAACTTTATCTAAAACCCATAAAGGAATCGGATAGAGTACAGTGGCTTATTTTTCTATCGTTTTGTCATAGGAAAAAGAAATTAAAATCGCATCTTTCGACGGCAGTAACTTTTGAACCTTGACAGCTAAAGCCTTGAAATTTTCACCAAATAGGTATGGACAACAAATATGAAAATTCCGTTCAAGAATTTCCAAGTTATGAACAATTTTCGATTAGGAAACACAGAAGTGCCATTTAGTAGCTTCCCAACGCGAATAGGTGGACCGTAAAATTTGGAGGAAATATGAGCGCCAAGTAGCAAATTGTGCAAATTGTTCAGAGATCGGGAGGGGCTCCCGAGTTATCGAAAATTAAAGATAACACAAAAAAACATTAAAGTGCGATTATATCGCTAAATATCGATCGAACAGGATACAGGCGTCAAACTTTACATCTTAAAAGCAGACATGACTCATCAAGGAGCTTATTATGTATAGTGAATTGTGTGGCATGGGAAATGCTGTACATTTTGCTGTACGTTTCCTAATGCTGTACGGCAGGTGGAAATGCAGTACTGTACCTACGGCAAAATGCTGTACGTCTGGTCAGCTTAGGCTAATCTGACATAAGCGGAAACCCCAACCCCAATAACTCATTTAGTAATGAATCACAATTCACTAAATTTTCCCAGGAGGTGCCCTTTAATATGGACAACACAATGGTGATCGTGGGATTAACTCAATTTCGTCTTAATTCAACTTAAGCGGTTTTTCATAATCACGACAGATATATTCTGGAACGTGATTTAATGAACCATTTAGAAAAAAAAATACTTTCATGATCTTACCAAATTTATCGAAAACTCTGTAAAAAAAAAGTATAAGTAAACTGAATCCAATTGATCTACTTACATATGCTTCTATTATCATGCACACTTCATATTTAGTTTTGTGTTAGGTGCTAATTTGTAAGGCCTATTTGTCGAGATATATGCCTAAAAAAGGCCAACGTCTTCATTATAGTTCAGGCTACTATTTGGTTTCACATGTATGGTATATAAATCGATTTAACAAATTTCACAAATCTGATAAATACATCATACACAAGAAAAGTTATGCAGCTGAGGTTAGTTTTTCTGATATCGGCTATAGATTCAGTCGATAGTGACTTATCGCGCTATTATTAATTTTGATTTTAGGCCAATTAAAATTGCTATTTACATTTCATTATTCTGGATGGAAGTTGTGGCTCGAAGTGATTTGTACAATGTAACATCTGAAAGAGGTGGGGGAAGAAATAAGCGATTTATTATATTTGAAGGATTTGGTGTTCATAAGGTAAATGCTTGTTTGGAAATACTCATTCGAATACAATAACTCTAATCCCTATCGAGAATTTCTTACTTTTTATTTTTACTAATAATTGTTAATTGAAATCATAAACCTCGAATACTTTATTGCATTGACTCAACTCAAAATGATTATTTTTTTAAATTCAATATCAATCAAATCCATTACAGTTTATCGCCGGTCTCTCATTACCCGTTCCGCTGGAAGATAAGAAACCATGGCGTTCGCTCGGTTGGTCGTATGGTCTTCAAGGACAATTCGCCCAAACGCAAGTACCACTCTTCTGGTGGGATAAGTGGGAAGGAAGGTCATTGGCCGAAGCCAAAATGCAATACAATCGTGATGGAACTTATGTTCCGGACGATTCACGTGCTTTTGTCTATGCATTGCTTGAACACTATATGGATAGGGCCGGCAAGAATGGACGCAAATGTTTGTTACGGGCAATTTGTGATCATGCAATGGTGGACGAGGTTGACGGGATTATTGGTCGAATTATTGATGTTGTTTTGACGTAAGTATGACAAAGTCTATTTTACTTAACAGAAATATTTAAATTTTGTTATTCCTTTACATAGACCATCTGAAGATTCACTTGAGGAATATAAAGATGCATACAAAGCGGGACGATATGGAGCAATCTGTACGACAATGTATCCGGAGTGTCCGATGGGCGAAGGGCTGTTGGATAGTGTGACTCTGACAAAATCATCAAAATATTATAAAGACATGTGATGAACGGTATTATACGGACATCGAGATTATCTTGCCAATGAAATTGTGAGTTGACTGAAAATAATATTTTTCGTAGTTATTTTTTAAATTTAGTTTACGCTTTTACGGTTTATAAAAAATTGTATTTTATATATTAAAAATTATTTGATTATACATAGAACATAATTTCCGTGATTCTTTCATACGTTAAAAAAAACTAGGGGGCTTCGCCCCCTGCTCGCCAACCCCAAAGGCCGGATACCCTTGGGCTAAAAGTTTTTTGGGCGTACCTATGACTTGTATTTAATCCCCCTCCTCATTCTTTTTCTTCCGTCTTGACAAAATTTTTGGGCTTGGTTGAAATAAGTGGGCAAATAAAAATATTTACTCGGAAAATTTTATTGGGGTTGCCGGAGCATGACCCCACAGTACGATTCTATTCGTTTTGAACTTTTTAGTTGCTTTGATAAAGACACATTAATTCAAGGTTTTGTGAAATTGGTGTAAAAAAAATGTTTCTTAGAAGAACCAATATGGGGGGTTTGGTGTGTATGGCAGCCCCATGACCCCATGGTCCGATTTAATCCATTCTTAAATATGTTTTGTGTCAACAAAAGAAATACATTTGTGTGAAATTTGGTTGAAATTAATGCACAAATAAAAAAGTTTTTCTTATAAGAACCTAATTTGAGGGGTTAAGTTTGTATGGCAGCCCCATGACCCCATGGTCCGATTTGATCCATTCTAGCATAGATTTTGTGTTATCTTTAGAAACACAATTGTGTGAAATTTCGTTGAAATTGGTACACAAACAAAAAAGTTTTTGTTAGAAGAACTCAAAATTGGGGGCTAGGTTTGTATGGCAGCCCCATGACGTCATGGTCGGATTTGATCCAGTTTTAAATATGTTGTGTGTCATTAATAGAAACACATTTCGGCGAAGTTAGGTTGAAATTGGTACACAAATCAAAAAGTTTTTCTCAGAAGAATCTAAATGGAGGGTTAAGTTTGTATGGCAGCCCCATGACCCCCTTGTCCGATTTAAGCGATTCAAACATACAAACAGCCTGCAACAATAATAAGCATGTGTACAAAATTTCAGCCCTCTAGCTTTTATAGCGGCCGAGAACAACGCACTGCAACAGACGGACAGACAGACAGACAAACGGACATCGCCCAATCGACTCCCCAAGTCATGCTGATCATATATGTATACTTTTTATATGGTCGGAGATGCCTCCTTCAATGCGTTACAAACTTCATGACAAAGTTAATATACCCTTTTCACTCTATGAGCGAAGGGTATAAAAATCAAATTTTGTACATGGTGTCAACAAAGGATAAGAGGGTGCATATGCATAGTAGTCGTCTCTTATTCACTGTTAGAACTAACTGCAATATTTGGTTGTTTTAAATTAGTTTTAGTTTTAGGATGAACACTGATAGTGTAGTTAGTACCGTGATAAACCTAGCACATACATAAGACTGTAAAATGTGGTGGAGACAAATTTTGCTGAGCACAAGTCCGTAGCTTCCCACCAAAATTTCGTAGCGAAACAGGGTAAAAATCGCGAAAAACCCTAAAATGATTGCTGTTTTTTCGTTGTTTGAACCCTAACTTTGAAACTATTTATTTCTGCGAAAAACTCTCCATGAAAATGTTAGAGAGACATAATTGCGCGTCCAAAGAGACATAAATATTATAAATCCGTTGAGATTGAACGCTTGTTCATTTTTGGTCGCAAAAGTTGCATTTTTCTTGTACATTACGAGGGTAAGACAGTTGCCGTCTAGAAGAATGTACTGCACGATAGTAAATTGCTCTTGCGATAGTGACACCATCAGGCGGGGAGGCTGGGTACTTATCAGACCACCCTCGTATGTATATTGGGGTGCTGAACCTGAATACGTAACTTCCCACTAAAATTTCGTTGCAAAACAGGGGCAACATTTTGGAGTTTTTTTTCGCGGTTTGGACCCTGTTTCGCAACGAAATTTTGGTGGGAAGCACCCCAAAAACATAAGAAAAAAAAAAAATTTCGCCACCACACTTTGCATTCTGAAATCACATAATGACTACACTATGAGAGAAAAAACAAATTTTACAATCCAGCCTGTTTGTTCTTAATACTACAATGTCAACATTCAACACCAAACGATCTTAAAACAATCGTGTTTGACTTTAATTTATTTTAATAAAAACATATTAGGCGTGTTTTTTTTTACTCCGGTGTAGGTTAGTTCATTGTAACTACATGGTTACAACAAAACCATCGTTACTGACAGCCCGGAACTAGAATTTATTTATGTGTTAGTTGGCCTCTCGGCACATTGCCTCTCATTCTAACTAATGTACTCTTCTCAACTGCACTCATGCAAAATTGTATGTTACGAGAGTCCAAATAGCGCATAAACAAATTCTAGCTCCGGGCTCTGAGTTACGGTGGTTTTGGGTTACAATAACAACATGACATGGGTATGTAGTTACACTAAAATAACCTACAACGGAGCAAAAAGAAACACGCCAATTCTTACTTTAGGTACGCCCAGAAGGCCTCGTACACATACAGTGCGACGCCGAGTATTTGCGGGCCGGGCGATGCGATGCGATTTGTTGCGAGCCGACGCGATTTCTTTCTATGGCATTAAAACCGTATTTTCAAGGGGCTTTCATACGGCGCTGGCTCGTACGATTTGCTGCTGATATTGCTGTGATTTCAGATCGATTTCGTGACATAGCGCTTCAAGTGTTCTACCATTTATATTTATGTAGTGTCGGTATATTTATGTAGTGTGATAGATAATTGTGGGTATTAATGAATGGATTGTCGTAGGTAATAATGTAATGTAGTACCATTGGTAATTTCTTTATACATACGTACTTGTCGGTATATCTATGTAGTGTTGTAGATAAATTGTAGGTAGGTAATGTAATGATGAATGACTGAAAGTGGTAGGTAACCTTTCTGGAAATTTGCAGTGTTAGTCGGGGAAATACACGTCCAATCGGCGTGGCAGAAATACTACGGTAAATTTGGGTCGCTAATTCCAAATTTGAGGTCAACAACAAGAAAACAAATTTTGGGGTTGCCCGCCCCCCAAATGGTACCCCTGTTTTCTCGGGGAAATACTCGTCCAATCGGCGTGGCAGAAACACTAAGGTAAATTTGGGACGCTGATTTGAGGTCAAAAACAAGAAAGATTTTTTCGGAGTTGCTCACCCCCAAAATCGTACCTCTGTTTTCTCGGGGAAATACTCGTCCAATCGGCGTGGCAGAAACACTAGGGTAAATTTGAATCGCTAATTCCAAATTCGATGTCAAAAACAAGAAAAAAAAATTTCGGGGTTGCCCGCCCCAAAATGATACCCCGGTGTTCTCATCACCGTAGGTGCCCACAACTGACCTACCTACCGCTACCTTCAATAATTCATTGCAAATACATGCGCTGTACGAAATTTTCTTATACGTAAGCGTACGCCACAAACCGGGTTGTGCTGCATTGCATATTACCACAAATCTTATTTCTTTGACCCATTCATAGATGCAACCACAACTGTCAAATCCGAATACCGCCCTTTTTTGGGGGTACGGGTACGCTACGATCTGGGTTGGACAGTAAATTTCCACAAAGGATATTTAGTAGACCCATCCATTATTACATCACCTACATACGGCTATCCCTTGATTTAATATCTACAAATCTATAACACTATACAACACGACAGGTATGTATGTATACAGGGTGTCCGGAAACTGCCGCATAAACGCACCGGATTGTGATTCCTCATGTGATTTCCAGCAAAAAAGTTGTACGGAACATACCCCCTCAGCTTAACCCTTTAGCTGCCACAGGCATTTAAAGATTTTGGAAAAAATCATTTTCTTGCACGACTTAAAGCCTAATAATGATTATGCGCCAATTTTTAAAAGAAACGTACAAGCACCTCACCTTGGCCGAAGTTGGAGAAAATTGAGATGAAAGAAAAGATTGTTTTTGGGTCAAATCACGCAAATTTGACTTTGAAGCTCTGTAAATACCAAACCTTTTATCCGATTTTAATCTGGTTAGTTTTATTTTATAGGTAAATTTGTTGGCTGTAATAATCATTTTATTTCACTATTATTGCTGGTCTTGCTTTGGAGATATTAGGCTTTAAGTCGTGCAAGAAAATGATTTTTTCAAAAAATAATTTCAAACTCTTAGCAGAGTCATTTTAACTACGGCATTCTTAATTTTATTAGAAACACTGTAACCTAAAAATCATATTTAGAAAGAGTGGATTTAATTGTGTTTTAGATTGACGAGAGATATTTAGTTAAATTACTCTTTATTTTAATTATTACATACATAATTCCAATGTCATTGTGTATAGATTGCGTGATCTCGAACTCGTACCGAGGTAGCAAGGTTACTCGCTTAAGACTTTTGATTATTGTTACACTTACACATCTATTTATTTTGCTCACAGTATTACATTTTCAATTGTTTTTTTCCAATACAAAATTCATCTTTTGTTTTCAATGCCAATATTATTTTTTTTTTTTTGTGTGTTTATAAATGATGTAACTTATAAGATTTTGAGCAATGCTAGATCTCCTCACCAAAACTTCGTTGCAAAACAGGTTCAAAATCGAGAAAATCCTAAATTTAAGAGTTTTTCCATTTGTTGGCTTATCACTCTGAAACTGTACATTTCTGCGAAAAGTTGTCCATCCATAATTGTGTTGCGAAGGCTCGATTGCGCGTCGAACGCAACATAAATCTTTAAAATGCGTTAAGCGGTATCGCTACAATTGATAGTCATTCTTTGACGTTTTTTTTTGCGATTTTGACCCTGTTTCGTAACGAAATTTTGGTGGGAAGCTATGGATTTGTGCTCAACACACCAAAATACATTAAAAACCAATAGTACAGTATTTAAAGACACAAAACGGCCGTTTACTTAAAAAAAATACGTAATGGCTGAAATTTGCTGGAGATGTTAGGGGACATGTCTTTTATCTAAAACTGAGTTTTCGTATTCGTGGGGGTGGGGGAAGTTGAAGTATATTGCCTATTTATAGGCGAATTTTGTATTTTTCGTTAATATCATTCTTACTGTTGACCCTACAGTAAAGTGATGTATAGGAGTTTTGTTTCTAATCAAATTATCTATACAACGGTACTTACATGAATTTCATCGGTCAAGTAGTTCCGTTATAATGATCAGTTAAAGGTGAAAATAGTACCAATAATGGGAATATTTTGCTTAAATAAAACATGTAGGACCGAATTCATAGTCCCCACTTAAGGAATAAGGAATTCCTTAAGGAATAAGGGTTTTCTCTATATAAGTGAGCCCTTAAGGGAGCTTCGTATTCATAGACATCACTTAATAGGGCATTGCCTCATTTACTTATTGGGCATATCTACTGAAAGTGACAAATAAAATATAAAAAAATATCAAGTAGATAAAAATTAAAATTTCAAAGTGTTTCAAAAAGGATATGTCAACAAATATATGGATTCATATCAGGTTACTAGATATGTACCTTAACGAATAAGGGAACCCTTTAGTCGGTGGAGTCATTAAGGGATGCGTTATAAATCTATATCTGAAGTTGCGTATATATCAGGGGGTGTAGTTATGGTAAATTGCCTACTAATAAGCTAAATTTGCGTTTTTGCTTCATATCATTCTTATTGTTGACCCTACAGTAAAATGCGTATACTGTGTATAGATGTTTCATTTCTTATCAAATAATCTATCAAACGGTATCAATCAATGTCAAACGTCAAAGGGGCCAATAAGAACGGGTTTTGTATTTTTTTAATATCAGAAAAGTAGGACACTTTTTTTTTGCAAACTAACTGCATACCTAGGGATACAAAAGTATCTTTTAAATGTTGATCCAACTACCTCTAATTCTAATTAATCCCACCCCAAAGTTACTCGAGCAATTCCATGCATGTCATAATTTTCTGACCATTTTCGCCTCTTTGCCACTGGATTGAAATTTTATTTTAATTGGAAATTATGATAGTTTATATAATTACGATATTTTGATATGTATGTGTTTTGAGTTGCAACTAACTACAAAACCCTATGTACTATTCGTATAGCTAATACTGTTACAGCATTTACAGTTACACTATTACCTATGCCGTTGCTAATTGCTTCGATTGATATAAAACTTTACAGATTTACCCATAAAACATAAATGAAGTAAACTGTGGTTACTGCGTAGAGCATATTTTATTTTTTGGAACGCTAATTGACCTAGCTTGATTTTGATCTCGTTAAAGAGATAATAATTCAATCAGCAAGAATACACATTTATACAACTTGACATAGCGAAGTTTTTAGCAATCACTAAATACACATTTAAATTAGCAATTTACACCAACTTCCTCCATCCCAACTAATACGAAAACTTAGCTTTAGACAAAAGATTCGTCTCTTGCGTTTTTTAAAGAAAATAGCCATTTATTGAACTTTTTTGACCCTTGACCGGTAACTACAACGGGTCCACTTGACCCACGACATTGGCTTAGGTATCGTTGAATAGACAATTCGATTAGAAACAAAACTTCTACACATCACTTTACTGTAGGAACACCAGTAAGAATGATATTAAGGAAAAACGCAAAATGCCCCTATAAATAGGCAAATTACTATAACATCCCCCACTCCCACCAATACGAAAACTCAGATTTAGACTTAGGGCATGCTGCTTAACATCTCCAAAAAATTTCAGCCATTACGTGTTTTACTTAAGCCAAATATTTTCATTATTAGTGCTATTTTGCCCTTTAACCGGTCATTTTAACGGAACTACTTAGCCTACGATATTGGCTTAGGTACCGTTGAATAGAGAATTCGATTAGAAATAAAACTTCTACACATCACTTTACTGTAGGAACACCAGTAAGAATGATATTAAGAAAAAACGCAAAATTCCCCTATAAGTAGGCAAATTACTATAACTTCCTCCACTCCTACAGATACGAAAACTCAGATATGGACTTAGGGTACGTTGCATAACATCTCCGCTGAATTTCAGCCATTACGTGTTTTACTTAAGCAAAATATTCTCATTATTTGTGCTATTTTGCCCTTTAACCGGTCATTATAACGGAACTATTTGGCCTACGGTTCTAACTTAGGTACCGTTGAATAGACAATTGGATTATAAACAAAACTTCTACACATCAGTTTACTGTAGGCACATTAGTAAGAATGATATTTAGGAAAAACGCAAAATTCCCCTATAAGTAGGCAAATTACTATAACTTCCCCCACTCCCACAAATACGAAAACTCAGATTTAGACTTAGGGCACGTTGCTTAACATCCCCACCAAATTTCAGCCATTACGTATTTTTTTTAAGTAAAATATACCCAATTACTGTACTACAAGCCAAATGCAAAAAAATTAATAAAGGGTGTCCCAAGTAGAGCACCGGAGCAAGGAGTTCCAGATGAGGTCGTGGGTTATAAAGGCCGGCGCAGACGAACAGACTGGTTCGACGACGAATAGTGTGCCTCGATTGAGGCGAAAAATGAAGCTTATCGCCAATACACACAACGCGCGAGCCAATAAAAAAAGATACAACGAGCTTCGGCGAGTATCCAATAAGTTAATTAGACGTAAGAAACGCAAACATTTTGACGAGCAGTTACAGCAAATAAACCAAAGATTAGCCAGTAAGAACATTAGACAGGCGTACAAACTTATAAATAATATCAAGAACGGATATCAACTATGTACGGACAAGGATGGTAACATCATCCGCGACATCGAAAGCGTAAACAAACGATGCGTCTCGCATTTTGATGGACCATCAACATTCCCACCGAGGCAGCTCTTGAGCAGTTAGCCGAACCGAGCCCTCCCCTTCAACCACCAACAGTAGGGGAGGTGAGTCTCGCCATATACAGTCGCTCCAAAGTAACAAAGCGCCCGTAGAACTGCTGAAAAACGGTTGAACGCGCCTGACCAAGGCTATACATGTGCTACTACTCAAAATATGGAACGACAAGGTATTCCCCGAAGATTGGCGCAAAAGCATAATCTGCCCAATCCACAAAGGGTAACAAGCTGAAGTGTGGTATATCATTAGTTTGTACGGCCTATATGATTTATTGAAAATTCTGGAAAAGAGAATTCTCTTTTCCAATCTGTACACAGAACAAATCATTGGCGAATACCAAGGCGGCTCCAGAGCTGGTCGTTCAGCGACCGATCCGCTTTTTACCGTGAAGCTACTACTCCAGAGGTGCTGGGAATACAACACCAACATATGCCAAATGGGTGGTTTCAGATTGTAAGACGAAACCGGACGGGTAACAAACGGACGGCGAGAGCTTTTGTAGTGGCCAGCAGACAAGCATTGTGCATTTCACATTGTAAGAACGCGTCTTACGAAAGAAAAAAATCGTGACACGATTGTTTTTCTTTCGTAAGAATCGTACGATCGATAAGACGATTGCATCTACCGATAGTTCAGGCGTTCTGCGACGACAATTAGCACGTGTTTTACTTGCATTTTAATCTTGTCGACTCGTCACTTCATTGTACACTAACTTTGGAGCGTGCATGGCAACATTTATACATACTTACTGTGTGCTTATTGTTCGCCCGCCATTGTTTTGATCGGATAGTGTGAAATTATCATACGATGGTTCGTGTCTTGCAAGTTTACCTGTCCGGTTTCGTCTTACAATCTGAAACCACCCATACTCCGTCGACTTCAAGCAGGCATACGACAGTATCGATCGAAGTGTACTGTCCAACATTTTGCTGCATTTTGGTATACCGGCAAAGTTAGTGCGACTCATAAGGATGGCGATGACTAATAGCCGTCTCGCAGGTCAGAGTGCAGAACCGACTCACTGACCTATTTGAAACTCGGACTGGACTCAAGCAGGGCGATGGGCTGGTGCCGCGCTCTTCAGCCTTGCTCTAGAGCAGGGGTTCCCAACCTTTTTCAGTGCATGCCCCTTTACAAGGTTAGCAGAATCTGGCGCCCCAAAATTTTGCTAGACAGATTTGAACGAAAGGTCCTTCGGCGAATTTTGGGGGTCGTTCGCGAGCAAGATCAATGGCGTATCCGGAAAAATGATGAGTTGCATTAATTGTACGATGAGCTAGAAGTATCGAAAATCGTGAAGCTCCAACGTTTGCAATGGGCGGGACATGTACAACGAATGGACGATAATCGCACGCCGCCAAAGAAAGTGATGAACACACAACAAACTGACGGAGCGATGTTGCGTGGACGACCGAGAGCTCGCTGGGAGAAATCCGTAGGTGAAGACGCCCACCAGTTAGCTTCCAAAAATGGAAAACAAGATCACGTAACCGCGACAATTAGAGGTCAACGATTCAGGCGGCCAAAGTCCGACTTAGGGATATCGTGCCACATTGATGATGATAAAATTTTGATTTTAGTTTTATTGAATTTAGTCGCTGAAAATAGGCGTAATTATACCCTATACCCATAAGATGGTATAGGGTATATTGTTTTTGTTACGACGATTTATGTAACACCTCAAAGGAGCCACCGGAGGTATGGCAAAGTATATATATAAATGATCAGGGTCGGTCCCTGATTCGAATAAGACATGTCCGTCTGTCTGTCTGTCTGTCTGTCTGTCCGTCCGTGTGTCTTTCAGTTCGCAAGATAACTCCCGAAATAATGAAGCTAGCGTTTTGAAATTTTGGTCAGATGATTGTTTTGATAAAAGCTTGAATGGTATTGAAAATGGGCCAAATCGGACCAAGGGTTCCCCTACCTCCCATACAAATGACCCCTCCGTGATAGTTTAATTTGGTCATATTTTTCGACAGAATATCGCTTGCGACCTGAAATTTTCATCAATGCCTAATTGTGACATATGCTTGAAGTTGGTGGAAAGTGGGGAAGGTCTGACTACCCCTACCCTTAGAACCCCTACAAAGCAGTATTCCGCCATATCTTTTGATAGAATGCCGCGAAAAACTTCAAACTAGTATCAAATGGTAGCCCTTGGTTGCCTTGATAAGATAAAAAAGATGTGCCAGGTCCGGCCCATCCACCCCTCCTTCCCCTAGAAAAAATATGAAATTGAATATTTTGGGTTTTGCGCGCCTTCTAGGTCTGTACATGGGTATAGGGTATATACTCATCGTGCTATTCGCACGATTAGAACTCGGTCTCGTTTCTATTTTACAATTGTCGACGAGTGGATCTGATGTATCTATTTAGTTAGTTAATTTAACTTTACCCTGACCAATTTTATCAGATTATACACCAGGAAATACTTCAAAATAAAGTTTCTAGGGAAAATAAAAACAAATTCAAATTATTCGAAGTGCGGTTAAACATTCCGCCATTTGCTATAGTATTCCTCAAGACCGTGAAGCGGATTGCAACTAAGGAATTCTTCATCGCATTTAAAAAAAAATCACAAGGAACGCCCAGGACCGATGCAGAGGAAAGCTGAAAGCTTAAGGCTCACATGTATCTACTATCTATTCTGACTATAATTAGGCACAATCGCTCATTTTGTCGTTTAAGATTTACGGACACGTGAAATTTATCGCATCTGCTTTGATAGGCTTCCCACCATCAGCTAAGACAGACTCTATAAACTTCTCCCTACTATGGTAAATAAATAAAAGTTGGGGATTTCCACAATCGGAACGATACGAGTTCGTGCGGCTATGATCCTTGCCTTGTATTATACTCTGTCTTAGGGCTAACGTTTCTGTTGAAGTCGAACAAAGAAGTAGGTACAGGGTGACAGTCTTTGACTGGCGAGGAGTTCGCAAGTAAAATGTAATCACGACTTCAATTGTATACACAGCGGATAGGAAGGCGTGCTTTTAAAGGCTTAAAGAGGACAATCTGGCCCAAAAAGAATATATCGGTTAGAAACAACTCTCCAGATTTTAGCCCGGGCGCCACGATTACTTCGCACGGCTCTGAGTGCTCTCATTATAGTCTTTAGGTAAATAAATGAAGTCGGATTGTAATCACATTTTGTCTAAAAGGGTTCTTTAAAGAAATACATATTAATTGGAAATTAAAATTATTTGCCTGTATTGATTTTTTTATATGATTTTTTTATTAACGCCTTGTTTAAGCACAATCTGCACATATAGTGAAGCCGGTCCTGCTTATTACCTTATTCAGCTAAATAGCATCGAATGGTAAATCCAGCGCCGCTCCTAGGTATATACTAAAAAGTCGCCCTTCTATATATTAATCAGGAATGGAATGTAGTGATCTCCCATAGTCATTTTCCATACGAATTTTGTGGCTGTATGACTGACACTTGGAATTTGTATGGAAGATGGCTGTCACTGCAACCGATCACTAGATTTTGTGATAAAATAGTAATTCTTAGAGCCGGTATTCAATCGATCGTCAAATTACTCGTATGTAACGATACTATGGACAGCAGATGAATTGAACGGTGTATGATGTCAGATTTCGATAGAAAAGTCATTTTTAATAAAATATACGAGGCCTAAATATGTCTTGCAAAATAATTGTTCATATTATCCACTTCTGACAACTTTCTTTTTAAATTCCTAGCTAACTTGGTTTACTTTTCACTTTAAAACGCAGAATACGATAAAAACCGCACCGAAAATGAAACTGACCGTATAGTCCGCACCGCAGGGGAAATGTAATTCAAATCTAAAGCGCAGAATAGGACCCGAGGGTGAAATTTTTGTCCGCTGCGATTTGCTCAATGAAATTGTATGCACATATTCCATATGTGGGAAATGCTGGGAAATTCTATAAGCTACATCCGAAAATGGTCCCATAATTTTTCTCGGTCATTTTAATTATTTTTCGATACCCGGTCATTAGATATTTTTCATGATGAAATGACCGGGAAATGGAAAAAAATACATAAAATGGCCGAGAAAAATTATGAAACTTTGAAGCCATTTTCGGATTGTAGCGTATGGAACTCCGCACTTCATTTGCCACCTATTCCACGACTGTAACCATACATTCTCCTTGAGAAAATCGTAGCGGACAAACATTTGACTCTCGAGGTCTATCGTGCGCAATATGGATTGCATAGAAAATTTTACCCAGTAAAATTTCTTTCTATACAAACTATACATTAGGGTGTCCCGATTTTTTTGTCTTTTATTAACGCAAGAGCTCTCAAAATCTCATAAAAATAATTTTAAAACCAAAATCAAATTTAGTCTTCAGGGCTCTACCTGCTCAGGACTATGTAGTTTGAAGGCAAGCCTGCCAGCCAGTGTACCAAGCAAATTCTAAATAATAATTTTTGGCACGATTAGTACTTGTATTGTATAGTAATACAGGCGAGACAAAGTTTAACTGCCGTAACTTCCAAAATGGCTTTATTGGAAGCATGATGCAATCTTGACCAAAAGTGTAGAATTTGTGTCGGTCCTCAAAAAAAATATAAATTTCAAGTTGTTTTTAGCTTTGTTTTGACAATTCTTTTTTGTAGTGCAATGTTTCACATTAGAATTAGTTACTAACATCCTAGACAGACGATTGAAGTTAAACATACTTGAGTTAATTATATTTAAGTTCAAGTATATTTAACTTCGTCTAGTGACACACGGGTAAAAAATGCAATTACGTTCGAACTGTCATCATAAAATAATTTAATAGATGAAGCCCGGATTTTCCTGCAACTGAATTAGCCAAAGATATTTTCATGTTTATGAATGCTGAAAAAGAGTATTAGACTATAATCCATAAAATAAAAAAAAAACAATTGAGCAAGAAACAAACTAAGAATTTTAATGAAAAATAACTTTTATTTTTGCTTTTTATTAAACTATTTTTTTTTAACACAAAAAATTGCGAACATGCAACTACTGATTTGTCTTCGCTCCATAACAGGATATAAGTTTGGCAGGAAGCTTTTTGTAGTAATTGAAGAATAAAAATGGTATGCATTACTCTCTTCTGTTCTGAAGCACCATCAAGTGCATAAATTCAACTTATTGAGTCCGTTCTTATCCAAAATAGCGCGTACTGAATGCACTCAGTCAATTGTATTTTTTACTTCAACTTTTCACTTTTACACTTTCTTCGCAGTTGGTCCTGCACGGAAATTCTGCTCCTTAGGGAGACAATCGAAAACGTCATCGTCCTGATAAAAGTTTGCGCTTTTTATTGAGCTGAAACAAAAAGTGTTCAATTCAAAATCTTTAAAATAAATAAAATAATATTTTGTTACCTTTTTAAAAATTAATTCCGCAATCGTTATTTGTATATTTTACTAGACTGTCAGAACAAAACAGCTGTTCCTTCCAGTTTTCCAATATTTTCAATGTAACCTAGACCGGGCTACATGTCGAGTAAATATCATTAAATTTCAATGACGTTGTGTTAATGATGTTTAAATTAAGTTTTTCAAGTATCATCAACTGGATTAGCACATGACAGACGAATTAGTTAAACATAATCGGGAGTTAATTATGTTTATCTTTTGTCGTCTGTCTAAGGTGTAATATAGCATTTAAACTTAATTTTGTATCACGTGCTACATAGGTTTAGGTGTGTGAAAAACAAAATTTCAAATCTTCAAAGCGCTGTTTTTTTCATACATGGACGGGACACTCTACTATACATCCCTCTATCGCCCACTCTCGTACAATTGAAACATGTACTACTACGAGCTGAGAATACGAGAATGAGCATCAAATGAATACGCACATCTTACGTATAACGAGCCTGCAGAGCAGCTATTCCCCTAATTTGCAGAATATAGGGGTGTTGTACGCTACAACAATTTCTTATGTGCACAATTGCTGCGATGCACAACTCTTCACTTCTGCCAAGCATACAATCTATGAAATCTAGCGCCCATAGGGCGCCCATCTCGCATATGAAATGTATGGATTAATCGGAGCATGTTTGCAGTGATGCACACGCACGATGGAAACACGTCTCTCGCTCTTCCTCTCGCGTAGATACAATGCAGTAAAGTTTGAAGATATGCCTTTCAAGGTTTCACGAATCGCGACTGCGTCGATGGGTCAGTCAAATGGAATGGAATACGATTAGCATGCGAATTGAGTTTGGTTGCTAGTGGAGTTTCTATGTATGTATGTAATTTCTTGAGTCGCGATAGCAGCGGATCTTTGGGAAAACACACCCTTAGATAATAATTGAATCATTTCTAGCTCGGTTAATATGTACAATACGTGGACGACGTGTATCAGTCAATATAAATATATGTATAAATAATGCTCATGCAGTTGTCATTAAAGGAAGTCTTGATCTTAAAGGCATAATGAATTTGTAAATTTGGCGCCCTGTTCAAGTGCACAGTCTGCACATATAGTAGAGCCGGCCCTGGGTAAATCAATAATAAGATGCTGCATTTCTTTCAAAATGTCTAGACAAATTTATAGGTGATAATTTGCAGTATTGACCAATTCATATCGTGAATTTGAACTCAAATGTTATGATGACAAATCGGTTGTCTATAGCTTTTAAAGCATTAGCTGTATTTCATCTTAATGATGATCTTGGTTCTATAAATACGAAAGTTAGAAAGGAATTTGTGTAAAAGGTAACGGCTATGCTGATCAGTTAAAAATGAGGTACGTGATATTTTTGTAGTTTCAAAAATGTTTCATTATTCAAGTTGTTTCAGGACTCTTCCTATTGTTTTAACATTTCTATTTTGCAATCATATTTACGCTGGCTTGGAATTATCTAACGTGACCTCTTCCAAATTTCTTAAACGCAAAGAACGAACGCTGATTTTCAGTGGTTCTGGAATACAAAAGGTGAGTTTAGTAAAATATTGTACACAATAAGGATGCTCAGATCGAATGCATTTGGTTACCACCATATAAATTGCAGTACATTATCTTTATTCTTTAGAGTTAGTCATTTATGTCAGATCAAACACACACATAGCATGTCAAGGAGACTACCCAGCAAACAATTTTATCGTTTTTTTCGAAAAATCACAAAAATGATACGAAAACGATATCATTCAAATGAAAAATTTATCGTAAACTTGTCTCCTCGAAGAAAAATCGCTTTATCGTCATCACTATGACAGGAATGTGACTCCTATTAACGAAATATCTTCTTATTATTGCAAAGATGATAAAATAGTAATTCATCACAACGAGAAATGTTTTCGAGCAGGCGAATTGAATTCGTATCGCGGACGATAGAAATTGTTTGCTGGGTATTAATTCATAATTCATATTTTTTATGATACTTATGCATGATTTTATTTTTATATTTTTTAGTTTGTATGCGGTATCGCAATACCCGTTCTTTTGGAGGATGCAACACGATCACTTGGTGCAATATTTACAATTGATGGCGGATTTGATGTGCCCACAAAGGCATCATTCTGGTGGAATAAATGGGATGGCAGAACATTAGCTGACGCAAAACGACAATACAATAAGGACGGAACCTATGTTCGGGATGAATCCAGACAATTTGTTTACGATCTAATCGAAACTTATTTGAATCGACAAGGAAGGCATGGGCGACAATGCCTATTACGTGCGATTTGTGAACATGCCAGAGTGGATATTGGTGAAGGAATCATTGATCAGATCATTTTGACAGTTTTAAGGTTTGATTTTTGTTTTCAATTTCGTTTGAATGTGTAATTTATTAAATAGTCTGTCTGTTTTTAGGCCTTCTGATGATTCTGACGATGAATATAGACAGGCATATGCAGCTGGAAAATATGGAGCAATATGCATAGCGATTTATCCTGAATGTCCAATGGGACAGGGATTACTGGATGGCTTATACATTACAAAAGATTCGAGGTATTTTAAGGATTGGAAAAATTAATTAGCAATTTAAGAATAGTTTTCTATGTGGACATTGCATTTCTTATGATATAATAGCCACGTCTTGAATATTCATTTCATATTATGAAATCCAGGAACAAACTTCCAGGGGAAATGAATTACAAAAAAAAGTAGTGAAAATGCATGACTTTAAGTTTATGAAGAGTTTCTAGGGTTTTTTATAAATTTGGTTTTTTTTTCAAGAATCCCTTATAAAATCTACTTGTGTCCGTCCGTCCGTTCACTACATAACTTGCGAAAGGCTCAACCGATCGACATCAAATTTGGTAGGAATATTTAGAGTGGTTACAGTCTTTGACACGAATACCTTACAAATTGGTAGGACAAAGATGACAGGGTGTCCCTGAAAGGGAAAAAATTCGACTTTCTGTTTTACCAGAGATGGTCGTGTAGACACTCAAATCAAAGGGGACGACGATTAAATTTCATATCAGTAACTTTTTTTTCGGTTTCGAGTAACGCTAACGGAATTATGGGTCATAAAAGTGGAGTTTACGGTACCCCCTCCGTTTTTCTAAACCGCTACAGGTAGGGATATTAAACATTGCACAGAGATTGTTCCGTATGAGCATAGATACGTTTAATGCTAAGCATCTTGATATTTGCTATGAAAAAGTAAATAACAGTACATTTTGTGAAATTTTAGTTTGTGCATGTGTAGCTACCCTTAAGTTTGCAAATCTGAAAATGTTGATGAAGAGTCAAGCTAGCGTCTATGAACCTATTCACTGAAATCTCGTGATCGGCTAAACCATTGCTATTTGGTACACATAGTTTTGAATTTTGTAGGACCAAGCCAACATGGTGTCCCGGAATAGCGGGGAGAGGTGTGGGGTGCTCATATTAAAGGACTCATCGAAGACATTTCCTATAAGGCATTTTTGGTTAATTCGGTATAACGGTAACGGAGTTAGACCTAATACATTCAGCGTTTGTGTCTGTATTTATATCTTTACGATAGCAATTATAAGTTTTTTGTTGGGAGCTCTGTAGAAATTATAAAAAAATATTAACAAAAATTAAATTTAAGTGAGTATATATTTCGGGGGCAACTTACCCCCTTCTTCAGCACTTAGCTTTGTGCTGAAGAAGGGGGTAAGTTGCCTAAGAAATATATACTCACTTAAATTTAATTGTTGTAGTTTACTGGACAAGCTACTTGCACAACGTTAGTTTTGAACACTACAAAGTTCCGGCGATCTTATTAATATCTATGAATTGTGCTAAAATCTTAATCTGGCATGATTACGTTATCAGTGGTAAAGATGCACATGCCTGTAACTTCTCTCTAAATCACAGCAGGCTGGAAAAAATTTGGCAAACATTAAGGCTAAGCCCCAATAGATAGGGGTACCTTGGCCCGAGGGCCCCACGGCTGTTTCGTGGGATGCGGAGGCTGCGTCCCAACACGCATATCTCGTTATTGTGTGAACCATTGGCGTTTTAGCCAAAACAGTGGGATGTTGAACGGATCACAGAAATAGCAAGTAGCTATTCGCTTCAAATGTGATCCGTAGCAACGAATGATTTTTGTCGGCTTATATACGGTTGAAGAACAACCAGCCAGTGCATTCTCGGTCGTGCCGTCCTCGAATGTATATGACACGGAACTAGCGACGGCACCTGATGAGAGTTCCGTGTCATATGCATTCGATCCAAACCGACGAATGTCAATTTTTTTGCACTCTCCGAGTCGATAAGCCCGTAAATGGGGAAATCGCTCAGAGATCAACATTCTGAACAAGGTCGTATTAGTGTATGATTGTGTACCCGCACTGAATGGGAACAGGGACGGCAGCGGAGGGCCCCACGGCTGTTTCGTGGGATGCGGAAGCTGCGTCCCAACACGCATATCTCGTTATTAAATATTGGTGTTGAACTAAAGTCTAAGAAATATTCTTCTATATTCTACAAACAATTTGCTGACGGTTATTTGAGGTGAATTGGTGCAGCTTATTCAGCTTAACCATAGTTCCCTATTTGTTCCACCACATAATAATAAATGTTTGTCTGTTTTTAGCCACATTAATATCCGAAATTTGGGTGTTTTGGACTACCTACAGATATTTACTGTGCTATAGTGTTTTAATCAGCTGTCCGAAATAAATTCTCAGAGAGTGGTTACTGATTGATTTGCAAAATCTTGTTGTTTTAACATTTTCCAAAGATTGTAAAATTGTTTGAAGAAAATATTCAAAAATATTTCCAGTTTCTTTACTTTAGGTAACCCAATTTTTTTATGTCCCGAGGTTGTTAGTGCTTGAGATTTATATTTATTTTTGAAAAGTGAAATATTCTGTGATGCAATTTTGAACTAATTTTCCATCGCGATTTGCTGCGGTCCGCTCAATCCGAAAGAAACTGATATTTGGCCCGGCCAAGTTTTGAGTTTGACACACCTGCTAGTGGATATTTTTATTTCCATGATGGAATATCTGGTTCGATACGGGTATGTTTCATTTTCATTTCTTCTTCGTTGACACCTCAAATTAACGACATGGCCAACGATAGTGAAACTATTGATCAACGAAAACAGTAAGATTGGGTAGCTTTGCTCGATTTCGATATTGCTGAATATGCCGGGAGCTTCAGCTACATGTTGCGCCAAAATTGCTGATCACTTTCGAAGTATATCGAGCACAGCAAGTTAATACGCGGCTAGTAACATTACTCCTGCATCAGCAGCATCATTAGAACGGTAGTTCAGTGCTTTACGACGTCTCTCAACATGGCTACATTTAACAATGACACAAAAACGTCTGACACATGTTCACAGGGATGGAACAGGGAACTTAGATCCCTCAAAAACCATGAAAGAATTCGTTTCCTGAGGAAACCGGAAAACAACCTTTGAGAAAATCGTTTGATCTTTAATTTTATAAAACTATATAAAATAAAGAATATGTTTATAATCTTCAACACTTCGGAATAAAATGGGATCAAAATGAGCCACAAAAAGAAACTTAAAGGTTATAGTCTCATACTGAAGATTATTCTAGGTGGTTTCTGATCGCTGTTGTTCTCTAATATTTTTCTTAATTACTTTTTGGTATCGTTGCACAGTGCTAGAGCTAGAGGTCCGGTATATGGTGACCGCTTAATTTAATATGAATTTGAGAAAAACAATCTTGCCCCTCCAATAAAAAATTGGTTCCGGCGCCACTGTAATGATTGTGTAGAATGGTAGCGTCTTCTTCTTCCTTGCCTCGTACTTTATACCGCTCCATAGTTTCGCGTTGCTCGACCTGCGGTGTAGGCACATCGCCCGTTTTGGCGGTAATATCTCAGCATATTTCTACAGGCAGCTCTATCTTGGATCGTGTCATCGCCGAGACCAATGCGTTGTTGTTGCACTCTGTAGAATGGTAGGTTACATGCTACGAATACCTTTGAAGTGGGGAAATGCTAGCAGGGTGTGCCAAACTAGGTGCGAAAGGGGATTATTTTATTTTTCATCGGAAAAAGTTGTACATACACTTAATCAAAGGGCACAACGAGAGCACGTTTCGCAACAATTTATCTGTTGCAGGGTGGGGTTGAGTTATGGGTCGTTCAAGAAAAGGGTACCCCATATTTCTAGCAGTTTTAATGCCTTAAGTGCAGAAAAGTAGACAATTAGTTTTCGGGTCAAATCACGAAAATTTGATTTTGAAGCTTCCAAATTAAACTACCTACTTCGATTGCTGTTTTTTTTAGTAAAATTTGTTGGCTGAAATAATATTATAATAATATTTTTGCATTTTTCTATGTGGTTTCGTTTTGGAGATATTGATATTTAAGTCGTGTGAGAAAATGCGCAAAATGAAAATAATGATTTTTCGTCCTGATAGACTGAAGCAACATTATCGAGGTTTACCATACGTAAGGACGAAAGCTAAATATTATTTCAACTTTGCAGTGAAACGGATATGGCATAGTTGCAATTAAATATTGATAATAAGTTCTTTTAAACGAGGATCCACTGTTATCATGTTACTCCAGAAGGCCGAAAGCCATTTAAAACTGATCACAGATATTGCCCTAAACATCTCCTTCCGATCGACACCCGTCATGCCAGCACTCTGCTTCCTGTCAGCGCCCGCTCTAAGGGGGGGCAAGCCGGGTGGTCGCCCGGCGCGCCAAATTTTAGGGGCGGCTTTTTGGCTAGCACTCGAATAAAAAAAAATACAAAAGCCAGAAAGAAAAATTCAATATCAATTTCCAATAAGTGGAAACGAAACCTACAGATGAAATAAAAAGTTGAAAATTGTGTTTTGAAGATGTAAAGTCCTTGAGGGGCTTTGAAGAGCCCACAATTGATAGAAGGATTTGCGTAAAATGTGATGCTAGCCCCCGCCGCACTTCCGAAGTTATGCGCTATTCAAGTTTTGCTTAAAAATAGAAATTGGAGATTTATGTGCTAATTTCGTCCTCCAATTGAGCATTTAATACCTCTTCTTTTGACCAGCATTAAGTATTATATTTGGTCTTTCTATGCATGATCCCTTGTTCTTACCAAAGGGGAGATCCACCTAATTTTTAAATAGAAGACGAAATTATAGAACGTAATCTTATTATTGAGTTTATATGCGGAACGTCGCACTTTCATTTCAGGAAGTGAGGTCTAAACTTTATTTTAGTCTATTGAATCGGAGGAGTGCACGTCATACCCATGCAGGAGTTTTGAAAACTTCTATAAACCTTTGGCGGCAATTTGACTTCAATCCCGAACCCAATCTACTTGTGGATGGATCGCCTCAGTTGGTTCCAATTGCATTGATTCAACTAGCATTTAAAGGACAAATTTCGAACAAAGATGAGATGAGGCATGGAATCACAGTACACATTACCAGAGCCGCAGTAGCAGTACCTCCTTTTAACGATAAATGGCGTCTACATGAGTATTACTCTTGAATACATCACATGACCTTTGTCACAAAATTTATCCCTTGCAGACGAAATGTTTTTAAATCCATTAACTTCCCATAGAAAACTTCAAGTGAGGAATCTTTTATTATAACGGTAAAACATGGCGGATAGCAAAAACTCTTATAAAGTATACAAATTTAAACCAAGAAGTCATGTAGTGATAAAACACGGACAATGTGGGCTTTTTGGTGGCGAAAAATTTTCTTGAATTAGGTTGGTTGGGCAACACGATCGGAAACATGGGTAGTTAGGATCCTCACAAAGAGAACTTAGGATGCCACTTAGGGCATAATTTAAGTTTCGAAAGGCTAGGTCAGGCAAACGCGGATAGGATATGGATATGATTATGTTGATGACACCTACATGCGGGTGTTCAAGTTTCGGATATCAAATGCCTAAAACTGCAGTCTTAATAGAATTATGCGGATGATTTACTTTTATAATCCCTGTCTCGGAATAACCGAGACCACCAGACTGAAATCTTTCTTAAAATTGCGATTGAGACCAGGCGCCAACTGAACACCACACTCAGAAAAATTTCAATGGGAAATCCCATTAAACCAATCATTTTGTCCCATTATTTTTAGTCAATAGAAAAAATCAGACCACTTCAAAAATATTGAAACCATTACACTCGATGAATATCCGTTTGATTTAATAGTTGACTCATTTTAAAATAAACACATGGTCTAGTTATTTTCCAATAGGATATATACTGTTGAATTAATAGGATCAATCCTATGTAATAAAAAAAATCGTTTCACTTCTAATCTGATCGAAATATATTTTTTTATAAGTCCCATATTATTATACCAATCACGCTACGTCATTGTACATTTTTTTAAGAATCAAGATATTTGGCCAGGCCGAGTATTGAACATCCGATTTGCTAGTACACTTTAAAACTTACCAAGTCACGGGAAGGCAGGCGAACGATCTCGGCCACGGAGCATGATGTTGGTTATCTTGTACAATACATTTATATGCTTGAAATTCAAAAACAAATGGGATTCATCCTATTATTAGTTAATCATATCATATCTTGTTAATTTAATGGGACAAACTGATTAAAATATAATCTGATGTCCCAGTGGATTTACGGGACACATTTCATTCCATACAAAATATCTC
Organism: Microchrysa polita; assembly: GCA_949715475.1. NCBI lineage: Eukaryota > Metazoa > Arthropoda > Insecta > Diptera > Stratiomyidae > Microchrysa > Microchrysa polita. The sequence continues at coordinate 23,328,846 of OX454417.1, forward strand.
AATAGGATTCGTCCAGTTATATTAATTTTTGCATCTGTTTACTTTTCTGAAGAAATCTGGTAAATTTGACGTCCAATTAAAATAATGGTACAAAAACTTTTAAATTTACGGGGCCCATTTTTCTGAGTGCACCAACACGCAAATTTGTAGTACTGAAATTTTCATTCGTAGAGCATCGTTTTTTTATGAAAAAGCAGTAAGCAGTAAGAACAAAATGGGAGGGTCAAGCGCCACTCCCTGCCCTGCCTCCCCAACCTCCTGGGCTATGCCTATGATTCTCAAGATGTCACATTTATGAAAATAAACCACGCACGCTCCACACTGAAGAAATCCAGCTAATTCGAGTTTATCGGCTGCGCAGTCTGCAAGGATGTTATGGGGAACTTCACATCTACTTCAACGACGTACATATTACCTACTGTAAATCTGCCTGGTATATCACCTAAGGGGCGGCAATTTGTCCTCTTGCCCAGGGCGGCGTAAGTGCTAGAGCGGGCACTGCTTCCTGTAGAACAATGTCCTTTTTATCCAATGTCCAGTTTATTGGCACTCTGGAGCACTTGTCTCAACGAATTCAGTATTTAGATATCCATTTCGTCTATAGTGCCCCCCACAGAAAAAAACACTTGTTGTGCCCAAGGACCACTTTCACATAATAAGTGCCAATACCTAAATATTAAGCCACTTATTAAAATTGTGAACACCGGAGTCGTTGTCATGGCCATCAAAGGATCATGTTTAACAAATGTGCTATTATAATAGGGGGATTCATGCTCGCTTCGTATATCAGAAATCCTTGTTATTGCGTATTTGAGTATTATAACACAACAAAATTTGAATGAACGCCCCAAAAATCCTAGTCGTATATGAAATACTATGTTATACTATGCAACAACAACAATGAACAGCTGATTTTTGGACAAAAAAAATCACAAATTTTCGTTTTATGTGTCATAATTATAATTTTAAATGAGAATTGCGAGAAATTCTCTCTTTCCGCTCAATTAAAAACAACCTGGTTACTAGGAAAAAAATAAATTTTATACGATTTTCGTATTTTCTGTCCCTATTTTGCCTATTTTAGTTCTCGTATTCGATAACAAGCCCGAACCCGTGTTTTTATTAGGTATGTTATTTTTGGTCAAATAACAGGCTTGATGCTTGATTACCGGTTGACACTATGCTTATCTACAGCATAGTTTTTCGTCAATGAAAAAGGTAGATGCTCAAACAGATTTATCCCTCTAATGCCGGGCTCAAAATGAACGCTGCCATGACCATGACTTCAGCATAAATCCAAAGCGGGCAATGCGGAATAAGATTTCGGGACAGGCAGCCGAAAAAAGTAGTAGCTTGGATAGAAATGTAATATTCAACAGTGAAAATGTATATGCAATCCAACATCAAGCCTTTATATCTGGTGTATGGTGTAGTTTCTTTCGTTTAGCTGTGCCGAAAGGAGCAGTCACCTTGTTTCAACTTAATCTTTTTTGCTGTTGGTCGTCGCTCTCGTTCGAGATGTGGGGGAGACACTACCGTTTATGTTGCGGTAGGGCACACAGTTATAATGGAGGTTAGCCAGTGGGCACAGCCGGGAACTGGAAGGCCTACATCAAGAGGAATATGGACAGATCTTTGAGTGTGCGAACGGATCTATTTAAGATAGGTCTACTAATGTAATACAGATGGGTCCTGTTTGCACAATATTCAGAAAGCTTTTCCATTGTATTGAATAGAATTTTTGTTTATTTTGCATTGTTACGCCATATTTTGCTTGGTTACGCCATCATCTTAGATTGAAAAAATCATTGTTATAAATGAGCAGAAGATAACATAATTATGCGAATTAAACAAAAAAATTCATTCAATATAATGGAAAAGCTTTCTGAAAATTGTGTGTGTCTTCTCTATGCGATAAGACTAACCATTCGATACGAATTTTGAGAGAATGGACCCTTATATAGTGCCTATCGGCTGTTTAGTCTTATCATAGACGCACACCATTGTCCGATAGCTTCAATACAATGCCATTGGGTGAATTCACATTGTAAGACGAAGCCGGACGGGTAAACTTGCAAGACAAGAACCATCGTTCTTACAATGTGTAATGCACAATGCTTGTCTGCTGGCCACTACAAAAGCTCTCGCCGTCCGTTTGTTTGTGCTAATAAACGGACGGCGAGAGCTTTTGTAGTGGCCAGCAGACAAGCATTATGCATTTCAGATTGTAAGGACGATGGTTCTTGTCTTGCAAGTTTACCCGTCCGGTTTCGTCTTACAATTTGAATTCAGCCATTCTCTCAAAACTCTTATAGAATGCCATTCAATATAATGGAAAACCTTTCTGAATATTGTGTGTCTTCTCTACGCGATAAGACTAACCAGCCGACAGGTACTGAATAAGAGCTATCAGAAACCCGGCCAATGTGTATTGTATTAAATTGAATGTTTGTTTACTTTCCATAGTTACGCCATATTTTGCTTGGTTATGCCATCGTGTGAAATTACGTAATGATTCTACTGTATATGCAAACTAGAAAAAATCATTACACATTTTCATATGATGGCGTAACCAAGCAAAATATGGCGTAACTATGGAAAGTAAAGAAACATTCAATTCAAAACAACGTATAATTGCCGTGTATTTGACATTAGTTGTAAGTATAAATTAATGAGTGAACGTATACAAAAAAGGCAAAAATATACTTCTGCTCTTGTGACGACTGCACACGAGAGCAGGAAAAGTATATGTTTGCCTACATTCTGCATAGGCCGTATGAATACTAATGCCGGAAATAAGATGGATGCAGAAACAGTAACAGCAGCAGCAATGATAATGCAGTCCAATGCAATTTAAATGAGTGACGTCATGTTGCAACAGCTATAAAAAGATTTTGCTGCCAACATGACGTCTCCCATTTAAAATGCATTGGACGTTTCTGCTGCTGTTGCTGCACCCAGTCTGTTTCCAGCATAATACTCATACTCGAACTTCGCAAAAAGGTTAGTACTAGAGAGAAGTAAAGCTTGAAAGTAGCCCGCCCAAGAATGGTTCCCGGATTTTTTTTGAAAGTACTCCAATTGGCGTAATAGAAGCACTAAAGTAATTTTTGGTCACTGAATCGTGAGACCAATGCTGAAAACATTTTGTGCCTGCCCCATAATTATCCCCTTTTCTCGAGAAATACACTTCGAATCGGTACGGTTCCAAATTTGGGGTCAAAACAAGAAAGAAATTTGAATTGCTAGCCCAAGAGTGGTAATCTAGTTTTCTCCGTTTTCACATAAGTTCCATCGCTCCGATAAAACAGTATTTGAGTGAGGTTTACTTGGAATAATTTAATCAAAGGTTTGGTGAAATTTGTGATGCTAAAAATGTTTCTTAGAAGAACCTAATTTGGGAGTTTAGGTTTGTATGGCAGCCCCATGACCCCATTGTCCGATTTTGCCGATTCAAAAATACAAACTGCCTGCAGCAAAAAGAAGCATTTGTACAAAATTTCAGCATCATAGCTTTTAAATTGGCCGAGTAAAACGCGTCGCAACAGACAGACAGACAGACGGACAGACTGACATCGGCCAATCGACTCCCCAAGTCATGCTGATCACATATATATGTATACTTTTTATATGGTCGGAGTTGCTTCCTTCAATGCGTTACAAACTTCATGACAAAGTTAATATACCCTTCCACTCAATGAGCGAAGGGTATGACAAGAAAGTAATTTGGATTGCTGGCCCAAAAGTAACCCAGTTTTCTCCGGAAATAACCGTCAACCGCGGAATCACTAACGTAATTTTGGGCAGCTGATTCCAAATTTTAAGTAAAAATTTGTCTGTTTTGCTCGTCCTACAGCGGTACACCGCTTCATGCATGCATATTCCACAAGCTTTACCTGTTTCCTCCATCCATCGATACATTCTTTCAAATGCCACAACTCATTTTTTCCATGTCTCACAAACGAGTTGAATGGAATGCATGTTTCCACAAATGTTACTTCTTTCACTCCTCCACCGATACCATACGGTAGTTCATTTGAAACTTAAATTCCCAATCCGTCAATACTAAACAACTCAATAATTTATAAAACACCTACACCATAAATAAAACAGGTCGAAAAGGATAAATTTTGTTTCCACAAAAACACAAATAGGCAATTATAGTTTTTACTCATATCATACTATGCCAAATACGATATTCAAATAACACCCCAGCACAAAATGTTATTTCAGGTATCGTATTCGGAGAGAAATAACAGACTTTTGAATTTAATGACAACTGAAATACGATATAACATCGTATTTCAATATACGAACGCGAGCATGAATCCCCCTAATATGTTACAAAAACTGAAGTGTTTTTTGAGGGTTAAGTCTCGGGACCTGAAATGTCCGTCTTTTAAGCCCATACTTATAATTTGGTGGACGTTATGTATTAAATGCTACTTAAAATAACGGTGTGCATATTCAATTGATGCATTTGTCAAATATTTTTTTTTATGTCAGTGACTTTGAATTCGAACGTTAATCTTGCATTCGGAAAACCATTTTCAGAAGTTCTCTTCAGAGGGGATTTGTTTCAACTCTCTGTATAGTGAAGTGTTCACCATCTGTGTCTTTCGACAATAAAATTAAAATATTGTCAAGAAGTTCAGAATTATAATTCAAATCAATTCGCGCGTAATTTTGTGGAGAAAGAGCTCAACTTTGTCTTCATCAAAATTTCTTCTTGATTGAAATTTTAACGAAGTCATTTTCAATATTAAAATCAGACTAAACTAATTTTGTTTTGTTGGAAAAAATTATTGGCTCAGATTTTATGTCTAGAAAAACTGTTTCAACGGCTCTAATAGGTAAAAAAAGGGTGCGCCTATACGCCTTACTAAATTAGTCGTATTGCTTGATTCTATTATTATTTTGTGCAGCGCCCGCTCTAAGGGGGGGCAAGCCGGGCGGTCGCCCGGGACGCCAAATTTTAGGGGCGGCTTTTTGGCCAGCACTTGACTAAAAAAAAGATTTAAAAAGCCGAAAGAAAAAAATCAATATCAACTTCGATTAAGTGTTGCATTTAGAATCCTAAAATGCTAAGTAAGCCGCGCAAATTTTACGTCTGTGATGCTAGCCAGTGGCGTGGATAAGGGGGGATCAAGGGGATCAATCCCCCCCCCCCCACCCTTCAGTCACACATTTTCTATTATTACTTTAGATATGTAAAACAAAGCAAAAGTAAACTTTTAGCTGGAATTATTCAACATGTGTTGTGTTCATAAAAACGTGAAAACATTTTCACAACTGCAATAGAAAATTCAGCACTTACTCAAATTTCAATTGTTTCATTTGTGAAATTGAAGCGTATCGATAGAATAGAAACCTACAGCCCAGGGCTTTACGTTCATTTATTTTTTCACATTGGATCTGGAGTTTCGAACAGGCAACTGCAGTAATCTACAAGTGCTGCTAGAAAAATTATATGTAAGCACTGATTGAAAATTTATTGCTGGAAAATCTTAATGTTCTGTTCAACATTTTTAAAATAATGTGGAACACGGAGTGATCTTCCACTGAAGCGCAATTTCTAATGGGGAAATATACAGTAGATAAGATTATAAATATTTATTCAGGAGAATGAAAACCTAATGTGAATGAAGAGAAAACGCTTCAAAACTACTTCCAATTTTTGAGCATCCCTTACTGTTTGAGTTTATCAATATTCTTTCTTCTTTTTTTAAGTTAAAATTTGACGAAAGGTTTTATCGTATATAGCAGGGCAACGCAAGTCTAGACTTTCTCTAGTTGTTCGCAATTTTATTGAATTTAATACGAAGAACTCTCAAAGCTATAACCAGGTTTATAGATAAATTTTTCATAATATTTTTTTTTTTTATAAATTTCCAAAATTGAAGGAAATATAGTCTTATGCAGGCAGTAATTCGAATACAAATTAACAAACAAATGGAGTTCTGCGGTACTCTAGGGTTCCGTGAAGATATCTCAGGGGTTCTGCGAAGATATACAAAAATAGGAAAAATTTAGAAAGAGCTTTTGACAACAAAAAGCAAACAATCCATACAAAAAAATGTTTGTAATTCCGAAGCTTAGTCTGCTACACTGCACCAGAAATTAACACTGTAAAATATTTGACCAGCATCAGAGACTCGACCGATTTTCTTCTACAACTACTTCTACTTTATGGAATGGAAAAAGAAGTAGTACCGGAAGAAAAGTATGTCCGAGTGTTTTATTGAGGTTTTGAGGATTCAAATTAAGGCACAAATAAATTAGACGATTAACTTTGTGTTAATCGAAACTTTTGTACGATGTTTTTTTAACTAATGTTTAACGGTCCAAAATTTAAGTTCTACTCACAATTTTGGTATCCTTTTTAAACAATTTTAAATATATTAATTAATTAAATATACATTCAAATTATTTACTATCGAATGACTACCTACATGGTCCTGGTTCCTCATTGCCATCAAGAGAAAAAATTTGAATATCAAACGTTCACATTTTCAGAAACAACAGTAACCAAATATTCTGTCTTTATAACGAAAACATTTTTTTTTCCAGTACTCTGTCTGAATTGAATTAAAAATCTCCGTCTATACTTCAAACATTGTGTGCCAATTGACCTTCTCATCGTCGTTCTGTCGTTGCTCTGTCTCGCACAAAAAAAAATCGTTGACCACTATCGCCATCATCATCGGCGTCGTAGAAATTTATAACAATTTTCAGGATACAATCTCTCTAGCTCTACATATAGACACACTCGACATTCGGTTCGCATCCTCGCGTCATTCCTTTTCCCGGAATTCCTATTTCCATAACCAAATAACCCAGAAACGAGAGAGACATTCATGCATATTCGAATTCTTCATCGTAGTCTTTATAGCCAACATTGTTAGTCCTTTGAAGAGAAAAAAAATTCATGTGCTTTTTGCTGTTCCATTTTCCGGTACAGTGTAGGGGAAAACATTTCGCAAGCATTCAGAAAAAAAAATAGGAAGCAAAAGGAGAAAATACGGATGAAAATCACATACAAGAAAAAAACTCCGAAAAACATTTTGCAAAAAATTATCGACCTGCATTGTAGGTACTCTGGAGAAAAATCTTGCACATCGTTTTGTGTCCTCCAACAGCAGACTGTTTGTTGGTCGCAAAGTCATGCGTACTTTTGGGAATAGTCGGCGATGTCCATGTGTCGGCTTATTCCGAAAATAACTGATAGGGGAAGCTATACAAATGTGTGAAAGTCTCTGGGGAAAATTCACTCCGAAAGTAATAAATACGTACACTAAATGCGTAGACGTAGGGTCGACGTGTCATTTTGCAAGGATAAAGGACAGGAAAGGGCTCAAAACGCAGGCGCATATTTCAATGCGTTGTGCCTGTATACAATACACAGCCAAGTTCGTCCATATTTGTGGCGTGGTTTTGACTCAGTGCAATTGTGTATGTACTGAGGTTTCATGTGTGTGTGTGTCTACGCTGCGCGCATGAGATCATCAAGTCTTGCAAATGTGTTGGTGTTCATGGTCCATCATTGCAGCATCCAAACAATGGCCAATTGGTACTACGTCGGGAGGCGTGAGCGTGCTGATTGGCCAATTGGAAATTTTCGACACGCCTTCTTGTTACTGTTACGGGAATCGGTTAGGTGGTATAGATCCATCCATGAGAAGGTAGCCCGACAGGTATGAGACAAGGCATTTGTAATTTCCGTTGTGCTGGACTTTCATTTATATTCGTGTAAAAGAAGAACCAGTTTGGTAGCTTTGTGTGCCATGTTCGTAGAGACCGCAATTGGCGTCGAGGGATGAAGATACGGACGTGTCGGTGAAAAGTAGGCAGCTTCATGTTGACACAGTGGCAAGTATTCGAAGATTGTAAGCGGCGATGGTGGGGGAATGGGAATGAAGGTCCATCAAGAGGGCTGTGTCGACCAGTGATTTATGCAAGGCACATTGAATCTGGTGGCATGGGAATGGGGCGGATGTATATCATCGGGCATACGACGTTGGTATGTTGGAAGGGACGAGTTGGCAGGAATGATTTATGATTTTCCGGTATACGGTAGGATATACTGCCCACTTGATTTAACACGGCCGCCACCCCTCCCGTTTTGTTCGCCGGCATAGGTGTGTGCTGGTTGGGTTGACGCCTTTTTAAAATTAAACCTCTCTTGTGCTCATTGATTTGTATTCATATTTAGCAGGTTTGGCACGGCTCTATACGACCGGCCGATATGGTTTACGACGATTTTGTGTGCTACGGCTATACACGAGGACCGAGCGTATGACCAGGCCTCTGATGTATACAGAATGGAACCGAAAGTGTGCACAGGAAGGGGATTCTTTTCGGTTGTCGCGCCATGAGGTCGTGAAGGGTACGGGTAACGTATGTGCGATTTGAGACTGTATGTATGGTGCAATGGAACTTATATCTCATATGTGGCGAAATAAGCGTATAGTGTGTACCGAGAGAGTGGTAAAAAACATCTAACCCAGAGTAGATCTTGGGCAAGCAGCGGGATTATTCGACTGTAGTTGGTACCAAATGAATCGTTTTTGTGTTTTCCGATACCATTGTTGGACGCGTCTTTATTGCTGTTGTCGTCGTGGTCGTCGATGTTGTTGTTGTTGTTAAGTGCTATAGGCCCAGAGTCGCGCGTATATCGGCAGATTGAATCTATCGGGTTTGTAACGTCGACGTCATATCGCATCGTATAGCCGATCCGGAGGAGTACCTATCCAGTGCGCGGTGTACATACTGTCAATGTGTTGTTTGTGAAACAGTCTTTTTGGAGGGCTATCCAGAAGCCATCTGAGAAGCACTCGTCAGTACTGTTCAGACCTCTTATTTCATTTGACGGAATCGTGTCGAGTGGATATTCGTCCTTCCATTATATATACATTATTTTATTGTGCATGTAAATATACATCTTCAGCTGAGCTGTAGAGGCAGCCCGTGCAGTGAGTGAAACGGAAGAGTCGTCAAAAAAAAGTGTTAAGCGTACGATGTGTCGTTGTATACACTTCACTTCCTCTGTTTTGATTTTTCACCTCTAAAGTACACTTCCTCGAATCCGCCAACTTGATTTTCAATACACAAATTATTATTTATCTCTGAGTGGTTGAACCTGAAATGCCTAATAAGGATCCTCGAGTGATACTATGCAGTGCTTCGGTAGTGTAATCGATACTTCTGTTAATGTAGAGTGTGTGAAAATTGACAAAATAAAAAACACATAATAAAAAATTTAAACATCCTCTAAGCCAATTTTGTTCAAGTCCCTCGAGTGAGTGAATTCAATAAAGTTTTTCTTGCTCTCTCTCATTCTCTAAAGCGTTCTCATTCGTTCTAGCCGTTTACTGTTATTTTTTCCGTCTATCCTATTGTGCTCACTAAGTGACTCTTAAACGCGTCTTTTGAATACGAACGAAAGTCCTTAAAGTAGTAGTGACCGTTACTTCTGTCTCACGCGGCGACGAATAGGACCGACAGGATTCCATTTTTGTGTGTATATTCGAGAACGTGCAACCGATCTTGTATAGAGCTAGCGCAAGCGAAAGGATTGCCGAGCAAGCGAGCTCCTGAAGAAAAAGCGCGCGCATATTTGAATTGTGTTAAGTAGCCACGGTTATAAGGTAAACTGCAGGCATTGCACCCTCTTGGGCAGAAATCGTCTCTCCCGCACACAAGACCATCCGCCTCCTTTATGCTTTCTGTACAAATACTTTGGACACTCTGATATTCTCAAGCTTTTTTGCTATTTTGTTTTTTCTTCTCTCTGTATATGGTGCCGATGCTTTTTAAGAGGGTAGTGAAGGTGGTGTAAAATTACAGTTTTCTTTTTGTATACTATACTTCTGGATTTTTTTTTGCGCGATATTTTTGTTGTGTTTCGTATTACGTCTTTGTGCGCGTCTTCTGAAATTTGTACGTTCAAAGAAGTTTATCGGTGCATGATAAAAAGACGAAGGCGAGTTGCAAGACGGGTGTGAATACTAAAAAAGCGGCATCCAATTCAAACAGAATAAACTTAAATGTTACGAAAGAAAAAGTTTACGTATGAATGAGCGGCGGTTAAGGGTGATTTTGAGTTGTCCAAAACAGAAAACCTATTTAAAATAAATATTAATAAGATATTAGTGCATTGTGTATTTTTAAGATTTCAAGTGGTAGACAATAGATTCGTTTCTTGAAAAAAAGGTTGAACAACTACAACAAAAGTTTGGATTCTAGTTTTCATGATTTGTTTTAACAAAAATATAAGTGCGCGTACGAATGATTGTGGTTCAATTCGTGTTACATTGAAAATTCGGTTCCCGTAATTCGCCCCTTTTCGCGAATAGCTCAACCATTCTGCAACGATCCCGGCAATTATTACAGTGTAAACCCACCCCCTTAATTATATTCGCGTATGTCAACCACACTGGCCAACAACAATAATAATTCTGGAGCCTTTGCGGAGGATCCCGAACACGAGAGTGGACTATTGCCCGATTTAAATGGCGTCGATTTGGTTATGAGTTTATCGCCCAAATCTATAACGAGCGCATCAGCATCTGCCGTCGCCGCGAGTGCAGCCGCTGCCGTATCCGCACATAATTTGACAAATCTTCATCATCTGCAAACATTATCACATCATCACCATCATCATCACGGGTCCGCGTTACATCATCATCAACAACATCATTCGAATCATAGTCATAGTAGTCACAATAATAGTGTAACGACATCGTCTAGTGCAGCGGCCGTTGCAGCAGCGTCGTCCATACTGAATAGTAGTCATTCAACACCATTCAGTGTATCGGATATTTTAAGTCCAATTGAGGAATCCTATCGCAAGCTGGAGCTTAGCACAAATCCACCGTCGCCATATAGGTGAGACAAGTACAATCGGTTTTTTTTCTAATTTTTCCAGGGAGTCTGATTCGATTCTAAATGAGTAAAAAAATCTCCCCCGTTTGAAACCATCCACTGAAAATGCACTCCTCTGTTTGCTTAAGTGCTGATAATACCCCTTCCGTGCCTTGTGTTCAAAGCCAATCTCCGCTCTTGTTTTAATTGTAAATTTTTAAACGTCGATTTAGCCGGGATACCAACATAATCCCGAAAAACAAAATCCCGCCCGTTTATAATCCCGCTTTTTACAAAAACATTTAACATTATCCCGACATTACTAAATCCCACCACTTTAAAATCCCGCCATTCAAAAATCTCGCCACATAAAAATCCCGCCTACTAAAAACCCAGACGTTTTAGAATCCCGCTAGTCTATAGTCACATACTAATAACTAGTTTTTCTTATCTGTGCTATAGTGAAATAAACCCGCTAAAATACCGCCAAAAATTATTTTCATTGCTAACAAAAAAATCAATAGTTATGATTGAAATGTGATTCCCAGCAGTTAATGCGATACTTTCTCTTAGCATAAATCCGTCAGAATATTTGTTTGTTGTTTTTCAAATTAAGTCACCTGGTCTGTGGGTCTCCGAGAATTAAGTATCCCAATGCGAGGAGACCCATTATTTTAACGGTAAATGTGGAAGCGTTTTTTAATATGTCATAAAATTTAAGTATTCTTTCATAAATCGCGCGCGCGACTTTTAAAAGAATACTTACTATGACGGGATATTAAAAAGCGGTATTTTGAATTAGCGGGTTATTGAAATGGCGGGATATTAAAGTAGCTGGATTTTGATTAGACGGGTTTTCAATTGAGTGGGATTTTAAACTGGCGGGATATTGAATGTAGGGATTTTGAAAAAACGGGAATATGATGGACGGGATATCATAGCCAACCCGATTTAGCCAGGTTTTATCTTTGTTGGGCTAGCCATTGAATTGGATTTAAAAAACTGTCTGGAGGATTGATTAAAAACTGTTTTTCATTTGCATTTGTAGCAGTTGTCTAAAATTTAATAAATCATGGAGACAATGTGCATTCCCTATAAGATTGCACATGCATCCCAAAGTTTGAATATGCGGATTTCATAAAATATCGAATTAGAGTACCAATGTAATGTTATTGCTTTCCTATTCGTCGTGATGCCAGATTTTTTCCGAGATCGCCAAACATTCAAGCGCTAGGAAATAAGTACCTAAACCTCCTTAATTTTCGAATAAATTTAAAATTTTGAATCTACAAAAGTCTTGCTTCAAATGTTGGCACGAAAATATTTAATGCTCTCACACTCGAAATTTCCATTTGTTTCCTGTTTTTACATTAAAGGTTGTTCCAAAATTTTGTTCTACCTACCTCTGCCTCCATTAAAAAAAACATAAAACACCAGGCCAGCCAGTTATGTATATATTTATGCAAACTATTGCTTTAACGCTAAAATAATTTCCATACACGCTGAATTTGTAGCATTTTAGATGCAGTGACGATTCTGCAGTATATTGGAGGTTCAACCTATTTTATCACCACAAAAATACTCAGGGTGATTATTGCATATTATTATTATTAAATACTTTATTGCAATATTCAATTAGGTACATACATAATAATTGGATGAGAGCAGGAACCTCAACTGGTGACTTCTAATAAAAATTTAAAAACCAACTGTTTCCCAACAGGCGGTCCACAAACCGAAAGTGGTCCGCGAAAGAATTGTGGGTGGTCCGCGGAAGACTCAGAACACTACTTATAAAAAAGTTTTATTTTCTTGTGAATATATAATTAAAATGCTAAAAATGAGCCTTCAACGACATTAAATCCATTATTTTCAGACCTTAAAAAATTTGAAGCTTATTTTCAGCTTGCATTTGGTAACGACAAGTCCTTTAGAGTAGTACTTTTTTGCGTAAAAATGTTATGATGCCATTCAATAAACCGAAATATAAGGCGTTAGGTCGCAAAAATAGCTCGGCTCTGTTTTTTTTTGGGATATTGCTAGGATAGATACCAGTAGTGTATCACCAAGTTTGCAACTTCGAAAAACCTGTGCTAACCACGTGACCTTAAAAAGCCCTCAAAATTTTCGGATTTTTTTCATATTTTGGTTTGTAATTTTTAAAAGGTGCTTTCTACAAGAATGTCGTCCACTGCACTTTTAAAGCTAACAAAATCTTCAATTTGAGTGCAAACCCAGCTTTGTAGGTACAAAGGATCCCAAGATAAAGCATTTTAAAAGATGTTTTTTTTTTTGTAAAAAAGTCCGAAATTGTAATACGACGTACTCTATGACGTGTTCCGATTCCATCTGTTCCTGGATGCGTTGAGGATAATCCAGGATCACAGTTGGATGAATTTTGGTTAAGATTCAAAAAGAAAAATAGTTTTTTTTTACAAGAACCTAATTTCTAGGGGTTGGTTTGTATAGCAGCCCTATGACGTAGTGTTCGGATTTCATTCGTTCCTAGATATTTTTTGAGGCTTAACCAGGAACACACTTGGGTGAAGTTTGGTTAATATTAGTACAAAAAGAAAAAAAATGTTCTTAGAAAAACCTTATTTTCAGGGGCAGCCCTATGACGCCATGGTCCGATTCCATTCGTTCCGACATATATACAGCTAAGTAACTGGTTTATAACTTCGTGTCACCTGACTTTCTCCGTAGAATGCGCTTTTCAGGCGATATTTAGTACGGAAGATTACTAAAATTACAATTTCGAACTTTTTTACAAAAACCAATGTTTAAAGTGCTGTATCTTGGGATCCTTTGCACCTACAAAGCTGGAGGTGGACTCAAATTAAAGAAGGTTTTCCAGTAGACGACTTTCTTGTAGGAAGCACCTTTTGGAAACTACAAGCCAAAATATGAAAAAAGTCCGAATATTTTGAGGTTTTTTAGGGTCACGGTGTTAGCAGTAGCACAGGATTTTCGAAGTTGCAAACCTGGTGGTACACTTCTGGTATCTACCCTAACACTATCTCAAAAAAACAGAGCCGAGCTATTTTTTGCGATCTAAAACCATAAATACTAATGGTGTTCGTAGAAAAATATTTTAAAGCGGTTTTCGGGAACAAATTAATAATGTGAACGATGCTTTCGGTATCCAATGAGCCCTAAACTCCGCACCAGTTAGGCTGCAGCAAATCAAAATTGATTAGGTACATGAACATCTTGGCCAAAAGCGGAAACAGCTAATCTTCTTCTTCACAAGCTACAGTGGGACAAGGGAGAGCATTTTCAGTCATTTCATTTTAAACTTTATTCAAATACTTTGTGTTCGGAGGTTCGGCGACCAGACTTTATTCTGATTTTAGAAGTGTTGACTAATTCAAATCTTTTCTTATTGATCAATTCAGGAATCAATCGATAAATTGTAGGATTGTAAAAATTGCAAACCGACTTCAATTGTTTCGAATTAAAAAAATAATTTTGTTTTGATTCTGACAGAATGCCCTTTGTCATACTTAGTTTCTTTATTTATATCCTTTTCCCATCGATTAGTTATAAATAACCAGCTGAAATTAGCTGAAATTTGTAGATTTCGTAAGGCGGCAAAATTTGGAAAGCCAACTGGCCGTAAATTGTTTTTTAGCTTGTCAAAACCGCCTCTTGATACCTCTAAATGCGTATTTCACAGAACTTTACATTAAATGAAAATTCCAGAAATATACCGCCAAGTTTATCGCCCCGGGCAGTTGCCCAGTTTGCCCGAATGGGAAATTCGGTCCCGGGCTGAGCTACTTGCTCCGCAGAGTAACCGCTTATCATTTCAGTTTGATGACACCTACACTTATGAACATGAAGGGCAGACACGTTGTACCTATTCGCTTTGCACCGAAAGCCCGATACACCAATGTATTCAATGTCTTCGATGTGGCGGATCCTCGTTAGAATTGCACCGCGTATGCTCTTTTTGATGATTTTGTAAATATGACACTTTTCAGATGTAGGTACGCTTTTTCTAAACATAAAGCGACGGGCTCTAATTTTTACCCCAAAGGACTCTACCTTAAATTAACATCGTTTACAGCTTTCTTATCGAAATATTCAGTTTACTATTCAACAATTTAATTTGCGTGCTGAAACCTCCTAATTTGCGTTTAATTATTAGTTTCGCATTTAAATAAATGTCCAATAGAAAAAATACCAACGTTGCGTCGGTACTAAAATATCAGGCTAAGACAGCTCGATAATGCTCCTTAGTATAATCTCAGCGAATTGGTAGCACTGGGAGAAGCAGGTCAAATGCCCGCGGGCACCGTTCTTAGCTTTTTCAACTGAAAAAAAATGTCCCTAGGAAACAAAACTAATTCCGTATAAATTTTGTGATGCTGTAAGACTAGAAAAGAAAGCAAAAACTTTATTATGAAAGCTATCAAATGATCGCTGCTTGTGTAAAATAAATGTATTGAAAGATATAATTATCATAACATAACGCCATACTTTTGTAGTGTTCACATAATCTAAACTTTGGCCTCTCTTCAATATACAGCGTGTTTTGTTTTTGCTGTCATACTCCTAGAACTTTAAATTAAAATAAAACATGGAGAAACGCCCTTATAGTCTAAGAAAAATACGATATTTGGTCGGCAAAAATCCTTCATCGCGGGATTTTTGCAGTATGGTTGGTGATGGCTCCAGATTATGGGAACAAAAAGTCCCAACCGATTTGGGGATCCGCAACCTTAAAAAACTGGATCTTTTTTCGTTTTCTTTTGCGATTATTTCAAAAACTGCAAAAGATACAGAAAAGTGCTCTGAGGACGAAAAAATACAACATAAAATTTCCTTTGCAATGAATGATATACAGCACATTAAAATTTTATTGTAAAATTCGGCGCTAGACTAAAAAAGAAATTAGATTTTTTTCATTTATTTATCCCATAATGTGGGACCATCATGGAAAAAAATCAGCGATGTAGGATTTTTGCCGTTCGATGGCCATATTTTGGCTTAATTTTCTTGGACACGAAATTACATTCATTGGAGCAAAGCCAAATGAGAAAGAAAGCTGAAATATTTGATTTAAACTCATCTTGTTGAAAAAAAAATACAAAGGAAAGATGTCTTTTGACATTTTGATCCCGAACTCATGTCCAGCTCATAAAGTTAATGGTAATTTTAGTTGGCTAAAAGGGGAACGAAATTGCCGATACCTTAGCAAAAGAGGCCAGGGGGTAGTAGTCCATGGGGTCCATGGGGTCCGGACCCCTCCCGAAATGTTTGCAGAAATAATCGGAGTCAGCGTTTTGATAACATAATTTTGAAAAAGATTGACGCCTTCTTAGCTCCACTATTTATTTAGACATCATTACTCATTCACCTAAATAGCAGTCGATTTCAGAGTTTAATCAATATTTTCAAATTGTTAGCTTAGTTGAAAGTGCCGCTAGTAGTGATGCGGCTGAACACTACTAATTATGTGTAGAAAATTTCTAATCGCATTCGGTGCAGAATTCTCGTTATTATTTATCCTAATTTGCCTAAGAGTTTGGGGTTTTGAACTTTCCGCTGCTGAGGTCCTAAATGTTGTTAAGAAATAATTTCAGAACGCGATGAACAATAGTTTAGCCTGAGCATTGCTAGAAAATCCAGAATGCAACATAGTCGATATTTCCAGCTTACACCTATGGCTAAATTAATATATTAGTCATTTGAAAATGTGCATGGGATAGGGTGGCCAGACATCTCCCTTTAGGTGGATATGTCCTGCTTTTACTCTCTGTGCTCCCCATTCCAGCCCAAATGTCACGAACTTAAGTTCGAATCCCAGATTTCTTTCCACGATTCCTTAATAAAAAAAAAACCGCAGATAGAAAAACATCCGTTCTAGCCTCGCCACATTCCGAAATATTCCAAATACAACTTTATAACTTTATTGGTGTCAGGGAAACTGGGCATTTAAATCATGCTGATGCCCAAGATTGTGAAACATGAAGCCAAAATCAATAATTTGCCCAATTATTAGTTGGAAACGGTGGCGCAACAACGGGAGGGGTAGACCGAGAAATTGTGAAAAGAAAATATGAAAATAAGAACTACACAAGTTTGAGTTCTGCCTACCAGTGATCCCAATGTTTTTTTTTACCTGGGAAGATATTAGCGCAACACCAGACAAGATTTTGTTTGTGCATAAATTCCTTTTTTGCATTTTCCATGCCTTTTTTCTAAAATCCGGCTGCGCGCCTTGATCTAACTGGTAGACCCTCCCTCGTCAACCACAATGCTGAAAAGAGTGATTCTCGACTCGTGTGCTTACGACGCTAAAATACGCAAAAATTTGCATCGAAAATTATTATGTATGAACTGTATAGAAACACAACCGTATAGCATCATTACTGGAAAATAGCACCATCATCAACTTGCGACAGCAGCTTCAAATGTCCAGTAACATGGGTGGCCTTAGCCATTTCCAGGATAATATCCAAGTTGTGCCACTTCTAATATATATTTTTTCTAACGATGGACCCTAGTGAAATAACCATAAATTTAAATCTTCCTTTCGGTGCTCCTAACAAACCCCGAAAAAGCCTTTCCCTTCTTTTTAATTTAGAATCTTTGCTATTAAATACTGTACCGTTCTAGCAAAAGATCTCCAGTAACACATATTTCACAAAATCACACTGTTCATTTCGAAGAGGACTTCCCCTTAATTTCTTTCGGGACACATGGAATCTTGTAGTAATTCTTAGTGTACTACCCTGTTAAAATTAACCTAATAACACATACCATAATTTCAATTTAAAGGTTGAAATCGTTTTCGTCAAATTTATAGAAAACAAAAAAATAGTACGGGGCAATATTTGGACCCCTCCCGAAACAAAATCCTGGCTGCGTCCCTGAAGGGCCGAAACCCAAAATTGCTTTGGGAAACGACATGATTGAAGCCAGGATACATGGCTGGATTGATTCCATCCATCGGCAACGATGGTGAAGCCTATCCACTTGTAGACAGGCTCGTAATGCTATTACCATTCCACTAGGGAGGAAAGCCAAACAAGTACTCAGTTACACACGGAGTAGTTTAACCTTCAAGCGGGCGCGCAGGCGGTAATTTACCGCCCTGATCATATAAACACGCATAGCTTTTCCCCCGTTGGCCGGATCGAGGTGGGAGAAGTATGTATTCTTAAGTCATACTGTTATAGATACGATACAATCAAATTTTGGGTAACTTTTACCTTCCATACCTTTCCAGCGGTCATGAAACGTTCGGGGATTGTATATTTTGGTATATAATTGTGCTTAAAATGTGTGTGCTCTGTGTAATATCACTGAAGTGAAGTGCTTCCCTAAAACTGCTGAGCTTGTTTTATTGTTTATTAGATAATAATTTATATGATGATAACTTATTTGGGACATGCTCTTCTTTCAATTTACCATAATTATGAGAATGGAAGTTGTACGGTTGAGCGCAAATGGAGGGGAAAAGACAAGGGCGGTAAATTACCGCCGCGCGCCCGGTAAAGTCAGAAAAAATGCGCGCCCGCTTGAAGGTTAAGTTAGATAATTGCCTTAGTAACAGGGCATGGTAACTTTAAAGCTCATCTATCTAAGAATGAAAATCGTGGAAGATGATGTAGGCAGACTATGTCTGGAAGAGGATGAGACGGCAGCACACATTGTATGTGAATGCCCAGCACTATAGGTAGTAGGAGGCCAAGGATACTATAGGTAAATCCACAATAAGTGTGGAATCCATGAAGGAACTTAGCTTCAAGGATATGCTACGCATCACAGGGGACTCAGTGATGAAGGAAGAAGTCGATAATTATCAGTCGACTTCTGGAAATCACTGAGGACTGTAAGGGGAAAATGGACCCAAATAGTAGTGGTCTGCTTCGGTATATCCCCAGATCACATAAATATATAGTTGGCTAAAATCTCAGAGAAATCATACATAGTAATCCATTGCATGCGTTAGTCCAGAGTGCCTATGTTCAACACAATCTATACGTGTTTGACGTTAATTTGTTTCATTCGAATTGTTCCAAATGTCAAACAATTACTAAAGCTCTCCATAGATTAAGACGCTTACCGCCATAGAAAATCATAATCTTTGCAAACGCGAAAGGAAATCCGGAAATTCTTTTCATGTAACATAAAGATACATTTTACTACATACTCCGAATGGAGTATTCAAAACGCAAATATTTAAACAATTTATGGGATAATGGAAAGCTTATCAATGTATGGACACCTAATGAATCGGTAATTTTTTGATTCTGTTTCGTGAAAAAATATATTTTGCACTCTCCGAGTTGATATGGTCGTAAATCGGGAAATCGCTCGGAGAGCAACATTCCTAACAATGTAGTTACTGACAATTAAAAAAAATGTATTTACCACACTGAAAAAAAGGCTCTTCATAATATTAATGAATTTCATTCATTAAAAAATATTCATTGTATGTATGCAGAAATCATTGATATTTCATTGCGATTTTCGGCATGGCTATGAAGGGTTTCTTATATTTAATGAATCATCATTGGTTTCAACTTTCCATATTTCTGGTAAAATATCCATATAATTCTTAAAACAATGTAGTTTTACATGAATTCAATGAAATAAATTTAGATTTAATGAAATTATTTCATTGAAATATATTTGCTAAAAGCCTCTCATATCTATGAAAATACATTGGACTAATGATATTTTCATCATGTACATAGGTATTTAGATTTGTTTCTATTTCCTCTTCTGAAGTTTCCACCAAAGCGCAATCATTTATCCATATTAATGAATTTTTCATAACATTAATGAACGCTATTCATAACTCTGACTAATACTTTATGTGTGTCTAGAAACCTTCATCACGTATAGTCTGCTTGGTGTAGTAGGTAGTGTGTAGGTCTTGAAATCATAGGGTTCCGGGATTGAATCCCATTGCAGCTAGGTAGGTTCAATTTATGATGCTTTATGCTTTATGATGCGTTTATAGGCAAAAGAAATGTGTGCAAAACTTGTACCGGCCTAAATTCAATGCTGAACTCCAGAAGCTTTTTTTTTATTTGAAAATAAATGAAAAAAAAACTATGAAACCATCATAGGTAAAGTGAATATTTTTCATTAAATCAATGAAATTTTTCATTAAATCAATGTAATTTTTCATTACATATTAAAATAATGTAAAATCAATGAACTAAATTCATAGTAACCATGAAAGTATTCTTTGGCTGAAAATGAATGAAAAATTCATTGCATACACGAAAAATTGCATTACTATTATGTAAACATTTGGTTCAGTGCATGCGTCCATTTATAATAAATACACAGTCGGAAAATGTCCACCACTTGATTAAAGTTTCACAAAAAGGCTCTATAAGCAATTATGTTTTTACGTTTATTAAATTACTGGTCCTTCTTTTTATGGTGAGTAAATTTTATACCTAAGCTATTAAAATTATGTTTGTTGATAATGTGAAAGGTATAAAAAAAAACAAACCTTCCATACCATAAATTTACCAATCGTTATTTATATGTCTTATTTATTACGCAAACTTTTATTCAAATCTACGAGGAAGAAAAAGCCCACTAGAAAACATTTACTACCTACCCCTTTGCGTTTTATTTAGAAAGTTGTGAATTGCGATAGTGTGAAAAAAACGGATAGCTTGTTATCTCTAAGATTCACATAGGTACATACAAAGGGACAAAATTCGATTAAATAAAAATATATGATCCTACAGTAATGGATTTGAGACCAAGTTTTCTTTCAATTTTCATAAAAAATGAGAATTTTCTCTTCTCTATTGACTTAAGGGAAGGCATATTTCGAATGCAAAATTAATAATTATCGTTGGGTAATGGTAATTTTTACAAAAGATTTTAGTATAAATGCTATCATCTCACCAGGGTTACAACTAGTGCATTTCGAAAATCCGGACAATTTGATAATCCGAAAAGGGTTCGGTTCCAATCAAAACTGTACCTACTTTTCATACCCACGAATCTAGCAAGTCAGATTTAATGTTAGTTTAGTGGATTAATAAATTGACAAATCATCCATTGTATGCTCAACATTCAATTCTGCAACTGATGTCTCTGCAAGTGTTTTCACATTAGTAGACGCACCGTGTTTTTCAATTAAATTAACTATCGATATGCTTTCTTAATTTTAAGCGAAAGATATACGATTTTCTTCCAGGCATACCACCCTTAATCGAAAGATCAAAACTGAAATGAAATGAACATCAATTAAAGTGAGAGAGGATGCTCAAAAGAGTTCCTTTTATTATTTTTGTATCCAAGTGTACTGGGTGTTCATCTAAATTTTAGTAATTTAATTTATTTCTTTGTTTAATGTAATTACAGTAGAACCCCGATAATGCGGACCCCGAAAATCCGGAAATTTGGATTAGGTCAAAGGCCCAAATTTTCTTTAATTTTGAAAAATTCGAGATATTTAGTCGTGCTTTTCTATCGTAATAGGCCGTAGATTTGAAAGAACAGTTATTGCGGACTATAAAACTATTTTTTTTTCGTGAAAACACTTAATTTTTTAACAATTTTAGCATAAATACCGTCTACTAAGGTCTTAATAGGTGCATTTCGAAAATCCGAAAATTTCGATAATCCGGATAGGGCCCGGTCCCAATCAATCCGGAGTATCGGGGCTCTACTGTACATAATTTGCGAACCAGATTTTGATCGAATTCCGAGAGAAAATTGTCACGGAGACGAAACGACTTCACAACAAAGTTACTGCGAGACTAAAAACCAAGGCACTGTCATCCTCACACGACGATACTCAAGTCTTGTTTTTGTTCAAGCAGGCTCGTATAAACTTCGGGTAGCGACCATACTGTAGAGATTCAAATACATACTCGCAATTTCATAAATTTAGTACGAAGGACAATGGATTACTGTGTGTTGATCACATTATTCTTAAAAAGTTCCACTCGGAAAATACGTTAAGTTAAGTCGAAGAGAAGCGCGGATTCTCCATTTCATTTGAATACAAAAACAATGAAAAATAAACTTTTTAGCTCAAACAAAAACTCTTTAACTCAAAGCTATTCTCTGTTCAACAGTCGGCGGAATTCAAAAGTATTTATTTCGCTAAAATAATTGCACAAAACAATGATTCCTGGAATGCATATTCAAAATATGTACATAACAGGAAATTTACAAATAATGCGTAGTGCACTATTTGTGTTTGTTTGAGCCGAAGTGATTGTAAGCATAAATAGATAGTTTTAGCATTTCGTTGAAAATATAACGATAGGTAGTTCGAATAGGCTTTGACATTAGAGAGTTTTACATTGCCGTTGCAAATATAACGACATAGTTTGACATTTCCATACAAAAATATCGCTTGCCGACAATACGCAAAACAATTTTGCATGTCCGAAGTAGGCATGGGGTTATAATCACGAGAAATAATATCCTCAAATTCGACTGTTTAAAGAATATAAAATATACGGAAATACACCCATGCCTACTTGTAACATGCAAAATTGTGGTCTACTGATTTACGTATTGCGGCAAGCGAATTTTTGTATGGAAATGTCAAACAATGTCGTTTTATTTGAACGACCTGCTAAAACTCTCTATTTTCAATGAAAAACTCGCTTGCCTGCCGTACGTAAAACAAAACAGTATACCACAATTAGTCATGTCCCAAGTAGGCATAGGTGTATTTCTGTGAATTTGACTGTCTATAAACCGCTGAAATTGTGGGTTCATAATATTTGATTTGTCGTCATTTTTCGGCTATGCCTACTTGGTATACTGTTTTGCGTACGGCAGGCAAGCGAATTTTTCATACAAAATGTCAAACTCTATTCGAACTATCGTTATATTTTCACCGACATACTAAATCTCTCTAATATTTACGAAAAAACAAAACAAACTTATACTGAATGCTACTTTCTTGGCCAAGAAATGAAGTCGTTATGTTAAAATTTCTTTTATATCCTAAAATCCACGTTTGTTAAAAAAGTTTTTTAATTTAAGTCGACAAACTTTTTATAAGTAATTAAATGTCAGTGTTATTTCGTTTAACAATCCTAATAAAACTTAATGCGAAACCTACAACGTTGTGGATGTGATTTACATGAAAACCGGACAATGTATTTAATTTTAAAAATCTAAAATTCATAATAACAAGAGCTTATATTGCAATACATTTTTCAGATATTTTTTTTAAAAACCAGAAGCTCTCTTTGGAAAAACTAATATGTATTAACTAAAGTTTAATTTTATAGAAAGTTATGCTTGCCAAATTTTATGGATAATAATAGGTGTTTTAATCGGAATCACAAATTTTCGATAAATATCATCTACAATTCAATCAATACAAATACTCACACTTATTTTCATTGCTTAAATTTCCTTTTTTTTCGAGAATTATGGCACTTCTTAAAACTGTCAAAAAATGAAAATGGTTCCTTGGTTGGCCAGGAATTTTTTTCGGGAGGGGTCCAAATTTAGATTTCAGAAATTTAATTTTTAATCATTTTTTTTTGTGTTGCTAGTGAAGAGCTGTTTTATTGTGTTTTTGATGATACAGAAAAAATACATCACTAAACAAATTTGTTGACATTCATGCCTTTTTTTTTCGATGTATACCGATTGATTTCATCCGCTCCAATTACATAGGGGATTTAAGTAGTTTCTGAATATCTAAAAAAATTGAAAACAAAAGTGGATCAACGTATCTGATCCCTGAAGAATGCCTGATGTTGGTGGAAATTGATTTGAATTAGTTAAAGTTATGGTTACAATCACGGAACGGTATTGTCTGGTTATTCTGTTAATGAGGGGCCACCGAAGTGAAAGTTTTTTAGTTTAACTATAGTAAAAGGTTAGATTTAAATTTATCAATCGGTTTGGTAAAGTGGGGCCAATTTTTGAGAGACTTAAGGTGTAATTTTAATATAAGATTTGCAGTACTAGATTTACCTCTGAAAAACCAAAATTATTAGTGGTCGAACTAGAGGTGTAAAGGATGTAACCCTGGTCATCCTCCAGGTCAAATAATTGAAGGATTGACGAGGGAATGCTAGTTCGTAGATAATTTTCAGTCTCAGCTTTGTCGCCATTTTTAAGTGTGGGCACGAGGCAGGACATAGCTTAAACTCCAGTGTTGAGAATAGAGTGATTAAATAAGCAAAGAAAGGGGATACCTTTTTTTGCTGCAAATTTCTTTAAACAAATCGGAGAAAAATCATCTGGGCTGGTGTCATTAAAAATGTCAAATCATTTTATATATTTTTTAGAATCTTGGTAGTTTTTCAATTAATCAGAGGGGAAAAACTTGGAGACTTGAGAACCAAACAAATTGGAGAAGAATTATATCAGCAAAACATTAACGTACATAACGTTTTCATTTCAGTTGGTTAGAAAGAACAGCGGTCGATCAAACACCTTGAGTGATAAAACATGAAGCTGTTCTTGAAAACCAATACTTTCAGCAAAATCGGATTCAATGTAGGTTTTCTCGGTTTTGTCCTCCGGGTATTGTAGAAATTTAACAAAATTTTTCACTGACAAAGGAACAACTTTAGCATATCTAAAATAAATTAACTGTAAGAGAACTGAGAGAAGAGGTTACTTCCCAAAACCGGGTAATTTATTGATAGATCCAATTAGGACAAGAAAATCAAATGTTAACTGCGGGGTAACTCAAATAAACTCATTCCTAATTTCTAACACACGTTGACTTCTTTGCAGCTATCGCTTCTAACGCGATTCATAGCCAATATCCCTTAGAAAACGTATTTCCAGCTAACCCAACGTTTTGACATGTTCATTATAACAGTTTTTATGTTATTATCATCACTGAAATTTCAAAACCCATTGAAAACATTTCGGGAGGGGTCCGGACCCCATGGACCCCTCCCCTGGCTACGTCCCTGGCTTAGGCAGAAGCTAGCCAAAAGCCCAATTAGCGCATAAAGCGCCGTTTTGAAATCACAAACTCCGTGAAGTTTAACTAGTGTATATGATGAAGGTTAGGTAATGAATTTAGGTGTGGGGAGGTGCCTTGAACCAGCCAGTGTTATTTAGGAAGTACAGCAGCTCCCCTAATTTCACATTAGCTGCATCCTCCAAGCTTCCCAGAAAAGCCCTACCGAGCGTCCTATACGCATTCACACAGAAAGTGAATCCAGTCGTAGGTGGGCCACATCAGCCTTGATATAACGCAAGTCCTCAGATTTCGCCAGTTGGAATTAGCAGCCCTTATATAGTGGAAGGAGATCTTACTCTTAACAGCTGCCATAGGGACGTAAACACGCTCCGCATGAGAGCTGTCAAGAGTGGCACTCATTTAGGCTAGTTCGTCAGCCATCTCGTTACCCTCTATGTTCCTGTGTCCGTCTTTGTCGTGTGCCAAGGCTGGTTAATGCTTCCTCACATACTTCAACAACCTTGGAGGTCGTCTTAACCGATTGCAAAGCCATGATAGCAGCCTGACTATCTGAGCAGATGGCGATATTCTGGTTGTTTTCTATGTCCCTGAGAGCATGATGACAAGCCTTCATGATTGCAAGCATTTCTGCTTGAAAAATGCTGGCATGATCAGGAAGACGGAGATATTTAGTGATCTGCAGAAGATTCCAGCACCCACGCCACAATCCATTTTAAACCCATCGGTGAAGAGTGTGATGTCAAAATCCTTGACCACCTCACTCTCTTTCCATTCACCTCTAGTTGGGAATCTGACATCAAACTTCTTCTCAAAGCTTGAGATCTGGTGGCGTATGGCCTAGCACTCCAGCAGCTTAACGCTTTGAGTCTGACTGCACTACATGCTGCCAGCTGGTTGATAAACAGATCGATGGGTAGAATATGCAAGATGACATTCAGCGCATCGCTCGGGCATGTTCGCATGCCCTCTGTGATGCTAAGGCAAGCCGATCTCTGCACTCTACCGAGTTCTGTTACATTGTAGCCTTTACTGACCGCTGGCCACCAGACGAGTGACCCATATGTTAGGATGGGTCGTACCACCGCCGTGTACACCCAGAGTACCGTGTTTGGCTTGAGACCCCATTTCTTGCTAAATACTGTCTTGCAGGCATAAAAAACAATACAGGCCTTTTTAACGCGCTCCTCAATGTTCAACTTCCAGTTGAGCTTTGAGTCCAGAATAACGCCCAAATAGTTCGAGCTGGGCGATAGTTGCAGTTGATGTCCATTTAGTTTTGGGAGTAAGAAAGGCGGTATTTTTTATATTGCTTTTGTAGTAAACAGCATCAGTTTTGTCTTCCCCGGGTTTGCGCCCAGGCCACAGCTTGTGGCCCATTTACTCACCAAACCATGATCTGACTAATCACGGAAAGACACATTCCTGATACTATAATCGCTACGTCATCCGCATATTCGACCACCTTAATCATCTCCCTGTCAAGTCTGGCTAGGATTTTGTTAATAACTAGCCACAGAAGTGGAGGAAGATGATACCAGTACCACCCTGAGGTGTTCCTCTGCACACGAATTTAGTCAGATGACTGCTTCCTAAGTCACCATGGATTACTCTGGTCGTTAGTAGTGTTGCTATCCACGACCCAAGCCGTGGCTCAACTCCTTAGTCTGAGAGGGCCTCATGAATAGATTCAATGCGAACATTATTGAATGCACCCTCTATGTCTAAGAAAGCGGATAACGTGAATTGTTTGTAATCAAGGCTGTGCTCGATGATGCGGACCACTTCGTGGAGAGCCGTTTCTGTGGACTTTCCCTTCAGGTATGCGTGCTGGGACTTCGAAAGTCCTGAGTTCTCAAGACTTTGAAAATACCTAAATTAATGTTTTAGATCACCGTATAATTTTCCAAGGAAAATTTTATAGGATTTTCTAGTAATTTCTCAAAAAACACATGCGTAAATCGTACGTACATATGACAACTTAATTGTAATGGCACTAAAATAATGTTGACTCATTGGAAAGACCACCATATACGCATTCATTTTTTGTTATTTCGTCGGTGAGTCGGAGTTTGTGTGGTTCCTAAAAGAGTGTGGGAGTGAAACTTATCTAACAAAAGTCAATTCCAGCACTGAATTTCTAAATACATAAATATAAAAGTGCATCCTCAGCATCTTTGCTATTATGAAACTTTTGTTTTGTCGTATTATGAAGAGTTAAATAAAAAAAAAATTCATAATACCAAATAGTCATATGGAAGTACTCCTACACTGTCCACATCTTCATAATATCATCATCGTCACCAATATCCCAGATACACGAATCTATGAATTTAGTGATTTAATATTATCCGATTGATTTTCATTTGAGTATCCTAGATAATCTTTTTTTAGACCCAGATACTATTATGTAGATACATATTGAGTTTATAGTCTGGTTGTTACGAATCCCACTGTGAACAGATTCAGTTTATGATGGTTTTCGACAGTGGCGTAACATTTCTAAAAAATTATGTGTTTGAGATGGGAATGGGGCCCCCACATAAAGCAATTTGTAATTAAACAAAATACATAATTGAAACCACTTTTCTTGTCAGATTAGAGTTTGGATAAACACGATTCACGCTTGACAACAAAGTCTAGGTTTATTATGAGGCCTCCCTTTTCGCAAAATTTGACAGTAGGTACAGTAGGATTTGTCCAAATTTCTGCTGTAACCATTTGATGCATTACCAAAATGGGTTTTTTCGCAACAAGAAGCACAATGAAACTTATTAAAATCTACATCAAAGATTTTTGTTCGTGGAAAAAATTAAAAAATCACACACTTACTGGTTTATAACGTGGACAGAACGGAAAAATGAGTCGATTGTGGGCCAGACAACCTCTTCTGTAAACATGACATTTATATTCAAAGCTGTGCGTTGCATACACTCAGGCGGAGTTCACCAAACTTTACCACGATTTCTTATAGATTTGGTTCAAGATTTTGGTTAAAATCGCGAAAATGTATGCAAGAAATCTGCTTTATTTAAGCTCTCTAGAGACTTCAGAAGATTGTGCATAATCTTGAGATTTTACAAAATCTGGACAAAAAGCCTCGATATTTCTCATACATTTTCATTGATTTTGTACCGAGATTATAACGAAAATCTCCAGCAAAATCTCTACAAAATAGTGGTGAAGTGTGGTGAACGCATTTGACAATACTACAGTAGAGGGTGGAAGCTCTGTCCACGGTTTTGTACACAGTACAGTACAGTACAGTGTGATTTTTTCACTTATTGACGAACATAAATCTTTGACATAGATTTCTATAACATATAGATTCTTGTTATGGCAAATTTATATAAATAGCTGTTGGAGTAGTGCATGAAATTGTCGGAGTTGCAATTTAGACGGACTCTACTGTATTGTCAAGTCGTGGAACAAGATGTTACCATAGTATGAACAGCATGCGAGATTACATAATCTGCCTAGATTTTGTGGCCATGAGTGAATAGCCTATTATTACAAAAAAGTTGGTGGATTTTAACCGAGTGGATTTTTTTCTGTTGATTGTATTTTAGCTTTAGTACCAGAGCTCTTTGTTAATGGGTGAAGCTATTTCTTCTTTTCTTACTTATTACTAATTTGCGCTAATATCGTTCAATCGTTCCTATTGCAGCGATTTAAAGGCTTTCCGCGAAAATTCAGCTAGCAGGCTGGAGTTCTACGGTTTTTTATGAAAATTCGAACTTTCGAAAGTATTTATTCTTCAGTACAAATTGAGAACTTCAAAATAAAAAACATAAAAAAGATGCAATAACTGGTTTACAGTCTTCTGGTATGATTTTAAAGTTTGATGCAACTTTTACGGAGTGAGGGACAAATAGACAATCAATTAGCAATCGATTCCTTGTCAGTTCTTCAGCGCAACACACAGTAAAATGTGGCTCAAAGTTCCCGGTTCAAACTGCTTTGAAAAAAAAAAAAATGTTTCGCTCAAGAGCACTCCTACTTTGTTGATTCGTTAAATCTACCTTCAATATTCCAATGACCCAGAAATCTACAAAAAGTTATTTTTAAACCATTATAGTCTGTGAAACAGACACTCATAGAGAAACGAGTTTCCAAACTCGGCACGACTCGTCGCAAGTTTATTATTCAGAAGAAGATGATAAGAAATATTCTTATCGTAGAATAATAAACTAACAATGTGACTAGGAAGTGGTATGGCTGACAACCGTATCACACTCCGAATTCTATTGTCTTTGTAACGTTGATGACTACACACGGTAGTCATCAACGCACCATGCTCCACTAGGAGTTACGGTAATCGAGATAGTTATTTCTATAACATTGCTAGGGGGCCCCTGGTGGTTGGGGGCCCGTGTTCGACCGAACACATGGAACACCGTATGTTACGCCACTGGTTTTCGGACTCACTGGCTAGTGGCGGACTGTGATCTTTAGATGTGAAACGAGTAACGATTTATGGGGATCAACAATTTTGCAAAGAGTATTGCTAACACATCTATTGGACTGTGACACCAGTTTTGTTTCAGGGTTTAGTAGTTTGACGAGGATATTTTTTTAAATGTTTTAACTCCCTGTGGTAGTTATGAATTTAAATTCCCGATTATGCTCCGAGCTCCTTTTTTGCTAGAAATCACACAAGGACACAGGTGGAAGTGTATAAGAAACGTACACAGAGAAAAAAAATTAGAATGGTTATCTAAAGAAATAGTCGAATTCATCTAAAGTTCGCGTTGATTTTCAGCTTATGATTATTATGGTAGGTAGTTGAAACAGTTACGAAGATATGGATAATTTTTCTATTCGTCATTAGTTGAAACATCTACTATATTTGCAAATTCAATTAATTCATTTGTAAAGACTGCTATTCATTATCTATAAATTGTTAAATGTTGGATAGCTAAATTGTGTTGAAGAAAAAAGAACGATTGTTTGTAGTTAAATTTTATATTTGAATAGTACAATCAACAACTTTTGTGGAAGAATTGACTAAACTTTTTCTTCTAATCTTGCGTGGTTAAATGAACGAATTTAATAGTATTTTCAGCTACGAAGATTAGAGAAATCAGCTGTTTCTTTGGTAAAACTATCTAAATTTAAGTCAACTACTTCACTTTAGATAAAAAGTCTAAACCATTTTTTTCAGTGTATGCAATGAATACTATTGTGGTGTACCGTATCCTTACAAATTAAAACATTATATAAAACATACATTAAAAAGAAGATTCGTAATCTGACAAAGTGATTAATATCAGCATAAACCACTTGTTTTCAAAGAACAATTAATGGGCGTACCCAAAGGGCCCCCCTGATCGAAATCCTGGCGACGCCCATGATTAATCCCTAGGTATATTTGATACCAAATATATTGATACATAAACTCTTTAGAAATTTTGCCGTAAAATACATCATTTTTGTCTTATTTCGTAATTAAACGAATGTTTCTGATTTCAGGTCAAATTCAAGCGGCAGTAGCGTTAATTCACCGAGTGCATTAGGAGGTAGCACAAGTATGGCAAATCCATACGCAATGGGACCTTTATATCACAGTCCCGGTGTACAAAGTTATTGTGCGCCTACGGACAATTTATCACTAGCCGGTCACTATACGGATATGCGAAGTTCAGCGGGATGGTATGGTTCGACAGCGAATGATCCACGATTTGCAAGTAAGTGTTGTTCTCTTCAGAAGTATTATGTACTCATGATTGAAGAATGTGATTGGGAAAATTACGGGAGTTTAAAGTCTCACGTAACTTCAAATTAGTTGACTCTGTAATGAAGGGAATTTGGCAACTTTTATTTTACAAGGTTTCAGACTTTTCTATTATTTTGTAACGACAACAAAGTGGACAACATATAACAAAAATGGTTGGAAGCATCACAATCCTCCTCTGTGACCGCCTCGTATTGGAAAAATTTTAAGCAGACTCTACATAGGCTTTATCGGAACACGCAAAAAAAAGGTTCGACCCAACCACGCGCAACAGTTTAGTCGAACCACGCTCAATCAAAATATCAACGAACCGCCTGCGGGTTGAATTCACTAAACCACGCAAATGACGATAAAATTCAATTCCCTATAGGTTTTATTTGGCGTGGTACGGCGAACGCCGCGCTAAATTTGACCAGCCTTAGAAAAACTTAAGACTGACAATGTAACATTTTATCGAGTAATTTAATACCTTACCTTAGTACTTACCTTCGTAGTAATATCGGCATTTTTAGTTTCAGGACAGGCACATCTAACCTTGAGAATTAAAGGCGCCCAACTTTGTCAGATAATTATTCATTAGATGCGATTTTAACGGACTTTAACTTTTTTTTTTAACGAAAGGTTGAGGTGGTCGATTACTACTAACCTGATTTGTCTTTAAAAATGATATCGGTTCTAATGCTTCTTTGGTGAGTACATAGTGTGAAGGCTCGTCGATAGAAATTCCGGGCCCGGACTGGAATTTCGTTAGGGCGTAACGTTTCAACTTCAGTGCAAGTTTAATTATTATAAATATTGCTTTTGTTATAACTATATAGGTATATTCGTCTTGTATCTGGAATTCCATTTCTGTTACAAAGATTCAAACATAGTGTCAAATTATCCAACAAAGTATCAAATATTAATTTTCCCTGCCTTCTGGGCAGCAAATTCACCGATAACATTATCGAAGTTTAGTTGGCTAATGGTGCTTCGATATATAGAGTAGCAAGCCCTGAAATACTCTCTTGTGACGAACACAAACGATGGAAATGTTTGACTCAGCTAAGAACACTAAAAGAGCGTTCAGCCCTAGCAACAGTAGCAGGTGTAATGCAAAATATTCGCAAAGAAACGCAAATATTAGGGAAACTCGTTTCAAGATTTTGTGAAAAAAAAGCATTGCAAAATCAGACTCCAAATTGCTATTGTAAATAAGTTTTAGAAGAAGGATTTCATCTTCCAATTCGTGTGAAACCTCGGATTCGTATGCTCTT
The DNA here is from genome assembly GCA_949715475.1 of Microchrysa polita. Classification (NCBI taxonomy): domain Eukaryota; kingdom Metazoa; phylum Arthropoda; class Insecta; order Diptera; family Stratiomyidae; genus Microchrysa; species Microchrysa polita. The sequence continues at coordinate 23,360,614 of OX454417.1, forward strand.
AGACAAAGATAGCAGCAGCATTTTTAATCTCTAATGCCTCCTTCGTTTTAAATCGTCATAAAAAAAGAGTATGCGACATTCAAACGCGCCGTTGACATCTCTTTGAATTTCAGCGATCAATGTGACTTCAGCTAGGCTTTCTAGTGCTTTCTTTAATCCGTCCATTTGTTTTCAGAAGGCTTTTACTGTGTCTATTCTAGCAGACCATCTTGTGTCTGAAAGTTTGAGCATGAAACTCCGTATATTATCTTTCAAAATTTCCCAGCGTTGTGGGCAGCCGCTGAATACTTTGTAGATCTTCTGCGAACTACTCCGAAAAATCTTATTTCGGCTGGACAACATTCTGCGGAGTCTACACCACATAAATGAAGAGTGTGAGCTGCGCAAGGCGAGTACAGAGTATTAGCATTTTTTTTGAGTACATATCTGGCTTTGAACTCCGTTGTATCGGTCTTTCATATTACTTCCGTTGCAGTGGCGGAACAACTTCACTCGGGGCCCTCCCGCCAATTTCTTGAGTGGGCACCCCTACTCTAAGAAAAAGGCAAACTGAAATCAATCGCAAACACTCTTTAGTTAATTGATTGATAAAAGCATTGAAAACCTAAACAGACAACCGTCAAAATAAAACCAACTCTTTTGAAACACGATTTTGACATTACAGTGTTTCTACTAAAACTAACAACCCAGATAGCACAATACTGATGTTGTGTTGATTCTGTACTGAACTTCGTATTCAATGGATTGATCCTCTCCGTATACCATTATTGATTCTTTTATATGGACGATGTCCGCACTCCAAGCATTTTGATTGGTCGACGTTTTCGAAAAGGGGAAAATTTATTGAAGATTGCCATCAATATTGTATCGAAATAATATTGAACCAACGGAATGAAAAAAAGGGCATCTATATCGATATATCATTGATGTAATATTGAATAGTTGAATCCCTACTATGCAGATGGTTGTTATGCTTCCATAATAAAATTCGTAAAGCAAATTTTTTTATACTTTGCTTTTATTAAATTCACGTAACAAAATAATACATTTTATTTAAATACATTTCACATAACAATATATCTTTTATTTAATTTGTTGCCTCGTCTCTTGCATCGGTGGCCTTTTCTGGGTGCGTCATACGTCCACTTTCCATTTTTAATCCCCGATTAATTCTGCAAATTAAATATAAAAATAAATAGGAGTTCAAATTTCCGATATGAAGTTTTTACTTACCAAAATGACTAAAACGTGCGGCAGAAATAAATATTGGTGCTCCTCACTAATCACATTTACGCGAACAACTGCGGACGTCCCGAAAAATTTCACAATAATTGACATTTCTAAAACATGTTTAATGGATCGTTCCTGAATCGATTCCGTATTGAATCTTTTCTTCATAGTCGATTTTGATGGAAAACTTGACTAAAATTTCATTCGAAATTTTTCGAACAAAGGGGTAAGACAGATTAATGATTACGCGGATCGCTTTTATACTAATTATACATTAATATTTTTTAAAATAATGACTATTGATGGCAGGCATCTAGAAATTCCCATTGCAGAATCAATTGCATAGAGGGGAAATTATTGAATACTTATTGATGCCGCAGGATCAGTTCCAAAATGCTATCTGGGAACGTCGTACTTAAAATTAGTTTGCTAAGAGCTACTTTGACTTTTTGCATTTCTTATTGAAAATAGCGTTCTAGCTGTAACGTTTATTATATTAATGATTTCTTCAGCAGTTTTCTTTAAAATAAAAACGCTTACGCAGCGCAGCATAGTAAATTACCTACGCCTACATTGGGATTCGATCCCGCGAACCTATGATTTGAAGACGAGCGTCCTATCTACCCTAATGGCGCGAACACATTTGAATTTTCGTTCTGTAAAAATCGAAGAAAATGTATAAATTTGTCAGAACAAAGAATCCCAAAAATGGATCCCGCGAACCTATGATTTGAAGACGAGCGCCCTATCTACCCTATTGTCGCGAACACATTTGAATTTTCGTTCTGTACAAATCGAAGAAAATGTATTTATTTGACATAACGAAGCATCCCAAAAATGGATTCGGACGCTTCATTTGTCGTTGGCCTAAGTTTGTTACTTGCTGGACAATTGAAAAAAGGCGACAGGTTATTAATTCAACTCTATTCCTTGCTTCAGCTTTAAATTTAAGTGTGCTATAATTTGAATCCCTCAGTTTTAAGAACGTTTATACTTCATATCACATTCAATACAGCTATCTTGGCAAGCCTCCTTTCAAACCAAATGTGGCCTTTGCACCACAGCCCTAAAGACAATGTATATACCATAAGCAAGATAAAATAGGCCGTACTAACTAGTTTAAACTAAGTTTAGTATCACTCCCAAACTATTTTGTTCGTGTTTGACAGTTCATGACAAAGTAGATTGGAATTTAGTCCGAAAGTTTAAAAAAGGTACTATCACCTAAAATATTTTAAGATATGTTGTTCATTTGCAGAGGGGCCTAAAGAATCTGTTTGCCCATATGGTACTTGGGAAGGAAAAGGGTAAGTCGGAGTACACCGCGGCTACAGTTAATGCAAATATCGCAGCCATGTACAGACAATTTTTTTTGGAGGTGAAAATTTGAGGATCCGGATTGTCTCATGAACTTTCAAAGGTTTTAGGACAATATTAAATTTGTTTATCTAAGGGACCTGGTGAAAAAGTAACAATAAATTTATTCTGACTTCGGCAAGTGTATATATCTTCTTGTCTACAAAAAATATCTATGTCGGAGTGTTGTTTTTCGCAGTCGTGCTGTTTTTATGGTTCGAGAAATCTTTCATGTGGCTTTTGGGCCCCTAAATCTTGTGCCCCCCCCCCCGCCAGGCGGGCTCTGCGGGCCCTTATGCGCCGCCCCTGTCCCGTTGTCGTATTCTTGTGCCCGACAGTAGCCTAAGGAAATATTATGTTTTCCTAAAGTTGCAAAAATTAAATCAGCGATTGCCGCTCTTTTTCTTTCTGGAACACCGAATAACCTTCGCTTTGGGTAAACATGAAGATATGGCAGAGTAAAGATGTTTTTCTCGATGTGGCTTGCATCGGGCGTAGCATCGATGATGATGTCATAGTATTTTGCACACCTTCGTTTTGAAGGGCATCCAGTGTGCTGTGGTTTTAAAATTAAATATTTATTTCTTATGTTGGAAGTCAATTGATGTATACTGATTCGTGTAGTTTCCAAAAGTTTTATTGTCAAACTAATATTGGTTTATGTCATTGCGTATTTTTTATTTTCTTCAAATTTCCGGGCCCCCGAAAAACCCGGGCCCGGGGCGTTTCGCCCCTTCCGCTACTCCCTCCCCCTCTCGACGGCCCTGATAGCAAAATTTAGACACTGTGTCAAATAGCTTAAGAGGTAAAAACAATTAGGCGCAGACAATAGTGTCCCTAGGCCTGTTCCAAAAACCGGGATCCCGGTACAAAACCGGTGTTCACTTAGTACCGGACCCGATATTCTAAAGTACCGATATCCCGTTTTTTTTGGTACCGAAATAAAAAAAAACCGACCGACGAGTCGGTTTTTTGGTACCGAGTTAAAAAGAACGATTCATTTCAACCATGAGCTGGTTTTTTCAGGTTTTTTGGTACCGGTTTTTAACCCGGTACTTAAAAAAACCGGCTTATGGTTAAAAAAACCGTCAGTACTGAAAAAAACCTGAGTCGGTTTTTAACCCGGTACTCAAAAAACCGGCTTATGGTTAAAAAAACCGTCGGTACTGAAAAAAACCTGAGTCAGGGAAACCGCTTGTGGTATCGGGTATTGGAAAAAACCGAAACCCGGTACTGAAATCTCGGTACCGAACAGGCCTAAGTGTCACATTATGTGAGAAAAAATGTACCTGTTTACGAAAATCACCGGTACAATGTAGACGGAGACCACCGAGTTTTATGCAACTTAACTTAAGGTCTGAGCACATCTCATTCCGAAAGTATTCAGTACTTTATCCATACTATAATATGTATTTCTCATGTCTGTTATTTTAATTAATCACGGAAATTTCGTTTTTACGAAATAGATGCGAATTTCGGCGAAAATTGCTGATTTTTGCGAATAGATGCGAAATATTCCAATTTGTATTTTTCAACGAAAAAGTCTTTTTTCTCTCCAAAAATATCAATTATGGAAGATCATTTTTCATCACAGATTGATTTTTTTTTAGAAAATCCCATTAAAATAGATACCTACTTTGTAAATGCAAGCAGTCTCACTGACGCGCGGATAATAACTTTGCCAAAAACCGAGCAAGCTGTTTAGTCGGATGTTCGATTAATGAACCTGGTTTTCCGCAATACGATTTTTGTAGGAAGGGCTGTTTTTCTAGGTTCCGTGATCCCAATTATTATTGTTAAATATGTCTGATTAAAAGCACGACTCGTTTTTTGCTGTAGTGATATTTGAACCTTCGTTTCACTGTGAATATCTAGAATTTTTAGTTAGTAACCATAGTTTAACAACAACAACAACAAATTTATGTTTTATGCGGATTTCAGCGAAATTTCTAAATTCAAAATTAGTTTATTTGGAATTCCTGTTTTTTATTTGCGAAATTCTCATACCTTTAATCACAACGAAACTCTTTATTTCAGAAGTAGTACCCATAGTAGCTATCTTAGCGGACCACTTACGGGTCTCTCATACGGACCACCTGTTGGGAATCAGTGCTGTAGAAAATAAAGTACATACGCCTAAAAAACATGCTTTAATACACCAGCTTCCTATGGTTCGGTATATCCCCTTTATTTTAATGTTAATAAACGTGTGTGCCTACTTTTTTTCAACTTTTGGGTAAACACATTCCCTATTTGTTCTTATAACCACCATTGATGATATATTCAATACAACTCCCCATGCGTTTTATCGACATTAAACATCATTTTGTACAAATGCACAATTTTCCGTATATGTAATGACAGTAAATACATATTTTATATCCCATCACGAATATAAATTTATAAGAAATCCTCCTTTTCGTCGTCTGTAACGTAAATACATAGATAACTGCTAAGGAGTATGAGATTATGTTTGCTAGTGTCAAATAGCGTTTGAAGCTTTACACAAGATACAAATAATGGAATCGACATCATAAAATAAAATATATTCCGTCAACTATATGCATTTGTCGCGAAGACAACGACAACGAACCGCCCAAGTGAAGAAAAAAAACCTATTACTCAACTCTGTCGTACCTTCAACCAAGGATTTATTTCCCTTGCAAAACAGCTGAGCAATTGTATACTATTCGCACATATAATGTGTGACATGGAGGGAATGTACGCGACGACCGTCATATTTTGTATACGTAAATCCTCGTACCATCATAATGTACGGCTTCCCTCAGTTTCTTTGCACAACAAGGAAAAAAAAATCCAAATCGCGGATAATTTTATTCGCAAAAATATGAATGTGCAAATATGTACAGATAGCATATAACATTCAGATTCCCCATTGTATAGGAGACGGTCGACATGGATGGATAGACTTAGATGGAACAAGGATTCATGGATTCGGATGGATGCAGTTGATATGCGAATACGATATGATGATGGTCCAGGGAATGATCCGGAACGACACAGAACTATACCTATATTTATATAGAATCATGATGTGACAATAATGAGGACACGAAACGGAAAAGCAGCTGAAAAGTTTTGAAACCATTTTTATTCCATTTCTTTTTTTGACTTCTATTTTTTTCTCAGTTTGTAAAAATCCATATGTAGGTATGTCGGAAAATGTATCCGCGAAACACTCGCCCATACATAATGTACTTGTACTCTGTACCTACTATAGTAAATAAACACACGACGGGGAGTGTAAACAAAAAATCTCCATTCTCGTTTTTTACCCTTATTTTTTGTATTTTTTTTTACCTGAAATGTTGTTTGTTGCTCGGCATTAGCATTGCGGAATATTTGCAGACGTCGAGCGATTCAAATGATGTTTGCCGGATGACGATGATGATGGTACGCTCAACCAAATCCGCGCCTTATGCACGCGCTAAAAAAAATTGATTTTTTATTTTTTATATTCATACGTCATCGTTTGGCCTCACCTGTTTGGCAACGACTGAGTTACGGCAGCGGTAGTCGGCCCATCCAGCCAGGTACTGAAGCTTGGAGCATATTTGCCGGCCATAGCCATGCCATGCCACGTTTTGTTGTTTGACTTAGTATAACTAGGCATCTGGCATCATATAGGCAGACATAGACGTCTATAATATGACTATGAATCCAAATGTTATATCCTTGTAGAAATTGCGCCCTATCACTCACCCATCACCGCTGTATGTAACTACGTTCCCTTTGTATGATGGTCGACTTTAAATATTTGCAAAAAGAAAAATTAGAAAAAAATATGGCGCAGAAATAGGGAAAAGCTAGCAGCTTTTTTCAGTGTCAGTGGGATGTAGAATTCTGAAGAGGAAAAGTTTTTAATTCTGCTTCGGGGTCAGACATGTGTTGCTCTAACGATAACGATGCCATTCAACTTATGTATACTATTTGACGGTCATGAATAGATTCATTGGTGTAACGGGATGATCCTTAATGTAAGGATCAGTGAGTATTTTATTCTACGTATATACACAAGGATGATAAGGGGGAGAATTGCCACGGAGACATATTATATTTGTAGATTAATGTATCTATATTCTTATGGACTGATGCTAACTAACAGGGAGTACCCGCTAGACTAAATGAAATCCTTTAGCAAGAATAATTGTCTTAATAATAGGTGTGTTTTTTTGGTTATCCCGTGCAGGTTTGGGTAACGAAACTCCATATAAAAAAAATGCCAGCTGATCCACCTGTCGTTTTTTTTATATGATTATCAACAAAAGTTTTGACGGTTACGCGAAATACGCGACAGCTACCACAAATGATAGTACATAATTGCAGTGATCTATAATTTCACCAATAAGCAGTTAGTGTCTCCGGTCTACTTACACCTTACCATATTCCCCGAATTACAAACCTATATCTATGCACCAGATTCTGTACACAAGGCGTTCCACAATTTGTGTAATCGGGATGCCAAGTACATTACATATCCGTAGTTTATTTCCTGTTTCAAGGACCCTCAATGGAATAAATCGAGCTTAAATGGTAAATTATCGTGTTTTCCGTGTATCTTTCCAACGAGAATAATTCAATTTGTCACTACTTTTCTCATTTTTCAGAATCTTTAATTGCAGAATTTTTTATGATTTAATTGGCTAAGAAAAAAATTGATCGGAAAGCTCTGGAAAAGGACATAAAAGGACACTAATTACACATCTTGATCGAACGTGGGTCTGCGGGGTGTCATATCAAAGAAGACGTCGAGTACATTCCATATCTGGCGTTTGTTACTTGTTTCAAAGGCCCTCAAAGGAGAAAATTGGGGTCAAATGAAACCTTTTCGTCTTTCCCGTATCAATATCTTTTCAAAGCCGTAATTTTCCATTCCAAGCTCGAATTATTCCATTTAGTTTCCTTGAAACAGGAAACTAACACCGTATATGCAATGCACTCGATGTCCTTCTTGATATGACACCCCGCATACCCCCGTTCGATCAAGGTTTGTAATTAGTGTCGCTTTATGTCCTTTTCAGAGCTTTCCGATAATTTTTTTCTTAGCAAATTTAATCATAGAAACTTCTGCTATTATAGATTCTGAAAAATGAGAAAAGTAGTGACAACTTGAATTACTGTCGTAGCTATGGACTTGGAAAACACGATAATTTACAATTTAAGCTCGATTTATTCCATCAGGGTCCTTGAAACAGGAAACAAACACCGGATATGTATGCTTAGTTCTTAGAAAATTCCATGTAAGGGCTATTTAGACAAATTAATTAAAAACACCTTTTATTCGCCGATAAATGCAGAACTGCTAAAATTACATTCAGGAAGGGTTCTAGCTTAATTTAAGACGAAAATTTAAAAATGCAATTTTTGACATGTCGACATGTAACTAAAAGGGTACCTGAGGTTCTTCCACGCAATTACTGAGATTCGGATGGATCCGGACGATTTATAGATAAAAATAGGCAGCTAAGACCGCGTTCATTGGCCATACAATTTTTTTTAATTGTGGGATTGGCTTTTTTATTTATACTTTACACACTACAATAGTTGTATTTCAAAAGGGAGATAAAATAAAAACAAAAATTAGTTCTATGCAAAATAGGCACCATTTTGACACCGTTTTATGGTGTTCCTTATCACCCTATCGCGTTATTAACAATCGCAGTGATCTGAATATTTGGGCACAAATACCTTAGATATTAACTGATATCTGGAGGAAAAACATTGCAAAACAGACTCTCGATTGGAAACCGATGCGTATCACAATTTAAAGTGTTTAAAATTAGGTGCTTTTTCAAATTTTTGCAAACATTAACTATAGCCCTATTCGACTCACTGGATCATTTCCAGATTCATTGAAAATCCCATACAAAATGATAATCCTGGAAGTTGATCCAGAGTATGACTTGGATCATCTGCCAAACTAATCCCCTAGATGTCTCCACGAACAATTTCCCTAAAATTTCCCGTATGTCATTTTGTTATTTAGTATTTTTGGTTTGTAAACTTTATTCAGAGTTAATCATTTTAATATTTCTTGCTACTTATCCTTTTAATTGTATCTCGCACGCTGCATAAGTTCAAATGCAATTTATTATTCAGAATATCGCGTTGCGGCCAGATGACACGATAGTCAGCTGTTACCGATTTGGGAAATTTTGATCCGATTTCATTCGACTTGGACAGGATCAATGTCCGCTTCAGTCGAATAGGGCTTATATGTACTAAGGGCGCAATTAGACAGTCATATTATAATATATGTACCTATATATTATCATATCCTTAAGCCTACTCGATTTCGTTTAGTGCGCGTGTAAAAATTTAACCTTAAACATAAATCAAGTTGGCTTAGTGATATGATAATAGAAATATGACTGTGTAATGTAGCCCTAAGGGTATTTACTATGTTCGCCAAAAACTCACATTTGTCTACCGCGTAAAACAGGGCCGGCCTTAGCAATATAGTGGCCCTGGGCCAAATCGATGATGGTGGCCCCTACTAATACCCAAACAAAATTTTTTATGTTATTTTATGTTAATCGTTAACAATTTTCAAGAAACCGATATTAAATAAATGTCAACAGCTCCTCCGAGTGTGGGCCAACCCAAATAATCAGTTGTAGGTGGTTCTGCATATGAAAAAAACTGCTATTCAATCAACACGACCAAAGTTTCGAAACCTCTCAGGGAGAAATTTTTCAGTCACTATTGCACAATGTGTCAAAATACCCTTACTCCAGGCAGTACTGATACTCGTTTTTTTGTAGAAAATATTCATTGTATCATCCATTCATTTCGGAAGGGGTTTGAACTTCCAAAACACGTACGTATAATCGCAACTGGAAAGTAGAAAACAATGATAAATAAATCAGAAAGGGAAAATAAAGTGCACGAATGCCACGAATTGCCCATGTTCCACCACCAATTAATTGAATTTATTTCGTACCACTAGCGCCAAGTCGTTAATAACATTATAAATGAGACCGAGTTCTAATCGTGCGAATAGCACGATGAGTGTATACCCTATACCCATGTACAAACCTAGAATGCGCGTAAAACCGAAAATATTCAATTTAATTTTTTTAGGGGGGAGGGGTAGATGGGCTGAATCTCGCACATCTTTAATATCTTATAACGGCATCGAGCAGCTATCATTTGCGATAAATTTCAAGTTTTTCGGGACATTCTATCAAAAGATATGGCGGAATATTGCTTTGTAGGGGATGTAGGGGTAGGGGAAGTCAAACCTTCTCCACTTTCCACTAACTTCAAGCATATGTCACAATCAGGTATTGATGAAAATTTCAGGTCCCTAGCGACATTCTGTCGAAAAATATGGCCGAATTACACTATCACGGAGGGGTCATTTGTATGGGAGGTAGGGAAACCCTTGGTCCGATTTGGCCCATTTTCAATACCATCCAAGCTTTTATCAAAGCAATCATCTGACCGAAATTTCAAAACGCTAGCTGCATTATTTCGGGAGTTATCGTGCGAACTGACAGACGCACGGACGGACAGACAGACAGACAGACAGACGGACATGGCTTATTCGAATCAGGGACCGACCCTGATCATTTATATATATACTTTGCCATACCTCCGGGGGCTCCTTTGAGGTGTTACATAAATCGTCGTAACAAAAACAATATACCCTATACCATCTTATGGGTATAGGGTATAACAAACGAATTAAAACCTAAAGACGTTCATTCATCGAAATAAAATTTTGACGAACTAAAGAGGATTCATCTTGACGAGGATTTTTAAGAATACATATTAGGAATGTTGGCAATATTAAGCTGTACTCACAGCTCACACTTAATACCGATTGGCAGCTCGCGAGTTCGTTAGTTTCAATTTAAGACATAGCCACCGCCAAAGTTGCTTCAAAAGGACAGTAGTGCCATAAGTCACGAAACCAACGAATTAATTCGAACGAAAGTTTTCAGACGCTGAATTGCAGAATTAAAATTCAGTTATTTTCCAAAATTTCATCATCTCATTATGAATAAAGCTTCTGGTCTGGTAGAACTATGTCCCCGTAAATTTTTCTTTTTTGTGCAGCGTGATTTCTTTGTACACCCTCTTCACCTGCGCTCCGGAGAGTTGCGTCCTAGGCGGCTGTCTACTTTCACCTATTGACCAGCCGGCCCTGGTCTGATGTATAGCTTAGTTTGAAGCTCTAGGGCCGAGATCAACGCACTATTCCCGTAACAAATCCGTCCGCACATTTTAAGTATTTGCTGGTATAATTGTTGTTTCTGTAGAGTCCATCGGAAACTTTTTTTCAATCTGGCTTTTTCGGGCTAATTTGTCTGTACTATCTCGGTCTCGGTCGAGAATTTCTTTTCCACAGGCTAATTTCAATAAACGTCAACTTAACATTTTTGAAAACCTAATGCGAAACTTGTGGGAATATGAAATTACGCTGTTGGAGGCCGACAAGAACATGCTTATCTCGTATGCCGTCAATGAAGAAGAAAAAGAAGGAAACGAAATATCTGAAAACAAAGGGGACAATTTGATTTTTTTTTATAGCTAGCAGTGGCGTTGCAAATTTAGTGTTTGGGGCTGTTATGGTTTAATACTTTTTGCTTTTTCATTGGTTGGAGTATTCAACCTCAATGCACTGGAATACACACTATTTAAAATTTTGTATTTAAACGAATTTACACCACGCAACGCTTTCCAATCCCATTTAAATGTACTTTTCGCAATAGTGTAAATTTTGATGCTGTTGGTATACAGTTATGCAACAGGAACGTTGCTGATTAATTAATTTTAAGCATCTAAATTTGGAAATTTCGGATTCATTGCCCCAATTTTTCCGACGCACCTACTACGAACTTACAGCATTAAGCTGCGCATGTGCATGATTTTGTTTACAATTAATTTTCCATATAAAATTCAAATGAGAAATGTCATCTTGTACACAGCAAAAAATCAGGCGGTGTGAACCAAAATTTATCCAAAAAGGTTTAATTTTTTTATACCTATGGAGTTAAATACATTTATTTCACTCCGTCCCGAGTATAACATTTTCCTTTTATCCATTAGGATAAAACACTCAAAATAAAATTCATTTGGATAAATAATAACTTTTATTCGAAATTATATCAGTTTTTGTTTATATGGTGTTAAAATTTATTTAAAATGGAGTTAATTCCGCACGTAATATATGGTGCAAATTACGAACGTCATCCCGTATAGTCTGTGTGGTGTAGTAGGTAGGGCGTTAGTCTTCAAATCATAGGGCCGCTGGATCGAATCCCACTGTAGGCAGGTAATTTATTATGCATTTTTAGAGCGTAAAGAGGTAAATGAAATGTCGCCAACACCTATAGAGAGGTAAATGCTAGTTATACAAAACTCATTTATGAGTTAAAGGTTCTGTGAAACTTGTGTTTTATTTTTATCCCAAAAATATCGAGTATTACTCCTTTTGGTGTAATTGGAAGTACACTTTTGTGTTCATCCATTTGGATAAAACAATATTTTATCCAAACGGAGGGACCCTATTCGACAATTTTCGGAGTTAAATTCACACCGGATTTTTTGCTGTGTAGCTTCGATCAAGTTACCATAGAAAATATTTTGGTCCCGAAAAAAAGTTGCATATCTAGTGTATTTTGCGGTTATTTGCATTTCCTTTTCAGATTTTCTTATTCATTGTATGCCGTACACTTAACATTTGCGATCATTTCTTCTGGGCCGTTGTACCTTTCGAACCTTCGACGATAGCGCAAACTTCAACTTTAAACTTCGCGGAATACAGTCAGTATTGGAACTATCATTCAACACCTGATTGAATTTAACGCTCAAAAGTTTTCGTGAAAATCACGCCATTCCGTAATATAAAAAAATAAAAGAGTCCAGGGATATAAATGCGATCCTAGTCATGTACTCGATGAACCAGCCGTGAAAAGTGTTCAGCACAGACAATCAGAATCAGAACAATCGAGTGGTCTTAGCACTCCTTGACTAATTTTGGCCGAAGAAAACAGGCTGCAAGCTCTCGAAAGCCTTCTGATCGAACTTGAAACTATTTCGATCTGGCTTGAATTTGCTTATCAATTCCAGGATATGCATAGAAATTATAATGTTTAAGTCTAATATCACTAAGATCTTTGTCCATACAGGTATAAAATCAAAAGATATCTCTATTTTAGTTACTGGCATTAAACACTTCAAAAAAGTAGTATATTGTGTATGTATTTCCAAACTCAGCATTCAAAAATATAACCTTAACGAAACCCGCAAGTTCTAATCGTGCAAACACCACGATGAATGTAGTATACCAACGCATGTACCGACCTAGAAGGTACGTAAACCTCAAAATATTTAATTTCAAGTTTTTTTTTGTATGGGATGTAGGGGTAGATGGGTCAGATCTGATTCCCCTTGATATTTTATAAGGACATCAAACAGCTACAATGTGACACCGAATTAAAGTTTTTCGTGACATTCCATAGAAAGATAGAGCTGGATATAGCTTTGTAGGGGAGATAGGGTATCCTTAGGCTGGACCAATTCCACTTTCCATTAATTCTACGGGTATGCCAAAATTAGGCATGGATCAACATTTCAGGTCGCAAGCGAATCTGTCGACAGTTATGGCCGAGGAATTGGAGGGTTTATTTGAATGGGAGGTAGGGGAACCTTTGGTCGGATTGGCCATTTTTCAATACTGTTTAAAATTTTATAAAATACCACATATGACCAATATTTCAAACCGCCAGCTTAATTACTTCGGCAATTATCGTGCGAACAGAAAGACACACGGAGACGCACTGCTTTTTTCGAAACCAATGACTTCAAAGCATATTTTCCGAAATGAATTCGTCTTATTACATAAATCCCCGAATTTAGCGTTTTCATCTCTTCGTACAATTCATTTTAAATACTTTCAAATAAAATATAGTGAAGAAAGCGGAAAAAATAATTTGGATTTGACGTATTTTGTACCTGTTTTGATGGATTTAACGAGTTTTGAAACCAAAATATTGTGGTTGGATATAACGTATTTTGCAACTGTACAGCTTGTCGATTTAACGAGTTTTACAACTGTGTGCAGTTTTTACCGCCTTATTACGCCGTGATTATTAAAATTAGTTAGAATGAAAATTAAGCAACCGAAGAAGAGTCTTGACAATCTGATTTTATTTTCTTGGTCTTATACAATTTACTTCCATTGGAGAGTTTTCGCAACTCGTAAAAACTGTTGTGGTGTACGACTTGGCAGTGCACGTCTTTAAATTGGATAAAGCTATGAATTGTTAATGAATCGAATTCTTCCACCTCTAATTAAGGAAAACGAACCATTCGTCATATTCTAGAATACGCCAACAAAGAAACATTGAATTTTAGACGACTTAGTTTTAGAACTTGCTAAAACTCCCTAAATTAAGTGTTATACGTGAAACTACGCAGGGTCACGTGGTTTGCTAGATTTAAGGATAAATATTTCAAGTAAATAATGTTACCTACAAATTTCGTCGATTTAATACCAAGTTTCAACCACTCGAAAATCGTATTTTATTTCCAATATAAAATAAATCGTTCTATACGAAACATAAACAGAACGTAGTTATTGGAACTGACTTCAATATCCAAAGTTTATTAAATGTCATTGCTCGTGTTATTAAACTCCAGAAAATATTTCCCGAACATCTCCGAAAAAAGGTAAAAAACTAAAAACCAAACAAAGCTTATTTGAGTTCATGACTTCAGCAAGAAACCTATAAGAGGGTACAATATACGCTACAAGACTACCATCGTCCGTGGTCAATATATACCACCATCATCGGTTGTATGTGCATCATCCAATCTTCATCGTTCGCGACGCGTATAGTTGTCGTTGGTCTCCTATGCCGTGATTCCACTACAGTCTACAGGTATACAGAAGGTTGTTTAGGTTAGGAATATTGCATTACGATCTTTTGTATGTTTAATTTTTCAGATTGCCATGTCATTGGAGATATTTTACTTTTTTTTCGCTCTCTTACTCTTCTCTCATTTTGTACTTGAAAGAAAATCTCAGTTGGGGATGGTTGTTCATCGTCGTCGTTGGGTTCGATTCGAACGGTTGGTTGAGGAAGTGAAGGGAGTTCGATAAATGCTAAGAGAATATCAAAGAATTTTACCATCCATGGTTGTGTATGTGGCAGGGTCGACAAAATTGCAGAATCGTATTTCTTCCGTATACCTATACCTACCCGAACCGCAAGGTTATACATATGTATAAAAATACCAACTCCGTATTATGTGCAGAAGTATATCAAGTATTTATCAGACTTTTTTTCCCTCTTAGAAACTTCCACTTGAACGGTAGGAAAAACTACACGTAAAGAAAACAAAACGCACAAAACGTACATATACAACCAACAGTCGGTATCGAACCCGTTCCGTCGAGGAATTCAAAATAAAAACACACTTGGAAATTCAACCCAATTTGGTATTGTTCGAGTTTAACTCGTTTTTTGAAGTGTGTAGTATCTATATACGAGAATATTGCTTATTATACACGCACTGTATGTTTAGTTTAGACTTTAGTAGAGGTATGAACGAAATATCCAATGGATTGTGTCAAATCAAATTTTACAGCAGGTATGTTACAGGAATAAATATTTTAAAATTCCAAGTGGATAGATGTAAAATGGCCGGACTACTTGATTGAATATACCAGACGCAATTAGCCATTGAGGAGGTGGTAGGTTTCGGTTGTACTATAACGTAAGCTTTAAAAATGTTCCAAGTTTCGTCATAGTTCAGATTTCTTCTGCTCTTTTTTCCTCCAGTTATCGGTCACTCGACCTTCTCTTACCCAAATACTCTTAACCCTTATTTTTTTAATAAATTTAAATATCTATTTAACATTGAAGTTCGTATATACAACAATCCTTCGAAAATATCCCTTGTTGTAAGGACAAGTGCGCTTGGTTCCTTTTTCAACAGGCTCCTATGTCATGGTGGTTTAGTATTTCACACTAACATGCATACCTACTTCAATGGAATTTTTGAGGAGACTATACTGAAAAGGATTGGGTTAAGGTGGTTTGGAGTAGAATTTTTGTAGGGTTTATTTTTCATTAACGCGTATATACACGCACACACAAATAGAATATGGTGACGTATATCTGATACTGATGGAGAAAATATAAGTTTGAATAGGCATCGGTTAACCTAAAAATCTTTAAATTGTTTTGTGGTGCTGTGTGTTCCCACATGTTGATTTCTTTCTTTAAAGAATTTCGACAATTATCGATGAAATTTTTCAGTAATTTTTGAGTTCCTGAATGCCAAATATGTAGCATTATTGGTTCACAAATGATTATGTTTGTATTTGAGTTTAGTTTAAAATTATCGAAATGAAATCATAGTCCGCAAATGTGTTTGATTTTCAAACAAACGTGTCGTGTCGAAGTCTTTTTCTAATCGCTCCATCAAATAAGAAAAAAAATCGAAAATACTGAAAGATTGTAATATAAATCTAGTCAGTCTGGTTGGCGTAGTGGTTGGTTAGTGCACGCATCTTCGGTGCACAGGGTCGTGGCTTCGAGTTTCACCGTGAACGAATTCGGTTTATGGTGTTTTCGAACTCACGGCCTATGTGACGGACGTTGTTCTCACCTCAGATGTTAAACGAGCTTCCATTTATGAGGATAAAACACACTGCTAAGCGTGCTGTTGATCTCAAAACCTCAACAAAAAAAAAACAGTTAAGACCTTGGAAATTGGATGTCACTAACAATTATGCGGCCTTAAGGGCGAAACAGAACGCTTACGTTACGTTACGTGCCGAACACCTGTCAAAGGTGATTCAATGGAGTTTGTATGCAACTGCACAGAAAGCACTTAACGGAACGGAAGCTTTCGGAAAACTATTCGAAATGTCAAATTCCACGGAAATCCATATCAGTTTGTTTGTCATACTTACGATAGTGGTATTGCTAACCTATTTATTTCTTTTTTATATATTTCGAATAGTTTGTAAAGTGATACAGTTCTGAAAATACTTAAAAAACTCGATTACTTCCATTTTGGTTTTCCTTTTGAATACCTTTTCCCAATTTTAAATTTGACATTGGACGTTTCGGAACGGAACGTATGTGACCATCTAAAAAATGTCACGGAATATGGAAAGGAACGGTACGTAACGTAACGAAAACATTCTGGTTTGCCCTTTAGACCAATGTTGGACTGTTGCGTTTGTTATTTATTTTATTATAATCTAAAAATTAATTTATATGCATCTGTAATAATTAACTAAATAAATTGGCGCGGAGGTTCAACATTTAACCTAAATCATAAGTTTCGAATGCTCCTGTTTAAAAAGGAATTCGAGTCCGCGGCTCTTTGCTTCAAAGACGAGCGCGTTCAACACCGACCACTGACCAGATTTACCATGAGATTTATTAATAATAAATCAACCAGCAAAATCTAAATCAAATTTTATTATTCACCCTCTATCGTGTATCCATCAACCCAATTCCCACCATTCTAAATGAAAACTTTTAACCACTGCATACAAAAAAAAATTGTTGATGTCATCATGTCATTGTTATAATGTCATCATCATCATTTTCATCGATTATACGTTGTCACGTCTCTCGTCATCATCTTGTGTGTTCCCGGTCTGCCTATATCCTTTTGAATTTTAACTCGCCTAGTTCTATATACCTATACGCTTCCGTAAAATCCACGTCGGTGGCAAGCAAGCACCGAGAGACAGAGTATCGAAAATAAGATATAGGAAGAAAAAAAAAGTTTACCAAGCACTTAAAGTGTCGAAAAATAGTGCTACCCTTGCAATTATAATCATCTTGGAAAATTGAAGAGGGGACGTGATGTTTGCTATAGTCCCGGGTATACACGTTATAGAACATGATGTATTCGTCCTCGTCGTCTCCCTCCTAGATGGGTATGTAACTAGGCGCATACAGTTTATTTGTCGCATAGTATGTCGAAGTCGGTTCCAAGGAGAAAAAAGAGAATGAATCCTTTTTGGCAAAGAAGTCATCCCGACAGGCCTTCTCCACAATGTATCTATTAATAGAAACGATGAAGGGCTGGCATACGACAGCAGGAGCGCAACATACCGTATCGTACCGTATATACAAATATACCGAATTTTCTCGAATTGAGATGACATCGTCATGGACGTCGTCGGTCGTGATTTTATTGGTTCTTAGTCTATACATACTATGTGGGCTCAAGGATATCTGACATAGATGATTGGTATACCTTTAGCGTTGGCCTGATATGACTAACTATATATAGGTAGCACATCGAGTATACCACGGTAAGGGTTTGGGTTGGTTTCCTTTTGCTCTGCCTTTCGAAGCGCGCACCAACATTGAAAGCCACGTACATACCAAGCATAGACATTATAGCGCACAAGGAAGCGAATCGAATAATAATTTGTGGAAATGTATTCCAGTTTTGTCCTTTCATTTTGCAATAAATCGATAGAGGTTGCACAAGTGGATATGGAATATGCTGCTTAGGTAAGCGATTTTTTTTGTAACTTAAGAGGCCCAAGGCAAAAAATAAAAACGAATAAAATGACGATTTTCTCGACCGTGTATATAGAAGATGGCGAGGACGAATATATACGACGCTATAACGATATGACATGCGATCGTAATATGATGATAGTTTAGCTCTTGAAATTTATTCAATTGCTTGATAGGTTCAAGATTGAATCAGATGCATTCCCGCACGGCTATTGAATTGGAAAGGGGAGGCCTATAAGGATACTGCATATATTTGGAATTGCATTGCAATTCAATTTTCGACTCAATGATGACAATTTGATTGGTATTTTCTTAGATGCTTATGTCGTGCATAATTCGAATTCGAGATTGAACAGGGTTGTTTGTATTTTTGAATACAACTAAACTAACAATTTAATGAATTGTTTGTTATTTTTTATTGACAGCGTATAGCAAGAACTGCGAAACTACCGCTCCTTCATGAAAAAAAAATGAAAACATGTTTTCGATACTTTAAAAAAAATGTGGACAGAACAGATGCCACACCCACGACTCTCCATACAAAACAAATAGGCTCCAGAATCAAGAATGTCAATATGTAACTCATGCATTTAATGCATGCAACTACCAGATACGATGGATTTAGCATTAAATGATGTTTGAAAGTTGGCACCGTGATACAAAAATTATTTTTTTTAAAGAATAATGCAAGCAACCTTGGGAAAAATTCGACAAAAATTTAAATAGCAAAAAAGGGGTTGAGGATAAAATTTGAAAAAATCGTCGGTCGGTAAAAAATTAACCGTCCATCCGGTTGTATTGCGGTTTGATGAACATAAATAGTGCTTTAACTAATTGTGACTTATCGTTCCATTCTATACACCAACTGCGGTGCATGTCTGTAGTAATTATGGCATGGCAAATTACCAGCTCTATGGGAACTACGCTGAACTTTGTCTGTTTGGAGGAGAAGAGCCCCAACGGGAGAAATATCGAGTTATTCAATTTCGGAAATGTCACATTGGAATCTTTGCACTTGAGACCTCTAAGCGTAGCGACCTCAGTATACTGAGCTATAGACGCTTAGAGGTCTCAAGTGCAAAGATTCCAATGTGACATTTCCGAAATTGAATAACTCGATATTTCTCCCGTTGGGGCTCTTCTCCTCCAAACAGACAAAGTTCCGCGTAGTTCCCATAGAGCTGGTAAGTTGCCATGCCATAATTACTACAGACATGCACCGCAGTTGGTGTATAGAATGGAACGATAAGTCACAATTAGTTAAAATTCGAACCCACGAAATTTGGGAATCAGAATTAATACAGTAATCATAAATAGTGTTCTCCCATAACAAAACAGATGCCAGAACAACGAAAGTACGACCATTTATGCATAATAATTTTAACATATGTATATATACAATTCCAGTGGCGCAACCACGGAAGGGGCTAAGGGGTTTAAAGCCCTTCCCAGACCTATAAACTATGAAAGGAAAAATTACAATATTAATTATGAAGCCACGCAGTTCGTTGCAAATTTTATAAAAACATGAATCGCGTTCATGAAGCATAAAATTAACTTTGAAAAAACAATTATCCGACTTCGATAATATTTTTTACCGACCTATAAATACTGAAATAAGTGTGAGGCATACTCGAACAAAAATTTAAGGTTTTCGCTGCGATTGAAGTTGTGAAAAACAAGTTGTTCAGATCTGTAGGCTTGACGTACCTACCTTATATAAAAAAGGAGGCAACGATTACGATTTTTTTTTTTTTTTTTTTTCAATTCAATTCAATTTATTTCATGTTACGATCAAACATTGCAATTACAGTTTTAATACATAAAGATACCAGCTTATAGCCTTAACTCTAAATTAGCAAGGATTGGGCGATGCCCATTAAATTATAATTAACTTTGAAGCTTATTAGGGATTATTAAGGAAAAATTTTCAAAAACCTTATGTGAAATGTATTAATAATAAAATCTTACTCTAACTTAATCTAAACCTTAAATCTAAACTTAACCTATGAAGGAGTCATGTAATTACCAGATTTCGAATTAACCTATTATTTACGTTGAGGCATGAAGCCAGGAAACGAATACTGCTTTTATCTGCTAGTTCTTTCAATGTCTTAATTTTAGTTTCATTGTGCAACTTATTGGTCGAATAAAAGAATGGTTTGTCCAGAATATGCTTCAGAGTTTTATTTTGTGCGATTTGCAGGTTTTTCTTTACAGAGTTGGCATAGAGGTTCCATACAGGGGAACCGTATAACGCAATGGGTTAAATAACCATCTTATATAATAGAAGCTTATTGTCTATAGAAAGTTTAGATTTTTTGTTCAATAAGGGATATAACGAATAAAAGGATTTACTCATTTTTTCAATTGTTTTTTCAGTATGGGCATGTCCTGTTAATTTTCTGTCAAAAACTATACCTAAATATGTTAAATCTTTTTTCCACATGATATTTTCTCCTAGAAAATTAAGATGAGATCCTGGAAGATTTTCTCTTTTCCTTTTTAAAGTGAAAAAAATTGCTTGGGTTTTCGACGTATTCAATTTGATTTTCCATCGGAAATAATATTGATATAGCAATTCCAGCTGCTGTTCAAGATTTGCAGTGATTTCATTGGGATCATTGCCATTGGAAAAAATACATACATCGTCAGCAAAGCATGCTAAGTGACAATTGTTGGTTTTCGGTATATCTGCTGTGAACAGATTGAAAAGTACAGGACTGAGGCACGATCCTTGAGGAACCCCTGAAGGTATCGGTTTAGTGGTTGAACTTGCATCCCCTATTCGTACACAAAAAGTTCTGTTTGTCAAGAAGCATTGAACAATTTTGACTAGATATATTGGAATTCCAAGGTGCATAAGTTTATACAGAAGCCCGTCGTGCCAGACTGAGTCAAATGCTTTTTGGATATCTAAAGCTACTGCACCCACAGACTCTTTGTTAGTAAAGGATTGTTTTATATGCTTATGAAAGCGAAAAAGTTGGTGTGTGGTTGCATGTTGCTTTCTAAACCCGAATTGAAAGTCTGGTATGATATTCATCCTTTCAATTACCTCATTTAGGCGAGAAAGTATTACCTTTTCCAGAATCTTACTCATGGACGGGAGTAGGCTTATTGGCCTGTAATTTTCAGGGAATCTCGCATCTTTGCCAGATTTGGCGATAGGAACAACACTGGCTAGTTTCCAAACTGACGGGACGTTTTTCTGTACGACATTTCGTGAAAATGCTTCAACCAAAATCTTTGTGAAAATATTTTTTAGTAATAAAATAAATGAAAGCATTGTATATATCGATTTTAGCTATATTATTAACATCAAAGAAATCGTTGGTCGTCAGGAGACGAGCTTGCCTGGAAAATGTGGGGAACAAGTGGCATATCTCCTATCTGCACCCTTTCGCTTTAGCATATACGAGGTCGTGGACGTTTGTGACGACAGAAACATTACAAATTCTAATTATATCCTATCATATAGAAAACTCCAATTTGATCGAATATAAGTTTCGGTTGGTAAAGTGCTTCTGTTTTGTAAACGCAGCAATTGCAATGCTGAAAAAGTGATTTAAAATTGGTTTTTCAGTAAATGACGAAAAAAATCTGCTGCTGAAGAATATGATATTACACTCACCTTTCCATAACGCGTCGTTAGGTACTGGGTAAAATCGCCATCATCCATCTTACGGCAGAAATTTCAAGTCTTAGCCCCCCGGGCCAAAATCTGGTTGCGCCACTGTACAATTCACCAAACAATATTCTGTGTACTAATATTAGAAACAGAACAAAGTTTTGCGCTAGTAGAAAATTTCGGTTTTCAGAACAAATTAAAACTTAGATAGTTTTTTATCCAAACTATGAAAATGTAGATTCGCGGTTCTGGCATATTGGTGACGATACGAAATCTCAAAGATTGAATTGTTGCTTTCAAATAAATATTTAATTACAAAAAAATGAAAATGTTCTGAAAAACATATGTAAATAAATATCTAAACATTCGAAAGAAATTAGATAGCCGAAATATAAAATACATTGTCGGATTCATGCCATACTCACGTGTCTGACAATAAAATCTCGGGCTAATGCGATTTAATCTACATGAAAATATTTCGTCTCTGCTATACAGGGTATCCGATCCGATACACCATACACTATTCCTCATACAAAAATGGTAAATTCTTCAGTTTCTTACTGGGAAAAATTTGTCAATATTTTTTGCCGGAAATGGTTTCCTTTGATATAAATATGCCTTTGGTTAATGCTAAATTCGTGTCCTTTTTTTTAACTTATTCCATATTTTTTCCCAAAGTATTTTTTGGACTTTCCTAGCCCCACGGTTTCCAAAATAACCAAAACTAGCCTGATGTGAATTTTAAATTAAAAGCAGGCTAGCATCGTCCACTCCAGCACTTATGCAGCCCTCTAAGATCGTATCCCAGTCCAATAGTCAGGGACCTTCTCTTAATGCTCATCGTGGTCTGATTGGAACAAGCTTAAACTGGTTACGGATATAGCCTGCAAGAAATTTTCGAATGTATTAAATTTTAAAAAGCGAATTGAAGGGGAAGCCATGTACGAATTCAGAGCTTCGTGGTTCCACAGCGTTTAGGGCCTGGGTCAGAGGGATTTTACACTGCAAAATAAATGTGCTAATGTCGCCCTCAAATAATGAAAAAAATTAAAAAACAACGTTTTTGCTAACAATGATTTTACTAGATAAAATCTATTAAATAACTTTACCGTACTACTACTAAATCGTTAATGGGAATTTAGTCTACAGATGAAATACTGCATTTACCGAAATAATCCCCAAGTTAGTTTACGGGCCGTATGTATCCATAAATTCCGAATCTAAGAGATACCAGTCTAAAGGACATCGGTATCTTAAAATGTCACTTTTGAGTGAGATAACTGTGATTCACCTCCTCGAAATTAGCCTCTACTGAGATGGAAACAAGTTATGTCAAGGAGACTCTGAGTAAACCCAACATCTTATTGGTAGATGTTAGGGTGATTGGTCAGTTCAGGATCCGATGTGTTGATGTGGTTTGCTACGGTTTTTTGGGCTTGGCTAAGGCTTCCGTTAGGCGCTTTACTTTTTTTACTAAAAAGTATTTCCGAATAAAGAAAAAAATAAATCATTCATCGGCATAAAATGTTTAGCATGAACCGAATCAGTAACCCAATGTTGACATAGCTATCTAAATAAATAAATAACAGGCGAGGCGCGACAATCCAACATTGGACTAAGGCCGCAGGATGTGTTTGTGACATCCTATTTCCTAGATCTTATCTGCTTTTTGTTGAGGTAATGAGATCAGCATCACGCTCAGCAGTGTTATTTATCTCCATAAACGGGTACTCGTTTAACATCTGAGTGAGATCATAGTCCGTCACAAGCTCGTGAGTTCGAAAAACACCATGGAACACGGTGAGATTCGAACTCATGACCCTGTGACTACTAGCTATCTGCAGGATAGATGGCTTATTACTCTACAGTCCTAAAATTTAGAGCAGTTTCGTGTCAGTGCAATTTTTACGAAATTCCACGCACTGGTTTGTGATCATTAATTAGCTGGTATTTTTATTTTTCACCAAACTTGAGTTTAACCCTTCAGCTTTCTTTCTATATGAAGTGCTAGCCCAAATGCCGCACCTACAATTTGGTGACCCGGGCAACCGCTAGGCTTGCCCCCCCCCCCCCACTAGAGCGGGTGCTGCTGGTTAGTTTTATTTGCAGATTTTCTTCCCTTTCAAAGTGTGTTTTTCTGAAAAAGTTCTACTCTAAGTGCCAAAAGTAATACATACTATGCCGGTAGAACGCCAACACCCTATAGGCCCTAGGGGTTCACTTTTATCAGATTTGCAGATATGACAGTTCAAAATACCGTTTTAAAACTATTCTTTGAAACTCCAATGAAAAATCAATTTTGAAAGCTTGGATAATTGCATCTTTTTAGCTAATATGCGAAATGTAGTTCCTGAAATTTTTCATGTATTTACTTAACGAGCGGTAAATTTTAAATTTAACAGAACAAGTCGCGATTTTCGTTTACTACCACAAAAACATGATAGCACGATAACGGTTAAACAACAAATCCAATTCTATTGCAGTATTGACCACCCAATGCGGGACACCCTGTATATACACATGTTTTTTTCGGAACAATACGGGTTTCGTTTGGAAACACAAAAATTATCTCTACGAGAACGGATCCCGTAATAAGTCCTTTTTTTGCCATGTTTTGTCGTTTTTTGAATAATCGCCCCAACTTTTGGCCCCAATCAGTCAGGACTTTTTTCCCACAATCATAGGACCACGTCCAATAATATTGAACAACCAAAGATACACGATTTTTGCCGATCAAATGTTTTAATTTTCCTGGCCGATAATATGAATCGACTTTCTTGCTCGGAATACGGTTTATCCTTCTTCAATGTTCAAAGCGTTCTCTAAGTGTGACTTCGATGCATTTAACGGATGAATCACATTTTCGAATTTGTTGAAAACATTAAAAATTCACTCAGATTTAAAGAAAAACATAGATTTTTTATGAAAACATAACGACAAATGTAGATAGGAGAATCTGGCATGGAGTCGACGACATATCTTGGCCTCTAGACAATTAATTCGAAAGTGCTTTTGAATAAACATTTAAATTTTTAAGTAAATTCAAAAAGTACCAAAATTACAATTCCAGCAATTCATATGCCAATTTCAAACCGCGGTCAATACAAAGGTGTTTGGATTTAACTCACTTCCGCCTGTTTTTATAGGAATTTCCAAAATCTCAGTATGTTTTTCTTACATTCGCCCGGACCTGGCAGAAAAGAAAACAAAACGACATGAAAAATATGCATTTTATAAAAGGCTTCAAAATAACAGTAGGAAAAAAGATGTATCGATCCGTTCATAGTCCGAAATGTCAATATTTGTGTTTCAAATGGGTTTTGCACGAGACAGGACACATACATACATATGTTCGTATGTACATTTCAGTTTGATTCAAAAATCCTGCGTCAATGCCCGTTTCGATTTGAATATTTCTTACGTTTTTTTATCGCCGCCAACGACAACGGCACGATGCATTGTGCACTTTATGCGAAATGCATTTCCATTCGCCAGCACACATTTTGTAAATACGTGCAATTCCTATCCATTCTCGTCATATATAATCATATGTTTTGAAGAATCATCGAGAAATATACACATAAAATATGGATACTGTCGTATATGCACTTAAGAAGTAATCCACCTTCCGCCGCAGATACTACAGCATTCATCATATCATCGTGCTTGCCAAAAATGTAGACACGAATTTGGATTTAAGTTTGGGAATATTTTTCCGAGTCTGGACATTGAACAAATATTGATTTAAGGACATACATTTTTAAGTGATTCCTGCGAATGTTATATTGGAATTTTGTTGTATATTTTGCAGATGAAAATAAATTGATTTGCGGAAAGGTCGTCCGTTACAAATACATGTACAGTCATGCATATAAAGTATAAGAATGGACCAAGGGTGAAGAAAGAAAGGATTGAGAATATTGGATTTTGATATAAATTTTTGTTTAGAATAGCCACAGAGTTCAGTTGCTTGAAATGGTATGCTGTGACCGATTCAGCCAATTCATTTCAAATCAAAGCCTGAAAAAAAGCGATCGCAGTGCTAGAAAATTAATTTTCTTAACTTAATCCTTAATTTTTATATGTAAATCGAACGTCGTGAGCCAACACAATGAGCCAAAGTTTGTAAATCTAGTTAATTTGGTTGAACGTACCGTTACGCAATATAGACTTAGATAATTGTAATACATATTAAAACTTGATTTTGTGATTCCCGCGAAATTCAGTGTTTTATAAGATACGAATAAAATTGTAAGGTTAGAGGTGTCTAGTTGAATTTGATACCTTCTGATAGTTTTCTTGCAAGAAGTCCTAATTTTTTTATGAATTGAAAATTCAATACAGACAAAAAGCAAATTACTCCGTAATAGTAAAATTATATAAAAGTGGCATTTTCACTAGCAAACTAGCAACACAAGCTGTGCAGTCGAAGAGGCTTACATGAATCTATTAAAAATTATATGATGGTTGCTAAGGGAATAAAAATCTTAACTGTTTTTCAAAAGTACAAATGCTTTCTATAAGAACTTTCTAGTACGAGTAAAGCGATCATTTTGAGGGAAAAAAATAACACTAAGCCTTTTAAAGTATAATTAAAGTCCTTGGCCCTCGGATACAAGATTCAAACAAAGGTTGTTACTTCGCTCTCTTATTATTATTGTTTTATTGAAATCATCCCCGAAAAAAAAAAACAAAACTTCGTTTCGCTCCTGGCAGAATTACACTGGTGTATGACGCTTTACATACTGTATAGTTACATAGTTCCGAAAAACATTATTTTTTGATTATGAAGAAGGTCTTTTAACGATTTCACTGCACTCTTATTTATAAAAACGAATGCAAAACCAACGGAACAACCTTAACCAAACTTGACCTTCTCGGTCTCGTAAATGGGTATAACTTGACTCCGCACAAAATCCACCTGACAACATAGTAACCAAATCAAATATAGGCAAGCAAAATACAAACAAAAGAACAAATTCTCTGAGCATACTAACCGAGTCATCCAATAAACAATTACACGTGTTTTATTAATGTGTGTATTAATGACCATGTCCGCCGTTTAGAGTTCAGCATACCAAGCCTCCAAAACGTCCAATGTCAGTAAGACCGATCCAATGTATATACAGACGGATCACTGGATCCCTCCCGTCTCAACCATGACATTCATTCAGAAAAAAAAAACCTTTCATTTTAAAATACACATAGCATTAATGATCAGATCACAAAATGATCACAACACTGTCAAATTGTATTAACAAGTAAAATATTGAAAATATCGAATGGGTGTAGCCCCGGTGTATAGTGTAATGAAGCAGCTATAGATTGAACTTCATTGACCAGAGAAAAAATATTGGTTCAATACATACATATGAACATTTATTAAAACTACTAAAAAAAGCTATGGACAAAAAGACTGGTAATTATTTATTTGAATTTACCTTAGACTAAGTGTATGACAAACAAAGGCAGGCTTTCAAGGAAAGCATAATGTTACACACTGCTCTACCGTTCACGTTTAAAGTTGTGTCACCATACAGCGCGTTTTGTGTGCATATAGAGATGAAGTGTCAATATTGAGAAAATTACAACAAATCTGAAGGTTTTTGTTAAACGTGTGCTCGGACATACGTTATCGAGTTGGAATTTTTCAAATAATTATACAATATTCCACGATTTTTGTTTTGTTTAATTTGTATATGTAACTATTAACTAACTATTATGTCTTTTTTGAAGAGAAAACATTAAGCTTTTAACTTCAATTTACAATTTTGAAAATGCTCTAGTTACTCGTAAGTATGAATAATCTAGTGTTATATTCGAAGAAGATCGTTGCTGACAAGATATCTACATATATATTTATTCAAACTTCTTAGAAATTTCAAAATTGATTTTTCTTTGAAATTTAAAAAAATAATCTTATTCCGCTACTTTGAAGTGTCTAGTTTGCCAAGTTGTCGAAAGTTGTTTCAGCGAGTTGGCTCTCTGTCTGTATATATATATATGTATCAGTTTTGGCATTTATATCTCAAAATTGTTGGAAAACAGCAAACAAAGCAATACAATATGCAATGTCTATGAAACAAATTTAGACTAACTTTAGAATTGACCAAAATTGCACCATGGTAATTTTGGAAATTGATGAAAATTGGCTTTGGTAGAAAATCTGCGCACATCACAGACCGTGATGTTCCAACTCTAAGTAGTATAAACTGATAAGGCAACATTTTCGGCTCACAGATAAAAAATACAAATAGGTTCAATACGATCTGATGAAACTCGTCCGTTTTAATTTCTATAAAAGGAGATCAACGGTGGTCCTTAGATTCAGGGATTTGGAGCGACACATTTTTTCGCTCCGCTCCGCTGCCGCTCCGACCAATTTGAAACCCCTCCGCTCCAGCGCTCCGCTCCGACTAAATTTTTTTTTTCGCTCCATTACAAAAATACAACAAAACTTCATTGTTCTTAGTAAATATTTATTATTTTCCGCGAATTAATCAATTCAACGTATATCTATCCACGTATTATAGAATATAACTTAATAGGTGCGTTTTATTCGATCAAGTACAGAACAGGATAGCACCAATTTCGTACAAATTTCAGCATGAAATTGAGTTGTTCTAGATAGGGTGTCCGGAAACTAAACTATCGCTTAAGCGCACCGAAATATGATTATTAATGTCATTTCCAGCAAAATATGTGTACCGAGAATATGCCGAATTCTTAACTCCTTAGCTACCAAAAGCATTTAAAGATTTTACAAAAATGGTACCTCTGTGGGAAATTTTTTTTTATATGCAGTAAGATTACAAAATTTTGGGTTTGAAGCTGTGTAAAACCGTAAAAACTAAACTGCTTATCCGATTTTTATGGGGTTTATTCTTGAGAAAAATTTTTGGCCAAAAAATATGAAGTATGTATCTGAAAAATCTTTAAATGTGGTAGCTGAAGAGCTAATAATTTTTTTATACTCCTTTTTGCTGGAAATATCACGAGGAATCATATTTGGGTGCCTTTATGCGATAGTTTCCGGACATTCCGTATAGAACGAGATCTGTCAAATTGTAATGAAAGCTGCGCTGTCCTGTACTCCATTCAATAAAACGCACCTAATAACTAATTTAAATTAAAAAGGGCGTTTCAGTTATCGAGTACAGGACAGGACTTTTCTATCATGGATGATCTTGAATTTCTTAATAATGAAATATAACGCAAAACCTCTTTTATCACAATGAATTCCACAATAATCCTAAATTTTGCAAGTCTCTCGGCGAATTCTTCGCCTTTAAATCGCCCAAAATCATCAATTCGTTCCATAAAATGAAAAATTTTGTCGAAAAAAATCTTTTTTTTTTCTCGGAATTTTTTGATTTTTTACATTGGTCGCTCCGCTCCAAATCCCTGCTTAGATTCATCCGTACCGTTTGATTTTAGGATTACAATTTTAAAATTATTCAAAATTTGTGTATATTAAATAAAACTATTATCTAATTAATGTACTTCATTTAATTATACCCTATACCAGGGGTGTCAAACTCAAAACCTGGCCCGGGTCAAATAATACTCGGCTCAAATTTAGGTGGCCGCAGGAGGAAAATTGGAAAAAAATTTATATCATCTTATTACGAAAGTTGCAAACAGATTATTACTTTAAAAATATGGCGGTAAGTCTGGATCACTAGCGGGTTTGGGATTATCCGTGAGTATTTCCACCTTCCGAAAATATACTTCAAGAATATTAAAAAATTAAAACAAGAAGCGAAAACGTGAAAATATGATTGATCTTCAAGTAACCACTATTTGTCAATTAGGTACATATTTTGCGTCAAATTTTGGACAGATGATAAAAAAAAATTGTCAGTCCGGTCATCCAGTTCGTCCAAAACAACATTGGAAAGCAAAATAGTCAGATTAAATGAATTTCGGCAGAAATGTGGCTTACAGAGATAAGTTGTCTGTGATGTGGTCTTAAACCAACTCATGTCCTAATACAGCTTCATAAGTATATGGCTAAAAATCAGGCACTTGGGCTCTGTAACTGTTTAACTAAATCACCAATTCTAAGACTTCCGAAACTTTTAAATCTTTGCCATTTTTCCAAATAAATCTCAATTCATGTTCAGTAAGCCAACCAATTTTTTATTAAGTGCATTTCGGGACAAAACAGTTTCATAAAGAGGACCCAAGTATTTTCCTGTACAAAAAGATGAGCTGCCTTATAAAACCAAATAACTAGCAGCAAACTGTTTGTAGTATTTGTAGACAAATTCCTAAAATACATACATACATAGTTTGAACGACGAGTTTTAGTATTTTTTTAGACTTAAGTTCAACGGATGAATTTTTCACCTTACCAACTTCACCATTTTTGTGTTCATACACATTTTGCGCTTCGACATGGCCGCGTGCAGCGAGTTTGACATGTCTGTCCTATACCATAGGAAAGTATAAGGTATATTGTTTTTGTTAAGCCATTATTATATACCACCTCAAAGGAGCCTCCGGAGGTATGGCAAAGTGTATATATAAATGATCAGGGTCGATCCCTGATTCGAGTAAGCCTGTCTGTTTGTCTGACCGTGTGTCTGTCTGTTCGCACGATAACTCCCGAAGTAATGAAGCTAGCGGTTTAAAATTTTGGTCAGATGTTCGTTCGTCTTGGACGGTATTGAAAATGGGCCAAATTGGACCAAGGGTTCCCATAGCTCCCATACAAACAACCCTCCTTGATATTTCAATTCGGCCATAACTTTCGATACAATATCGCTATCGACTTGAAATTTTGACTAATGCCTAATTCGGACATATACTTTAAGTTGATGGAAAGTGGAGTAGGTCCGGCTACCCCTACCCCTACCTCTCCTACAATGTTATATTCAGCCATATCTTTTGATAGAATGTCGCGAAGAACTTCAAATTAGTATCAAATGGTAGCTATTGGATGCCTTGATAAGATGTTAAAGATGTGCCTGGTCCGATCCATCTATAACCTCCCTCCCCTATACAAAAATCATAAAAATGAAAATTTTGGGCTTTGCATGTCTTCTAGGTCTGTACATGAGTATAGGGTATAGGGTATTCATGGTATTCACTCATCGTACTATTCGCACGATTAGAGCTCGGTATCGTTTTAATTTAACTTTAATTTATTTATTTATTAAATTTATTATTATTATTGCAATAAATTTTTAAAATTTGGGTTGGTGTTGTGTTTAGTGCACACACCTTCGTTGCACAGGGCCGTGGGTTCGAGTCTCACCGTGAACCAATTCAGTTTCGAATTCACGACCCATGTGTCGGATTATGATCTCACTCAAATGTTCAACGAGGGGGATAAATAACACTGCTGAGCGTGCTGTTGATCTTAGCAGCTCAATAAAAAAGGAGTTAAGATCTTGGAAATTGGATGTCACTAATACGTATGCGGTCTTAGTCCAATGTTGGACTGTCACGCCTGTTATTTATTATTTTTTTTAATTTTGCTAAAATCAATGGTTGGTTTGAACTTGTTTCATGTTGATATGGAATTAGTACTGCATCATAGGCAAAATTTCTTAGGATTGTCCTGACGATAAATTTCTTCGATTTTATCCGGAGAACATGCGACACATAAAGGGCTTTGTAGCAAGGCAGAGCATCAAATCTTATCAGTCGTAGTACGTTACGTAAAGTTGGTTAAATTTACCAAGTATCAGTATGGTGCGACTATAGTTATGACATGCAGTTATGGCAAATTAATTCATTTAGTTATTTATATATTTGTTCCTTACTCTTATCTAGAGAGGTATTTAGACCACGGGCGAAACAAAGTGAAAAGCGATTTTTTCAGCTGCTTTTTATTCGACGAAAATCCTACATTTTACTCTCGCCGAATATGTCGGAAACACTGCGGCATTCCGAAAATGGTTCCACATTTTTTTTTTTGCAATTTCCTTGTTTTATTTACCGGTCATTGGATAATATCCACTTGTAACTTCCAACGGTCAAATCAAGAAATTGAAAATTAGTACCTAAAATGGCAGAGACTTAAGGAACCATTTTCGGATTTTACTTTCTGGAGTTCCCCATCGTTTCCTACATATTCAACAACAGTAATTATGCGTTTTAATTGAATAAATTGCAGTGAGAAAAAAAAATAATTTAAATTTGCACCCGAATGTCTAAACAGACCTTATTAGTCTCAAGAAATTGCATGCAAATATGAAATCAAACCAATGGCGACAGCCCTATAAGTCCATGATATGTTCAACTTCCGGTTGATCGTATAATGTCTGATGTATCTATTACATCATACTTCATCTTGAATGGACCCATATACTCGTATGTGTAACAAATTAGGAATTTATCTCTACATAATAATCCTTCCTTTTGATTGCGCAAAGTGAATTCAATCCTCAAGTGAGGGTCTAAGAACTACAAGACATATACGAGAGTAAAGTGCTGACATGCGACCAACGATTCATCGCTTCGTAATGTATATGTACATACAAGTATGACACAAAATGCGCTCGTCGTCACTTAAAAGGATCACTTCCGTGGACACGAAATGAAATCAATACGTTCCTTGAAATTTGATCTACTTTATTTTATCTCAAACGATGTTGAATTGTGGTTAGTTTCTATATTGGCTTCGTTTCTATCATATAACACTCGCGTCTATCCTGCAATCATATATGTAGTGTGAATGCGGATCGGCAATAATGGTAATGGAGGTCCTTTTGGTAAATAGAACTTTGTTAATCAGCTGTGACAAGAATTAGTCGTCTCAGATTTCATTGACATTTCTATTTCATACGCAATTTAAGCAAAACAATGAAAAAGGTCGAAAGTTTTGTTGTAATGTGTCAAGTACACTTTGTTATTTTATTTTTGACTTAAACTCGGATTAAGACATTTGCCGACAGTAGGTAAGGCATGTCAAATTCACGGTCCACGGCCTTCCTGGCAGTTTTCTGCGGCCCGCAGGCAGATCCAAGCAGCATAATAGGTTTTTTCATTGGGTCGAGTACGAACAGAACAGCACAATTTCCACACAAATTTAATTGGAGTTGTTCTCGTCAGTTTGCTTGTCAAATTTGTATGAAAGTTGATCTGTGTTATCCTGAACTCAACCCAATAAAAAAACCAAAATCATCAGCAAAAATGCAACAAAATAAACAAAACTGGAAGGCTGAACTCAAGTCTAAATATTTCACTAAAACGTGTAAAATAGGTGGATTATGCAAGCTTAAAATCTGTATTTCAGAAATAATATAATTTGCATATTTGTTAAGGGCAGCCTTTTTGTACAGGAAAATCTTACTCTCCTTCGTGAAATTGTTTTGAATTGAGATTTGGATCAGAAAAATTGCATTTGCTCTACCGAGCCCGAAAGTAATATGCGACAGTTGCATTATAAAGAGTGTTTTGGATTAATATTTATTGAAAAAAATAGACCCCAAAATCCTATATTTGGCGAGGAAATTGTAACATTCATAAACAATACAATTTGTTTAAAATTAATTAATTAAAACGCCAAAATTGTTTTTTTTTTGATTCCTCAGTTTGTTTAATATACATTTTCGAAAAAAAAATAAATATTTTTCAGGGATCCTGAAGTCATTGCTGACTCCGATTTATAGTCACATTTTAATAGAAATATTTGTGTAATCACATTTTGAAAATACTCGTAAATTTCTGTAAATGCTTCCGAATTTTTTATCCTGTGGCCCGCTCAAACTTGAATCAACAACTTGAACTTTGGCCCGGACCAAGTTTTGAGTTTGACACCCCTGTTCTAGTGGGACAAAAATGAAAAAAGCAAGTACATATATGAGATTTTCGAAGATCATGTTTGGAAATACATTTGCACACATCTATCGAATTTAGAAATAACAATTATATCCCTCACGAACAGTGGCGTACCTAACAAAACATTATGAAATGTGGTGGCGAAAAAAAATAATTAACAATGAAATTTATACACTAGCCTTCTGGCAAATGGAGCTATAATTGCTCAAAATTCTTCATAATACGAATATAATGCTCTAATTTTGATTCAATTAAGCACTATCGATATAAGTAACAAGACATTCAATCAATCAATTGAATGAAAAATTTCACTCAAGAATGTATCAATTTATATTTATCAATTTTATTAAAAGAATATCGGTAAAACATTTTGTTTTAAAGACAACGAAAGTCTGTGATGCATTACAACTTTGAATTATTAAGAGGGTAAATCTCAAAATCCTCGACATAGATAGATATAGATACTTGTTCATCACTCCATTGACATCAAACGGTTCGTTTTATCGAATGTATTTAATTTATGAATTTAAATAGGCAGGCAAATGACTTCGAATTATCAAGAAATTCGAGTTATCGGTCCTCTCTGACTGCCAAAGAGCGACTGTACACATTTTTTGCTTATTTTTTAGCTCTTTGAGCGTGTGCTGTACAAAGAAAGCATAATTCAACCGTATCTGAAGATTTTATTTTAAAAGTTAGAGGGGATTCACATTATGGACAGGATTTACTAAAACCACTTAATTAATCGAGTCAGGCCCGTGCGCAGGAATCATCCAAGGGGGGGGTTTAACTTATATATTCAAATTTTTCATTCAAAGGTATATTTAAAGTTTAAGATATACAGGCTATAATAAGGTGACCAGACTCCCAAAAGCCCAAAGCAAATCCAGAGTCATATATCCAGGTTCCAGGTCCGAGGTCTATGTCGCAAACATGTTGGCTGTTTTTCTAATGCACGACAGACAGAGTGTGAGCGCGCAGAGTATTCTGAACTACAGGTTATACGGACGAGTCATAGGTTTAAATTTCACGAAATGGCGTCCATTGGCTTACCGATCGCCGCGCTTGCACCTCGCCTTATCATTCTTAGCACCATCACTGCGTCGCAAATTTAGGCGAATTCTGAAAAGCGCAAAAGGCATGGCGAGGTCTGGATGAAGCGAAGGGCAAGGCACAGGATTTAGGTAAACTTAAGAACGAGCCAGAGGTCTAAATTTTACGAATTGTCATCCATTGACTTACCGCTCGGGCTCGCTGGACTTACCTTGTTCCGCAGGGGAAATGGGAAATTACGGCTTTGAAAATATACTGATATGGAAAACACATTTGAGCCGAATTTTCTCGTTTGAGGGTCATTGAAACAGGAAACAAAGACCGGATGTGTAATGTACTCGGCGTTCCCTTTTATATGATACCCCGCATGCCGACCTTCGCTCAATGATGAATGAGTATCCTTTTTGTCCTTTTTAGGACCTTTCCGCTCAATTTTTTTTTTTTTAAGCAAAATTAGGTTTTGATTCCTGGAAGCCCACTGATTCAAAAACAACAAAAATTAGCTTTACTCAATATGACTGGACTATTATCTTTTAAATTCACACTTCAGCATTGGCAATTCATATAAACAAAACTTAAAAAACACCCCTTCTGTACCCATCAAATTTCTAAACATGCGCTTATAATATACACAAACAAACAACATCCTAACAACACAACGCATTTTCAAACTGCGCACACACAAAAAATCTGCCGTTTAACAATATTTGCACTTACCAAAAAGTGCAATGTATTGTTCAATATTACTTTACAGCAATATGCTCCCAGAATCTACCGATTTTAATTTAATATCTAGTGCCAATTCCAGTCCGCTTCACATGTCCGGTTCCACAAGCCCGCGAGTCCGGCTCCGCATGAACCGAAAATCGGGTCCATCAGAACCGAATAACGATTCTGTGGAACCGGACTCGGTTCTCTTGGAACCGGCGCTCGTTTCTATTTGGAACCGGTGCTCGGTTCTATTTGGAACCGGTCGGGGCGGTTCTTGTTAGGAACCGGGTACCCGGGTCCGGTTCCACGGTTCCGTGCAACACTAACTACGATCGCTGAGCGATCATCCCAAGAGTCGTCTCTACGAACACGTACCTTAATGCGAGACTGACAGTGTGAGATCTGAGCGGAGCGTGGGGTGAGTCACCGAATTATAGTAAACCAAATACCAAAGGACGAGCCTGAGGGATAAATCTTATCTAAACCTGGTGGCAATATTTCACGAGGAGAATAAGGATTTCTTAATAGTTACGATAGGGATGCCATGTCGTTCCCCTAGGCTTTTACCTACCTTGATTTACCCTAACTCCTAGTGGAGGATGGTGCGTTGACGACTACCGTGTGGCATGTGTAATCGTCAACGTTACAAAGACAACCAAATTCGGAGTGTGATACGGTTGTCAGTCATACCACTTATTAGTCGCATTGTTAGTTTATTATTCTACAATAAGAATGTTTCTTATCATCTTGTTCTGAATAATAAATTTGCGGCGGGTCATGACGAGTTTAGAAACTCTCTCTCTCTCTCTATGAATCTCTATATCACAGAGTAGTGAACGAACAATCATGGCCACAGAGCACGGCTTGTAACGCCGTTTTAAATTGATTTTAATGAAATTCGGGAAAAAAAAACTACCTAAAACCCATGCTGAGTCATTTCATTAGTATGCATTTTCCTATAGAGGTTGATAAAGGAATCGGAATAGAGTACAATGGCTGATTTTTTCATCTTAAAATCTCATCTTTTGACGGATGTAACCTCTAAACCTTGGCAGCTAGAGCCTTGAAATGTCGCAATCAACAACAAATCCCCTGCAATGCCCTACAATAGTTCACCCACTACAATCTACACATGCCGCGCGGTTACATTTATCTTTGAATTACAATACGTTCGGTATAGGGAAAATACCGCTTTTCGGATTGCATACCAACACTTATGAGTTTCTACCACGAATGAGCTTGAACTGTCCGGAACTGGATGGTGTCTAGCGGCGAGAGAAAATTCTTTTAGCAAGGTATAAATTAACAACGCCAGTTTACATTTTTATGAAGTTAAATTTTTGCCTTATGAGAACAATAGTATTTAATAAGAAATTCTGGCAACATTTGCCAATGGGGGGGGTTTCAACCCCCAAAACCCCCCCCCCCCCCTGCGCACGGGCCTGAATCGAGTCGAAACCCGCCTACTAGATTAAATCGTATGACATTAAATTCAAAATGCATCGTAGAATGTACTTGCATTATTCAAATTGCAGTACAATATGGTACAACTGTCAACTAAATCTAGGATTTAGTAAATCCTGTCGATAGTCTGAATCGCCCCTTACCTTCCCTTTCGACGACATTTCCCTAAAAGTAATAAAACGTGAAACAATATTTTATTCTTAAAGTGTTGCCTAGTAATACAGCTTTCGATTGAACTGCCGCTTTTTAAATTCACTCATAGAAGGTTAAAACCAATAATGTGGCCAATAAGGCTCATAAAAAAGATACTCATGTAGTGCATACCAGAAAAATTGCTTAGGCCAAATTTACGTTAGCACCTTGTATAGATGTTTGGTTTTATTAATTAAAATTAAAAATTATGAAAACTCACACACAACAATGGAAAACAAAATTTTTGTGAAACAATTTGATATCATATTTTTGCCCCCACTTTTCATAATGTTTTGTTAGGTGCGCCACTGTACGTGAGGAATATAATTGATATTTCTAAATTTTAAGGATGTATGCAAATGTAGTTTCCAACATGAATTTCAAAAATGTCATACTTGCATTTTTTTGTTTTTGTCCCGCTCGAATGTGATTCTGAACCACTGAACCATGGGTCATGGACAAAGGAAAAAATGCCATGGGGGTACCAAGCACAAACTGGGTTAATTTTCCGAAAATTTTGATAAATTGAGGATCATGTAGATAATGTTTCCAAACACATTTTTCTGAGAAAGTGCTATATGTATGTGTCTCAAAATAAAATGCAAAGTGTAACCAAACGCAAATGGGGTGAATTTCCTGAAAATGTATGATAGTATTAAGGAGCCAATTTAGAGCAAAAATCTCCAAAGGAGTCAATTTTTCTTTAACATTTCTAGTGGAAAATTTATTGTAAATAGTTTACAAAAATAATTTATTTTTTGAAAATTAATAATCATATCTTTTTTTCCATGGATTTATTTCAGTATCAAGATTAATGGGCGGCTCGGCGGGTGGTTCAATGGGACATGCAATGAGCAATATGGGCAGTTTGGCGGCATGCAGTGTAACGGACACAAAACCAATGCAATTTCCTCTAGCGCAAAGAAGAAAACGGCGAGTACTTTTCACACAAGCTCAGGTTTGTATAATATTTTCTTATCCCATCATATAATTTTATAGAGCCTATACTTACGTGTACACATTGTCAATGGCTACAAACAAAAAAATGCAACGCCCACTATATCGCGTAGAACCACTAAAATGAATGAATGTCGCGTCTTTGGCAAAATGCATGCATGTGACTTCGTCGATGTTGTCGGCGGAAATCAGAGACGACATTGTTGGCTGCCACTGTTGGGTGGGTCATCCCATCCGCCAGTGGTCGGTCTTATTACTTCTCAAGATGATGTCTTCTGTGGGCATTTCGAAAGGATGAATGGCGGTGGTTTGTTTATGGCACGACCATAGATACTTGTTCAAGACATCTTGCATATTTATTTCTAAGAAAAAGAAAAATATCTGTAGTAATGCAAAACTCTAGCAGTAGGAAAAATGGCTGATTCATTCGGTTGCTCAGACATGGCTTTTGGTAATGTTGCGTGCGTTTAGCTCTGGGATGGTAGAAGTTGGATTGCACTTTGTGAAATTTATTGGCATGGGAGACTGTAGCCATCTTGCTTAAATGATGTCTTGGATAATGATATTATCAAAGCGACTTGAATATGGCGAATTATAATTAATTGAAACTAATTGTATAGAGTTCGTTGGGAGAACGGAAAATGCAATTAAATTTTCTTTTGTTGTACACTTCCGTTCAAATGGTTAAGCAAAGAAAATCTCTGTTAATTTTTTAATGGTTTAGTTTAGAAGAAATAATGTATATTCTTTGTTGGATTTATTGTACATATTGCCAAATTTCATGTGTTATAGAGTGAATCTTCTATATTGTTTCTCAATATTATTATTAAATTAAAAACGAATTGTCCGGACAAATTTAGTCTATCATTAGCGATGAAAAGCTGCACATCAGAGGCCCTATCTATCATGTAAATTGAAACGAAAACGAAAGAGCTGACACTTTCGTATTCGATTCGAAAGCAATTTGGCATCACGGAACTCGTTCGTTTCGAGTAATTAGTATTGCCACTTGAGTGTGGAAAAACTCGCTAAGTGTGCTATAGAATAAATTGACGGTCGATTGTCAAATATAAAAGATTTTTGTGTTTCGGAATCAATTCTTAGTGCTTAAAGGGCGTGTAGTTATATTTAAGCGAAAAGTGTTGCGATTTTATAGTAGAGTTAGTTGAAATTATAAAATAAGTGAAAAAAATAAACCTAAAAAGTGGTAATCGAACTCCTGGTCTGATTCTGAGAGAAGTGAAAACATGCCTCCACAGGACGGCCAATAAAATAAAGAATAGGTACACACAAATAGTAGATTTTTATACATAATAGGGGACTTTCATTTTCGTAAAGGGTAAAAGTATAGGATAGTTACCCCACTTTTTGTTTTGGGTCCATATTTGGCAAGATATGATTCTTCGCCGGTTGTTTTTGATATACTTTTTCCTATATCTGTTATATTATATTTGCAAAAAAAATATTTTTTGGACCAATCAAGGATTTGCAGTTATAGTTTTGAAAAGACACCTCCGCAATTTCGGAGATAGTTACCCGCGCTTTGGGTTAGTTGCCACAATGGATATTTGAATGTGAGAATAGTTGCCCTAAGGGATAAATCAGTTATAATTTTAGTCAAAAGGGAAAACTAGATTCTAAAATGTAGATGGAATAAAAAATGCTTGAGGCTACCCAGAATTGGCGAAATATTTAGTTTATCTCACCTGCCTCCCTCGATTTACGGGTCACTAGCGTAACAAAAATGTGGGTTTTACATTTTTTTACGGGACAAAAATTAAAAAAAAAAGAATACCGATGCCGATATGTCATTTTTTTTTGTAACAATATTTCTTAATGACACAGCCTCCAATAACTGTTCATTTTGCAATGAAAAATTATAGAAATCTTTACATGTCATTTTAAAATTGCATTTTATTTGAGGGTCAGCCTTTACAGTGTGAATATTTAGTCGGTTCCGACTATATGTCCATGCGTTACCGCAAAGCGAGACCGGAGAATTATTGTCGGTAGGCGTATTTAGAAAACTTATTCAGTTCGCCACCTGCTTGGGGACGAAATCGATTAGCTTTTTTTAGTGCCAAATCTACCCAAAACTCTTATTGATTTCGTCCCCTGATTGTGGACGAGCTCGCATAGTGTTTCGAGCTGAACAAGGGTTTTTGGTTGTTTTTGACGTAAAATGTGCTCGAAATCCTATGCCAGCTCGTCCACTTTCAGGGGAGGAAATCGATAAAGTTTTTTTTATTATTTCGTCACTAGAAAAGCTGATCGATTTCGTCACAGCCGTTGGGACGAACTAATCAAGGGTTCCTAAATACGCTGCCAGGGTAGAAAAGACCAGTTTCAAAATTCAAATCATATATTTTGCTGCTATTATTGACAGCTGTAAATAATTATGTCCGTGCGTCAGGGCTTAGCACTTTATCGGCACCTCTTCATCTCTTCAACATATTTATTAATTAGGGGCGAAATTACACAACATTTCTCACAAAGTTCATCCAAGTTGACTGTAGTTATGTTTTCTCTCCCGTTGCTCAAATTTCAGTTCGTGCTGAAAATTTAAGGGTTGCCGACAGTACAGGTAAGTGTGTTCGGCAAAATCGAATCCTAATTCGAAATACTGCAACGCATTCATGTACTATGATAACATTGTTAGCTTGATTACGTCACTTTCGCATCCAGGCAAATTTCGAAGTATTTTGTTAACTTTAATACAATAAAACCCTTTGATGGAGTTTTTTCCTTGAATCATCCATTGTTTGCCCCGTATTTTATTTTTTTGGATTACGGGTTCTTGGACTTTCCGTGCCCGAAAACAGGGTAACCCGGAAAATACGGGGCATCTGGCCACTCTACTTACCTGTTTCTTTCTATATGATGAATGAACGGAACCAAATCTTGCGTCCAAATGTCGCGGAGAGCTGCTACTACTATCCACATATAATTAAAAGCCATTTTTATAACGTTAATATTTATATTTCAAATTTAAAGGTTGTACCTTATCCTACTAGACAGTGAGGGATAGATGTATTTAGGAAATATCTTGGGGCAAACATACCTCAAAAATAAGGGGAATCTATTATTTTCTGGGTGGATGCCCCATATTTTTGTACAAAATTTAATAAAACAAAAAAAAAGTTGACTCGGAACATGAAACTAACTATCAAGACCCGACGAATATGAAAAGAAGCTTCCGCTGACTTGAAATAGAGAAAAGTTGCGCGCGATTGAAGAAATGCCAAATTCGAAGCTTACACAAGTTGAAAAAACATTTTTTTGTATTATCGTTACAACACGGTTGTGTGGACATCCCTAAAAATAAAAATGCAAGTGCTGTTATTTTCAGACAATGCTCTTTAACCTTCCGTTAGCCGCAATAAAAAATGTAACACGAATAGGCGCAATGCATCTAATAAGATGCCAACTTTGTCGTCTTGTTTGTAAGGTAATGAATATCTTCATAAGGTTTTTTTCTTCATTATCTGAATATTTGAAGCCTTATCATACCAATAGTCAATTTCAAAAGAAGAAAATCGGATCTGTTAATAATTTTTTTTTGTTAAGAAAAAATCTTAAAAAAATGAGGTTTTTTGGAATTGTCTTACATAATTGAAGTTTTACAGCTTTCTGAGCATAACTAAATTTTAGAATAGGCTTCAATGGTAAAACAAAGGTGTAATAATGTCAGTGGCGGCTCGTGGTGGAAAATACCGGGGGTTCACAGGGAAACATAAAAATGTATGTATATGGCAAGAATAGTGATGTAGCTAAATTTTTCATAGTTTGTATTTAAAAAAAAATACTGTTTTTAAATTACATATTATTCTTCCGCAGACTATTTCCGACTTTTGTTAGCTGGAATGTTTATTTTCACTCCCGCACAACAAACAGGGAAAACACACACATGGGGAATCCATGGATTTTATTTAATTTTCATTCTGTCAAAATCCAAACCCGCCTGTGGACAAGCTCATTGGACAGAACGAAAATCCATTAAAATCCATACATTCTACATATTCCCATAAAGCTACGTGTTTTCGCTTTAATTTCACGCCGAAATTGTTATTTTCCGTCGCTTGCACTTGCACTAAAGAAATCAAGGGTGTAATTCTTCCGCAGTTTTTTATTTTAATCTTATTTTCTATTAGAAGATTTTTAAAATTTGCTTTAAAAAAATCGACCATTGCGATTTCAACAGAAAAGACGGATGCGAGCATGCGACACAATCTCTCTGCTTTTCGAATTTAGTTCATACAATTTACAAGGCGCTGTGCGCAAGCTCTAGTGGAAATTTTGCACTACCCCCTTGCCCCGGAAACCGCTAAGATATCCAAATTTGAGCGTGTGCTCCTCTTCCCAGATTGTGCACCCATCGTGATTGCAGGTTGTCGGTCGCAGTGTCGTGACCAGTGTCGTATGTGCAGTGAGCAGTCGGCATAGTGTACATTCATACATAGATATGGGATGGGCATATACATAGATTCAGTAGGTAGAATGTGTAACTTATAGAATAAGTGTTGCGGGCTAGATGTGCGGTTTGGGATACGCATTTTCGATTTGAAGAAATCAGTGAATTGGCGTGCCCTTACGATTTTTTTGTCAGGGGGTGCACGTGCACTTATGCACATATGGGCGAGCCGCCACTGAATAGTGTAGCTCTAAAATAGAAAAGAAGTTATCATAAAAAAACAATGCGAGGCATCTGTCAGATGCATTGCGTCTAACGGAAGGTTAAATGTCAATAACATTTTTGCTCGTTTTGTGTCTGTAAATACTAGTTTGAGCAACTGCTGCATCTATTCCATTGTAGGGCTTCTAACTCACGTTCGAAGACGAAACTCAATTCGTTTTAGACTTATAGTAGAGCCCCGATAATCCAGATTTATTAGAACCGCGTTCCATCCGGATTATCGAATTATTCGGATTTTCGATAGATTTCCGGTAGACAATAGTTATGCTGAAATCGCTCAAAATTCAATTATTTTTAACCAAAATAATTAATTTTATGTTCGAAATAGCTGTTTCTTTAAATCCAGGGCGCACTACGATAGAAATACCTTCATAAAACTTTCAGATTTTCAAAATCAAAGAAAATTAGGGTCTTATTCCGTTTCCCAATTATCGAATATCCGAATTTTCGGGGTCCGGATTATCAGGGATCAGGGTGCTACTGTACTTGCGCTTTCGAATCGAAATAACGTGATAGAGCCCAGCTTTTATTCTCGATGTTTTATTAAAATTAACTGGAATCAATTTCTTTAACTTCAATATTGTGAGTAGTACAGAATTACAATTTTGTGTGTTCTGAATACTTACGTTTCATTTATTATCGCAAGTCCGATTAGTAATAAATTCTTCGGTATTTTTACACAAAGTTCACGAAGCATTACTTTGTAATAATGCATGTTCGCGGTTAAATCGAAACCATTCGCTTCTTATGATGCCTCAAATTCGAGCAAATACATGCACATATGTACATTATTTTTGAAGTCATTAAAACATTTTCTTTCCTTTTTTTATTTGCATCGAGGAGTACCCTTTCAACAATCAGATATTTTCTATCTAAAATTGATAACAATGCTCGTGCACTTTCATACCACTCTCGTGTATATGCACTTCTTCAAAGTTCAAACTCAACTCTC
Source organism: Microchrysa polita (assembly GCA_949715475.1). Taxonomy (NCBI): domain Eukaryota; kingdom Metazoa; phylum Arthropoda; class Insecta; order Diptera; family Stratiomyidae; genus Microchrysa; species Microchrysa polita. The sequence goes on from OX454417.1 coordinate 23,404,182, forward strand.
GTATGTTTGTATGCAGCATTTTCTCGACCGCATATTAAATTGCAAAACGTGTTTCTGAAGGACTATTCATTCCTTATCATATAAGCTACTGAAGTGTGAAGTAGTTTCGTGTTCTAGAGAGTGCTGACGGAAAGTACGTATACTACATAATACCTACGTAGTATACATAGGTACTCTGCTCAAACATAATATATTCCATGCGGCACGACTACTGGAATACTCGTATAGGCGCCTATCCTTGTGTACTCTAGTTTCTCTGCCAGTATAGGTATACCGTGACGACCCAAGTCCAGAAGGACTTAAATGTCTAGCTTCCGTTCTGTGACCGTCCGTGTCGTCTTGCTGTTTATTTGTCGGGTATATACTATAAATTATATTCTCCGGACAGCAGGTTTCATCCAAGTTGGCAATACCCGCGATGCACCCTTTTGAACAAAAAAGTTTGGTTTGGTTTCGGGGAATTTTTTGTTTCTTTCTAAACTTGGGGATGTCGTGGACGAGTGATGTGGATTGGCTATGTTCCCATATAGAGCCTGGACGAAAAATGTTTTGTACTGTGCTGGTCAGCAAAACAGGAGTTTGATCCTGGCCAGTATTTTTCGCACTATACAGCAGCAACCGAACATAATAGTAGCGCAGTGACTTGGCTCTGACGTATACACACGCTATATACCTACACGCTATTATTTGTATTAGTTGGAAACTTGGCATGTTGAGTGCTTAGCAAATACACATTTTCCGTATGTGTGTTTTGTCAGGATATACACACATAAGTTGTATAGAGTTGTCTTCGTCATTGCCATATCGTTGATGCTGTTGCTGTTTCAGTGGTGTCCTTTCCTTTAAGTCACATCCATACCAAAGACCAATCCCGCACTGGATATTTGATTGTTTCGGTAGGTATGTTTTTTGTTTTGTTTTATTGTTCAGGGTGGGCATGTGCTTTTTTGATACATTGCACAAGATTTGATTGTAGTAGAAATGTATTCCTTCGATAGAATTGTTTGTGTATTTTGTAACAAATTTCGTCTACTCGTATAAGTAGATATGGAGAATAAGTTACAATTTAATGGAAAGTTTGTTTCGTTTGTTTTTGCGTTTTCTATTTAATTTAACTCTATTAGAAAAATCAAACAGAAAATTATGAGAAGTTACAACAAATGTTTACCAGTAAATATAATTGAAAATAAATGCCGTAATTTACTTATCTTCATACTTAGTTCAAACACAAAAAACTTTCACAGGCTTAGGAGCCAAAAACAAAAACACGAAAATTTTGAGTTTTTCGCGATTTAAGAAACAAAGAAAAAATTCTCCGCCACATTTTACAATCTCATGTACTATAGGGTGTTCACCACACACAATGCTTACCACACTGTATGAATCCATGGGCGTAGCCAGAGGGGGGCAGGGAGGGGCGCTTGCCCCCCCCTGATCGATGATTATGGTAAAAAAAAATCTTAACGATGTAGTAAAAAAAAATTGCTGCCCTTTACAATGCTAGAAAGCATAAAAATGCGAGTTTGATTACAGGCACTACGCAAAATTTTCTGTTGCTGAGACTGTAGTTTGGAAATCTGAAATACTTGTGCTTTTATGGTCCTTGATATCCGGAACTGGGATACCTACGTGTGAGCATCATGAATGGATAACATAATTAGATCAAAAATGAATCTCTCCCTTAGGGAAACTCTTTTTTCTTTTGCGAAAATCCCATATTTGCAGAACACAATTTTAACTGTCACATATAGGCCTCTCCGGGAAAGTAGTGGAATTGAACTTCATTCAATCTGAAAATGATTTCAGTGACAAATGGTAAACAGCTTTTGCCTAGTTAGGGGCCTTGTAAAGATATTCATTTGTAGCTGAATCATATCAGCAATGAAATTTAGCCACTGTTAATATTATGCTAAAAGTGAAGGAAATCTTATCAAAATCGACCGTATTTCTATAAAAAAAGATTTATAAATTTTGCTCAGAAGAAAAACAGTGACAGACGACAGAAACTGATCTCTTGGCCTATTTCTTTCCAATCGCAAGTGGAATATGCAGTCCGAGAGACAAAAATAGCACTGAATATTGACGAGCTACGGTCTAAAAAGCTGAAATTGGAGGCCGTTTGAATGTAATCAGAATCACACACTGATTTTCGAATGACGAAAATGCACCATTATTAAACAAATTTACCATCATAACCACGAATTCCTTAATGACAGGAGACGCCATCTGTTGTAAAATTTAAGAAAAAGGTTTTTTGCAAAAATATTAAATTTGTTATCAATTTCAACTCCTAAGAAAATCATGATATTGAAAAAAATTTGGGCTTGTATGTATCCCTAAATCTCTCCAGCTGACTGTCGGATAATGTTTCTTTCTTTGAATCTGTGGATGTAAGACAAGAGGCTTCTCGGTATGTTTCGGCAGGAGATGCGCTCCTCTAGAACCAAGCAAAGCCAGAATTTAAAACGGACATTGATCTCGCAAGTGGAATATGCAAGTCCAAAAGCCAAAAATAACACTGAATATAGATGAGCTACGGCAGACGTGTCAAACTCGCGGCCCGCGGGCCGCATGTGGCCCACCTCGCAGTTCTGTGCGGCCCACGGTCATGTCAAAGAAACATCAACACAAAAATTGGTAAGGTGAACAAGTTCAGCCACTGAACTCAAGTCTACAAAAATTACTAAACCTCGCCAGTGGCTTATGCAAGTTTATTTTAGGACTTTTTCCTCCAAATACTACCAAAAATTTGAGGCTGGTTATTTGATTTTATAAGACAGCTCTTCTTTTTGTGCCGGACAGTCTCAAGTCTCTTCATGAAACTGTTCTGTCCCGAAATGTAGTTTAAAAAAAAATGATTGCCTTTACCGGCAAAGCTTTAAAAGCTACGGAAATCTTGGAATTGGTGACTAAATCACCGGATGTGAAATTCCAACATAATGATTACAGACCAAGTGCCTGATTTTTTACTTATATACTTATCAAGCTGTATTGCAGCATGAACTTGTTTAAAACAACCTTTCTGTTGAAATTTATTTATTCTGGCTATTTTCGCCTCCCAATGTTATTTTGGCAACACAATAACGCATTGGTCTCGGCGATGACACGATGCAAGATAGAGCTGCCTGTAGAAATATGCTGAGATATTACCGCCAAAACGGGCGATGTGCCTACACCGCAGGTCGAGCAACGCGAAACCATGGAGCGGTATTAAGAACGAGGCAAGGAAGAAGAAATGTTATTTTGGCAACCTGGATGACTGGTGCTAAAATTTTGTAAATAATATTCTGCAATCAACTTTCGTAATACGATTACATAAAAGGTTTAGAAGTTTTCCTCCTGCGGCCCACCTAAACCTGAGGAGAGTCTTATTTGGCCCGCGCCAGGTTTTGAGTTTGACAACCCTGAGCTACAGTCTGAAAAGCAGAATCGGAGGCCAGTTGAATGTAATCAGAATCACCAGTAAAAGCCTAAACACGTTCAGGGGCCATTTTTAGTTAAATGGTGTAGAAAATCATTTTCGACTGTCCTTTCGTAAAATTTAGCTCTAAAATTAAAAAAACAGGCGCGACAGTTTGACACTGGACTAAGGCCGCAGATGTGTTAGTGACATCCATACCAAGATCCTAACTGCTTTTTAGTTGAGGTGTTGAGATCAACAGCACGCTCAGCAATGTTATGTATCCCCATAAATGGGGAAGTTCGTCACAAGGGGCGTGAGTTCGAAAAACACCATAAACTGAATTCGTTGACGGTGAGTCTCGAACCAATGACCCTGTGCACCGAAGTGCGCGCACTAACCATTACACCAGCCAGATTACTCTAAATTTTGCCTAACAATATTTTCGCAACCAACAATTTCAACTCCTAAAAAAATCTTAATGTTGAAAAATTTTCCCCCCTGACCGAAATCGAAAGCGATGGAAGTTGCCAAGCGTTATAATTAGCGAAAGTAGTATTTTCACAGACATATGAATCTAATAGACCACGGTATAGTTACCGATCGGTGCAAATGTACACTGAGAAAAAAAAGTAGACTGATCATCTAAAAAATAGTTGATATCGGTTAAAGTTCGTCTTTGATTTTCAGCTTATGATTCTATGTAGTTTAAACAGCTACAAGGATATGTGTATTTTTTTATTCTTTATTAGTTAAAACATCTACTAAACTTGCAAACTCTATTAATTAATTTGTAAAGATACATATTTGTTTTTTTTTGTGAATTAATTGACCAATGTAAAATAATTTAGTTGTTTGGAAGAAAAATTTTTTTTATACTTGACGAAAATATTAACGATTACTGTAGTTAAATATTAAATTCGAATTCTACACTCAACAACTTTCACCTTGCGTGGATAAATGAACGAATTTGATTGTATTTTATGCTGCCATGATATGCCACGTCGTTTTAATGCTGACACACGTTTGGATACACTAGTCAGTCATCTACGAGATTATATCACCAGGGAATTGCCTGAGCTTTCGCTCTTACCGTCCGGTCCTTCGGACGTTTTGAACGTTTGATTGACAAGGTCTTATTGTCAAATGGGAGTTTCTTCATCCGGTGAATTTACTCACTTTCAGAAACTCAACTCTCAACCCTAATGGTATTAAGCCTTAGCAAAATTTAGACACGTTTGGATACATGGTGATTAGACTATGTGAAGAAAATATAATTTAGATATCAAAGTATGTACTTTCAGAGACATATGTATGTATGAATCCATATGAAAAGGCGAAGGAAGTTGTCAATTATTAGAGATGTTTAAAAAATCATATTAAAAATACGTCAAGTTTGCGAGTGTCGATAAAACGTACTCTGTTTGCGTATATAATAAATCAAAATTCGTAGAAGATTTTTTTTGACGTCGATGTTGGGAAAAAGCAGGTGACCGAAGACAGAAAGGCCCATAAAGAAGCACGGAGTCTATAATAAATGTAATATATCAAAGGATTTTCAAAACACTTGCATAACCGACAGGGATCGAAGGGATCGTGAGGCGAAATTAGTTAGGGAAAATCAGTTGGTTTTTGGTTTGAATTTTTTAGTCATTTGTTTCTAAAAATTATGATTTTGTATTTAGCTACGTTTTCGACATTTTATTGCCTTAAGATTACGAAAAGAAAAACACACACACTGCACCGATCATACACATACTAATTTTCCTATCAGCAACTACATTAGTAGTAGTAGTAGTCTGGCTGGTCTAGCGAATGTGCGCGCACCTTCGGTGCACAGGGTCATGAGTTCGAATCTCACCGTGGATCATGGTGTTTTTCGAACTCACGAGCTTGTGACGGACTATGATCTCACTCAGATGTTAAACGAGTACCCATTTATGGGGATAAATAACACTGCTGAGCGTGATGCTGATCTCATTACCTCAACACAAAGCAGCTAAGATCTTGGAAATGGGATGTCACTAACACATCCTGCGGCCTTAGTCCAATGTTAGATAGTCGCGCCTGTTATTTATTTTTTTAACTACATTAGAGAAAGCATAGCAACCCATGCCATGCGTTAGTCCAGAGTGACTATGTGTTCACACAACCCATATATGTGTTTGACTCGAATTTATCCAAACGTCAAAATATTGTCGATGCAATTATTAACCATTCTGTCGCCGCCTACGAGCTATTATGCCTGAGGTGTAGCTGTATCTTCTGTGAAATCAATCTTATTTTTTGAAGAGGGCTAATTTTGGTTCTAGAAACAATTTACATACTATGTCTTACGATGATATGCCGTTTTTCGTTTCTTTAGCTTATATTTCACCGAACGTTTGATCGCATTTGTTGCCGTCAGATCCTTTGAAATATATGTATATGGAAAGGGGTGGAAAATATTGTTAAACGATATTTTTCATCAAGGTATAGTATACCAATGGTCTGTCTAGGTCTATGTGCCAGCCGAAGGGTTAGTTATGACGTTGGCATTTTGGGAGAGTAATATAAATTTTACGCGGATATTATATTCCCAATTGTAAACAAAAATTTGACATTTAAATTAAATTTTTGTTTAGATGTGTGAACTGCGATACCTAGTGTGAAAATGGTGCCATTTTTATTTTCTGATGCGTGTTACAAGATTACCATCTACGAGGTTTACCGTCAGGGGAGCACCTAACCTTTCGGCCTTTATCTCACGTTCCTTCAGGCGGTTTGGACCTTCGGCGTTTTACTGACATGGTCTTATTGTCAGACGGGGATTTCTCCATCCGGTGAATATGTTAGATATAGGCGCGTAGGCATCTTCCACCAAGGCGGTTCTCCCTAACTAGCCCCTTCGAGGGTTATGCGAATCCGCCTGCTCCGAAGCTCACACGATTCCCCCACCAAGGAACACCATTTATCGTGCTCGGCCTTTATATGACTTCCCTCCGCCCTCAAGTAAGTCATGGGAGGAGGTCGGTCATGCCAAGAGCTACCCGTACATATCTAGGGAGCTCGGGAACGTTATCGCCCGAATGGTCTTTGTACAGATCCACGCCATGGCGTATCAACCATAACAGGAACCTCCCTGCGCTGCTAGGTACGTGGTGTCGCAACTCACCAAAGATCTACACTACACACAGCCTTTTTGACTGATTTCACAAGGACCTAAACCCCCCTGCAGGGGTCTTCATGTTACAAAAGGATATTGGATTTTTCGCTACGACTTGTGAATCAAATTCACGTACATACATAGTTGAAATAAAATCGTGGATTCCTTGTTCGCCAGGAGCTCTAAAAAGCTGTATCCCCGCTCTTTCGCATCGATGATGAAAATTGACAAGTTTGGCTTTTTTTTTAATTATTTGATTCAAAAATAGTTTCTATTGTGCTTTTCAATTATTTTGTAAATCAATTAAAGTTCAAAATGAATATACTAATTTTTATAAAAATTTCATTGAAAGTACATTTCATTTCATAAGCCAAACTGTTATTTGCACGCTCGTAAAAGGTTTTGAATTATTATTTTATTTCCCTTAAAATTCAATAAACCCAAAATGAGTAAAAGTCAACAATAAATAAAGTTACAATGGCATTTATATATGTACATAAATATATTCCACCGGTTGGTTCAAGTACACACAAGTACTCGTCGTTGACGACCTTTTTACAGGACGAATAGGGTCCTGCATCGCATCATATCGCTGGGGAGTTGGCACGCACATAAACGTAGTCTGTATATCCTTATTGCTCTCGATGGTGGATGGATTAACCGACATCGTAAAATAAAGTAAATATTTACGCGATGAAACATTTTCAATGGTTTATATATGACAACAATCATGGTGATGACGCCAGGTCGCGCGCCGCCCTGCATCTGGTGGAAAAGGATGAAGCAAGTTTTATTCGCAGAATTTTGTTGACAATTCAATTCAATTTTTTTCGACCACTTTTGGAGCGGTACGGCTCTGCCGTTATATTTTTTTTGCTATCCTGAATGGGGAAGTTTTCGGCTTTGTTCAAATCTATATATTCAAATCAGGCTGCATGACGACAAGGCCGAAACGTTATACGGTGATCCTGGAAAATGCGAGCATTTTTCTGGAGACCCACTTTTTTGTATTTTTATTTTTTATTTTTCAAGAGTTTTATCCGTTCAAATCCTAGCAACTAATGCTGTTTTTTGACTACATATTAAATGTTTGAATAGCACAAACATTTGGATATTGCCTTTAAAATGGAGGAGTATAATTTGTTTGAATTTGAATTGAAATGATGATAGAATGGATATCGCTATTATAAATAGAAGCGACTATGATACGCTGTAATGGATTCGGTCCTAGGAAGAATATTTCAATAGCGAGTTTGAAAGAAGGTCTCTTGATAGCTTGAGTAAGGTCATTGGCCAAAGCCGCCATGGCTACTACACTAAAAGTGTTGGTCTAGCCAGAGCCAGATTATATATCTGACGATATTATGATCTTTAGATGGATTGGTTGGCGTATGTGACTATCGCTTGCAATTTTAATGTTCGGGTGATACATTTTGATCTAAAGAAGAAAAAAAGCCCGTTAGTTTCAAAAAAAGCTCAATGACAATTTACTTTAAAATTAGCATTAAAATATTTATTTGGCAAACATAATGCGGAATGCACAGAAAAAAAAGGTATTTACCTAGAGGTACCAACGAGTACCCGTGGTTCATTTATGTACGGATTAAAATATAATCTAGTCCAGTTGAAGGTTCTTCAACAATAACAAAAGCAAATATTCAGACTCTAACTCTGCTATCACGGATAAAGCTGGTTAAAAAATTATTTTAGCGGGCCTTTTATGGCACCAGAATTCCTCGAAAATCTTATGACGAACTCTTCGTTCAATTAAGTTAGTCCAGCATTGAATTGGGGATTTTGGCTCCGGGGTTCCATATCTACCACGATAGACGTTAAAAGTATTCGATAATTTTTGCACCGATAGTCAACGCCTCTCTATGACAAGTATAAAGATAACTGCATAAAAATGTTAGTCGGTTACCATTACAGTGGAAACTTGATAACTATGAGCTCCTTAACTCGAAAAATGTCTTAAGTCGAAGAAAACCCGATTTCCCAGCTCATTTGAACACAATTATATGAAAAATAAACTCGAGAACTCAAAGCAAAAACTCTATGACTCAAAGTTAAATTCTATGTTTAGCAGTCGGCTGGGCTCTATTATTCGAAGTGTTCTTACGCAAGACTCTATAAGTCGAAGTTTCTCATTACCGTTTTCAAATGAATATTCAATTCGCTGAAACAATTACACAAAACGAGTAGGTGTCCGAGTTACATTTCGTTGACCCGTATAATTCATAGCCATCAAGAAATTTAATAAAAATTCGTATGAAGTCGAGGGGTCTTTTTTCGTTGCGAAAATTATTATAATAAAATGCTAGGAAAATAATAGAAGAAGGCACTGGATATCTCGAATTTTCTTTTAGTTCGACTCAATAACTATCGAAAACTCGATTCCTCGAAAACTCCATAACTCGAAGTAAAATATACATTCCCCTTCAGTTTAGAGCTATCGAGTTTCCACTGTATGTGGTACACTCCCTACAATTTATACGACCCTTAGATCCCCCCTCATTTTCGCTATTGATCAGACTCAAAGTACACTGAAATCTTGAAACTTTCGATACAAATATTGTCCCCGACTAACCTAATATTTCCACTGTAAAATTTTTATAGAATTTAGGTTATCCTGTCCTCTTCTGGAAGCAGGTTACAAAGGTAAAATTTTCATACAAAAATTAAATTAATTAATCGGGCAAATCATTGATATATCAAATCAAGTTTATGTGTTTTCCGTGTAAGAACTATTCGACAAAAAGCATCTCTTTTGGTTATATTTTGTAAGTCACACAAGCACATGCATGGACAAAATGCGGGCTTCGCAATTGAATGCGGCGTATGAAAAACAGTTAACCCCGCGGTTACGCGCAATGAATGAAATCAAAACCCCAGAGTATGATGGTTGAAAAAAAAATCTTAAATAAACTTCCCTATATCTACACAACATATTCCTTACAAAAGCCCTGACAACGAATTCATACATATGTGTGGGACTGCGAATAACGAAGATTTTACACGTAAAATTATGATACGTACAAGATCGCCGACGTGCCCCAGATCAATCTTCTTCATTTAGTTTATGAATATTAAACGTCACGGATGTCACAAATATACATACAATATCGGTCTATTGAATTGAACTTCCGATTCATGTATTTTCTCTGCGGGTAGGATGTAGACAATGAAGTTCGTTAATATCTTAATCGAGGAACGTGTGGTATCTGTATTAGATTTATGTTTCTTGTAAGAATGTGAACATGAATGGTTTAAATTGGAAACAAAAACCTGTTCGCGGCGCTTATAGCATTGGCATAAATGCAAGATGTTTTTATTTTATTAATAGATTTTAGGTCATTTCAAAATTTGAAATGACGAGTTTTTGAAATTATAAACTTTCTTCGTTTGTCGGGAATCATTACCTTTGATAAAGAATATCGTTTAAAAATAAATTGGCTACTACACGGTTATACATTTTGGAATAATTTTTAGGTCAAATTCTAACTTACAACGTAATCTAATTCAGAATCAATTATATTAGTCTCCGGAAATATTGAAAAATATTTTAACGCCTCGACAATATTTTTTTTTATGTAAAAAAGCTTTACGGCGGACATCTTAGTCCCCACTTAAATAATAAGGATTCCCTTAACGAATAAGGGTTTTCTCTGTATGAGTGAGCCCTTAATACTCCAATCAATAGAGACGAAATAATAGGGGTTAGCGTGCAAAAATTGGGGATGTCTCAAATTTTTGATATGTTATAAAGACAGGTGGAGTGAGTTAAAATCCAAGTTTGCGTCACTTTCCCCCCTGTGCTCCCGCCGCTATATTGAAAAAACCATCTAAAGTCGGCGCTTTCATCAGTTTTTTGGCCTGTAACTTGTTTACAGTCCATTTGAGCACAACGTCTCCCGAGACAATTTTGTAGAGGACAAAATTTCCTACAAACTTAATCTAAGATGTTTTACTCTACAATCAAAATTAACAGAGTTATAGCGAAAAAGAGAATGGAGAAAATATAAAAAATCATGCCAATTTCAAATTCACAAAAACGCATTGTAACCAATGACTCATAGCCTCCTCTGCATTTTAGTATAAAGTTCTCCAAGTATGTTTTTAAATTTGTTGGTAATGATTTTTGGAATTTTTAGCATGTTCTCTGCGCTATAAATCTGCCAATTTTGATTGTAGAGTAAAACTTGTCAGATAAAATTTATAGGAAATTTCTTGCTCTACAAGATTGTCTCGGCATATTTCGTGCTCAAATGGACTGGAAGGAGTTATATACCGCAAACTGATAAAAGAGCCGATTTTAAATGTTTTTTTTTTTTTTCAAGATAGCGGCGAAAGCACAGGGGGAAAGTGATGCAAACTTGGATTTTAACGTACCCTACCTGTCCTTATAACATATCAAAAATTTGAGGCATCCCCAATTTTTGCAAGGTGAAATTTCCCCGTTGATTGGAGTATAAGGGAGCTTCGTATTCATAGACATCACTTATTAGAGCGTTGCCTCATTTGAAAAACGATTTACTTATTGGGCATATATATTTGTCACTTTCAAATAAAATATAAAAAAATATCAAGTAGTTAAAAATTCAAAATTTTTAAAAATTTTCAAAGTGTTTGAATAAGGATATGTCAACAATATATGAATTCATATAAGGTTACTAGATATGTACCTTTACGAATAAGAGAACCCTTTAGGAAACCCTTAAGCGTTTGCTTATTGACTGACTATGAATAGCGTCAGTCCCTTAAGGGTTCCCTTAAGTATAAGTGGTGACTCTTAATACCGCCCTAAATCTTAATTTCAAAGTTTACAATTTGCTCAATACACTGCAGGTTAAAGCTTATTTCAAGGCACACTTTTTAAGTATACATACCTCTGTATTAGCCCAGGCAGAATAAGCCAAAATAGCTGAAATAGATGCAAAAAATCATATAGTCCCAAATGTTTCAGAAATGCATAGAGGAAGGTCCCCTGAACATCCTGCGAAAAGTCCCAAAGATTTGGAGCGCCGCCGGGGTCAGGAGAAGGGTTAAAAGGTCCCTTTTTTTAGTTTTCCGCATAAAACTCGAAAACTGTCAAATTTACGCAAAAACCATATAAGACAAAGTGAAAGAAGACAAAATTTGCTATCAAATGATATATAAAAATGTATACCTCTCCTTAATAGTTTTTGAGATATTAGCCCGCAAAATCAAAACTTTTTGAAAAAATCTTCATTATCGCATGTTTCTTACTAACATTTGTGTCGATTACTCGTACATTTTATCTAATCGTTAGTCTTATTAGATAGATAACACACATTGTGGATGTTTGCAAAATGGCTCTCCGAGCAAAACATCACAGATATACCAGACATTCCGGAATGGAAGGGTTTCATTCAGTTAACGTGTGCACCGATAAACTCTGATCAAAGTGCTGTAATACCACTTCCATTTATCAATTCACCTCCTAGTGATAACGACACGTTATATACTGCTCTCAGGTATGCTGCAAAAGATGCAGTTCAGCAAGGATGCATGACATGTTTCGTTACTATGGATCAGCCTCTGTACATAAAGGCTCGGGAAATCATAGCATCCTGTGCCACTGATCCTTTACTTAACAAAGTAGAGATGGTGCTCGGAGGTTTTCACATGCTCATGTCTTTTTTGGGGTGTATTGGTCAAACAATGGCCGGGAGTGGATTGAAGGGACTTACTATCCTGCGTTTTCGCTCCTAATTCAGTGGATAAAATGTTAAGTGGAAAGGCTTATAGCAGAGCCGTTAGAGGCCATTTACTTGTACAAACCACTTTAGCTAATATAGTCTTAGGAGGTGCCAGTATCACACCGGAGGAGATAGAGCAAGTTATCGATGTATTCCGATCCGAGGCAGATTGGACACCACAAAAAATAAAATCAAGTGCCTACCTTATCAACGTTCAAACAAAATTAAACAAAGCGCTTTTACATTTGAAAAACAATGGACCGACAGCAGCTTTATGGGTGCAATATTTCAATATGGTCACGTTAATGAAAAAATTCATCGATGCACAACGATCTGGGGATTGGGAAGGACATTTGTTCTGTGCCCAACAGATGATACCATATTTCCATGCCAGTGGCCATTTCCATTATGCAAAGTGTACTCAGCTCTATGTACAGGATATGCTGTCATTAACAGATCGCCATCCAGGTATTAAAAAAGAGTACATGGATTCTGGATACTTCAGCGTAAATAGAAGTGGGTCATGTTGGGCAGGAGTATGGTCAGACATGACGATAGAGCAGACGCTGATGTGCGACATGAAAAGCGAAGGAGGCCTTACACGAGGGAGAGGTTTAAGTGACACTGTACTTGCAAAGTGGATTGCAGGAGCCCGCACATCTACTTCGATCTGTTCGTCGCTAGAGCGGTTTGCTGATCTTCAATTCGAGAGTGGAGAGCAACACGTTGATTGTCGTGTTTCACGAATGAATAGAGACAAACAAGATAGAGGTAAGCTTGCTCAGTGGCTGGCCGACCACCCTCCTTTTCCTGTTAATGATTCTATCATGTCTCTTTCATCCGGTGTATAGTTGGAAACAGCACCATAAATTGTTATAAAGCAGCAGAAATCGGAGCTAACACAATGGCAACTTTCCACGGAACGAGCTTTGCAGACATTAAGCAATCCAAAAAGAATAAAGTGCTCCCTTTGGCCGCTATGAGCAGTACGATTAAGCTGAATAACGAAACAATAGCTAATAATTTTTCAGCGGACACTCATCAGTAAAAAAGGAGATCAGGATGTAGCTGAACTGTTAAAGTATGAGTTATCTCCATTTCCACTGACTCTTTTTACTGATGGTTTAATGCGGAAAAATAAAAAGTCTGCATTGTACGATGCATTTCCTTTGTGCGACAGTGATGTCGATCTTAAGGCCTGTTTTCCAGTAATTGATGGAGGCTTCCTCCTTCATCGGGTCAAGTGGAATATTGGCTCTAGATTTGCTTCCATTTGTGAGCAAAGACACTTATTTCGAAAGGGATACAGGTGAGTATTGCTAAAGGAGATGCTGATGGTGATATTGTTGAATGTGGTTTAAGGAAGGCTACTGATTCTCGGAGTGTAGTGATTGGCGCCACCAGATAGAAATGTGTTTTTCCTGAAACCTGGACGAGGAAAAGTGCAGGACAAGATGTACTGCACCGAACAGCTTCAACTACTTGCTTATAGTGGATCCATTCTGTTCATTCACAGTTTTACAGGATGTGATACCACATCCGCCATTTACAGCAAAAGCAAATCGACTATCCTCAAATGCTTCAAGCGATCTCCAAATGATATGAAAACGATTGCTAAAGTTTTCTACGACCCCAATTCAACACCAAAGGATGTATTTAAAGCTGGGGAGCGGATGTTCCTAGTTATATATCACGCCCCACCTGCTGAACATGATTTGGATAATCATCGATATATGTCATTCATAAGGTCAACAAGCAAGGCGAAAGCTAACCTATCGTTACTCCCACCAACCACATCAGCAGCACAACAGCATGCATTTAGAGTCTATTTTCAGGTACAACAATGGCTTGGTAACCACTCACTTATCCCCGAACATTGGGGTTGGTGTCAAGATGAAGACGGATTACTATGCCCCGTGAAAACAAGTGCACCAATAGCTCCAGATAATGTGTTAAACTCCATATTTTGCAGTTGTGGCACCGGATGTGGTTCAAGGTGTGGATGTCGCAAAAGTGGAATTTATTGTTCGCCTATCTGTGGTTCATGCCACGGATCGTGTAAGAACAGTGCACCATCACAAAATGATGACATTTATGATGACGACTAATTTTGTCCGCGGCTGACCTAATAGTCGTTACATTTTTTATAGACCCGAATTACAAAACGGCGAATTCCCATACAAATTTTAAATCACCTAATAAATTCATATAACCCTACCGCTCGTCCAGCGATTGTTAAATGAGCATGTTAACTCGTATTCTCGTTGGAAATATTGTGTTCCACATACTTCACATAAATTTTGATCTTTAAAATAATATTCTGACACGTGAGGGGTAATATTTTTACAGTGAACACGTGGTAGAAGAGTTTTTTTTTTAAATTGATGATTTTCACTTATCAATATCTCGGAAACGGTTAAAGATAGATATAAAGTGCGTTATACTATTTTATAGGGAATTTTGTCTTCTTTCACTTTGTCTCATATAATTTTTGCATACAATTGATAGTTTTGAAGTTTTAAGCAAAAAACCAAAAAAAAAGGACCTTTTAACCCTCCTCCTGACCCCGGCGGCGCTCGAAATCGTTGGGACTTTTTACAGGTTATTCATGGGACCCGCTCCTATGCATTCCTGAAAGAATTAGAACTATATGATTTTTTGCAGCTATTTTCCTTATTCTGCCTGGGCTATATTGCTTCGAATTCAAGTCAAATTTGGTCTTATCATATATGTAACCCAAATAAGATTATGTTTTAATCCAAAATTTTTGACCGTGTAGTCCTTGCTTTCAACACTCTTATGTTAAAAAAAACCTTCGCTGAAATAGCAATTTCAATATTTTGCAAACCCCACTCGACCGTGGACACTGCAATTAAGAATGACATCGGCTACATGTCTGCAGAGACGAGTATATTATTTTTGTTGCATATTATTGCAATGCAAATGATTGCATCGTCTTTACGCCCGCCATTAAAATGGAACAAAGCGTATGATTGTACAAAGTCGGAGTAAATAATAATAATATCCATCAGTCCGAGTATCTTTATGCGTACAGTCAGGGCCGTCGCAAGAAGTCGCGTGGCCGGTGAAATAAACATTTCCGGGGCCTTTTTGAAAATACAAATTTAGAGATTTGAAAGAAATATGTACATACATACGTATGATTTAACTTAGTGTAAATAATTTTTTTGGTTCGCTCAAAAAGTTTGATCGCGCTAATTATGCGATTGATGATCAGTTTCAACATTTTTGAATATTGATGCTGAAACTCGAAGGATTGCACCTAACCAGAAGCAAAACACGATTTTTCATAGGTATAATTCCGGAAATTAAAATTAAATTTTCTTAATTCAGACCTACAAAGAATAAGTAATTTATACTAATCAAAAACTCTTGTTCCTTACTATAATTAATTTTTTCTTTTTGCAAATATATATTTCAAATGCAACTTGCATTCTTCTTCAGTGCGAATGTACATTATATTTTATAAGCAATAGATAAGAATTGTGCACAGTCATTAATGCTGTGCACAATTCTTATCTTATGCTTCTTGTAAATGTATTTTTGGATTGGTCTAAATAAACGCGTTCCAGACGGACAAAATCGATTTCATAAGGGTTTTTTGAAAAAAATATTTTCTAAAAAACCCTAAAAATAAGCCTTTTTTCATGCCAAACACGTTTAACTCTTGCATGATATAAGCCTCGATTCTAAACTGAAAAGTTCCGGGGCAGCTATAGGCGGATTTTCTGATAAATTCTTGAAGTTTGGCATTCAATTTGAAATTTACTAGCAACTAGCACATTCGAAATGCGAAATGTATGTTCAATTAATTCTTGCACTTGGATTTTTCCGCTTTTACACCGAATCACTATCATTTTTTTCCTGTGGATTTTAAAAATTTAGCTGCGAAGCAATCAGTGAAATTTTGCCGACTGATATCATTTTTTTGGTCTTGAACGAGATTAAATGAGTTATCATTAAAAATTTTTTAATGATTTTTGTTCTGTTAAAGTTTTTGGTTTTTTTTTCTGAACGAAAACTTACTGCTGTGGCATCCAGTCCCGGGTCTACTTAAACTAAGCTGGCATTGTGTAAGACGATTGCGATTTTTTTAGGTCTCGTTTTACGCTAAATGTGGCTTTGTATTGTCCATGTACATCTATGAACGATGATAGGCTGCCAAGAAGAGTGCTCGAATATGCTGTGCGGACGCGAACTCTTTTTTCAGTCGACTCGCGATAATTACAAATTCGATCAATTGAATTGCTTGATAATTTGAAGTTCTCATCCAAAATTCTCGTTAAATTGGAAAAAAATGTAGAAAACTCTACACTGCGCACAAATGCTTAGGTTCACACATATTTCCTTCCACGGTAAATAAAAAGCTTACCGGTTCAAGAAATTGTATTTTCGAAACTATTAAATATCACAAATAAAATGGATTGAGTGAGTCCTCACAGGACATTTTCCTTAAATTACAGTAATTGATTTCATTCAAAGAGTCGATTTCCACTGCGACAATTGCTTAGGTTCAGGGACGATTTTACCGTTTTACTTAATGTTTTCGCTGAAAAATATTTCAGAAAATTGTCAAGCAGGAGAAATACAAAAAACAAGAGCATTTTTTTTTTATGTAATAGTGTGTATTTCCGCCATTTTTATTTATAATTTTATAAAGCCTTCAAGGTAGGGAATTGTGTAAAGAATGCAGCACGGATAGCGGTATTTTAGACCCAGCTGTCTTAATTCCATGAATTAACTCTTCTTTAGGGTTGTACTGTTTACCACTACTGTATACCTCCCGAACAAGCCACCTCCAAATGTTTTCTAATGTGTTAATGCCAGGGGAGTTGGGCGCCCAGTCGAACAAAATCACATTTTTCTCCACAATAATTGGAGAAGATAATAATATGAATTGGGACAAGATCATGCTGCAATATCCAAGGATTGCCTCCGTACATGACATTTATCTTATGGATTTCCTCATCTAAGAGCTGTTTATAAGATGAACCCGTTTGGCGACCTCGAAGGATTACCGCAGGTCGATAGTTCCATGATGTAATATGGCTCCCCATATCATAATGGAACCTATTCAGGAGTGATGGCGTGACAGGTCGATATGTTCCTTCCTAATATCATGATAATAGTAGGAGAACCCATCTGGACCGTCCACACAAAACCGTTTTTCATCCGTAAATATTACCTGCCTCCATTGTGATGTCCAGGTCATGAAACTTGAGGCAATTCCAGGCGCTGTAGGCGATGTTGCGGGGTTAAGGCTTTTTTCTTTAACCGTAAACTCATTGGGTGGTCCTTACACTTGCTGATAACACCAAAATCTCCTCAAGCTTACGCGCAGTAAGGGGCGAATTCGAGGCTTCTCTTAAGAAATGTCGCCTTAATGCACCGGAAATCGTTTTTTTTTTACCTCCTGCGTATGGTCGGCAATAATTTTCACTATCTCGTATAAAATTATTAACAACGTTCGAGCTCCGCTGAATCCATATTGCAATTTTTCGGTTTGAATATCCTTCTTGGTTTAGTATGGAAATTGTCGCCTTTTCCTCGGCAAAAAATTGATTTCCTTTTGACATTGTCCACTATACGACTCACACACGAAAAAAATGTTTCCACAAACACTTCTCACCAGGACGAGATAACTCTTTAAAGTAAGTGAACCTATACAATTGTCGCAGTGGAAATTGCGATTTTCATTTTAAAAAATTCCGTTAGCTATGCGAGTTGTTTGATAGAATTGCAATATTTACTAAAATAACCGTTAATTGAGAGAGCATTATTTAAAAATTATTTCCGATCAGAGTACATAGAAATTATATGATTTTAAACCAAAATATCCATGAACCTAAGCATTTGTCGCGCAGTGTATATTTATGTACTCTCGATAAATTAAAAACGGAAATGATTTTTCATTGCTTTATAATTTGAAATACGTTAACTCCAGTGCTCGGTAAATTGAATTCAAATTGCATTCAACGTTCTATAAATTGAAGTAAATTTTGATAAATTGAAATTTATAAATTGCTCAAGTCTGAATTCAGAAGGAAAGCACTAAAATTTTTACCGGTGCATGATGTGGGCACTGAAAGTAAGGTTTCTTCCCGGAAATCAAATTTATTGAATGATTTGAATTTAGTTTCCCGCGAGCTACTTGAAGAGTGAGTTCAAATAAGCGAATATGGTTTCACATGTCGATCGAGAAAAAAAAGCAGACAGCGGCTAAATTTGGAATCCTGCCCTCCACACTCTCAAACATATTGAACAATAAAAAAATACGTTGGAGTTGTGGCGGGCACAGGAAGGAAAAGCGTTCGTCCAGGTGAGTTCATCGCTCTTCTTTTCTCCATCTTTACGGTTTTGCGTTGCTCTGCAGGTCACGGAACACTATAACAGCTCCCTTATTTCCTGAAACTATTCGAGATAAATTTGTTCTTGATCCTTTTTAGGTGAATTTCCTCATCTAGAGGATTGCCTAAATATATTCTATTCTTTACTCTGGTATATTAATATCTTACTTCGCTAAGCCGCTCTCAACATATTTGTAAAAAACTTTCGATAATTAAAAACCTCGATAAATTGAATGAAAATAGTTGTCCCTTGAATTTCAAATTATCGAGAGTCGACTGAGTTGAAATAGACATACTTCTGGCTTAAGTCTGGTGTGACCTCTTTTAAGTTTGACTCAAACGCTTTACTCTGTTTGTTTTTGTTTGCGGAGTATTATTTTTTATAATACCTCGAAATAACATAGCTGCGTTTTAGTTACATGGAAAGTTAATCTTTTTTATCGCGGTATCCGTCGTCCGTCTCCCCCCTTAGCAACGGCCCTGCGTACACTCTATAAAGTCTAGTCCCATCCGAGATACATATTTTACTTTCATATATATGTATTTATGTATAAATATAAAATGCCGCCATGCGATTTCGTTCCATTCCCTCTATATGCTCATAAGCTTGAACATACAGCACTCGCCATTATGAGAGCACATATACAAATATGACAACAAATTAAACACTTGACCGATGGTCAAATATGAAACCTGTACTGCGTTCATCATTCCTACATTTATATAGAGATACGACTATCTATGGCATTTATGAAGACAGAACATTCATATGATATGATAGCATGTCAAATTATATCCATATAGGAGTACATATGCATATGTAATGTTGAGTATCGATGTCATTGCATTTCATTGCCTGATCGAACTGACCATAGAGCCGAGGTTCTTGTTATGGTCTGACTGGACTGAACTGACAGACAAATATGCGTTGGAGGATAGTCAGACAAGTCAGTTCTATTATGCAACATATTGCATTGTGGTGGACAAATGGCAAGTAGGTGCACGCCACATATTGAATATGCCCGCCACGAAGATTTATGAACCTAAAGATTTGATGTGTATTTGGAAAGATGAATCCGAGCCCACACACTCAGGAAATTTGTTTACAAGATGACATTGTAATGAAACTGAAAATTGACTCGTAATTCTCCTTAGGGTAGTTGGCAAACTTATATGGCATTATGTCGGTTGTAATGTGGGTGGCTTGGTCTAATGTGATTTCCTTGAGTCATACTGCAATGTTGTAGGTTGAATTTGAAAATATCTATGTATTTTTATTTAATTAGTTTAGATATAAGAATATATTCATAATTAACGTTTTGACAGATAAAAAAAGGCTGCACCCACAGACCATAAAATGGTTTACTGACGGCTCTAAAACAACCGAAGGTTCAGGAACAGGGGTGGTTGGCCCAGCGCATAGGATATCTATACCTATGGGGCACCACACTACAGTATTCCAGGCAGAGGTTCACGCAATAGCAACCTGCGCTGATCTCTGTTTACGTGCTAACTATGTTAACAAAAGAAAAGCAATCTTCTCAGACAGCCAAGCGGCTATTAAGACACTCACTAAGCACACCATCACGTCAAGACTCGTTCAGTGCTGCCTGAATGATCTGAACAAACTAGGAGCAAATAACAAATTAACACTCTTCTGGGTCCCAGGTCATACAGGCATCACAGGAAACGCACAGGCGGATGAGCTGGCACGCTTGGCCGCAGCTACCCACTTCTACGGACCAGAACCCTTTTGTAGCATATCTACATGTATAGTAAAAAGATTAATCAAAGACCAGTAACGACTTAAGGCTTCTGAGCACTGGGACAAACTACCCGGCTCCGGCAATCCAAAATGTTCCTAGCAGGATACTCCCATAAAAGAGCGGCTGAGTTGCTCCAGCTAAGCAGAAATAAAGTACGCACCATATGTGGGATTCTCACAGGCCACTCCTGCCTGAGATCACATCTGCGCACAATGAGGCTCTTGCAGGATGCGAGCTGTTGATTCTGCGAAGAAGATGACGAGACCTCATTCCACGTCCTCTGCGAATGTGATGCTCTGGCCCGACGCCGATGGATACAATTCCGAGTGGCCTATCCAGACACGGACGACATAGCTTCTATGTCAATTAGCAACCTCGATTCATTTCTTAACACGATCAACCTTGATCGTCAGGCATAGTCCTGCCCACATGCGACTAGGGCGATAGTATAATAAGCCCAGTGCTTCAGTGCTGCGAACCCTCCTTCGGGTTCAGGCCCGTACAATCTAATCTAATCTAATCAGCCAAGTTATAATCGCGATACATACAATTAAAAAACTGACGCGACTATGCAGCATTCAACCCAGACCGTAAATATGTCAGGAATTTACAGGTTCATATAATATTTCATATACAGGGTGTCCGGAAACTACCGCAAAAACGCACCGAATTGTGTTTCCTCATGTGATTTCCAGCAAAAAAAAAAGATTTTTGAAAAAATCATTATCTTGTACGACTTAGACCTCAATATCTCCAAAGCTAGACTAGCTAGAATAGCGAAATAAGTTGATTATTACAGCCAACAGAAAAACTAAAACTAACCGCACTAAAATCGGATAAGAGGTTTGGTTGTTACAGAGCTTCAAAGTCAAATTTTCGTGGTTTAACCCAAAAACAATTTTTTTCCATCTCAATTTTCTATAATATTTGTAGCGGGACAGGGTCAAAGTTACTGGAAACCCCAAAATGTTAGTTTTTTTTCTTCTTTGACTTCTAACTCAGAAACTGTACATTTCAGCGAAAAACTGTCCTTGAATATGTTAGAGAAATGCGAACATGGTTGTGCGTCGAACGAGATATTACTACAATTAGGGCCATTTTTTCGTACATTTTATAGGCTGGTTAGTCTTATTGCCTAGAGAAGACACAAACAATATTTAGAAAGCTTTTCCATTCTACTGAATGACATTTTTGTTTATTTTGCATAGTTATGTTATCTTTTGCTTATTTACGCTGTTGCATGAAACCGTGCAATGATTTTTTTAATCTAAGATGATGGTGTAACCATCAAAATATGGCAGAACTAAGCAAAATAAACAAAAATTTCATTCAATAAAATGGAAAAGCTTTCTAAATAGGGTGTGTGTCTTCTCTAGACGATAAGACTAACCAGCCTATAAAATGTACGAAAAAATGGCCCTTAATGATTCAAATTCGTCATTTTTAGCATACATATTGTGAAATAATTATGAGATTGAACGGGATTAAATTTTTAGTCGTAAAAGTTGGAAAATTTCTTATTTTTTATGTATTTCGGCGCGCTGAACACGAGTCCGACTCAAAACAGGCTCAGGATGGCAGATAAAAGGCCTATCAGTTGTAGCGATACCAATTAATCCATTTCGAAGAGTTATGTGGTGATCGACGTCAATCATATTCATAGACAGCTTTTCACAGAGCTATACGTCAAAAAAGCCAGTTTTTTTTTCGCGATTTTAACCCTGTGCAGTTGGGAAGCTTCGGATTTGCAATTTTCACTCTGTTTTACAACGAAATTTACTTGGGATACTTCGGACTCGTGCTCTTCTTCTTCCCTGTACCGTTACACCTTGTGGGACATGGTACGTTAACTCAGCCGTTTATAGGCTACTTCGAGTCAACGTTACATTGCATATAATTTCGGAGTGTATATAATGTTGGAAGTACTATATATTTCCTATCCGCATATGTACGGACATTTTTGGACCACGCCGAGATTCGATCTCCGGACCTCTAGATTAGGATTCGTGCTCAGTCCAAAAAAACTTTATACCACATTTTGCAATCTTAAATCGCCTAATGAATAGACCAATGCTGTTTTATATATATTTTTTGCGAACAACAAAAAGTCAAGTTCCGGCATAAATATTTCAACAACCCGTTCGAGAGATTGAATCTGTTTATTATTTGCTTTGAACTTTGACTGCAGTGTATATTTTTTTCTTTTTTAGGTTTACGAGCTGGAACGAAGATTTAAACAACAACGATATTTATCAGCGCCCGAACGAGAACATTTAGCAAGTTTAATACACCTTACACCAACACAAGTAAGTTTTATCTCATTTTCATTAATCAGTTGACCCTAAACTTTCACATTGCACTCGGGTATCCAGAGCACAGGTTCGGGGTTAGTTATTTGGGAACTGCATTTCTAATGGAGATCCTCAATTTAATGAAATTTTAATGAAATCTAGATATCGAAGTGGTCACACAATTTAATTTGTGGTTGACAGTTATAGCAAACACGGCAGCCATCTTCTTCCAGTCCTCAGTGGCGGATTGACTTATGTATTAGCCGCCAGTAGGCTATATACATCATGCCGCCCCTATATCCGAGCTTTGTATGAGCTTCGAGCTTTTCATTTAGTAGACTCTAAGTGTTCTTTAAACTTTATTATAGTGCAAAATTCATTGTAACGGGGTAGAGGTAAAATTTGTGGTCTATCTGAAGTTTTTTTTTATTTTTTGTAGTATGACAGTTAAATCTTTCAACATCTTTCTTAATTTGGTGAGCATATTATAATAAAAGGTGTTTCCAAAGATTTCCGTGAAATTTTACTCATTACAACTCCATCTGTATTGACAACAATTAATCCTACTTTCCCTCATTTTTTTATTGTAGCCTGAAGTTAAAGGGATAAGCAACATGATTTGATTTGATTTTAATTCTTTCTATTATCCTGCTACAGGGTTTTTTTTTGTGAAAATTATAGTGAGAAATTAAGACTTTTCATCTAAATTTTTATCTTTATAAAACTTCACCGTTTATTTCTTTCTTTGACTTCAAATAGTACAAATCATCAAAGGCGTATTTCTAAAAGTTTTCGAAAGACCTCAAAATTGAACTCTCTCCGAAAATACTGACAAAAATTGTATAACGGTACTTTGGGAACTGGTAAATTTGCAAAGTTGAGAAAACTTGTTTCAGTATATCTAAATCTCACAAAAACAACTCTGTTGTAAAAAGTTTCCGCCAAAAAAAAAGTTGTCAGCCGCAAAAAGGATTGATATAATACAATCCCGCCAAAAACTCGCAAGGATATGCATTCAAAAGGGATTGAATTAGTTTATAGTTTCCACCAAACAAGCGTGGTGCGGTACGCGTCCAAATTTGTCAAATAATTTCCGCCGCGGTAGACCACGCTGAATTTGCCAATTCGTGTGGAGTGAGTGTTGTGTGTACCGCGTACCGCACCCGTGCTGGTATGGTGGAAGTTAATTTCTTTCAACGCTTATTATTGGCGGGGAGCTTGACGAGGGTGCTATATGCTGCTATGTTTTTTTCTTGATCAGTTTTAATCTCGAATCTTATCCAGCCTTGTAAATAAAATGTCTTACAAACTTTTTTGCTTTCCTTCGTATAGATGACTTTTTTATACAATGAAGTTCTTTCGTAATTTTCTTCTGATTGGTTTTATTCTGCAATTTCCCCTACCCGTTAAACAGCATTGCAGGAAATTAGCTTCTACCAAACCAGCGCGGGTGCGGTACGCGGTACACACAACACAGACTCCGCACGAATTGGCAAATTCAGCGTTGTCTACCGCGGCGGAAATTATTTAACAAATTCTGACGCGTACCGCACCACGCTGGTTTGGTGGAAACTATAAACTAATTCAATCACTTTTGAATGCATATCCTTGCGAGTTTTTGGGGGGATTGTATTATATCAATCCTTTTTGCGGCTGACAACTTTTTTTTTGCGGAAACTTTTTACAACAGAGTTGTTTTTGTGAGATATCGATTCTTTTCTGCAGTTTTCAATATTCACTGCCCTATTGTCACAACTTTGTTTGAGAACATAATAACAATAACAACCCTCTTGGTAACCTTTGTGCCCTTGATAACCTTAGCCTCCTTCGTAACCTGAGTTGTGTGTGTTTTGTGAACCTCTATACCGTTTTCTGGAAGCTTTAGGCTCATCGGGATGTTATTTGTTCATCCAATATTATAGTAATATGTACGTACTCGTATAAAAGACGAATAAAAACTGGAACTGTGACCCCTTGCCGCCGCTCTCGCAGACGCTTTACAACTGAAAACTTTAGAGAACATATACAAGGGATTGTTCGAAACAGTCCTGCCAAATCACAAAACTTTACGATTCTTTTCTTGGCATTTTTTGGGCCTATCCCCGATTTTTGCAAAATGCTTCCTTTAAAACATATGAAAAGATTTAAGCGAGGAACTCTATGCGTTTTTTCACATTTTCCGCTGTGTCTTTTTTTCTACTCCACGAATCGGAGCAAACGATAGCCTATGCACACCTTCACGACAGACTCTATCAATGGGAAAAGATACCAAATCCCGAGATGCTCTCTGCAAGGCTGTAGCCCTGTCAATGAACAACAAGAACAACGTGAACAAGAATTTTGAAAAAATGCGATTTTCAAACTTTTATATCTCCGGTGTTTTTCATCGTATCTTCTTGAAATTTTCTACACTTCGTAAAACGGCGCGAGTGACAACCTATACCGAATTTGAACACTCAGGACAAACCAGGGTCGGAGATAGAGAGGTCCGAAAACCCGTACGTGTGCCGTCGTGTAAACATAGTCTTAGTCGCTTTTCACTTTTGATATGTCCAAATTTCTTCTTTTTTCTTTGGCGGGCGGGACGCTCCCGCGTCCCTAGATATTGGTGGAACTCGAATCAGTATTAAAAAGTTATCAATATAACAAAAAATGCATTTCCTTTCCCTCATGCATACAGCTTTGCCCTTTTTGTACCTGAAAATCTCCTTGAAACTCGACAGTTTAAATTTCAGTATGATCATTTTTTGTTTTATTTATCGAATCCGATTCTTCTGCTGTATTCGGCATTCGAAAAAAATTAGAATTTGTTTTATAAATAATAAAAAACTTAAAATTTAGAAAATGAGTGAATTTTGTGGAACTGAAAAAAAACAGAACATTCCTTGAAACAACAAGCTTCTGTGTCTGCTGTCTATTGCTTATTTAACCTCAAGAAATTAGCTCCGAATATGCTGCCCCCTTAAAATCTGCCGCCCTAGGCTCCAGCCTACTGTTAAATCCGCGACTGATGGTCCTGCATGATGTTTTGCCCCTGATCTGTCCTATTTAGTCAGATTCCATTTGTTGATCGGTGACTAAGAGATCATGGCCTGTGTCAATCTTATTCTTGTTTGAAGTCGTTAGTGGTCCACTGCGTGGTCTGTTGTTGGGTTTTATTCAGCTACGTTTGAACTCGCTCATCTAGAAACTTAGCTCTGGAGCTGTCATTGACTATATGCAAAATATCATGTATCTTCGTCGTGGTTTTCCCATTCATCCAGTCTTTAATTATACTGGACAAAATAATATTTTTTTATTCCGGTGAAAGTGGCTGACTTGCTTAAAAAAAGCGCTTCCAATCGCCTTATAATCCTCAAGTAAAATTCAAAAATTGTTCTTTGTCGTATTTGATTCTGACCGTCGCCAACTGCATCACAACTCAAATCCAGCTCTCGTAGAAACGTTGCAATCTATACACACTGTAGTCGATAGTCGTTGACTTCATAGCTTATAATATTTTTATGAAAAAAGTAATTACAAAGCTATTAAATTCAATTTTTTTACATTTATATCACGCCATTTTGAAAGGACGCTTTGAAGGCAACCGAATCTCTATGAGATAAAAGAGATTCAATCAACCTTTGCTTTAAAAACTATTCTCACTGATTTACTTAAATTACAAATATTTCTAATAGTCATGACATGAATCCTTAATGAACAAGAGCCCTGCAACTGGAATGAAAGCAATGTTTATTTGATTGGAAAAATTATATTTCGTTGTGGAAAGTCGTTGATTTCAACTGGAAATGCTATATATCGACCACCTCATCAGATTATGATCTATTTATTATTTATTTATTTTCATTGTCGATATGACTAACAAAAAATTTAATATAGTAGTTTGACCGATCCTTTTCATTTGCAAATCGTCGCTTCTGCAGATGGCCAATACAAATCCCATTATAAAAAAAAAATGAAGCCCAACTTTTTTCTTTTCGCGAAACTTGATTGAAAGTATGGGTCTGCCATAATTTCGGGAAAAAAAAATATTATTCTTTCTATGAGATTTCGACATACATTTAGTATGTGTATTATATTGTATTTGGGCCCTATATATGTACTCGTTCGACTCAGACCCTTTATTTTCACGACAGCGATTAATAAAAACAGCAGATGTTGAAGTGCATGAAAGATCCACTTGAAATCATTTGTTTTGGCACATTATGCTATTTCCAATTTTCAAGCACTTACATTCATATATTGCTTCCATAATGTTTTGGTGTCTCGGTCTTTTTGCATTATATATGCTGGGCTGGATGATTGATATATTTAGGAACGTCGAGTTTTAAGAGGACGCGTGGAATATAAAAATTTCAGTATTTAGTTTAGGTATATGGTACTTAATTTATATGAAATAGATGTGTAAGTGTGCTTTCAGTATGACCTTTCCAGAGACCGGATTACATTCTAATTAGCTTTGGCTTTGCTGTCACAAATAATAATCGGAATGCTTCATTCGGATCAAAATTTTGATCTTTGTAATTTGGTGTAAAATACATCTAGGTAGTCAAAAAGTTGCCATACACTACCTATTGAGTTTGTTGTCAATTTATTATGTGACGATTTTTTTTTAAACATCCCGTGGATTCTATATTTCTGTTAGCGCGCTATTAGTTCGGACAAGTTTGAGGACGTTTTAGATTGGAAAACCTAATAATTTAACCTTCCGGCGGGCGCAATCCTAACATGATCAGGCGCAATGCTTCTGAAAGATTAATTGCAGAAAAATTTATAAAACTTTCTCTGTATATTTTACACTCGAATTGTCTTTTTGAAACACGAAATTGTAGAAACAAAAACTAGCTCTAAAAATTGTTGTACCCTTCACATTTTCAATTTTCTCAGAATATTCCGATTTATATCGCTTCAATATTTCAAAAATCTCCAACAACTCGACAGCATCAAAAATGTGAGCTTCTTTTACTAAAAACGCACTATTGAACGATTTCCTTAGTCTAAATGTTCAACACCACGTTATTATGCAATGTGACGAGTATAAAAAGTGAACATTTTCATAGAAGCGAGAAAATAACACAATGGGAGAATTCACATTGTAAGACAAAACCGGACGGGTAAACTTGCAAGACAAGAACCATCGTTCTTACAATCTGAATTGCACAATGCTTGTCTGCTGGCCACTACAAAAGCTCTCGCCGTCCGTTTATTAGCACAAACAAACACCCGGCGAGAGCTTTTGTAGCGGCCAGCAGACTAGCATTGTGCAATTCAGATTGTAAGAACGATGGTTCTTGTCTTGCAAGTTTACCCGTCCGGTTTTGTCTTACAATGTGAATTCAGCCAATCGGGCGCAAAAATAGTCATCTGAAGGACTGATAGCTCTTATTCAGTACCTTGGCTGAATTCAAATTGTAAGAAAACGACCGGACGGGTAAACTTGGACGACAAGAACCATCGTATGATCATTTCACACTATCCGATCAAAACACGGACCGGCGAACAATAACCACACAGCAAGTATGTATAAATGTTGCCATGCACGCTCCAAAGTTAGTGTACAATGAAGTGACGAGTCGACAAGATTAAAATGCAAGTAAAACACGCGCTAATTGTCTTTGCAGAACGCCTGAACTATTGGTAGGTGCAATCGTATTATCGATCATACGAAAGATCTTACGAAAGAAAAACAATCGTGTCACGTTTTTTTTCTTTCGTAAGACGCGTTCTTACAATGTGAAATGGACAATGCTTGTCTGCTGGCCACTACAAAAGCTCTCTTGTCTTGCAAGTTTACCCGTCGGGTTTCGTCTTACAATCTGAAATCAGCCATTGGCTGGTTAGTCTTATAGCATAGAGAAGACACACACAATATATTGAAAGCTTTTCCATTGTATTGAATGGCATTTTTATTTATTTTGCATAGCTACGCCATATTTTGCTTGCTTACCCCATCATCTTAGATTGAAAAAAAAACATTGGGCACTTTCATCAGCGTAAATAAGCAAAAGATAACATAACTATGCAAAATTGACAAAAAATTAATTCAATATAATGGAAAATCTTTCTGAAAATTGTGTGCGTCTTCTCTATGCGATAAGACTAACCATTCTATAAGAGTTTTGAGAGAATGACCCTTAGTCTGTTAGATGCATTGCGCCCACCCGAAGGTTAAATTAGACAGTGGCGGCTCGTGCCTATGAAAATAGATGAGGCGAAAAAACACATTGGAAGAGGGTTGTTACGTCGATAGAGAATCATTTTACAATTACAACTTTATTCAACGCATCATAACATTGGCGTAACCAGATGCGCATCCCGCCTCTCCGGGAAGGTAGCGGAATTTAACTTTATTCCATCTGAAAGGGATTTTAGTGGCAAATGGTATACAATTTTGCTCTTCCTAGTTAGGGACCTTGTAAGGAACGAGTCTCATATGTATTTCCCTGTCTTTCAAGTTATTTTATCAAGATTAATTTTGGAGCTGAATCATACCAGCATGAAATTTAACCACTATTAATATTTTGTTAAATTTGGTTGGAGGAAATCAAAAAAAGATTTATAGATTTTGCTCTGAAGAAAAACAGTGACAGACGACACAAACTGATCTCTTGGTCTATTTCTTTTAAATCGCAAGTGGAACATTCAATCCGAGGGACAAAAATAGCACTGAACATAGACGAGCTAAAAAGCTGAAATTGGAGGCTAGACTGCCCTTTCTTAAAAGTTGGCTCTAAAATTTGCCTGACAATATTTTCGCGACCGACAATTTCAACTCCTAAGAAAATCTGACCGAAATCTCATGCATCATAATATCCCATTTTAAATATTTGGCGTTTTGGCATAAATTAAAAATCATTCAAAATTAATTTGAAAAGTTTGGGCGTCAAAATATTAAAATGAAATAATAAACAGTTACAAAAATCATACAACTATCGAGCCTTTTTAAAATCATATGCAAGAAGAGACATCATCTAATATTTTCCTTTTTCTATTTCAACCAAAATACATAAAATAGAAAACCCAAACTATGCACAGTAAGTTCTTATCTCAACTTCATTTTGCAGAGCAACATTTCAAGCGAGAACAAATCGTCGCACTGTTTCGTTTCAGATACACACGCTGAGGCGATTTCTGTTTCGCCTCACTGGCATCTTTTTTCCCGTACATTCTCCCATAGAGAATCGGGTGAATGTATTGATACGTGTTGAGTTTTTGTTCGGGATTATGCGGCGGAAAAATTATCGCCTCACATGTATGAATTGGTGTACAAAAAATATTTTAGGGACTTTTTGATTGTGTAAAGGAACTTGTAAGTGAGTTTAAAGATATATTTAGGGTTTTTTATCATATTTTATGAATTATGTTTTGTGATAAATTAAAATGTATAACTCGACGAAAATGAAGGTGAGGCGCCGCCTCAGTTGCCGCATCGGAGGAGCCGCCACTGAATTAGATATACTGATATTTATAGTGCTTTCACAACCTCTGAGCGGCGGTTATAGAGCACTCCAATATTTTATTTGAATTGACAAATTTTTATTACAGAATTCAGTAATTTAAAGTCAACAATGCAAAATGCATCAGAGTGACTTTTTTGTGGCTATGGTAGCAAAATTCAAAAATCTACGACTATACATCTAAGCTCTACGAATTGTCTACCTTTATGGACAGTTCAGATCATAAGATGTTTTATTGTAATCGATCGTCAGATAAATCTGACAGTGAATTGGATAGTGCATATGGGGATTCTAACGCCGGCCCCAGACTGATCTGGATTTGCCAAACCGCATGGTACAAAGATCTTCTTCATCTGTGCATACATAATTTGTCTTTTTTTAATAATATATAAATCATTATACCATGGGTGCGTAATAGTTAATAATGCATGATGTGATGATGGCCGGCGTGACGGCAGCATAAGTAATGTCGAACGACTCACCAGTAAGGGGTCCCATTTATCTAACCGCGCCGCCATACTAAGAATAGCCATTGCTTATGGCAATCGAGTGGTCTGAGATACCACGCCGCCGCCGCCGTTTGGAGTATTCAACATCCAATCAATTTATTTAATTCCATGTTCCACTTAATTTAATGCTTCAAATATGACACAACATCCGATTGAATCAGTGGTGGCTGTCGACTTGAGGACTTTTGTTGGGCACTTGCAGAAAAATATGGACACACGTCTATAGGTACTATATGGTGCATAAAACACAAATATGCAGATATGCTTTGCCTAACCGTAACGGCCGACATAAGGATGGCCGAAATCATTTATTTCAATGAGGACTTCCAGTCTGTTGAGCTGGATTCGTCATACATCATGTTTATTTATGTACACACTTGATTGACATCGAAAATATCTCTTAACATTCACCTGACATCGCTTTTATGTTAATCGTTGTGTGCAATTGGAAAAAGTCTAAAATCGAATGTCGTCTAGGTAAATGTGATGAATGATGATCAAATTAGAGTTTTATTTCGAAAACAGTGCCGCGTATGTCGGCATTTTTTAAAAGATTTTTTTTTTACTCGAAAAAGCACAATTTATGTGCTCAAAATTATTTTTTTATTGGTAAAAAAAAGATTTACGAAATTGATGTATGTATATTTGAATGATTTCTCTCC
The DNA here is from genome assembly GCA_949715475.1 of Microchrysa polita. Lineage (NCBI taxonomy): Eukaryota > Metazoa > Arthropoda > Insecta > Diptera > Stratiomyidae > Microchrysa > Microchrysa polita. The sequence continues at coordinate 23,435,500 of OX454417.1, forward strand.
CAGAACAAGAGGTGAAGAAGATGGTTACGAGGGTAAATGATTTTCCACTGCCAAATGCATTTATAGACATATTTATGTCTATCTGAAGCAAATTCACACTTGACTCACGACGTGACTGTAATTTGCTCACGTCGAGGAGTATTTGAATGATACTTGACAATTTGTCAAGTGAATGGATTCGATGCGCCATACTTAGGTATTCACACATGCATGCCTATAACTGACAATGTTTATTTTAATAAATTTGATGATTTAAAACTTAAATGACATTATACGTGTCCCGAAACTCAACGTCAAGTCGGGAACGCGGATAATACAATCAGAATAGGTAGGTATCCCAATTCAGTGTTCCAAATAGAAAAAAGAGTAAAGGTACATTTTCCTCTACACGGCCCCAGCGGCTCTAGCGACAGCGACTCGCTCATTCCATATAAAAGCTCGTTTTTCTCTCATTTTAAAAACGAGTTTTTATATGGACTGAGCGAGTCGCTGTCGTGCAGTCGTGTCGAGGAAAATGTACCTTCAGAATAAGAGAAATATGAGTTTTTATATGGAATGAGCGAGTCGCTGTCGCTAGAGCCGCTGGGATCGTGTCGAGGAAAATGTACCTTAAGGCTGTTTTTTTTTATTGTGGAATCAGTGTAGGGTCTATCGAGTTTAAAACCCATTTTGCTAGAAAAAATGTGAATCGAAAAGGTCCCAAAAAGGCCAAAAAGAACACTTGATTGGAGGTGGGTGCGTCGACGTCGATTACAGTATATACCTATCCGGTGCTGTTTTCTGTTTTAAGGACCTGAAATCGATTAAATCGCGCTTTTGTCAAACAAAATTGGTCTTCTCATCACCGAACATCAAAATTATGCATTAAAATACGATTTACTCTCTTGTGGATCCTTGAAACTGGAAACAAATCCCGGATACAGTATGTACTCGACGTCCCCTTTGATATGACATCCCGCAATGCCCACCTTCGATCAAGGATTATGTAGTGTCCCTTTTTGTCCTTTTTGGTACCTTTACGATTTTGTTTTGCAGAGTTGTACTGTACTTAGGACTGATGATACCAAAACAATAAAAATTAGCCTTGTACGAGTATTACTTTTGTCTATTTGAATTGCGCGCGTTGTATCCGTTACAGAAAAAATGCAATCATGTTTTTTCCAGTTATGTATATGCAATTGAAAGAAAGTACGATAAGAATGCACACATGACAGAAAATATTTCATACAATGTAAATGCAAATAATATAAAGGTTGATATTTTTAAAATGTTCTTACTACAACGGTAACAAATCACTCTATTATCCCTATCTGTTTCATGAGAAACATTGTTTCATTCATTGTTTCGTCAAGTTGAAATAACTGTACTGTAAAAAAATGTGCCAGGGCGTTGCGGCAAATAATTTTGTTTGTTTGCACATTTTGTATTTATTTCATAACGGTATACTAAGCTGTCACGCTCTATGGCTCACTTGGTTGAGTCGCACTCTACGATGCTAATAATCTAGAGGTCCAGAGATCGAATCTCGGCCTGGTCCAGGAAATATATAGTGCTTGCAACATTATATACACTCCTCTATATGCAATGTAAAATTGACTCGAAGTAGCCTATAAGCGGCTGAGTGAAGGCACTATGCCCCACAAGGGGTTACGGTACAGAGAAGAAGATACTAAGCTAAGGTGACCAGACTCCCTAAGGCCCAATGCTGTACACATACTTAGGGAATTTAGTTTTCTGGCAAATCCTCAGCCATACTTCCAGGTCCAAGATATGCGTAAGCAAAAATTTTGGCGAATTGCGTAATGCGCGACCGACAGAGCAAGGTCTAAGCCAAGTAAAGGGCGAGTTACAGGATCTAAGTATAATCATTCGGACGAGTCATAGGTCTAAATTCCACGTATTGTTATCGATTGAATCACCGCTCGCTTCGCACGCACCTCGCCCTACTACTCTTCGCAGCAGCATTGCGTCGGAAAAATGTTGGATCTGAGTAATCGTATGGACAAACCAGAAGTCTAAATCTTACGAATTGCCTTCCAGCGACTCACCGCTGGCTGCGATCGCACCTCGCTTTATCCACTTCCCATCAGCGCTGGTCGCAAGGACGTTGGCGAATTATGAATAGACAGACCGGGGTCTGATCGAAGGCCGAACCACATGATCTGGATAAGCGTATGGACGAACCAGAGGTTTAAATCCTACGAATTGCTTTCCATAAGCACACCGCTCGCTGCGCTCGCACCTATTTCGCATTATCACTGCATCAAAAATGTTGGTGAATTCTCTAATGCGCGACACACAGTGCGAGACCTGAGTGGAGCGATGATTAACGTAAATCTAGGGAGGAGCCTGAGGTTTAAATCTTACCTAAATCGGGTCGCATTATTCCTGGAGGAGAATATGCATTTCTCCGTCGTTACATTGATGATGCCATCCCGGTCTCCCGGGCTCTCAACATGGTTTTAAATGAATTCTAAGGCAATGTTGTGGGAAAAAAAACTTTATCGAAAATTCATGCCGAGTGCTTTCTTTAGTATGGATTTTCCTATAGAGGTTGATAAAGGAATCGGATGGTGGAGTACAGTGGCTGTTTTTCGTCGTTTTGTGATAGGGAAAATCAATTAAAATCGCAGCTTTCGGCGGCCTGAGCTTCTGAACCTAGGCAGCTTGAGCCTTGAAATGTTCCCCACATGTGGGCAGTACGGTGGCTAACATGTTTGCCAAATTTCAAAATTCCGCTCAAGAATTGCTAAGATACGGACAATTTTCGATTAGAAAACACGCAAGTGCGATTTGGGCAGCTGCAACTTCCGAACGCGAATAGGTGGGCCGTGGGATTTGGAGAAAATATGAGCGCCAAGTAGCTGTACAAGTGTGTGCACAATTTTCTTAGAGATCAGGAAAGGTTCCCGATGGATCGGAAATGAACGGTTGCCAAACATAAAAGTGACACTATCTCGCTAAATATCGTTCGTAAGGGGTAAAACGGTTAAACTTTAGACCTTGAAACAGGCAAGCCTGATCACAGGCCTCACCAAGGATCTTTTTTTGTGGTGAATGAGGTTTCATTGTGTAACATTCGAAATGCTGTACATTTTGCTGTACATTTCTCAGTGCTGTACGACAGCTCGAAATGCTGTACTGTACAGCAAAATGCTGTAAAGTACAGTATTTAGATCTATAGTGTACAGCATTGAGAAGCGTAAAGCAAAATGTACAGCATTGAAACTAAGTGTTGACTCGGTAAGCCGGATCACCTTTAATCCGGATATCATGCTAATCCACAGCACTAAATTTCTCCTCAATGTATGTTATAGTCGGGATTTCGACAGGAATTTTGACGCTATACTCCGGATTTTTTCAGGCTTTCAGGATGTAATGGCAGCTTGTCAAGTACTTCCTCACCGAACGGTTCGGCAAATATTCATTTATGGACTTTTGTGCAACTTATTTATTTGTTTTGACTCTTTTCGTCAAATAAGAATGATTGCACTAATCCGGATGGTTCGTTGCGTTTCGACTACCCTTTGCAATAATTCAATAAATTCAAACGGCATTTAAATTCAACTCGAACTAACTAGGACGAATAGGCAGTAGTTCTTTTGCCGTAAGAGGTTGAAGTCCTCACTTCCGCTTCGATTCAGAAAAATTATCTCCATCTGTTTCCCAACCATTAGTCCGCAGACTAAATCTAAGTTCGTCGAATAATGCGTTTCTAGAAACTAGATTTCTAGAAATCAATCTCGAATTTCAATGCTATTTTTTTAACGAGGAACGGTTACATATACCATTCAGAGTAACTAAACGACTTTAATATCCTTAAAAGTAAATTTTGTCGTTATTAAACAGAGTAACAAAAGATTATTCCGAATCATTTTATCCAGAACATACCGTGCTGATGAAATAAAAAAAAACTTGAAGAGTAATATTTTTAAAAGGGCTTTGCTTTCCATTACATTTTTATTTCATAAAATAAATAACAGGCGCGACAATCCAGCATTGGACTAAGGCCGCAGGATGTGTTAGTGACATCCTATTTCCAAGATCTTATCTGCTTTTTGTTGAGATTGATGAGATCATCATCACGCTCAGCAGTGTTATTTATCCCCATAAATGGGTACTCGTTTAACATCTGAGTGAGATCATAGTCCGTCACAAGCTCGTGAGTTCGAAAAACACCATGGAACACGGTGAGATTCGAACTCATGAGCCTGTGCACCGAAGGTGCGCGCACTAACCGCTAGACCAGCCAGACTACATTTATTTCATACTTAATTTCAAAAATGGCCTAGTCCGAGGTTGTGGTTAAAAATATTTCATTTTTGCCAAACTATTTAATTTAACCACAATTGAATTTGGCTGTTTTGGTCAACATTGTGTGTATAGCATTGATACCTTACGGTATACTATTTGCCTCATTATTTCTCATATTTAGAGAATATTTAGGCGAATTCTGAAAATAGCTCCAAAAGCTAAGTAATGAAAATGGACACCCTTCCTTAGGCATGACCATCTTTACAGGAGTTTCATCTATTTTCCGCAACTGTTAATACCGTAAGGAAATTGAAGTGTATCTGCCGAAAAAACGAAATTGGGCGAATTCTGAAAATAACTCCAAAAGCTAAGTAATGAAAATGGACACCCTTCCTTAGGCATGAACATCTTTACAGGAGTTCTATCTATTTTCCGCAACTGTTCTGAGTTTTTTTGTGTCAAGAAAACTCTTGAGGTATGAATTTTCGATTTTTCGAAATCGTCAGGTTCCTGTGTGCAACTTTGTATAACTGTAAGAAAAAACATGACTGATTTTTTCCAAAAAAATTATTTGCATCGGACACCGTAGCCGCTACCACCCAACTGCGGCTTAATGTTGAGTTTCGGGACACCCTGTTGCAGTGGCGTAACGTACGGTGTTCCATGTGTGCAGTGGAACACGGGCCCCGAAGCCACAGAGGCCCCCAAGTCGCGAATATAGAGATTTTTTCTTTCCTATCTGCTATGCTCTTTTTTACTTAAGGTCCTTTATTTTTTAGATACAGCTTTCCAATCGAGAATCGCTTCTATATATTTTGTAGGTCTAATGCCTAAATTATTGGCACTCAAAGTATTGCCATCTGCGCCCGTGCTAGTTCAAATGTGACTTTGTTTTATCTGCTTTCTTTTGTGTTTAATTAAGATAGGCTTCAAATCCTTTTTTTTACAAATCTAATCATCGCGATTTTCAACGGGTGTGGTGTGCATTTCCTAACTTTCATCCCTTCTACGCTCAAACATTCCAAGCTTCACACTGATTTTTTTTAAGTTTTACTTCCGAGGATTAACAGTTTTGAATAAATTTACAAAAGACTAACGGTACATCTAATTTTTTAGCCAAGGGACTCCTCAGCAGCAGTTTGAAGTTTTTAATTTTCCGGCTCGCTTGAACAAATTTTGGTCATTTGGCTCATGCCAGCTCCTCTGTTGGACACCCCAGCTCTTCAAGTTCTTCTTGAAACTTTCACTCATCCAGAGAATATAACAAATTCTCCAAGCCAATTTTTTTAGTCAGGTTTAACCTTAAAATTTCTTCGGCTTTCTATCGTTAAGTTAGTTAAGCTATGTAAGAATCGTTAAGCCCCAAAATGGCGCGTTCGTAAAAACTGAAAATTTCATATTTACATGTTTACATGTTTGACATATAGACGGGCGCTTTCGCGAGGTTCTGCTCCGGGCACCGAAATTCCCTCGCACGGCTCTGGCCTCTCTTGAAGGTTTTTGCGTAAAATTGAGCCATCGTGATTTAGTTCTTTGACTATTTGACTCTTGAAGAAAGTGACTGCTACATCAAGAGAAATGTGTTCGCGACGTTTATATACTCGTATAAGGATAACTTGGATCTTTCGACCCAAAGATCGTTCAAGCCAGGAGAGCTTTATGTAAGTAGGACTCATGAAATGAAGAAACAAATGCCTGCCGATATACCCTCCTGTTCATATAATGCTTGCATGACGCATTTACCTTCGGTGGAGCTTCACGAAGTCGATTTCAGGGGGGGGGGGGGGGGGCTCCCCATATATGAATCTCAGATTTGCGGTGAACACTTCTACTCTAAAATTAATAACTGTAAGGCTTGTGGTGCACGAAATGTGAAAACTGGTGCAAACACATCTCGCGAGTAGTGTTTTGACAGCAGCACGGCTCTGCTCGTCGAGAGCTTGCCATAAAAGCCAATGCATTTCGATGTGTCGAGCTTGCGAGCCGTTTTCGCGTCGTGTGCATGAAGCCTTACGATACTGGCATGAAGAAGAGTTCCTCAAGGTATTGTTCTTTTGCCGCTGCTCTTTAATTAAGTGATAAGTTGCTAAATAGTCCAAGTAGAAAAAAATGGAAAATGTTGCTCGAACATAAAATTTTTGTTGCCCTTGTTTATTGGTGCACTGCTTTACATGCGGGTTTTTTCAATATTTGCTGTTAAAAAATCAAAGATCAAGATCAAGATCAAAGGGGCCCCCAGTCCAATTTCGAACACAATAAATTTTGGAAACGTTACGCCACTGCCCTGTTGTATATCGTTTTAACATAGTGACTGACTTGTTAGTGAATATCTTGACTCTTAACACTAATAGAAAAAGGATATTACTACCACCGAGGTCTTTGGGTATTCGATCTTCTTGCTTTGCATTAACTGATCCAGTCATTTATTAATGATGCACCAATTATTATTATATTCACCATTAAAAGTTTAAACTCCATTAATCTGCTGCCGTCTTTGTAAATACATAGTTGATTGCTATCTAGGGCGCTAATGAAAAGCCAATGTACTCTAGAATCGTCCTGCCGCCCATGTGCACAGAATTCTATACAAAAAAAATCTATCTACACGTTTCATTGCAAAATCCATTTCATTGCAAACTAACCGTCTCCCAAGTGTTCTCAAACAAATTTAATTTCTTCACTTTCTTCTGCCCATCCTACTCGTCTCATTTCAATTGCTTCGCCATCAGAATTCATATGGATGGAGATGTGTTTATCTTTTCCCTTTTCCGGTCGCGTATTCCCTCTTCGACTATATCCCCGCATACTAATTTTTTCGCAATTATCTAATGGAAATGCAAAAAGCCAATGAAGATTCTCTCCCAGTCTCTATAAAGTCTGGATGAATTCCTGCGAAGTTCTTCATTTTATATGGCATCGCCTTTGTATACGTACGAAAGTATGTGTGGAAAGGTTTCCAGAAAAGAGCAAAAAAAAAGAAAATTTCATTTAAAAAGAACTGAGTGGCATCCAAAGTCAGTGTGGTACGTGCTTTAATATGCAACACATACTTGACTCTACTCATATTCGCCTTTATACAAATTGAAACGGTGGCGACGACGACGACGGGCGTGATATCGTGCGATGGCGCTAGTGTAGTGCCATTTCGTTCATATACTATTATAAACACACATAGGTATCCTTGCATACTCCCGGGGGCGTAAAACATTCATAATGTGTGTAGTGCAATTGCATACACGCGATTACGACCACAACACATTATGGGCTCTCTTCCATATATACTAAACTGCAAATGGTGAAAAAAAGGATTAAAATAAACAGAAGTCAGAAGGCATAAAAAGAGGGCCTCTACAGAGCCACCTTCAGAATATAGCGGACATACATAAGTTAAAACTTTGAAGGGTCTATATAGGATGCAAGCCATTCTCTCGACATTGCATACGTCACTGATGCTGATGCACGCCAAAACTACTTACATGGCTCCTTACCGTGTGAGCCTATAGCTACCGACTGGAAGTGCTACCCTGTGCAGACAGCATACCAATTCTGACACAACGGAGTGTATAAGTATGCACAAAAAGACTATCGCAATATCACTTTTACCCTTTTTATGCCAGCCCAGCCACGTATGAATGGAAGTCGGCCTAATCTAAACTTTCATCGCTACACTTATTCTATAGGGAGTGCCTACAAATATCCTTTCGTGCAAATTGGGCCTTTATCTCTATCTGAATGGAAGCAAATAGAATGCAATTAAAGATAAATGATATGATATTGAATTGCACTACACAATTGTAAGTTTTAATCATCGCATTATCAAGTCTTTTGTCTTGTTGAATCCCGTCCTGCAACAACAAATTAATCCTCTGATATGACGTGGATTTTACAATTGGGAAATTCCTTTCTACTATAGGATTTTCCCACCCACATACTCTTTATGTTTACTTATTCAAATGCAAAGCCTAACTAGACGTTTAAGACTTGGACTGTAATAATATTGTGCATATAATCAAGTCCTACGACGAACGTGTCTCTAAATTCCCAACAACCTTTACCAACATCGATTAGCGAACAAAAGACTTACTCATCTCTTGAGCAAACAAGATTACCTGAAGTCAATTTACATTTCGCTTACCCTTTTGACCTATCGGTGTTACACTGCGGATAAAATTTTCCTTCGACGATGATTTTCTACAATTTTCTTGATGCATGCACACATTCTATAGGTAGTAACCTTCACCTGAAATAATATTATGCTTTTGCTCTATTGGCCAAAATACCGACACTGAATAGATAATAATAAATTTATCTGTAATCTCATTATACGATTGCATTTTTCGGTACGATGGAAATTCAGAAGTTGGCGAATTCATATTATGGATTTCCTTTTGAACTGCGATTTTCACTATACCTGTTCGGAATATAATTGATTTTGAAACAATTTTACCACAATGTTGTGGCTATTGTGCGACCATATGAAAATAATTTCAGGATAAAGAATCATATGAAAGAAAAAATGTTTTCCCACGCGCAGTCATCTGTAAGTAATCGATAAATCACATTGAGAGTGCATATTGATCTCCCGGGACGTTTCGCGTCGTTCCGTCGTCAACGAGGAGATTAACAACATTATCCCGGATCCGGACGGAATCTTTTCATTCTCTGGTTTAACCATATTCCTTTAGAAGGAAATGTATACGGAGGGCATTATACTGCCATTGCACTCAGAGAGTTATTATTTTATGATGAAATCCACTATGCGATATGGAAAGAAGGGAGCGTATTCGAAACGTATGGAAGGTGGTTCGTTGTGGTATTAAAACGTCAAATATTGACCCGCATTTTTGCCACAATGTAAAGTATACGTAGTAGTCGACGTCGTCCTTGTTTTCGTTCTTCAGGATGCGCTATTGTTCGTGATATATTTCTTTGGGCAGAGGTTTCCAGATTAATAAATTAGTAGTTAAGCATTTTAATTTTGGGTGGTTCTTGAAATTGACTAATTGATCCATATTATTAAATGCATATTTATTTTATTTTAAGCTAGAATTATCGAAAGGCAGAACTGCATTTTTTGTCCATCCATAGAAACTATGTCTATGCGTTGAAGCTACATATACAGAGGGCGAGCAACAAATATATTACCGATAAAAAGAGCTAATAACGTTTTTGTTTGTGAGCACACATACAAATTTGATAGCTGCTGATCTATGTAGAACAACTCCTTTCAAATTTACCCAAATTTAGCTGAAATGAGGCACTTATGATCCGTTTCTCCGAAGTCACTGGCGGACCGAATAACAATCCTTCGCGGGTCGGATTGGTGTTACGCCGCCCTGGGCAAGAGGACGACCCTTAGGACTATACCTTTACCAGGCAGATTGATAGTAGATAGTATGGATGGGCGTCGTTGCTGTAGAATCGATTCAAAAGATTTGTTCCTCTTGAATAAAGTGCTTGCGGCAGCTCATGGTCGTTGCTCCGAAACGATTTACACGGTGAAACCAGCTGACGTGGGAGCACTTTTATAGAGACAACACAAAAATGCATGGTCACAGTTGGATTCAAACCAACGCAACGTTCAGCTATCATTCGTACTCAATTCACCACAGTTCAGCAAGGCCTTACAGAGTTTGTTTGGAATTTCAAATTAAATTTTGGTACATCAAAGAAATTTTCTTTTTCACTAAAACACTAGACACAATTTTAGAAAACTCTGCTTTCAAAAATGTGTGAAAAAATTAAGCTCCATTTCATTACTAGCCTCCTGCAGTTGTTTTCTATAAATTCCTTATTTTCATAAATGGGTCTGCCCGAGAATTTTTATAGAGAATAAGGTCAGAGCTAGTTAAATCAGAAGAACCTAGCCAAATTGCGATATTAGCACTTCCGAACACAAATTATGAAGCTCTGCCAATGTGTGCTGTGGTTCGATCCCTAATCTTGCTGAAACCCAGTTTCTCCACCAATAAATAAATGAAACAATTGCTATAATTTCGTCATCTATTTGAAAATTAGGCAAAAATTAGGGGTCCTTGATTCTGGTAAAAAGAAGAGGAGCTAAATGTTTAATTGAAGGACGAAATTAGAGTACGAGTACGAGTAATTCTCCAATTAGTATCGATTTTTTTTAAGAATAACGTAATTAGCACATTAACTGAGCGAAAAGCCCCACTTTGCTTTTCGAAAGTAGGGCGGGTTATAGCATCACAGACGTAAAATTTACGCAGCTCTTAGCATTTTAGGATTCTAAATGCAGCACCTCGTATCAATCGTATGTGGAAACCTTCTCCATGCTTTTTCACTAAATCGAAGTTATTGATTTTTTTCTTTCGACTTTTTTCATTTTTTTTATTCCAGCGCTGGCCTAAAATTTGGTGACATGGGCGACCGCCCGGCTTGCCTACTCCCCTTTTGAGCGGGCGCTGATTGTGGCTGCTGGCCGTATGTTGGACAAGCCATGAGCTACACGGTAGACAAAAAGCTCTTCACTTCCTAATAAAAGGCCGTGTACACATTTTGTGTTACAGACATGATAGCAATAGAATTGCGTATCTGACTTGCAGACGGGGAGCTGTGAATTGATTATTATCTCTTCAATTGTCGACCATTCTATGCAAATGAAAAATGAAATTTTGCTTTGCAATGTGGAGGATTATTGAATCTTATGTAAGAAATATCAGTGCGGGAATTAAGCGAAGTATTTTTTTACCCTTCGCTCATAGAGTGAAAGGGCATATTAACTTTGTCATGAAGTTTGTAACGCATTGAAGGAAGCATCTCAGACCATATAAAAAGTATACATATATGATCAGCATGACTTGGGGAATCGATTGGGCGATGTCCGTCTGTCTGTCTGTTGCGACGCGTTTTACTCGGCCAATTTAAAAGCTATGAAGCTGATATTTTGCACAAATGCTTCTTTTTGCTGCAGGCAGTCTATATGTTTGAATCGGTACAATCGAACAATGGGGTCATGGGGCTGCCATACATCATATGAACTACCCAAATTAGGTTCTTCTAAGAAAAACTTTTTTATTTGTGTGCCAATTTAAACTAAATTTCACACAAGTGTGTTTCTATTGATGATACAAAATATATGTAAGAATGGATCGAATCGGACCATGGGGTCATGGGGCTGATATACAAACCTAACCCCGCAAATTAGGTTATTCTAAGAAAATTTGTGCACCAATTTCAACCAAGTTTCACACAAATGAATTTCTATTGATGACACAAAACATATGTAAGATTGAATCAAATCGGCCAATGGGGTCATCGGCCTGCCATAAAACCCCCCCCCCCCCTCCCCCCAATTAGGTTCTTCTAAGAAAAATATTTTTATTTGTGCAGCAAAATCAACCAAATTTCACACAAATGTATTTCTATTGATGACCAGTGTTGCCAATTTAGCCGTTTTCCGGCCAAATTTAGCCGGAAACCGTGCTGTTTAGCCGGAAGAAATTATAATTCCGGACGGCCGGATTTTTAGCCGGAATTGATTTTCTTCGGCCGTTTTTCAGACTAAAATTATTTTATGAATTTTTGTTTACTTTGAAACTAGAATCCATTTTTCAATATTCACAAACAAAATAATTCGTCGCCGTGAAATTATTTCTACATACACTTATTATCGTGTATTAGTGTATTAGGGTAAGTACCTACTATGTCCACCTAGAGGAAAACTTGCATTTACGTCTCCTGGGAAAAATTTGCCGCGGAGACTTGCCTTTTCTCAATAAATTTAGGGTAATGGGTTTCACGTAAACTGACGATATTAGTACCTTGTCTAAGCATGTAATTTCCTAACCACCAATATGCTGAATAATTTGCAAAATGGAAGACAGTTTCTTAGATAAAATTCTCTGCTGAGCAATTCTTGGAACATGGAGGTACCTGAACATTTTTCCATTTTTCAAAGTGTCAATTCTTTACCACAGATAACGCCATCATGCCAGATTAAGTACAAGGGTGAAAACCTTTTAGCGCGATTCATAGATAGTGATCCGGAGATCTTTGTAGTGTTCAACACTAACGTTGTGCAAGTAGCTTGCCCAGTAGACTACAAAAATTAAATTTAAGTGTGTATGTATTTCGGGGGCAACTTACCAGCACAAAAGCTAAGTGCTGAAGAAGGGGGTAAGTTGCCCCCAAAATAATATACTCACTTAAATCTAATTTTTGTAGTCTAATGGGCAAGCTACTTGTACAACGTCTGACGTCTGACATTATATTTTGTTTTTGGGTTTGTAGCAACAAATTTATCAAAAACCTATACCATTTCCCGCAAAGCTCAAATTTTGGAACATCAATTTCGTATCTTTGGAGCATCGTAATTCCGGAACACCAATTTCGTAACTATGGAAAATAAAATAAAATTTGGAGAGCTCAAATTCGAAAATGAATTTCAAGCTTGACACACATATTTTCGAATGACGCAAATTTATCATCATTAGCACGAGTTCCTAATTACGCAATTGGACAATCATTTGCTCAATAATGACTGGGGACGCCATCTGTTGTAAAACTTAAGCACCAGAATGTTTACAAAAATATTAAATTTGTTATCAATTTTTACACATTTCAAATTCAAATTAATTTATTTCGCCAAAATTTAACATGATAGTGATATTTAAACATTACTAACGAATTATCAAGTGATTGAGTTCAAACTCTTACAACTTTAAATATATAATATAGAGTAGGCAAGCAGAATAATTTTAATTATGGAAAAGACCATGATAAACTAGGTAAGAGGGAAAAGGCGTTAAAAACCTCTCATTCGTTTAGTGAATTAAAACCTAAAACTATGACTTAAATCTAACTTAACCAGGTTACATTACTAAAAACTTAAATATCGTTACCAGAGACATGGTTAAGTATTTAATTTTCTAATCAGAGGATTAGTAGCCTTGCCACACGAAATATGGAAGTTAATGATATTGTGGTTTATTTTGGACTGGACGTAAGGAACTTTGCAAATCGAATGTAACCGTGCAGTTGAAAAATAACGAGGCAAATTGAGCATAAGTTTTAGTATACCATTTTGCTTGGTTTGTATATTTTTTATATGGGAAAAAGCACAAGTGCCCCATGCGGCAGAGGCATAAAGTAAGCTTGGCTGGAATACGGCCTTGAATATCAATAACTTATTTTTGATAGATAATGGGGATTTCCGGTGAATGAGTGGATATAAGCTTTTAATTAGTACGTCTGCTTTTTTTAATATGGCGTCAATGTTTGGTCTAAACGTAAGTTTCTTATCTAGAAGTACCCCCAAATACTTCACATCTGTTGGGTTCCAATTTATTGTATAGTTGCGTAGTCTCAATGGCCGACTGGGAAGAAAGCATTCCTTGCGTTTTCTAGAGAAAAACAAAGCTTCTGTTTTATTTGAATTAATTTTAATTTTCCACCTCGAGAAGTATTTCTCGAGGGATTCAAATCCATTAATCAGCTGGCGTGTAATATATTCAGGGCTTTCGCCAGGGCATAGCAGAGCAGTGTCGTCGGCCAATAAACATATTTGGCAATTAGCTGGTATCGGCATATCGCTTGTAAATATGTTGTATAGTACTGGGCTGAGTGCCGATCCTTGGGGAACACCAGCTGGTAGCGTGAATGATTTTGAAGCAGATGCGTTAATATTCACTTGGAATATCCGATTTGATATAAAATCCTGAGTTAATTTAATGAGGTAGAGTGGGAAACCAAAATTATACATTTTGCTGATTAGACCGTCATGCCAGACACTGTCAAAAGCTTTTTCTATATCAAGTGTTAACATTCCAATTGATTTTTTATGATTAAAATTGGTTTGCACTATTTCTTTAATACGGGCAATTTGGTGACAGGTACTGTGAAGGCTTCTAAAACCAAATTGTTCATCTAAGAAAATATTTTTCTCCTGAATAACTTTTGTGATTTCGATTTTGAGCATTCGCTCAAAAATTTTTCCTACGTTACTAAGCAAGCTTATGGGTCGGTAGCTACTGAGTAATGATCTGGGTTTATCCGGCTTTGGAATGCAGATGACATTCGCATTCTTCCAAGCTTTGGGAAAATATGATTGTTGAACGCATGCATTGTAGATTTTGCAGAGAAGTATAGTTGTTTTTTTGTGCATATTTTTTAGGAAGGACATTGGAATAGAGTCTGGTCCCGGTGCTTTGTTTGTTTTAGAGTCTTTGATTATACTAATGTACTATCGAGCATATGTACAGTTGTTGCGTTATAAGCCAAAAAGGGGAATAAGGGCAAACGTTTTTAGGTTTTCGCGATGTTGGCCCTGCTTTACAACGAAATTTTGGTAGGATCCTGAAGAATTGAGCTCGGTCCCAAAAAAAAACATATGAATTTAAAAAGTGTTCTCAACCATATTTTGCAATATGTATGCTTATAAAAAAAAATAAAGCAATATCAATGCTTGGTATATGCGATTGTTATTGACAATTTCAAATGAAACGTATACCCTATAATTGAAACCACTCCAATATGACATCCCGGTAGATATTTATCCGATTAACAATATCAGAATTTAGACATTACAAGTTAAAAGAGAAAAAATGTTCGAGCTGCCTTTAACTATTAATTTATCAGAAAGGTATCCTCAGTTTTATGGTCCTCTTATACAACTGAGACACAAACAATAGGAAAATCGGAAAATAAGTCTGACTTAAGACCTTTCACCCATTGAAACTCTAGTCAGTAGTCAGTTCAGTATAATAGTACCTGTTATCCCTTCACAATACCCACTTATAAGGTATTACATCTTTTCAGCACTGTTCATTCTACAACGTCCACCTGCCCGCATTTCGGTCAAGTACGTGGGATTGTAACCATTTTACTTAGTTGCAAAAATGTTATTCAATAAATAAAATTGCGTGCGTAACGATGATTACAATAAAATGAGGTAAAGGAACAATTTTGTTTTGTGTGGCTCAATGATTGGGATGGCAGCATTATTCAATAAGCGTAGATACACTCTGTGACTGATATGGGAAAAAGAAGAAAAGATGTCCTGCTGTCTTGGAAAATTCAATGTGTTCTAAGCTCTTGATTTGTGATTAATATAAAAAAGTGTTAGTAATCTGGATAAAGAATTCTTTTGAAGTGAAAAGAAAGTTGGTCAGATTATATCACTTTTTATATTAGGTACCTTCTTCTTCTTCCTTGCTTTACTATACCGCGGTTTTCAGCCTGCGGTAGGACGTGTTCACACTTGTATATAATCTGTACAGATCACGTAATCTGCGATGTAGTGAGCTTATATTTGAATGGAATTTGACAGTTCAAATTAAGTAATTTGCACTGATTAAGTAAGCGAAGATATCCGTAGCATATCTAGTTGGGCACATACTGGGCACATACAAAAAAAAATACCGGCGTACAGAGGGCTGCGCCCGCAATACGAGGGTTTTTTAGATTTTGGATACATACATAGTGAATAATTTTGCACATATATTTTATAGGTAATAAATAAGAATTATGCACAATGTTAATGAAATGCTTCTCGTAAATCTATTTTTGGATTGGTCTAAATAAACGCGTTCCAGAATGAAAGGCGTAACACTTTTTAGTTAGACCAATCCAAAAATAGATTTACTATGTATCATGGCTCCACATATTAACTGGATTTATTAGCTGTAACGCCGTTACCATGACTCCAAACTGGAAAAAAGCGACTGATATGAAATGTACCCATCGAGTTCTTTGATTAGATAAAAACTAAAAAAGTCGACTTTTTCAAATCTCCGGGACACCCTGTTTGCTTTGTCCTACCAACGTCTAAGTATTTCGTGCTAAAGACTGTTACTATTCTACACATTCCTACCAAATTTCATAACGATCGGTTAGTGAACAAATTTGTAAATGTCTGGGACACCCTTTTATCTTGGCCATACCAATTTTTAAGTATTTCATGCCAAAGACTGTTACCATTCTACACATTCCTACCAAATTTCATGACGATCCGTTAAGCCGTTCGCGAGTTATTTAGTGAACAAATTTTCAAATGTCCGGGACACCCTGTTATTTTTGTTCTACCAACTTTTAAATATTTCGTGCCAAAGACTGTTACCATTCTACACATTCCTACCAAATTTCATGACGATCCGTTGAGCCGTTCGCGAGTTATTTAGTGAACAAATTTTCAAATGTCCGGGACACCCTGTTATTTTTGTTCTACCAACTTTTAAGTATTTCGTGCCAAAGACTGTTACCATTCTACACTTTCCTACCAAATTTCATGACGATCGGTTAAGCCGTTCGCGAGTTATTTAGTGAACAGACGGACGGACAGACGGACAGACGGACGGACAAAATCGATTCCATAAGGGTTTTTTGTAATATCTAAAAAACCCTAAAAATTGAAAGGGTTTTGGCCTAGAAGCTGACGTTGTTCAGGGAGTCCAGCACGAGTGGATATTCTTAAGCTGATAAGCGCACCTACTGTCGTTGACGAATAAATTTAATTGAAACTACACTTAAAAGAAATAGAAATTTACAAATAAAATATCTTATGAATGATGCTTACCACGCTCTGTGGCTCACTTGGCTGAGTCGCACTCTACGATGCTAGTAATCTAGAGGTCCGGAGATCGAATCTCGGCGTGGTCCAAAATTTCCGTACATGTGCGGATAGGAAATATATAGTGCTTCCAACATTATTACACTCCGAAATGATATGCAATGTAACGATGACTCGAAATTGCCTATACACGGCTGAATTAACGCACCATGGCCCCACATAGGGCTATACGGTACTGAGAAGAAGATGAATGATGCTGGTGTTACTAGAAAAGACTAACGCGATGATCGCTGAGCTCCTGAAGCGTCCAGGGACATTATTTGCATACATTTTGTATAAATCGGTGTTTCAATGCTCAGTGCAGATTCATTTTCCAGGAGCCAACCCAAACGATCGCCAAGCGATAGCTCTTTACTAAGTCCTGCAACATTCTTGATACTATTTATCGAATTGGAAATATTATAGACAGTTTCCCTTGAAGGTATGCAAATGCTTAAGTGATTGTTAAAGTAGCGAAGGCATTAAATAAAATTGTCCACCGATCAAGTCAGACTGAAAAAAAGTTTAAAGTTTGCAAAAGCAATAAGCTGACAAATTCGAAAAGGACGCAAATATTGCAGAGGCATTTGTGTCTGGTTGTCCTTCTTTCTATCTTGCCCTTTTACCAGCGTTGTCCTGCCATTCGACGATTTTTGGTACACAAGTCCTGCTTTCCCCCAAAAAATATACCAGTGTTAGCTATAGTCCAAATACGATTATTTCTAGATGTTTAAACGGCTACAAAAATGACTGAACCTTAAATACATACATTTTTATCTATTAACAAAACGATAAAATCGTTCAGTTGAATGACATTCCTGCAATTGTGATAAGTCTGTTGTAATCGAAAATCATCTCTTAGATAACCACTCGACAATTAATATCAATTTCTTTGATATTTGATCTGATCTTAAATTTTGACACCATCTAATCTCAATAATTTTCATTAAGTTCATCCCTGCATAAAATTCAACCCTCATCGAAATTTTTGTCAAAATCATTGTCGATAAAATAAATGAAAAGTGTCTACCGTTGCCGGTATAGTTGTTGCCACCCCCGATAAAAACCTAAATGTGTTGACAGGCATTTAAAAAGCAATTTTCAGGGTTCACGCACTCTCCCTTATAGCACTGACGTTGCGACACTGCAGATACCAATATGTAGTAGCTTCACCACCGAATACCAAACATTTTATCATTATACTGGAATCTTTTTGATATATAGGCGAAAAGAAGAAAAAACAACCATCAACAACACCACCAACAAGTTACCCCCAAAGGCGGATAACACAATAAATTAGAGGGCTGATTTACTTCTCTCTATACCCCAGAAACACGCATACAGTAGATAGAACATCACCAGAAAAAAACGCGGCCTGGCGCACTCGTGTGATCGAAATCTATTGTTATGACACTAACACAACAATTACCCTTAGGGCAATTGTCAGGACAATGTATATGCGAGAAGAGAAGAAGACCCTTAAAATAACATGCGGAACAAAAGGGATTCCTTCCGATTATAATGATGGGATAGTATAGGTATAGTATGGAAAGGAGCCACACAAAATGTGTATATCGAGGCCTATACTGCACCAATTTCTTTTCGGGGTGAAGCAGAGGAAGATGATACCGACGATGGTGATATGATGATGAACTAAAGGACGCAGCAATGAGGGTTAAAGAAACTCTAAATGCAGCAATTGAAAGGAGTGCAGGCGTATTTAGTTTACGTGCGTATTGTACATGTCGAGCCGACTGAAAGAGGATGGATTTACGCCTCATTAAATCGACAAGAGATCATCCCCATAATATCCTACTATACTGTGTGTGCCTATGTTTTTTCGTAGCTTATCGCTCGCATGGTCGATTCTTAATTTGTAATTTCACCGCAACAACGACGATCTATTGTGTGGGTGAAAAAATATTTTGATCAGATAGTGCGATGATGATTTTTTGTTTAAGAAAAGATTTTGAGCTGGGTAATTTGGCTTCAAGCATGAATAGATCGAGCCCTGAATCGGGCCTTTCAATTGAACTTTAATGTGATTTTAAAGAATGGAATTAGCTGGGATTTATTTTGAATTGGACTAATGTGCTTAACACTTGATATAAGCAGGTATAAAATTGGAAGAAAAATAGTCGTTTGATAGAGTATTTTAAAGGACGTTTTTCTTTTCTTTTTGACGAATAAGCGCCGATACACCTATTCCCATCTGCGACTCATCACTACTAATAAATAGGTGTCATTATGCTGACAATAAAACACCAGATTAATTCATAAGTTCCGCTTATAAGTTTCACCTTCAATTTCCTGTAAACGATACATAAATCAATGTCCACTAACCACAATTCCAGAACAGAAGAGGGTTCCATAAATTACAATTATATCAAACAACCATATAAAACACCAATCAACTCCACTCTATCATTATCGCCATTTCATGCTGTTCGGTGCCACACCGACACCACGGCCACGGCTTTTCAACATTCGCCCTGAAGGAAATTGTATATTATTTGTCGGATGCTTTTATATGATTTTAAACGTGTCATTTCGAATGGATACTACAATAGACCCGAGGGCCAGGACTCGACATTAAACCGATTATCCATTACACAGGATGTGTTTATAATATGGGGATCCGAACACGCGCGCCCACGTTACACTGATTTCTCACCACACTGCTCTACATACTACATTATCGTCACATCTCTCGTTGTTTCGGATGTCCTGTGGAAGGACTCCTTTCCGCAAGTCTTTTATTATTGTTCTCAGCCGCTATACGGCTTTTCCAATCCTGTGCATGTATGTCTCCATATCCCCCATTGTTGTACTATTATATTCACACAGTACCGGATTTGCAAGCATGAAATTTTATACCGTCGGCCGACGGGATTTAAGTCATATGCAATCAAAAATTATTAACAGGACACGTGACATATTGTATGGATCGTAAATATTTGTAGGTGATGTCAAAACATCATTAACACAAGACCAAGAAGAATTGATTGTTCCGCAGTGGATTGTTTTGAAAGAGAGCTGAAATAAGCGCGTGGTATGGTGTTGATGGCGTTGGCTTGTGAAATTATTTTATTGACAAGTCTCACGATTTTTTTCAGTGCGGGGAATAGAGAAAATGTAAATATAATTATTATGAATGTTTCTGGATTAGGAATGTGGTAAAAGCGAATTTATAATGAAGACTAATCTCTCTCTCTGTCACTGTGCTAGAGTTGAAGTCCTGGAAAGTTTCGATATCCTTTTAAAAATCTATCATCGTCAAATAATCAATGTGGCACGATAGCCCGACGTGGGTCTTTGACCTCCAATTGTCGCGGTTACGTGACTTTGGCTTCAAGTTTCGGAAGCCCAGCAGTTTGTGGGCATCCTCACCTACTGAGTTCTCCCAGCGAGCTCTCGGTCGTCCACGCAACATCGCTCCGTCAATTCGATTTGCGTTCATTACCTTCTTTGGCATGCAATTATCGTCCATTAGTAAAACATGCCCAGCGCCCGCGCTAGCGCTTACGCCGCCCCGGGCAAGTACACAATTTGCCGTCCCTTCTGTACTCTACCATAGAAAGATATTTTTGTTGTTATTTTTATAGGAGCGATTCAAGCGATTTTTTCCGCTCTTGGTCGTTATAATGCCGCACACACACGGTCAATCCATCGATTCTTTATTCTGTCAAACTCCATTTAAAAAAATTATCTATGGTCACTGTGGGACTTAGACCAACCCTCCAGTAATTCAGAGAATAAAATTCCTACCCATTGAGCTACCGAAGGCTCAAGTGGTATATAGTACAGAACTGTTCTGGAAAATGTTGTGCCAAAAATGGTGCTCGTTTTCATTACTAACATTTTGGAGTAGTTTTTGATAACTTCCTTACACACTGCGCAGCAACTTCAATTTAACGGATCTCTTGCGGATGAATTCTCGAATATGGTTTCTGTCGGATTATTTTCATAAATTCGGAGAGTTCTTGGAGAATAAAATCAGAGCTAGTTAAGTCAGGACAACCTATAGCCCAATTACCGGTAGCTTCCAATGATTAGCTTCCAAGCATACAGTCCCAATCAATAGGATAGTTCCACTTGTAAAATGGCTGTATTTCGGTAAGTGATAACGGTATTTTCTTCAAACATTGTGACAATATTTTCAGTAGCCTGCTTGTTCTTTGCATAGCAGAAGGTCTCAAATCCGGAATTCCGTTAGGATTTTCTTACGAAAATTCTCAAAAACAGAATGGTGAAGTCAATAGGATAGTTCCAGTGGAAATAAAACATCAAATAACGGTAAGAAAGGATAATTTTATTTTGAAAAATTTAGCTGGTAATAAGTAGATCTTTACTTAAGTAATTAGAGCTAAAAAATTAGTCGGGGATAGAATTGTATATGTTTTAACGGTAAATTAAATTAAATTCGCCCCAAACTCCTCTAAACGTTCGTAGTAGAGCTTCAGTGTTCTTAAACTATTGGCTAACGGTATAGATCTTCATTGGCATTCATCCCCACACATTTTTGATGGTATTTAGATCTAGGAAGTATAGAGGTCTTTCCCAAACCTTGATTAGTTGGTCTTGAAACAAATCTTTTATCAGTCTTGCTCCATGACTGACGCCATTATCTTGTTAAAATTTCAAAGAAGTTGAATGGAAAATGTCGGTAATTTTAGGAACTATATTACTCAGAATATTCTTGTAAGGACGTTGTGAATACCGCTAATTTCTACAATCTCAATAATTCCACACAGAGACATTCTACCCCATACTTCGACATTTCTTACTCTGAGTGATGCCTCTACAAAATTAATTCCTTCTTGCTCAAATCGTGGAAATAATACCTAAATCCATCTGAACCGACGAGATTTAATCTTTTCCGTCAGTAAAAATAACGCGTTTGTCCAATCCATACAGTTACTCCATTGGGGTTGAATATCTTTGCATGGAACTACTGAGCTTTCTTAAATTAGGGGTACTCAGAGTACCCAGGCTTTTAAAGATATTCTTCCTAATGTATTGCCTAAAACTTCCGACATTTTCCATGTCATTCCTATAAGATTTTAGTAAGATAATGACTCCAATTATGAAGGAAGGCTAATAAAAGATTGATTTGAAGACCAACTAATCAAGGTTATGGAAAGACCTTCATACATACTTCCTAGATCTAAATATCATCAAAACGTGTGGGAATGAATGACGAGGAAGATCTATACCGTTAGACGATAATTTAAGAACACTGAAGCTCTTTGGCGTACGTTTAGAGGAGCTCGGGACGAAATCAACTTAATTTACCGTTAAAACCTATACAATTCTATCCCAGATTAAGTTTTTGAGCTCATATTATCAAAATAAAATTCTTCTTATTACCAGCTTCATTTTCTAAAGTAAAATTATCCTTTCTTACCGTTATTTGATGTTTTATTTCCACTGGAACTATCCTATTGACTTCACCATTTGTACTGTTTTTAAGAATTCTCGTAAGAAAATCCTAACGGGACTCCGGATTTGAGACATCCTGTTATTCAAAGAACAGGCTACTGTAAATATTGTCACCAAGTTTGAAGAAAATACCGTTATCACTTTCCGAGATAAAGCCATTTTTCAAGTGGAACTATCCTATTGATTGGGAGTGTATTAGCAGAAACAAATTAGGGAGGACTTTGCGGCTCTGCCAGTGTGTACTATGTTCGCATACCTCATCTTGATAAAACCCAAACCACCTTGTTTAGAATATGTTCTCTCAATGTTAAAAGAATTAATGTAATTACAACCAACTAAAGGAATTGGCAAAGAAATTGACCGAGAATTGAAGTTGAATTGATGCGAAAATTGAGTGGAAGTTATCGAAAATAGCTCAAAACAATTAGTGATGAAAATTGTGTTTTTTGACTTGAAATTTCTCATAGGTGTACCCTTATGTGCTGAGTTTTTATACGATTCCTTGTCTCATTTCATAGTTCTTCGTGGGTTAAAATCTTATTGAGTGTACGTGCGCTCCTGTGATTCAACAGGCTAATCAACATTTTTAGATTTCATCTTTCGGATATCAAATTGGGACATATCGCACATCATCCCTTTACTTTAGAAATAATTAGGGATCATGCAAACAGTCTCAGTTGGAGTCCCTAATTCTGGTATTAAGAAGAGCAAAATATTGTTAGGCAAATTTTAGAGTAGTCGGTGCACAGGGTCACGACCCATGTGACGGACTAACATTGCTGAGCGTGCTGTTGATCTCAACACCTCAATACAAAAGCAGTTAAGATCATGGAAATTGGATGTCATTTACACATCTGTTACCTTGGTCCAAAGATGGGCTGTCACGCTTTATTTTTTTTATTTTAAAGCCAAATTTTAAGAAAGGACAGTCGAGATTACTTTTCTACCCCATTTAACGAAAAATCACCCTGCACGTGTTTAGGCAATCACTGGTGATTCTGATTACATTCAAATGGCCTCCAATTTCCGCGTTTTAAACTGTAGTTCGTCTATATTCCGTGCTTTTTTGTTTGTTTCTCGGACTGCATATTCCACTTGCGAGATCTAAATTTCATTGCTGGTATGATTTAGCTACAAAATGAATCTTGATTAAATAACTTTAAAGACAAGGAAATGTGAGATTCATTCTTCACAAGGTCCCTAACTGGGCAAAGCTGTATACCATTTCTCACTAAAATCCCTTTCACATGGAATGTTGATAAATTCTACTACCTTCCCGGAGCGACTTCATGTGACAGTTAACCCATTAGTGCATAGTGTCCCTTTAAAGGGACACCCACTTTTTCCCGTTATATGGTCAGATTTTTGACTATGCACTGGAAGTGGGTATGCAATGACAACTATTAACATCTCAGTTATCAAACAAACTCGTGTTCCAAATGTTTTTATTACTTGGTGTAGTTTATTTATTGAAAAGAATGAGTGGCGGAATTTTAAAAAATCGCCAGCCTCAGGGCTGGTGAGAACAAATTAAAAATTGCTAATATTTTGATGTGCTAGTTTACTGTTTTGATTGAATAATCATTAAAATGTGTATAGGCTATTATTCTAATCAAAAAAAAAGCATCGTGGTGTCTTAGCTTTTGTGTAATATAGCAAGTATTGCAATGTCCCCTATAAGGGACATTGGGCACGTAGGTCAGTTGGTGAAATATTTTCATAGACTTACTGCTTCGGAAATTTTGGAGAAATTTGAAGCAGTAGACGGTTTTTTTTAAGTCATCAACATCTCTGCTTTAACCCAATTGATGGCAATGAGACAGGGATCTCGAAAGGGAATATTTACTTCTGATGAGAGTTGCATTTATAGTCTACGATCTAGCGATAGCTCTCGAAATTACCGAATAAGCGTCGGTATTGGTCAAGGACCCCTCCGAAGGGTCTGTGTCCCTGTCATGGGTTAAAGAAATTTTGTGAGTGACTTCACCATCAACACGAGCTCCACAGAGGAGGGAGACAAAGCCATTGCGGCGTTTCCCGATGCAGATTTGCTATGGCTGACTGGCATCCCACCCCAGCTCCGGGTCTCAAAAGGGCTACCGGTTGAAACAAAAGAGTGCTGATTCCTAGCTGCTTAAAGTAATGCCTGTGTTAGTAATACCTGATGTGAACCGTCATAACTCGGGAAAGCAGGGTTACCAACTGAGCCTGATATCAACGGGCAACCGAGCCCACGGAATGCCCTTCGAACATTTTGATGATTCCATATTACGGTAAAAGCAGCTAACAATTTGTGCGCGGAGAACTAATTAGATTTTATTTTGGACAAAAGTTCAAGCGGAGGGGAAAATATGTACTTTCAAAAAGTACTTCCTTGTCGCTACTTCAATTCATAATAATTGCCAAAAGTAAAAAAATGTTGTCAGGGAACTTCATGCACTAATGGGTTAAAATTGTTTTCGGCAGTTCAGAAGCCATGCAATGAAATGCATGAAAATATGGGATTCTCGCAAAAGAAAAAAGAGTCTTCCTAAAGGGAAACATTTCTGATCTACTTATGTTATCGATTCACGTAGGTATCCCTGTTCTGGATATCAACGGCCTGAACACTACAAACATTTTAGTTTTCCACGAGTGAAACGTATGTATTGAGACGCAGCCTCCGCACCTCCGCCAGTTACGAGTGGCCACTTGCAGCCGTCCATTTCTCCGTGCCACCTGACTGGAAATTATAACGGTCATGCATTCTGCGGCAGTATATGGAGCGGTAAAGAAGGCATCTGGTTAGTTTTCTAGACTACAGTCTCAGCAGCAGAAAATTTTACGAAGTCTCTGGATTCAAACTCGCATTTTTACGCCTTCAAGCATTGTAAAGTGCAGTGATTTTTTTTTACTACATAGGTAAGGATTTTTTTACCATAATCATCGGCCAGGGCACCGCCCCTCCCTGCCCATCCCTCCTGGCTACGCCCATGATAGTTCGTCAGAGACTTTCTTCTTTAAGCAGAACTTAATTAGCACATTACTCTGATCGTATTGCCCCTGCTTATTGGAAGTAAGATTTGGCCAACTTTCACTAAAGTTTCTAAATGCTGCACCTCGTATCAATTGAGGGCTCGTCTAGTTAAAGTATCGTAAGGATTTTGCTTCTTTAAAACACAACTTCCAAAAGAGAATTAATGGAACAGTTGTTAAATGGAAAATATCTTTAACGCGTTTTCAATTATTTTAGTATTACTTTACCTAAACAGACGGAATATGTTTCCGCCGTCCCTTGAAACATGTAAAATATTTTTGTGGGTGTCAATTGGATTCCTCCCTTCCAGCATTTTATTTCGCCCCCTTTCTATTTCATCTGTTAGTTTCTATGGTTTCCTTTCCACTAAATCAAAGTTTGATATATTACGTTTTTCCTTCCGACTTTTTGCATCTTTTTTTCATTCGAGCGCTAGCCAAAAAGCCACTCCTAAAATTTGTCGCCCGGCTTGCCTCCTCGATTTGATGAGTAGCGTTCCGCTGCTGCCCATAATCATGGCTCGAATTACATACTCCCCAAAGCTAAGTTAAACAGAGTCGGTGCCAGTCCATCGCCCTTCTTGAGTCCGGTGCCAGTTTCGAATAGATCAGTAAGTCTATTTTGCACTCTGACCTGTGAGACGGAGTAAGTCATCGTCATCTTTGTCAGCCTCACTAGTTTTGGTGGTATACCAAATTTCAGCATTATTTTATACAGTACACTACGGTCGATACTGTCGCATGCTTGCTTAAAGTCGACACAAATTTGGTACACGTATAGATGTTGTATTGCCAGCACTTTTGAAGTAACAGCTTCACGCAGTAAAGAGCTGATCGAATGATTTGTTCTGCGTACGGACTAATTCTCTTTTGCAGAATTTTTGATAAAATCTTATCAATCGTAAAACTAAATCTATGCAAAAATCAAATTGCATTTCACACAATTACAATTAAAGTAACAAATTTTGCATTTTCTACGAAGCAAAAAAAACATTTTCAGTCATACTTTTCTGACTACACTTCAACCCGGGAGGAACATGGTATTCATATCGCTCATACTCTGGCCTCTCTGCAATGCATTAAGAATTCTTTTTTCTCCGTTGCTCTATACGTAATTTCTAATTGAAATTGTAACAAACAAACAAAAGCCCACCTAAACGTTTCTTTCTTTAAAATGTTCTTATCCTTTTATGCCTCGATTTGATGAAATCCTGTGCGCGTCTTTTACAGTATTGGACGAAACGTTTCATTGTAAAAAAAATGCTTTGATGTTAAAAAGGCGAAACTATAACACTTTTCCCATCATATAGGCGAGCTAAGAATGAGTAAAACACCTTTTAAGGGTTAGGCTATATGCAGCACTCGGCATATGTATGTATTATGCATCATTGCAAATATCAAGGCTGGGTCTTTGGCAAAAGTCCTTATGTTGCTTCTATAAGATTACAAAAGAAAGACGAAGGGAATAATAATTGTTCGGCGACTCTATTATATGGTATATCAGAATCAAAGGACACATGTATGTTGCTTCAGATTGTTCCTGTATTTTGCAACCTTTTTAAACGCGGCGCGCTCTTTCTATTTCAAAGCTATCGCCTAAATGCATCGTCTGCATATAGAAGTATATAGCTTTTGCCATGTTATTGAGATTTTGAAATCCTTTTGTTTTATTGTCACTGTATGGGAAGATTTTAGGCTCTTTGTTGCATTCGGTTGGCAGTTTTAAGTTGACGGAAAAATGCAAGGTCTCGTGCAGATATAGATTGAAAAAAGGAAGTCTCTTTGAAAAAAAAGTACTATACTGTGCACAGTAAAAAGGAGTGGTAAAGTGGGAGAAAATAATAGGTTCAGTGACTGGTAATTATGTGTAAAGTTAACGTGGGCAAATTTATGGAGAGAAATTATCATGCCTGTTGGATAATATTCATTCAGGAGTTATACCATCGAATTTTCAATAAATTTTATATGGCCAAAAAAGTACTGGATTCTATTTATCACGAAAACAATTTCAAATATCCACTTAGCCCTTAGATTTAATGTAACCCAAACTCCATAAGGGCCAAAATCTTATATTGCTTTTATTGTCAAAAAATATATATTAATATTTTGTATTGAGTATAAGGTGTTATTTTCTTTGTCATTACAGGTGAAAATATGGTTTCAAAATCATAGGTATAAGTGTAAGCGGCAGGCGAAGGAGAAAGCAATGGCGGAACAAAATCAACAAAATCAGGTAATGTTCTAGCGTAGTATTGAATATCTTTCAACAATTTATACACCATTTTAAACTTGCAAGACTTAGCGTTACTAAACAATTTGTAGCGCCGATTTTGATTTGTGACAAAATTTTAGGTTATTTTAAGAGGCATATCTGTTTTGTTCATATTGAATAGGAAACAAGAAGTCCAATTTTTTTCAACATCATGATTTTCACAAGGAAACTGTATCTAATTTAAATCTACAGCAACATTTGAGATTTTCCGTCAATTTAAATAGTTGATGTCAAAAATTTTGTTTGGAAAATTGTACATTCGAATTTGAAGGAAATACCGTTAAGAATGATCTTATTCGCCTTTTAACGACAAGTGGCACCTGCCCGTGTTTCACTTTTACTCCTGATTACATCTAACTGGCCCAGGAATTCGTTTTAGACCCGTGGCTCGTCTATACTTAGTGCTAGAAAGGGTCAAATCGCTGACCAAATTAAATCAATTATGTTAAGCTCCGTTATCTTCTCAGAAAGACCTTCGTGTTGCATTCCTTTATTCTAGCAGTTAAACGTTCCGTTCGACAAAAATGTTATAAATGCTTCATTTAAGCCATGAAATGACCAAAAACAGAAAAAGACCTTCCGCCAAAATGACGGAAAGAAAATAGTTCGCGAGGATACTCGCAATGGGCGAAATGTTGAACTAAACAAATAAAGAAGAAATAATCAAAAATTTAAGCTGGACTTCACATCAAAAAATGTATACATCATATACATATGAACATAATTAGGACTAGAAAATTTTGAATTTGTGTTTGTACCACTGTACGCCTTCAAACATTATAGTTAGAGGTACGGAGATTTCATTGGTAGGTAGATGCTAATTTCGGCGAAAATTGCTCTTTTATGCGAATAAATGCGAAATGTTTGGTTTTTTTCCACAAAAAAAATTATTTTTGTCCAAAAATGTCAATTATTTGAGATAATTTTTCATCTCAGATTTTTGTTACAGACGTTTTTCGTTAATAAGAATAGAGAAATTGTTAAATGCAGAGAGTTCGCTGAATCACGAGCACGATGGCTTGCCGAACACCGAGCAAGCACTTTAGTTAGAGAAGTTTGATGAATGGACTTTTGTTTTCTGCAGTGCGATTTTTCGAGGGAGAGTTTTTCTCGTGGTTCGATGGGCCCCAAAATTGAAATCAACTGTATAAAAGTGTAACGATATTAGCGGCATATGCCTCAGCAGTTTCTCGTTTTACCATTACCGTAACTCCTTGAGGAGTGGTCTTGTCGACTAGTATCCATGTGTGTTGTCTGAATTCGGAGTATGATGCAGTTTGCAGACACACTTCATACTGAATAATAAACACGCGTTTTTTTTGCAACGCGATTTTCGAACAATCGTTTCACAGTTGAATCTACAGAATTCCTAGAGATATAGAAAACTAAAATAACAACAAGAAAATTGACAAAATTAGGTTTTATGCGAATTTCAGCGAAATTTCCAATATCCAAAATTAGTTAATGCGAAATTCCTGTTTTTTATTTGCGAAATTTCCGTACCTCTAACTATACGAGTAGTACAACAGTCAGATTTTTTTTACTGGGACCATGGGCCAGGGGGCACCCCTCCCTGCCTCCGGTTGGTTACGCTCATGGATACGATTAACGATACGTTGCTTCTGCGTGTTGTATCGTTGTTATTCTTAACATTTGGTAGCATCATTAATACAAGTATCGGGCGCACACAAACTGCATTTCCCGTCGCAATGCATTTTCAAAAATCGTTTCTCAATGGTCGAAAATAATTCAAATAGAAGACATTTGTGCAAGTCGAAATCTCAAATTGAAAGTTTGTGTCTGAACCTATAGGGTGCGCAGGTGAGAGAGTTTTTTTTGTGCAACTGTGTCGAACTGTGTAGACACAAATATCGATGTGGGCTGAAATAATTTTTGGACAATTTAAATCTGTGCCAAACATTACATTCTAAGAATGTTCATATAAATCGATGCAAGTGAATGAATATTGTGTCAAATTCAATTCTGTTCATAAATAACGCCCAGCAAACTTCGATGCTCATGACGTCACAGTTTCAAAAGCTTTATGTGCGCAGAAAGCGTCCAAAAAGTTTACACATATCGTGCTTCCTTCTTATTTATTATTCCATGGTCTGAACCGGTCTATTAACCCTTCTGTCGGCACAAAGGTCTGGCCAGACCTTTGGCACTATATTTTGGTCATAAAAATATAGAAGATGAAATCGCAGCGACTTCATATTTCATGATATCCTAGAATAATATGTTTAGAAGCATTTTGCAAAAATTTAAAAAAATCGGTTGAAGCTTTGATTATGTTTTTGATGATTTTCAATTTATAGTGCTTTTTGATACCCAATAGGTCTGGCCAGACCTACAGTTTTTCCCCCATTCTTCTCTTGAGGTAAAAGGAGCAAATATGAAGTTCTCTTAAAAAATGTCATTAAAATTCAATTTGTACTATAAACGATAAAAAATTCTCAGATTTTTCTTTGAAAAGCCGTGAAGCTCTGGAAATAAGTATGCCTAATTTCATCACGTTTTGTAACATCACCTAATCAACTGAGATTTGATTCAAGGAAATTCAAACCAGTTTTTTTCCTTTGTAATAGTAGTCTGGCTGGTCTAGCGGTTAGTGCGCGCACCTTCGGTGCACAGGCTCATGAGTTCGAATCTCACCGTGTTCCATGGTGTTTTTCGAACTCACGAGCTTGTGACGGACTATGATCTCACTCAGATGTTAAACGAGTACCCATTTATGGGGATAAATAACACTGCTGAGCAGTGTTGCCAATTTAGCCGTTTTCAGGCCAAATTTAGCCGGAAACCGTGCTGTTTAGCCGGAAGAAATTTATAATTCCGGCCGGCCGGATTTTTAGCCGGAAATGATTTTCTTCGGCCGTTTTTCCGGCTAAAATTATTTTAAGATGTTTTTTTTACTTTGCAGCTAGAATCAATTTTTCAATATTCACTAAGAAAATAATTAATCGCCGTGAAATTATTTCTACATACACTTATTATCGTGTATTAGGGTAAGTATCTACTATGTCCACCTAGAGGAAAACTTGCATTTAATGTCTCCTGGGAAAAATTTGCCGCAGAGACTTGCCTTTTTTCAATTAATATAGGGAAATGGGTTTCACGTAAACTGACGATATTTGTTCCTAATTTAAGCATGTAATTTACTAACCACCAATATGCTAAATAATTTGCAAAATGGAAGACAGTTTCTTAGATAAAATTCTTTGTTGAGCAATTCTCGTAGCATTGGGGTACCTGAACATTTTTGCATTTTGCAAAGTGTCAATTCTTTACCACAGATAACGTATTCATGCCAGATTAAGTACAAGGGGGAAAACCATAGATATTGATAATATCGCCGGAACTTTGTAGTGCTCAACACCAACGTTGTGCAAGTAGCTTGCCCAGTAAATTCCAAAAATTAAATTTAAGTGTGTATACATGTGGGCAACTTGTGCCCTTCATCAGCACAAAAGGCAAGTGCTGAAGAAGGGGTTAAGTTGCCGCCGAAATATATACTCACTTAAATCTAATTTTTGTAGTTTACTGGGCAAGCTACTTGCACAACGTCTGACGATTCATAGAAACTACACATTTTCGTAGATGCATTACATTTAGTTGTTGGGTTTGTACCAACAAATTTATCAAAAATCTATACGATTTCCCGGCCAAGCTCATAATTTTGGAACATAAATTTCGTATCTTTGAAGCATCAAATTCTTAATTGCGGAACATCAACAATGGAACACCATAATTTCGTAACTATGGAAAATTAAATAAAAGGGCTCAATTTTAAAAATGAATAACAAGCTTGACACACATATTTTCGACTGACGCAAATTTATCATCATTAGCACGGGTTCCAAATTACGCATTTGGACCATAATTTGCTCAATATTGACTGGGGTTGCCATCTGTAAAATTTAAGAACAAGAATGTTTACAAAAATATTAAATTTATTATCAATCTTTACACATTTCTATTCAAATTCTTTAACAAAAGTGTGTCCTCAAATTATTGAATTGAATATTCATCAAAATATCGCAATTGTGAGGGATATTTTCACCATTTACACAATCGTCAAAAGTAACGAATTCTAATGACGAAAGCATATGTGTCACTCCAATTTCGATTCTCATGACGATTGGATATGTGGCTTGGGCCTAAAATGGTTAAGTTTTAATCAAAATATAAGATTGTTCAGGTGCGATGATGGTAAGATATCCATACATAAATGCGGTTGCCCTTGCCCATAGTTACGCATTGGACGGTCTTTTTACGAATTTTATGTTCCACAATTTCGAACCTAATGTGGCTATGGACTTGACCGAGAAATTTTACCTGTAAACAACAAACAAAGTAAATTTTGACTGTAATGCCAGCGATTGGAGCATAATGTAAACTAAGAAATCTTCCTAAAGCCTAGTTTACAGGTAGTACTCGAGAAAAGAAATAAAATCATTAAAATCAGTTTTTCACTATATTTTTTTAGTAATGTGACTGTTTTGTATGATTTAGCCGGTTTTTTGGCCGTTTTTCTCGCTGAAATTTATTTAGCCGGATTTTTAGCCGTTTTTGAAAAAAATATAACCGGTTTTTCGGCTAAATTTAGCCGTTTTCTAAATTTCCAGTTGGCAACACTGCTGCTGAGCGTGATGCTGGTCTCATTACCTCAACAAAAAGCAGATAAGAAATAGGATGTCACTAACACATCCTGCGGCCTTAGTCCAATGCTGGATTGTCGCGCCTGTTATTTATTTTAATAGTTAGGACTAAGTATGAGAGACTTACGAACGTCTTTCTAAATAGATTTGATCAATAAATTTACGAAAAATTTCGAATGAAATGATTTTCGCGCTTCAAAATTCCCTATTTCTTTCCACCTACTTCCCTAAATCTGCAGACTAATATCGAGGTAAAATCTACTAACAAAGCGCCAAATATTTGCCCAAAGATATTGGTATTGCAAAATGCGAACAAACTTCCTACTAGATATATGCCATGAAAATAGAGAAGCAAAACGAGATGAAAATAAGGGAAAAACGTGTTTATAATAATACAACCTCAAAATATGTCCACTTAAAAACGTTACTAGTGTATCTACAAAAATGATTTAAATACTTTTATTGTTTAAAAATGGCAGTAAGGAATTGATAGAATGATTCTACAGATAAAAATTTCACCTTTTCTAAAAAATATTTTTTTTTCTCAGTAGGTCCAGCCAGACCTATTGGGTATAGAATATACATTTTGTAGTAGGTGCCGACAGAAGGGTTAAAGCGTTTTTGTCAAACTCAGAAAAACATTGTCCCTTTGACTGATCTTTTTACACTGTACTCCTTTCGGATGGATTAATTATTCAAGTGAATGATTTTTGTGCTTCAGTCACCTTTTTTAGCCAGTGATATTGTCCGGTTTGTGAAACAAGAACCTAAGTTTCAGTTTGTAATCACGTTTGCTATAGTTTATTTAAAAACGAGACCGAGGCTAATTTCGGGCGCGGCCGAAATTTGAATACCCTTCACTCTCCTCGGGCTAAAAGTTTTTTTTTTGGGCGAACATATGACTTGTGTTCAATCCTTCCCCATTCTTTTCCTTCTGTGGCGTCGATAAAACAATATTTGTGTGTTTTTGGTTAAGTGGGAAAATAAAAATATTTACTCAGAAAACTCTATTGGGGGGATGCGGGAGCATGGTCCCATAGTATGATTCCATTCGTTTTAATTTTCCGTTGTTTTGACAAGAACGCATTAAGTTTTTTTGAAATTGGTGTGGAAAAAATATTTCTTAGAAGATCTAAAATGGGGGGTTGGGTTTGTATGGTAGCCCCATGATCCCATAGACCGATTCCATTCATTTTTACACATGTCTTATGGCATCAATAGAGATGCACTTTTACGAGTTTTGGTTGAAAGTGATGCACAAATAAAAAAGTTTTTCGTAGAAGAACTCAATTTGGGGGGTGGGGTTTGTATGACAGCCCCATGATCCCATTGTCCGATTCCATTCATTTTTACATATGTTTTGTGGCATCAATTGAAATGCACTTTTATGAGGTTTCATTGAAATTGGTGCACAAATCAAAAAGTTTTTTTTAGAAAAACTCAATTTTCTATGACAGCCCCATGACCCCACAGTCCTATTCCAACCATTCTTACATATGTTTTGTGGCATCAATAGAAACACATTTGTATGAAATTTGGTTGAAATTGGTGCACAAATGAAAAAGTTTTTCTTAGAAGAACTTAATTTGGGGGATTAAGTTTGTATGGCAGCCCCATGACCCCATAGTCCGATTCTATCCATTCTTACATATGTTTTGTCTTATCAATAGAAACACATTTGTGTGAAATTTGGTTGAAATTGGTGCACGCATGAAAAAGTTTTTCTTAGAAAAACCAAATTGG
This sequence comes from Microchrysa polita, assembly GCA_949715475.1. Lineage (NCBI taxonomy): Eukaryota > Metazoa > Arthropoda > Insecta > Diptera > Stratiomyidae > Microchrysa > Microchrysa polita. The sequence goes on from OX454417.1 coordinate 23,469,455, forward strand.
GGGGGTTAGGTTTGTATGGCAGCCCCATGACCCCACGGTCGGATTTTAGCGATTCGAACATACAAACTGCCTGCAATAAAAAGAAGCATGTGTGCAAAATTTCAGCTCGATAGCTTTTAAACTGGCCGAGTAAAATGCGTAGCAACAGACGGACAGACGGACAGACAGACAGACGGACATCGCCCAATCGACTCAGCTCGTCATGCTGATCATATATATACATATTTTATATGGTCGGAGATGCTTCCTTCGATGCGTTACAAACTTCATGACAAAGTTAATATACCCTTTACTCTACGAGTGAAGGGTATAATAAATGAGCGAGAGAGCAAATCAGATAATGATGATTGCACGGTAGTAGCTAAGAGGGCTTAAGCCCCTCCCAGACCCAGAAATTGTAAAAGGTTAAATTGCAGATTGAAATATGAAGCAATGCATTTCGTTACAGATTTTATAAAAATTTGAATTGTTCTTGGAGCATAGGTTATTTACCAGCTTCGATGTAAACAAGGCGAAACATCCTTATCAGAATTTTCGGAAACAATTTTTGTCCGAGAAAAGAAGGAGACAAAGGCGGGGGTCTGAAGTGTTTTTTTTTTGTGCGAATGAGACAAATGTCTCACCCATCTGCCCCTCTCAACCTTACTGGTGAACAGTCTGCCTAACAGGCGTTTTGGTTCCAATGGAAATAAGCATGGATAAGCATGGATGCAATGGGAGCTGAAAACATCATAGCGTAATTACTGGAAAACAGCACCATCGCACCCTGTGGAGTCAAATTCAAATGTCTAGTAATGCGAATGGCCTTAACCACCACCAGGACAAGATCCTGATTGCGCCACTGGATGGTTGGCAAGCATGAACACGTGGTAAAGTTTGGGATTTGCGGCGATTCAGCGTCCTACCGTAGATGGTCAGTCGTTATTTGTCGCTGAATTTAATGAATCTCTTTGTAAGGCTTTCACCCCCGATCTCCGCAGCTACAGCCTCCTATTCTCAGTACCTCGGACAAAAACGAAACTACAGTTTTTGGAAGGGGTGGGGTATGCTGCATGTATTATGGAAAATTTTGATATAAGAAAAGTGTCAGTTTTTTAAGGAATTCCTTGAGTAAGAGAAATGCCACTCAATTTCGTGGACAGTATACTGAAAACCTGTTGGTTTTATATTTAGCTTTAAGGTTTCTTATTTATCTAAATATTCAAATTTATGTCAGACAACGTCATTCTAATAATAACAATAAATTCTATTTCTTCTCTTTCAGTCAGCCAGCTCACCACGACGAGTGGCCGTACCGGTTCTGGTGAAAGACGGTAAACCGTGTTCGGGCAGTTCGAATTCATCGCAACAACAACAACAGCAACAACAACAGCTCGGTAGTGGCAATACGTCTGTATCGAGTGGCAATAATGTGATAACAGGTGATGCACCCCATACTCATTCGCCGGATACATCGTCAACGTTACTCTCCAGTTATAATGGTGCCGGACAGCATCCACAAATGTTGCAACAGCCCTGTAACAATTCGTTAATGTCCAATAGTTTAGCGATGGCATATAGAAATCAAAATAATTTTATGGGTAATAGTCATCAGCAGCAGTGCGGCACGTATTTGCCGTTGCAAGGACGAGCCTGGTAATAGATGCTGGAATTCGGTTTTTATGTTGACAGTGAGTAATTTCGTATAAATAAACATTTATGTTTTCACAATTATATTGTAAAATTGTAAACAAAAGAAGAGAACAATGTTTATGTGTATTAGTACACTATAAGAGCAGATAAGTAAAATCCAATTTAAAACAAATTAATGAAATCAGTAAAAAAATGCCATGTGATATATGATATTAAAAATAGACAAGATTTATATTTTTTTTTTGCTATTCTGTATACCTGTTATTAAATTAAAGCAATGAAAGTTTCCAAAACTTAATCAAGACTCCAAAATACACAGGTGGATGCTTTAATTTTCAGGTCCAAATCAAATTGAAAACTTCAAATATGAATTACTTATCACAATTTTGAAGAGGAATATCCTGATTTGAATGTTAATTTGATCAGGAAATTTCTATAACAAAACAATTTCCGTTTGGTCATCAATAAATTCCATTAAGCACTTTTCTTACGTATTAACCGAGTTCGGTTCGCATAATTACAAACGAATTAAAATGTGTCACTAAAATTGAAATAATTTGCATTCTATTTTTTACTTTTGTTTGATAACTTTAACGCAACAAATTTATGAAAAGACTTTACCACCATAAAAACTTTTTCATGATATAATAAAGTGTATTTATTTCCTTAATTATTTATTAGAACCGTCTGATGAATTCCTCATGATGGAATTGAAAGATATTTGCTTAATGTTTTACGAATATCTTTTTTAAATGGACAAAACAGAAACCGAATAACAACACACCCTTATCGACAATGATGTCGACATGATTTCTTATTCTTTTTTTTAGTTATTTTAATATTGTAAATTGTAAATATAAACTAAAAGTATATTTAAAAAATAATAAATAAATATTGCAAGCAAAATTTAGTAATAATATTTAATATTGATAGTATAACAAACTGGTAATTAATGTATAGCAAAATAGATGATAAAACTGTTAAATTCTTAACGAATAAAAAAGGATCCACAGAAAATGGCTTTTAACTGCAAAAATTAATTAATACGAAAACCATGTTTTTATGAAACAGGGTAATTCAAATAAAAGCACTTGTAAATTTAGATCAGTTTTAAAAGCGTAGCATTTAAGACTTTTTACTCCCAGGTAAGAAAGATACATATATAGTTTTAAAAGAAAATGTATTTGTTTAATTTTCTACTTTCTTCCCAAGTGATGAAACATCACATTACTGAAAACGGAATGAAAAAGTAGTGAATGCTTTTCTAGAGCCTATTATTAAAATCACCGACGAATTGAATTGACATACAATAAAAAATGAATCCCGAAAACTGAAACTAAATGAATTGAGAATACATTATGTACAAGATTATACTTACTAAACATTTTTGTAAATTGTGACCATAGACCGAAAATACTATACACATCTATAACACTAAACTATTATAAAAAAAAAAACAAGAAAATTTAATAATAATTAAATTTAACATGTTATAGCCAAATAAAACAAAAATATATACACACAGCTCCCCCATGACAACACAAAGTATAATAAAAAGTCTCTTCTTCCACTATGTAAATCACCCATACATACAAACGATCAGTTGTATGTGTAATAATTATATTTAGAATAAAACAATATGAAATTGAAAGAAAAAAATCATATTTAATAATAGTGTACGTAACTAGATTAGGATCTTTTAGTAATGCTATTGATACAACAACAAAAAGAACCTATGTAAGACTATAAATTAATAAATTCAATGTAGAAAGAAACAATGCGCTAATGATAATAAATATAACGGAAATGACAAATGGATTTTAAGCAAAAACTATAACAGGAAAAAATATTTCGATGTAATAATAACGAGAAATGAATCAGATTACTTACAGAATAAAAAAAAAAATAAATTTAAATGAAAATGTAAAATTTATATATATATGCAAAAGAATAAACATGATAAGGAAGTAATAAAATGAAAGTGTATTTGATTACAAATGTAATATCTGAGAAAATCTATGAAAACTAAAGAGATAAAATTATGTATTTTAATACTTTAGTTAAAAACGACATCGGAGATACCCCTTGACTTTCTTTCGGGCTAATAGTTCCGCAGTTTCTCAGGCGAACCTGTGATTAGTGTTCCGTTCCCGTCCTTTCCTATGTAAATCTTGTAAACTGCTTTCGGGGGTGGGCTTCTATGGCAGCCCCATAACTTCATAGTCCGATATTATTCATTTTCACAACATAATGTATTGTGACACGGGTAAAAACGTATTCATGTCAGGATTGGGTAAGATTAGTCCATGAAGTGGCGGATTTACCAGTAGGCTGGAGCCTAGGGCGGCAGATTTTTCGGGGGCGGCAAATATTTTTGTTTTAAGTTACACATTATAAACATTTAATACCGTGGAAAACTGAATTCCAAATACGAATTTCAACGCCAGATATAGAATTTATCCTTTTCATGAGATACGTTGGGGAGCAGTGCGTTTGTCACCGTTATCTCAGAGCTTCAAACACTAGGAACGGTTTATTATTGAAGACGAATATGCAAATAGACCTCTTTTAGTCAATTGCTTGAAGGCTAAAATTCGAAAATATTTTTTTTTTTGTTTTATTTTTATTTATCTGGCATCTTTTTTTACTAAAAACAAAAACATAATCGATTCTATCAGTATTTGCAGGCCCGGATGATATGGGCAATTTTTGAAGTTTTCCATTGGCTTAAAGTTCTGTGAATGATTAATTTTGGGAAACTCAAGGAGCAGTCATAATTAGACTACATCTTAACGCTCTCTTTCTAATCTTTTTCTAGTTACCTAGGCGTATTCCAGGGTGCCCAGTCGCACACTTACATTGTAATGTAAATAATACTCATTCAAAAAAAATTCAGTTATCCTATGTACACTTCACGCAAATTTCTGCTTTTCTCATTCCGAATAGCCTATTGGTGGTGGGTAGTTCGGTTAAGCTAAAAGTAGAAACAATTTTTGTAACGCATTGCCTTCAATTAAACAAGGGCAGGAATCTAACATATGCGAGGATATTGTGGGTGAAGCAATCAAGGAGCTCCAGAATCTACATTAAACGCTGGACATGCCTCTTTCAATCCAACCAGATAAAAAAAAATAATAATGTCTTTGGTCAGAAGGATCCGCCGGAGAGCGCGAATCGACTCTAAGGATAAGGTTTCTTCCTATTTCAGAAGGTCCTAGCTGTTCTTCAAAAGATACAATCGCTTCCCAAGGGCAAACAAATTGCAAAGGGGATCGATTTCCAAAAAAAGGTAGATGCTGCTGATGTAGAGCATATATGTAATGGCGCACATTTTGCTAGAAATGTCCGAGTCGTAGATATCTGCGTTCAAAAACTACGTACCTTCAAGGATGCGAACGTAGGATAACAAAATTTGTAAAGGAGACCCAATCACAAACGGTGTCAATTTTTCATGAGACCCAAGGCCGAAGGACAAATAATTCGCAAAAGGAGTGAAGCAATGGAAAAATAGTCCGATTTTCCAAAAAAAAAATAAATTGAGTAGAAGGGCGTATTGTATGGTGCACTTTTTGGTGAATATTTCATGGCTGTCCGCGTTCAAAAGTTACAGCCGTTCAAAGATTCGAGCAAAAAGAAAACGGGACCGAGTTCTAATCGTGCGAATACCCTATACCCATGTACAGACCTAGCAGGCACGCAAAACCCAAAATATTTAATTTAATATTTTTTGTGGGGGAGGGAGGAGTAGATGGGTCGGACCTGACACATCTTTATTACCTTGTCAAGGCATCCAACGAAGTTTATCGTGACATTCTATCAAAAGATATGGCAGAATATAACTTTAGGGGAAGTAGGGGTAGGGGTAGTGGAACCTACTTCACCTTCCATCAACTCAAAGTATATGTCAGAATGAGACATTGATCAAAATTTCAAGTCGATAGCGATATTCTACCGAAAGTTATGGCCGAATTAACATATCAAGAAGAGGTAGTTTGTATGGGAGGTAGGGGAACCCGTGGTCCGATTTGGCCCATTTTCAATACTGTCCAAGATTTAACCAAAAGTTCAAACCGCTCGCTTCATTATTTCGGTAGTTATCGTGCTAACAGACAGACACACGGACAGACAGACATGGCTTATTCGATTCAGAGACCAACCCTGATCATTTATATATACGACACGAGTATACTTTGCCATACCTTCGGTGGCTCCTTTGACGTGTTACATAATATCGGCGTAACAAAAACAATATACCCTATACCATCTTATGTGTATAGGGTATAAAAATTGCAAGCGCATACGATGTCAATTTTCCGAAAATGAGGGACACTTTGGATGTTTTGCGGTGCAATTTCGGGATTTTTAATGAGTGACAGACTCGTTACATGGGAATCCGAGACGGCGGCCTAATCTAAGGAAGCAACTTATCTTTTCACACACTCTCTGTTTTGATATCCCTATTGTATTGATCCTTTGAAAAAATAAAAATTGTTGTCACGTACACAATATGTGTATGAATCTAGATATTATGCTTCAATCATAATTTAAAGATTTCAGACAAAGTCTGAAACAGTTTTCAATTTTTTTATAATAGGAAATGCTGACATACAATTTTTACGAAGACTACATTGTTAAAAATTAGCGTTCGTTCTAAACTAGTGTCTGGGTTAGTTGATCAATTAGAATTGGCCACCCTAGTAAAAGCAAGTTCATATTTTCGCGTTTTCTGTTACTACTTTAAATGCGAAGCAGAACGCTTCCGTTACGTTCCGAAGAGCTCTAGTATAATTTTGCTTCCGTGCCGCGCAGTGATCTGTGCAGTTACATATAAACTTCATTGTTCCAACTTTGTCAGGTGTTCGGAACGTAACGTAACGGAAGTATACTATGTATTCGAAACGAGACGTAACGTAACGTGAGGGAACGTAAGCTATCTGGTTCGCCCTTTAGTTTTCCCCACTTTAAATTGGCTGGGATGTAACGAATTGGTTTCGGGAGGTCCTCTCGATATTAATGCTATATTGACTATCAAATTTTTAAGTACCTAGATAATATACATATATGTATCCATCGTGTGAAAAGGTTTTAAAGAATTTTTAAAAATTTTGACTTTTAAATTGTTGAATTTGTATTTTTTTTTTTTGTAAAAAAATATACAATACCAATACAAACTATTTAAAAATCATGAAATTGTCTTACCATACAGTGACGGAGGGCGGAGATATGTCTTCTGCCCAGAGGCACCATACAGGCTAAGTCCCGCCCTGAGTATTGCTCAATTGTGCATTAATAGCGGGACACTGTAAAGAATAAGAACCTACCCTTCAAACCGCCGCTCCAACCAAAGAATTATTAGATCGCTTTTTCATTATAGTATTTATCTATCACATAAAAAAATATGAACACTAATCTATAAAGTGTAAAGGGATAATTTGAGAATAAACGTAGGTCAATCAAAGAATTTCGTCCTGGAGTATTAATTTTTAACACAAAATACCAATGGTGTTCCGCACATTTTTGCACAACTTTATTGGGTGGGAAACGATAAAAAAAGCTAAACGCCTTGATCCTTGATTCTAGTAACGTCCCTTCACCAATATTCTCGTAGAGCTTGGTAGGGGCGGCAAAATGTCAACAGCCTACTAGCGGTAAATGTGTAAGTCCGCCACTGAGTCCATGGAAATATTTTGAGTGTGTGGCTTCTATGGCAGTCCCATGATTCCACCGTCAGACCACATTTGATCTCACGTATGTCTTACATCTTCGATAGAAACTCATTTATGTGCGTGGTTTGGTGAAGGTTAATCAATAAAGGCAAACGTGTTTCTCAGAATACCATGTTTTTGGGGTCGGGTTTCTATGACCACCCCATTACCAAAATGTCCAGTTTCGCTGGTTCTTAGATATGTTTGGTAGCATCGATAGAGACGGATTTAAAAAAGTTTGCTGGAAATTAGCTCATAAATAAAAAGTTTTTCTTATAAAATTCTAGTCGAGTTTCGACCCTTCTGGCATACATATATGATTTGTATTTTTGATAAAAAGGATTACGAATAGGATTAATAATAAAATTTTTTTTAGAGGAATTTACTTTTGGGAGTGGTGTTTGTACGACAGCCCCATGACCCCATGTGCTGATCCCGTTCGCTCTAGCATATGTTTTTGTCGATTCGAAAGAAACACACATGTTTGGATGAGATTGGTTCATAAATAAAATAAATCATAGAATTTGGAAGTTTGGGTTTGTATGCTAGCTCCATGACCCCACCGTCCGATCTAAGTGGTTCAAATTTCAGTTCCCTAGCTTTAATTAAAACTGGCCGACTGAAACGCGTTTGTTGCGACAGACAGACGGATGAACATCGCCTGAATTTGAATATACAGGGTTCTCATCTTGTGCTCACTCCGCTCACTTCAACCATCCACTTAAGCCAGAAGGCTTCACGTTCTGTATAATGGTTTCTGCAGAAACTGCGGGGATGTGAACGCAGTGCAGGGTATTTTATTTTATTTTTAGTTGCTTGCCCAGACTTTTAGACAGAATCGATTCTCGGGACATATTTCTTGTCGTATTGGGAGACCTAGAGGAAGCGGTCAATTTAAACGTTTTATTGGACGCGCCCAGCGAACTTCGTATTGCCCGCATGAAATAAATTTGTAAGAACTTGTGTTCCAAATCCGATTGGGGCAATAAGGACCCCACTAAATGATATATTTGCCCCTGGATCTAAAAGTGTGATTTGATATGCCTTTGAAAACGAATGATTTGCAAATACCTTGAAAGTAGGCATCACTATACGTACAATGTGTGTTGCATCAAAAGAAGTAATTTGGAAGCAATTGTTGTACTTTTGTATATTTGTGAGGAAATGAGCCGAATTTCTTGATGTTCCAGAGACCAATGAACATAGAGTATCTGGTAATTTTTCCACCAGCATAGCATACTCTTTGAGGCTCGCCGATGAACTTCAACGCCTTACAATACCGGCAATTAGCAGGCATGTCTCCAATCATAACGCTATATCGGAACTATAATCGATTTCAGGATTTTCTAGGACTACCGAAGTTGCAGTTGTACGAAATACATCATGTTGGCATTATCGCGCTCGCTTACGTTGGTTGTTGGATATAGCAGGGAGGTGGTGGTGGTGGAGGTGGTTGATTATTATTAATCGTTGCCTAAGAAAATTGATATGACGCCTTGTTGACTATCTGCAACGACCTAAATCTGGTCGTTTTTTCGATGGCATTATAAATAGTCTAATCTCTAGTCTAAATACGTATACATACGTATATAAGAACTTGTTGACAGTGTACCATAAAACTTTCCTTGCACTTCTTCAGCACTCGTTTCAAAAAGACAATTTGTCGACTTTCGAAGCTATGAAATTATAATTCCCTTTGTACAGCGTTCCGTGTATTTTTTTTGTATACAGAGTGTCCGGAAACTGCCGCATAAATGCACGGGATTGTGATTCCTTAGCTTAACCCTTTAGCTACCACAGGCATTTGAAGATTTTTGATTTGAGTTATCCACCGTCCAACTTAAATCATTTTTTGAGCATGCTATATCCAACAACAACAATGTTTTTGTTGCTTTGTTTGAACCCATTCTCTGACACATAGTCAGAAACGCGGCCGTGTCGAATCGAATCATTGCCTAGCCCATTTAAAATGATTCGATAACAGGGTGTATTTTGTGCCCTCTATAAGAGGATCGTACACCTTTGCCTGAGTCCGGTAATGCCTCTCCTGGTATTACATGACGCGCTGCATACGTAGAGGCATTTGATGAGAATTGCAGCGCGCCATGTAATACTAGTTCGAAACCGACTCATAATGCATTCTGTGAAAAAGATTCATTTGATAATCGATCTGCCATCGTAGTTTATCATCCAAATCCAAGCCAAATTTTCATAATTTTTGAATGTTTGAAAATAGTGCTCAGACAGAACACAAACCATAATGCTTTTGGGCGTTTGTTGTTATAACATAAATCTATATAAGCTATACTATAACAATCAGTAGCTGCAAAGAGTTTACGAGTACATAGTTCAGAAAGAACTGTGAATACTTTCTCTTTTGAAAGATTTTAGAGAACAACCTATGTAACAAACTGAAAAACTATTTTCCCCTGATGGTTTTTCCCTTGCTTGTTTTTTAATAAATTGCGACAATTGCTGGCGGACACTTCATGAGAGGATCAATTATACCCTCTCTAACTCTCTCCTCTCGATAATTCATATCTACATACTTTATATCTACTTCAAGGTCAATTTAGAAATACTACATATTATGCCAAAATGGGCAATTAAACCACCACCATTTTCAACCTAAGTCCTTTTTTCGGCGCGGAAAGCATTATGATTTTGAAGAGTTTGTAAAAAAGACGCGGTAATTCCAAACGACGGAGACGTACCTCGATCTACCGAATTGTCAATAAATAGTTCCCTCGTTGCACCTGCGGTACAGCCTGTTAGTCTCGTCCATAAGTAACTCCATTGGCATCATTCCAGCTACAACATAAGCAGCTTCATGCGAAGTTGTGCGATACGCGACGCACTCGGGGTCCTTGGCGATCACTGCAATGTCATCCGCGAATGCGTTCTAAAAGTTTTCCAGTGCTATCAAGCAGAAAATAAGGCGATATGTATTCGGCTCACCAGACTTATTAGGTTTTGGAATAAGCACCATGTTATGCTTTTCCACTGTTTCGGAAAGGTATTTTCGGCTAAACAGGTTTCAAAACCTTCAATAAACTTCTCCGGCATTGTTTGAACTGCTGTTTTTAGAACTTGGTTTTGAATGCCATCCAGACCAGGTGATTGATTGACAATCCTCCATCCTGGATCAGGCTTGGAGTAGTTTATTAAATGCCGATGTTTGATTTGCCTTGAAGACGACAATTTTTATTGTTTGCATTTCGATCAGTATTCGGCTAATTTTTACCAATGCGACGAGTTAGGCGCGCGCCTATTAATCACATGGTTAGGCGCGCGAGGCTACAATTGCAGTCCAATTTAAAAATTATATAAAGAATACGGTTCAGTTTTAGTTTTTTTTTGCTCAAATGAGGTCTGTTGATTACTGTACAGATAAAAAAATCTTAATGTATAGCATAAAAAACAAAAAATCGTTAATTTTCCATTGGAAAATACTTACATACATATTAAAAGCTGGCAAAATGCCGATTAGTCGTATTTTTAATCTTTTTTTTTCACAGGAACTTATTTCGATGGACAAAATAATTATTTTCTAAAATGCAAACTAGAAAAGAGTTTATATTCTCAGAAAACAAAAAAAACATCTTTGAAATGAAATACTAAGCGAGATAATACAGCTAAAAATGTGCAGTTTGTGGAGTTCCAATCTTAGGCCAGCATTTAAATTTTACTCACAATATTCAGTTTAATATTGTCCTCACAGTAGTAGTCTGGCTGGTCTAGCGGTTAGTGCGCGCACCTTCGGTGCACAGGGTCATGAGTTCGAATCTCGCCGTGTTCCATGGTGTTTTTCGAACTCACGAGCTTGTGACGGACTATGATCTCACTCAGATGTTAAACGAGTACCCATTTATGGGGATAAATAACACTGCTGAGCGTGATGCTGATCTCATTACCTCAACAAAAGCAGATAAGATCTTGGAAATAGGATGTCACTAACACATCCTGCGGCCTTAGTCCAATGCTGGATTGTCGCGCCTGTTATTTATTTTTTTTTTATTTTATTGTCCTCACGCTACTTTCGGTTGAATTGATAAAAAATTCCGTCCAGAAACTAAACTATGTCAGCATCAGAGCATGGAGAGTCCATAGACTCTTCGTTCTGTCAAACTCTATATGAAAAAATGACAAATTGTTCAGCTGGTAATTTTTTTTTGAGTATGACAGAACAGGGAATTCAGGGATTCTTCATGTCTCATGTGTTGGCGGCATAAGAAATATTGAGCTTAGACTTCAGATTTTCCGTTAAAATAAAAATAACAGGCGCGACAATCCAGCATTGGACTAAGGCCGCAGGATGTGTTAGTGACATCCTATTTCCAAGATCTTATCTGCTTTTTGTTGAGGTAATGAGATCAGCATCACGCTCAGCAGTGTTATTTATCCCCATAAATGGGTACTCGTTAAAATGGTGATCTAATTTTTAGACATATATCTTGAAACCCTTTTTTGTCTGCTGCTATTTTCTACAATGTTTTGAAAATCAAAAATACTTGTTGACGCCACCTCATAGTAACATATCTGCCTACTGTCGTATACAAGGTGGCCCATTTAAAGTGAACTAGTGTAAACCATGAATAACTTTTTTACTTCTGAACTAATTTTTTTGAAATTTTCACAAACAAAAACACACTTGGGAGATATGTTTACACTATGTTCGAAAAATTATATCCTTTAGCTGACCGCCCCGGCCGGCTTCCCAAAGACGGGATCGATCTACGTTGTGTTCCATACCTTTCGCAATATTTCTGGCTGCTAACCTTGGATCACCGCTACAACATTTTGCTTCAATTCGCGAATTGTCCTTGGTTTATTATTGTAGGCTGTCTCCTTAAGATAAATATAGCGGAGTTAAGTCTGGAAATCTAGCCGGCCAGTTAATTCCAGATCCTCTGGAAAGGACTCTTTCGCCGAAAAGGTCCTTTAAAATCCCCATTGTGGCTGCAGCGGTATGGCAAGGTACTCCATCTTGCTGAAACCACATATCTGGTCGGTTTTGAACAAAAGGACGAATAACATTGTTGAGCATCTCACGATATCGCGGTCCTTCTTCGGGTTGATGTTGTTGCATCTGATTCGAAGCTGGCTTCCACCCGCTCAATGATTTCGTCCGTCTTCGCACTTCGTCTCCGGGCTCGTCGAGGGCTATTAACTGTTCCTTGTTCTCGCTCGAAAACGGCGAACAATTCTACGAATCGTTGATCTCGAGGGAGCAACTCTTACATGGAGCGTTCGTCGATACTCGCGCTGTATCTCGACAATCGAATTATTATTCCGCGTGTAATTTTGTATTATTTGAACTCGTTGCTCAACCGTATATCTTTCCATGTTGTTTTTTTTTTTACAATACCAACGCATATGAGTCCTTTCCATTTTATTTTATCAATATAATTTTTTAAAAACTTGATAAATTTGAGCAACGAGACAAACATTTTTACGACTTAATTTCTAAATAAATTGTCTAATAATAATAATAATTTTGGCAATAATTACCTTTTAAACATTGAGTTATTGAATCGTTAGCAAAATTCCATTATACCTGTCCGCATACGTACTTTTTGTGAAAGAAATGGCTAAAAATAAACTTTTTTTATAAAACTTACCTAAATCGACCCTTTCTCAACGCGTATACATACCTGGAATGTAGTGTAAACATATCTCCCATGTGTCTACAACAAAATTTCAGAAAAAAATATTAAAAAATAAAAAAGTTATGGTATGGTTTACACTAAAAATAAATAACAGGCGCGACAATCCAACATTAAACTAAGGCCGCAGGAAGTGTTAGTGACATCCTATTGTCAAGATCTTATCTGCTTTTTTGTTGAGGTAATGAGATAAGCATCACGCTCAGCAGTGTTATTTATCCCCATAAATGGGTATTCCTTTACCATCTGAGGGAGATCATAGTCCGTCACAAGCTCGTGAGTTCGAAAAACACTATGGAACACGGTGAGATTCGAACTCATGACCCTGTGCACCGAAGGTGCGTGCACTAACCGCTAGACCAGCCAGACTACACTAGTTCACTTTAAATGGGCCATCCTGTATATAGGACACCTTACAATCAAATGCCACATTAGATATGAAAACTCAACAAAACCCCCCATGCGCATTTTTTTTTTTTGAGATCCATGGAACTTTTAGTTTCCAGACGCACTTTGTTTCAAGATTTTAAATAGTACACCCAGAAAAAAACGTGTATTAAAACCAATGAAGTTTTTACTTTACTTCTAGTACACTGAAAATTTCTTTAAACGTATGAATGGATGAAGTTTGGTTAAAATAGGTACATAAAGAAAAAAGAAAGAAGTTATTTCAGTAGAACCTAATTACCATGGGCTGATTTCTATGGCAGCCCCATGACGCCATGTTCCGATTCCATTCGTTCGTTCGACATATATACAGCGTACACTAAAAAGAAACTTGCATACAAAACTTCAGCCCGATAGCTTTAAAACTGAGGGTCTAGTTTGCATTGAAACAGACGGACTGACAGACAGACGGACATCGCTCAATCGATTTCTCTCGTCACACTGATCAATTATATGTATATACTTTATATAGTCGGAAGTGCTTCCTTCTGTGCGTTGTAAATTTTATGACAAAGTTAATATACCCATTCACATAGTGACGGGTATAAAAATATGAAATAAAATTAAATCACAATAACAAAAAAATAAATAAAAAATAAAAAAAAATTAAATAAAAAAAAATTTTAAATTGAATAAAATTAAAAAAAATTAACAAAAATGATAAAAAATTGTTTTCTATTTTTTTTAATAAAATTCACTGACATTTTTACATAGAATCGACGAACAATCTCATTGTTAGGATCGAATATTCACTTCAAATTTTTAATGATATTTTTATCATTGTTCCAAAAAGGCTATTTCATCGGCTCCAAATCATAGCCAAAATTTCATACGTCCTATTTTATTTTTCTTTAGTAAGAGTAATTTTTTTCTGGGTGTATATTTATAAATACTAGGGGGCTTCGCCCCCTGCTCGCTACGCTCACCAACCCTTTGCGTTTGCGCTCAGCGCGCTCGCGAATTTTGTTTATATTTTTTTTCGCCTCTTCTCGCGGCTAAAAGGGGATTCAGACTATCGACAAGATTTACTACATCCTAAATTTAGTTAACAGGTGTATCATATTGTACTGCAATTTGAATAATGCAAGTACATTCTACGATGCGTTTTGAATTTAATGACATACGATACACTCTTGTAGGCGGGTTTCAACTCGATTTTAGTAAATCCTGTCAGTAGTGTGAATCCCCTCCAAAGGTTAAAATACCCCCTGTTTAAGATACTGGTTTGCCGCGTTATCTTACTCAGTATTCCGGATTACCTAGTGTACCTATATGTATTGTAGTATTCTGCCAATATACATCAGGTACATCCTATGTATAATACACACATTCAAAAATCTATTCCGCATTTGCTATTATACAATTCTGCCCCAAACATCCGTATAACCACACATATTGGATCAATAAACGGACTGTGTATGTGATGTGAAAGTAGAGTCCTGGCCAGTATATGAAGTTCTTCCCAATTAATTCATCTGCTCGTGACAGGTTCGAATGGTGTCACTAATGCGTGAAAAGTTCCATTATTGATACCGTGACCATCTCATGCTATCTGTTCCTGCCGTCCGTCGGCTCGAGTCGTTTCCCTTTATATTGACTGGCTGACCATCACAATTTCACACTTAAGGCGCCTTTTGTTGTGGAATTACCATTTATATTGGCTTTAGTTTGGCCTTCTCTATATTATACCTCAAATATATGTGAACATATTGCTATATGGTGGTGAATATGTACATATGTTTGTAAGTGTTTATGGATACGTTTATGGTTTTGGCATGTCAGTTGAAAGGACATGTCCAAACTGTCGGTTCATGTCCGCAGGAAAATTTTGATTAATTTAATTCTTTGATTCGATTCAATTTGAAATTGATGTTAAAAAAAAGGTCATCGTAAATGTTGTTTTTTTTTAGAATTAATGCACATAATGTAAATTAGGATGGATTTGTGATGAAAATTGAAAACAAAACTGAATAATCGTTGTTTTGAAATATTGGCATTATGTAATTCGATAATTTTTGACTATGCGTATGAAAACCCTACTGAGCTTAAAATTACCCAGGGCGAGATAGACAGATTTGTTGTAGAGCCACCAAGCCATTATGGTGACCTGATGGATTTCTCGGCTCGTAAAATAACCATGAAAAAGAAAATGTGTAAGCTCGTAATGTAATAAAAAAGCGGCATACTAAAAACCAATAATGTATACGTTTTGATACTTACCACTGCTCCTAAACGAAGGTAATTTGCCCCAAATGCAATCGTAACAATGGTGTTTTATTTTTAACTATGTTTAAAACAAACAATAGTCTACCAAACGTAATGTTGATTATCATCCGAATAAACATACCGCACAATTTATTATTTATTCGAAATTTCAAAGAGGACCCCAATTACACGGGTCTAAATACTGCCACTATTACCAGTACAATATGCGCTCTTGTATACGTTTAACATTTCAAAAAGCACTTGAACATGAGGAAAAAATTAATCATTTGTACAATTTCCTAAATACTCGTATAGACATACGGAGACTTCTCTGATTTTTTCTCATACACATATTTAATATTTATGTATTATGTATACCTGTATACCTGCAATTCATATGGTCACCTATCAACACATTGTAAAAAAAAAGAAAAAAAATGTTTTTCTGTTTTTCCATGGACCGATTTTGATGGACACATTCGGAAGTAAAATAAACAGAGAGGTGGCCATGTCCATGGTCTTTGATTCGTCCAAGACATACGTTTTTTTTTTCTGCCCGGGTCTTCGGCACCAATCATAATGAAATTCTCTATTCTTCATTTCTTTGACTTGCAAACGAGGTTCGCAGGTACAATGACGAATCGAAAAATTTAAAATTCCCGGGCACGTTCAGCTATATTATGATGATATACAGACTATACGAGAATTGTATACTACACACATAAAACGAGGCCCTGTCTGTCAAATCAATTCTCTGATATCCTCTTATAAATTCACGACCGCATTTGTACGATATAATTTTGCTCTAACCGTACTTCTTCTCTTCATACATCTTTGACGTCCAATATACGTACAATTTTTTTTCTCGCATTGATTCTATTTCATTATTCATTTTTCTATTTATTTAAAATCAATCAGGAGATTTTTGTTTATTCTGAAAATATTTTTGGAAAAAATTCCCGGGGTCGAACGAGTCCGTACCGTATTGCTCGTTAGGTTATAGACTGTTGTATATATATAGAGGCTCAGCGAGGCTTTGATGACGGTCTATGTGTGTCCATTTGAAAATATGTATACGTAAATCCACTCGAAAGCTAAGTTCCCTATAACCTATACGACCTCACCCACTTTGTTTGGTATATTCGTTTTTGTCCTTTCATTTGGGCCTTTGTGAGGATTAGACCAAAAATGCATTCCTAAATACGAGTAGATTGAATGAATTCTGTTTGATTGGAACTATACTGCATCATATATCAATCCATGTAAATCCACACTGATTCTTTATTTTGGTTATCGATTTGAAGGAAAAAAAGGTAGTTGCGTGGGTGTATGAAGAATTGAAAACATATCGCATACTAATTGAATAGGAAGAATGAACCCAATTGTATAGGTAGTCTGATCATTTGTTTTCATGCGAGTGTGTTACATAATGATTGGCGTGGGTTGAGCTGGAAAATATGATCCAATTAAACATTACTCCACGACTGAGAAGGTAATTTTTGACGACTTTGATTGGACAGTGAGCTACATACATATATGAAACGAAAAGTGCTACGTGAGACAAGGATAAAATCATGTTTTTTTTCCAAAATTTATTCTGAAGGAAATAAAATAGAATAATAACATCTGATTTTTACCCTCAATATATAATGAACACGCAGACATATTCAACGAGATTCACCCCCTTAACATTTTGCGCTCTCCCAAATTAAATATTCAGTTGGTATTTTTCTATTGTACACCAAAGTCATATTTAAAGTAAATTCACCCCTTTCACGGCAGCCGAAAATCAACATCTTTTGTATTCATAGCGTAGTCAAATTCACGAAGAAAATTGACTCGAATAAGAAACTGGTGGACGCTTATGTTTATCTGCACGACAAGAGCGTTTCTAAGTTTTTGTTCGTTGTCTTTGCCGTTTCGACTTCACAACTAGAGTAGGTACAAGCATTTTGAAGGAGTTGCCGGGTAACGCTGAAGATGGTTCCGCCCTACAAATAAAATAAGAAAAATGTTTTTTTTTATGGTTTGCTTATGAATTTTTATTGAGGTTATTTTTTATTTAAATATGATGAATTTTATGGATAATATGTATATTAGGTCGAGTGTTTGACACCTTGGCGATAATGTTGCTGTATGGATAAAAATACAGAATATTTTTGAGGAAAAACAGGAAAGGAATGATTGTTACTGAAAGCAGCAAAAATTTAGGTACATTGCGCCCGCTCTAGCACTTACGCCGCCTCGGGCAAGAGGACAAATTGCCGCCCCTTAGGTGAAGTACCAGGCAGATTGATAGTAGATAGCACATGTTATGTCGTTGTTGTTGTAGAAGCGATTTAAGAGACTTTTTATTCTTGAATCGAGTGATTTTGGCAGCTCTTGGTCGTTGTAACACATCGTTTCCACGATGGCTGCCGTAGTATCACATATCAACACAAAACTTCATAGTCACAGTGGGATTCGAACCAACGCTTTAGTAATTCAGAGAATAGAATGTCTACCCACTGAGAAAGCCCAGATAGTATGTAGAAGAAACCTGTCCCGCCATCATTCATACTCTTAAGCACAATTCAGCTCAGTTCAGCAAGGCCTTCTAGAGAGTTTGTTTGAAATTTTAAAACTAAAGCTAAGTATTGAATTTCCCGAGCTCATGCTATTCACCACCGGCAAAAAATATAGAGATGTCAAACCTTGCGGAATTTAGAATGACGTAAGAGATTGAAAATGAATGGGAACATTTGTTTCCCTCAAAAACTCTCAACACGACAACACATTTTAGAAAACTCCGCTCTGGAAAATGGTATGCCAATAAATGGTGGATCGGATAAACATAAATTAGCCGGCTCTCTTCGTGGACGAGTTTCTTCAGTGGTTTTAACATGGGTGGCTTATTTTCATAATGGCATCGTTTCGCGAGTTGTTATAGGGAATAAGGTTAGAGCTAGCTAAATCGGCGGAACCTAGCCAAATCCCGATATTAGCATGTCCGGAAACATATTAGGGTGGACTGCTATTGCGGCTCTGGCAATGTGTACATCCCTCATTTTGCTGACATCCAAACTACCTTGTCCTAATTTTGACCACTCAATTCTTGATGAATCATGAATTAAAGTTGAATTGCTTCCAAATCCGAAAAGAAATTGTGTTGAAAACGGTGGATTTGGGCAAGAATTTTTTTTTCACTTTTATGTGTTGAGTGTATGTGCACTACATATTTCTAATTTCTTATGGTTTTTTTCGGAGGTTCAATATTTACTTAGTGGACGAGATCTCCTTTGACGCAACAGACTGAATAAAAATATTAGGCCGCAACCACACTGATCGGGGTTTGCAAAACCGCGAACAAAACATCAAAGTTGTGGACATAGACAACACACGCCGGGAGGGACAGAGACTTTGGGGAGATCAATTTTGTCATTTGTTCGGTTCGGTCAACTGATAGCAGTGTGGTTAGAGGAATCCAATCCGATCTTGGGAATATTTATGCTATCAGCTCTCGAAAGAAGAATTTTTCTTTCTTTTTATCGCCACTAGCGACACTTTCTGCACCATTTAACGAACGTGTAGCGAAAAATATCAGAAACACAAAAGTTCTCCTTATGAGAATGGATAGCAGTCCAAGCCATTTCAAAATCAGGAAGCCCTTCTCTTTGATAAGAATTAGGGATAATGCAAGCAAATCCTTAATTCTGATGAAAAGAAGAGGAACTAATTTTTATTTGGAGGACGAAATCAGCACACCATTCTTTTTAAAGAAGAGCTTAATTAGCACATTACTTTGCAAGCATCACAGACGTAAATTTTAGGCATATCTTACTAAACAAGTAACGCGTTTCCTAAAGAAGCAATTGTTGTGCTTCTTTACTTAAACAAAGCCTTATTTCTAATTTTGTTTCACCCCTTTTTACTTCATCTGTAGTTGTCATGGCTTCCTTTACACTAAATCTAAGTTGATATTGAGTTCTTACTTTTGGTTTTTCGATTTTTTTTATTCGTGTATTGGCCAAAAAACCGCCCCTAAAATTTGGCACCCCGGGCGACTGCCCGGCTTGCCCCCCCCCCTTAGAGCGGGCGCTGGGTACATACATATTTGTTTAGAATTCACCAGGTTAAAATGAATTTATTTAGTGTTGTAAATTGAATGTGTAATATGAATGGTATCTTTTCCATTTTCTTTCACGACGATACACACTTTTTTGTTTTCAGTTATTTACCACTCACAGTCATTTTCCATACAAGTTGTCTGTCAATCAATTAACTGACAATATATGCACTTGTATAAAAAATAACTATGACTGTGTGTCTTTTAATTTGTGACTGTGACTGATGACTGAAAAGTTTTATTCGACCTATAGTTATAATTCAAATGGAATCTTTCAAGCCGCAACGGTTGACCTGCAATCCAATCATTTTGCTTAAAATTTGAGAGTGCTAGCTGTGTCCGTTCGGAAGTTACAGCCGTTCGGAGAAGCAGCCCCAGGGCCGTACGGAGGGAGGGGCGAAGGGGGCACTCGCCCGGGCGCCGTGTCCCAAGAGAGCGCCGGCCGTGGCCAGAGGGCGCCGTAACGTAATTTTTTTTAGAGAAGTTAGTCTTTGTCCTTTAAACTCTTATATGCAGTTATTAACCTTGTTATACATTTTATAAGACCACTTTACTATGAACATGAAAGTTCTTCCGCCGTAAATTGTTAGGAATATTTCTGTCTTAAAAGTTATTCAAAATAACTTCACACAATACTTTTAACAGCAAAACAGGCCAGCGTTAAAACATGTTTTTTCCATCACCAGCGATTTGCATATCATGGGCATACTGCCATACACGCACGAATTAGTCTATCAGTGAGCTACAATCAAGTTTTCAGTCTTTTAGTGTTTAGCCCCCCCTGGGGGGGGGGGGGTGGTTTGGGCGCAGGACAAGCTCAAAGTTTGAAGCTACTCCGACCATTATCACGCAGTTTAAATTAATATTCTATTCATTAGCGAATAGGTGACTTTAGCTTCAATGCGTTCTAAACGATTTACAAAAGTGCTTTAAGGGCGTGTGTATTTCGTATTTGATCACAAATGACATGAAATAGTCAATTTTTTATATTCACGATTTTTAGTCATGCGTTTTTTTTATGGGGTTATTTGAAGTCCCTGGTTTATGTCGATCGACCACGGACGCTAGCTCACCTCAAGAACAACATTCGCGACATCATTGCTAAGATACCGATTGATATCCTGCAATTATTGTTGACGAATTTCAAAAATCGACTTAATCAGTGTATGCACAATGGAAGTCTCCATTCAATCGATGTCATTTTCATGACATCAAAACTTAAATCGAAAATGCCTGCAGATTCGCCTTGGAGTACTTTTATACAAACTGGGTAGCCTTTCATTCTGAAACGCGTTTATTTAGACCAACCCACAAATAGATCTACAGGAAGCATTTCATTAGTGTTGTGCACATACGCATTAAAATTCTAAAAAACCCTCGTATTGCGGATGCAGTCCTCTGTACGCCGGTATTTTTTATTGATTTAATAGATTTTCCTTCAGTCGTGTATTTTTATTCAAATACTAAGAATGGGTCGACAGACAGGTATAGTAATCCGCCGATTGATATGTAGTAAAATACCATCAGTAAGCAAAATCTCAGAGGGAGATAGCCCTATTGGCACAGAAAAGACGCGGAACAGTGCAACACATTATTCACTAATTTTCCAGAGACGGAAGGATAATAAATAAACAAAAACGAGGCAATAGAAAGGCGTTTACTCGTACAGCGAGAGATGAGGCCTTTTTAGTTCGTGAGACTAAAAACAACCCTCATCTAAGTGCCCCACAATTGACCGCAATGGTAAAAAAATCTACTAAATATTGACGTACACCCTGAAACCGTAAGGAGGACTCTCAGGAGGCAAGGATTCAACCGACGAGTAGCTCGGAAAAAGCTGAACATTACCGCAGCTAACAAAAAAAAAAACGGTTGGAGTTTGCTAATAAATACGTTAATAGGGACATGCATTTTTATGAATTATCAAGTTTTATTCGTGATTCTAATCACCCCACCAACAAAAATCACACTTGAGGAGAAAATCATTATATTTCCTACATGCCTGATCCGTCGACATTCTTTCAGCTGACCATCATGTATCTAACTTTCAATGCGTCCTATCGATACATAATGCCAATTCGTCATTCATGAAGTAAAGCTTGTTTGTGGCTATTTTCACGGTACATGACGCCGATGCTGGCTGGGTTATTTTGGAAAAGTGAAAAGAGCATGGGAATGAAATGACTAAAAATTATTCGCGAACGCGTAGACACTACAAATTTTCATCACGGTTTTTTAATGGAATTGCAGACCATCATCATCAATGTGGCACGATAGCCCGACGTCGGGCCTTGGCCGCCTGAATCGTTGACCTCCAATTGTCGCGGTTACGTGACCTCGTCCTCCAGTTTCGGAAGCCCAGCAGCTGTTGGGCGTCTTCACCTACGGAGTTCTCCCAGCGAGCTCTCGGTCGTCCACGCAACCTCGCTCCGTCAATTCGTTGTGCGTTCATCACTTTCTTTGGCATGCGATTATCGTCCATCCGTTGTACATGCCCCGCCCATTGCAAACGTTGAAGCTTCAAGATTTTCGATACGTCCAGTTCATCGTACAATTGATACAACTCATGGTTGTACCGGATACGCCATTGGTCTCGCTCGCGAACGGCCCCGAAAATTCGCCGAAGGACCTTTCGTTCGAATCGGTCTAGCAAAATTTCGGAGGCTTGGGTGAGGGTCCATGTTTCGCAGCCATAACATAGCACGGGTCGGATGATCGTTTTGTACACGCGGAGCTTCGTGTTCCTGTGCGCAAGTTTCGAATTAATTATAGGGAGGACCGAGAAATATGTCTTATTGGCTAGTTGTATCCGTCGCTTAATTTCGTCGGTTTCGTTGGCGTCCTTTGATAAGTTACAACCCAGAGAGTTGAAGTTGTCTACATACTCGATATTAAGGTCCCCCACTGTGATGCTTGAATTTGCTGGCGTCCTTGTTTTCGATTGCATCATGGCCTTTGTTTTGCTTTCGTTGATATATAGTCCAACTTCCTTTGCGGCGTTATTGAGGTTATGCAGAAGGCTTTCTGCATCACCCAACCTTCGAGACATGATGTTGATATCGTCGGCGTACGCTACTAATTGAGTCGACTTGATGAGTAGCGTTCCGCTGCTGTCCATATTCATGGCTCGAATTACATACTCCAAAGCAAGGTTGAAGAGCGTCGGCGCCAGCCCGTCGCCCTGCTTGAGTCCAGTACGAGTTTCAAATAGGTCAGTGAGTCGATTCTGCACTCTGACCTGCGAGACGGTATTAGTCATCGTCATCCTTGTGAGTCGCACTAACTTTGCCGGTATACCAAAATTCAGCATAATGTTGTACAGTACACTTCGATCGATACTGTCGTATGCCTGCTTGAAGTCGACAAAGATTTGGTATACGTCGATGTTATATTCCCAGCACTTTTGGAGTAGTAGCTTCACTGTGAAAAGCTGATCGGTCGTTGATCGACCAGGTCTGAAGCCGCCCTGATACTCGCCAATGATTCGTTCTGCGTACGGATTAATTCTCTTTTCAAGAATTTTAGATAATATCTTATAGGCCGTACAAACTAATGATATGCCCCTGTAATTCTCACACTTCAGCTTGTCACCCTTTTTGTGGATTGGGCAGATTATGCTTTTGCGCCAATCTTCGGGGATTTCCTCGTCGTTCCATATTTTCAGCAGTAGCACATGTATTGCGTTGGTCAGGCACGTTCCACCATGCTTCAGCAGTTCTGCTGGGATCTCGTCAGCGCCGGGCGCTTTATTATTTTGAAGCGACTGTATGGCAAGACTCACCTCCTCTACTGTTGGGGGTAGAACGGGAGGGCCTGGTTCGGCTAACTGCTCAAGAGCTGGCTCCGCGGGGGATGTTGATGGTGCATTGAGGAGCTCTTCAAAATGCGAGGCCCATCGTTTGTTGACGCTTTCGATGTCGCTGATGATGTTACCATCCTTGTCCTTACATAGGCTTGTCCTGGGTTGATATCCGTTCTTTATATTATTTATAAGTTTGTCGAATTTCTAAGATTCTGACTGGCTAATTTTTGGTTTATTTCCTGTAATTGCTCGTCAAAATGTTTGCTTTTCTTACGTCTGATTAACTTATTAGATACTCGCCGAAGCGATCTTTCTTTCTTGGCTCGGGATGCGCGTTGTGTGTATTGGCGATAGGCTTCATTTTTCGCCTCAATCGAGGCCCTGCATTCGTCGTCGAACCAGTCTGCTCGTCTGCGCCGGCCTTTATAGCCCACGACCTCTTCTGCGACCCCCTTGATGCTGTCTTTGAGCTCCTCCCAGAACTCATGGATGCCTAAATTGTTGATGTCATCAAGCATGGGCGACAGTTTTTCCTCTAGTGCTGTTGTATACGCAGCCGCCGTGGCATCATCAATCAAATTGTCAACCTCGAAGATCTTGGCAGGGTTGATTCTCGATAGGTGCACCGAAGAGATTCTGCACCTGTAGGTCGTCTTCACCAAATAGTGATCGGTGTCGCAGTTGGCTCCTCGATAGGATCGAACATCTAGGACATTAGAAGCCCATCTCTTGCTGATCAGTACGTGGTCGATCTGGTTCACAGTGTATTCATCTGGAGACTTCCAGGTCTGCTTATGGATTCGTCGATGAGGGAAGCATGTAGAGCTTATGACCAAGTTTCTGCCGCTCGCGAAGTCGCTGACCGTTGTTGTTGTTTTCGTCGTGGAGGCTATGACCTCCAGTAGTTCCCCTATGCCAGCTTTCATTTCCGACTTTGGCGTTAAAGTCTCCTAGCAGCAGCTTGACGTCGTTTGATGGAAGTGAGTCGAAGAGTGTTTCTAGGTCGTTGTAGAACTCGTCCTTAATCGCGTCTTCTTTTACTTCTGTAGGGACATGCGCATTAATGAGCCAGAGATTAGCGAAACGGGTCTTAATGCGGATCGCACATAGCCGCTCGTTGATGGGTTTGAAGCCGATAACGTGGTCCTTGAGCTGCTTATTCACGATGAAATCTACTCCAAACTCCTTATTGCCCCCCTCTTTACCACTCGTAAAAATAGTGTGCGAATTGAGGTCGTTAATCTCGCTTTTGAGCCATTTAGTTTCCTGGATTGCAACTATGCTCAGCTTGTATTGTTCTACCTGATCCAGGAGGGCCCTTAAGGCCCCCGGTCTATTCAGGGAGCGTACATTCCAGGATCCGAAAGAGTAATCAGTTGTTCGTTTGCGGGGTCGTCGTTGTTTTGTATCCGTCCAATCCGAGGCTTTTGTTTCAGGTTTCTTGACTTGAAGTTTTTCTTAGGATGAGTTGTCGGCACATCGCTAAACCATGATAGGGTTTAATCGTTGAGTAAAGGCCATCATGGGCATGCCTCGAAGATGCTGCTTTAGTGGTTGACTTAAATGTTTTCTGTCAGCTATCACGTTAAGTAACCTGAGACGCTGCAGAAGTTAATGCAGCACTCAGGCGCAGCGGTTACTCGGATAATGCGGGAAAGTAACGCCCCGTAGAGAGACATAGGAATTGGCCGAAGTCCTTTTCCTACAGACCATAGTTCAAATCTATTTTATAATATTTTATACCTTCGTGAAATATTCTCATAAGTGGACACTTCCAATAGGCGGACAAAATCTCATTCCCAATGGTGTCCGCTTATGGGAAGTTCGACTGTATATGTATATTCCGAAAAGAAAGGCTAATAACTTTTTAACTTTGTGAGAATTTTATTTTTGTTTTTTGTTTTTTTTTTTTAGTCAGACATTTAACTTGTGAGTTTTTAATATGTAACAGTCTACGTACTATGGCACAGCGAACGAAAATAGTGTCATTTTTCTTTGAAAACGGTGAATTTTTGAACGTTATGCTTGAAATACATATCACTCAGCAGCATCGCGAAATGTGAAGCGCAATGTATTTTACATTGCTGACAAAAAATGCTGGGCAGAAAGCTCGGCATTCAGCATATTTGTCAGCTATGAAATTTTGGCGATGCTGCTGCTTCTGCCCGATATGTATTTCAAGCATTTCATACCGGCAATTTTGTGGAGTTTACAATTCTCTAGTAGCGTCAACTACATATGCAATTGAGATAACATTTTAGCGATATCAATCGCTGGAGATATAAACCTTTCAATGTTTCAATATCGATTAAATTTAGTTACCATTGCAGCTCCATTAAATTGTCGGTATGCAAGTTGGGTGACAATTAAAATGAATAAAAAAATCGCACGTTTAATGTATGGCTAAAAAAAATAAGAATAAAAAAAATCACAAGTAAAAAGGTTATTAGCTTTATATATCCGTAATAAAACATTTTGCCCTCTCTTTAGTTGTATTATCATGATGGCCATATCATCGCATAGAATGGACCAATTTCAGTTAGTGGGGAATTTTTTATAGGGTAGTGTAACATACAGTCGAAAAATAAAAGTTTAATACAGTGGAAATTTGATTTCGCACGGAATTCCGATTGTGATTAGTCGCTAATCAATCATACATCCAAGGATCCTGTTTAATTAAATTAATTTAATAAATCCATGAGGGGGCTTATCTACACATGATCATGTATAATGTATTTGAGCAAAATTAAACTTCTTTTTCCAATTTGAAGTACGTTTACGCAAGAAAATATCTATCTATCTATAGTTAAAAATTAAGACTAAATTTATTCATAGACATTCGGAGCTGCTATAGTACTTAACATTATGCTACGTATTTATTCAAATTAGAATTGTGTGTAAATTATGAATATGTAAGTACATACATATATGAGTTTCTTAAAACTTTCGGTTGATCGGTAAGGAGTCATGTTAAAAAAAATTAAGTTGTGATCACGATTTAGATGCACGCACGTATCCATTAAATCATTGCGTAACATAAACACTTTTGTTGCATTACCACTTGAGTTAATCGATAGAGATAAGTTAGTCGTTTCAGTTTAGCTAGATGCCTAGATGATTATTGTTTCGTGGAATATTTGAATTGTTGGAATTTAGTAGATTTGAATATTTGTAGAAATAACCAGCAGGGTAATATGTAGAAAATTGGACTTTTAAATCATTCTTTTCGCCATTGCCAAAAGATGTTTTTGGTGTTGCATCGAGGATGGTTACGAATGATAATCGGTTTTTATTAGTCATTTAAGCCAAAATTGCAAAACTCTAATATCCTATCACCGGTAAAATATCGCCTTCATCGGAATGACTTTTGCCGTGTTCATCGGTGATACATTGGCAGCCAACGGGTGTTAAAATACTGATAATAAAATTCTTTAAGTATGAATGCATTTGAAACAAAAATACAGTTTAAGCGTAAAGAAATGTTTTAATGATAAAAAAACTAAACTTACATTAACGTGCAAACCACCATTTTAATATGTTTAACCTGAATGTTTCTTTTTGTTTACAAGAGGAGTAATTTAAGTTATTTTAATTGTAGGTGATCATTACTAAAATTTGTCCCTACCTTTTCACAGAATTTTTTTTAATTTAATTGTGACCTTTTGTTTATTGACTTTGAAATTAAAGTTACGCTATTTAAGATGCACTATATGTTTACTTATTTTAACCTTATTCTCTTTCTGCTAAAATTGAGCCTATTGGAATTTTTCGTAAGCACTGAATTATTCAGTAAGAAACCATAACTCCTTGCAGTCAACACAGCGAGAATTCATCTGTCTCCAGTTGTCACCGCTATGAAATCTTCATATCTCTATTCCAGGAACTGCCTAATTCATTTCATATCAACAACTATTTTTCTATTCGTTCGATATATGTACATATCTATTAGGATAGCCCTTAGTTGCATACTAAACGATCCCAGAACGTCTGATCAAGTCAATAGCGTATAAAAAAGAATATACCATTTCATATTTCTTAATAACTAAAAAAAGCGTCATGTGTGGCAAAACGAAGGGTATTTCGGCAAACGTCATATACAATATTATAGGGTCTAAAATACTAAATGCTCTTGAGAAAACTCCATCGTTTTTGGAACTCCGTCACAACATATTATACAAAACACCACCACATAACATAAAATGCACCACTTGACTTGAAAAGAATTCCTTTCACAAATTAAGCTGTCATAGTTGGGTATTTGACAGCACTAATTGACGCAAATTATGGCCATAAGACACCTCGACTTTTAGCCTTTTGCCACGGTACTATGGATCACGGGTGGTCGACATCGACAACGACGCAATGTACCAATCCGCACGCGCATTGTCCATTGGTCAAGAAAGAAAAATAATTTTATTCGACGTCATTGTGGTCTTTACTTCACGAAAATGACTTGGCATTAATTTGTCTATCATCGAGTTGTTATATGTAGACCTTGTTCATGGACGATTTCTTGAGGCATTTTTGTTTTCCCTCGACGCGTTTATAGGATGTTTGCTGCTTAGAGTGTAGAGCCCAGATGGCAATTGTTGCGATCATTCAACCATTGTTGAACGACGCAACTAAACGAAGAGCAATGGTTGAAACTAAACGAAGAGCAATGGTTGAAGGATTAGGATTCATCATTTTCGGTTAAAATCTACAAGGTACATCAGGACCTTTTTGAGTTGAACTACATACAAACAATTCACAATTTTGAGCTCATAGATCTAATACTAGAACAAATCTCGATATGAATCAAAAAAAAACACTGATCAAATCGAATGTAACAAAATTCAAATTATTTAAATTGCTGTGCATTAAGGATACAATCCAAGTTTTGGGAATAGTGTCAATTTGCTGTAACTATTTTTTTAAATTCTATAAGACTATCTGTAGCTTTTCCATCTGAAAACAATTCAAAAATATTATCAGTTTGTTCAGTGGCGCAACCAGGACATTGTCCTGGAGGGGGCTATGGCCTTCCATCACATTATTGGAACAATAAGTTTTCAAGCTTCCGTAAGTTTGTGCTATTTCCCATAAAAACTTAGGCACACACAAAAAAATCCGGATCGAAATTTGGATAGTTTGGGCAGCATTAAAGTTTTTTTTATGTTTATTTATCAAACAAAAAAGATAATTTAAAACCAGTATTACATTCGCATTAAAATTCTAGCACAATATTTTCTAAGCGTGAAATCTCCCACTCCTTTTTCACTTAAAAGCATTTATTTTGAAGATTTCTGTCTTTGTAAAAACATCTCCCGAGAACTACGCGCTTATATTGTGTATTTTTGCACAAAGATATTTTTAAAAATCGGGAAAGGATATTGAAAAATTTGCATAAACCATCAAAACTGGCCTTCTCTCATACCAGGAATTCATATTTTAATCAAATATGAAAAGTAACGGATAGTTTCATATTTCATTTTTCAATTATTGCTTTCTCAATTCTGGGCTTGGGACGGGCTTTAGCCTCCGTAGCCCCTCCCGTTGTTGCGCCACTGAGTTTGTTTAAGCCGAATGAATTTTTAAGATATTTATCTGGTTAAACGGTTTATTAGAAATATAGGTACTATTCATAAGTTTCCATCTGGTAACTGGTAAAGTTCTGTATGCATCTTAGAACGAACATTTAATATTTTTCTTGTCTATAGTATATTTTTAGTCCAATACGTTTACAAATAAAGAATCATCGCAATAATACTCATAATGTTACTGATTGACATCCCGACGGATTGGGTCTTGACTTATAGAAATATATAAAATATAGAGAGCCTGGTTCTCCAACAATGGGAGCATAAATACAATATCTGCCTGTCTTCAGGTGATTATCCAAACAATCGTGCCTCCATCACACGGACATTCGATTACATATACGCTTGATACCTTTTATTTTATACAATAGGATTCGAGAAGTGTGTGATTGAGCTTGAGAATTAATTTTACAGGTGAACTGGCAAGAATCCATTTGATTTTTTTTTTTTACGAATACATAATACGATTTGATCGAGGGTATTAATTAATTTAATTAGGTGCCATTCGTTGATCTTGGGGGGGCGTGTGAAACAGAAGCGATATGGTGATTAACGGGCATGCAGGCATGATTGAATTTTTCAATTTTGTTTGTCTTTTTTTTAATAAGCAAAATTAATTTTGTAGATATAATTTAGGCCAGGAGAAAGGAAAGGGCCAAATTTAAATCGAATTCTAGTCCCAGCGGGCCAGATTGCTACTTTCATGGTATAGAAATAGAAATATATCGATATCATTGAGACTAAAAATAAAATAAATAAAGAAAATAAAAATAAAGATATATTGAAACTCATATCTCAGAAGCAAGATTTCTGCTCACTTAGTATAGTTATGCGCTTACTACAAAAACTTATAGGTCAAACTTTTCACACAAAACTATGGCGTCATATTCTGAAAAAACAATTGCAGTAGAAGAACGGACCCGGGATTTATCTTTGGTTATGTACTTTATGGCAATGCGACCAACTTTATTACTACGTATGGACATACGCAGCTAATATATATACAGGGTTATTGGTTAAGTCGACCTATTCCCTGCAACACGTTATAAAAGGGTCAAAATGCAACAAAATGAGGCCATAAATGATAGGCCGATTTTCAATGGTCACTGAGATATATGCATTTTTAGGTTTTTTTTTAAATAACCTAGAATTTTGCCATTTAAAGTAAGAATTAAAAAAAACTACTAAGGTAATGGGCTTAAACTTATTTCTGATTTTAGTCAACACTATAGCAGACATTCCTTAATCATTTAAAATTTCAAAAACCCATCACAATTCGAAATTTTTATTTTTATTTAAAAAAAAAATTCTTAAATTTTTTTAAAGATATTTGTAATGTAGTATTACTAATAAAAATTATATGACATGGAGTCTGCAGACCACTGGAAAAGCGCGTGTTGTCAGCTTTCCAAAAAGGTGTCAATGTCAATACAAATATTTGAAATAATTGAAACAGCTAGCTGCAACTTGTTTGGAGACCATCATTTTGTTTGATAAAAAATGAAATAAATGTTATTAAATTCAAAATGCATCGTACGAGTACGTATAATGTACTGCTTTATTTCATTTTTTATCAAACGAAATGATGGTCCCCGAACAAGTTGCAGCTAGCTGTTTCAATTATTTCAAATATTTGTATTGACATTGACACCTTTTTGGAAAGCTGACAACACGCGTAAGTTTTTCCAGTGGTCTGCAGACTCCATGTCATTTAATTTTTTTTAGTAATACTACATTAAAAAATATCTTTAAAAAAATTTGAGAAATTTTTTTTTTTAATTAAAATTAAAAATTTCGCATTGTGATGGGTTTTTTAAATTTTAAATGAATAAGAAATGTCTGCTATAGTGTTGACTAAAATCCAAAAATAAGCTTAAGCCCATTGCTTTAGTAGTTTTTTTAATTCTTACTTTAAATGGCAAAATTCTAGGTTATTTCAAAAAACCTACAAATGCATATATCTCAGTGACCATTGAAAATCGGCCTAACATTTATGGCCTAATTTTGTTGCATTTTGACCCTATTATAACGTGTTGCGGGGAATAGGTCGACTTAACCAATAACCCTGTATATAAAAAACAAAACAAATTCTTTTGTCACATGCAAATGTTTCACTATCATCCACGATGCAAATCAGTGCAATCGTCGAAGTTTCGAAACTCTAAACGGTATGAGTAAGATTCAGTGAGTAAACACTTTAACCCTTTTTCATTCATATCATCCGACAGAAAATTTCTCGTCTTCTATATTGAGAAAAATCCAAGCAGAAATCGCTGCAGAATTGTAGAACACTCAGTTGAATGGTAAATTGCCTTTAGATTGAAATTATTTTCATAAATCTCGTCTCCATTGTAAACAATTGTGGCGCAACTGTTTACGACCATTATGTTTCAGTGCTCCCAAATTGTTCGCAAACAGTTGCTGAACAAAAGTGTCTCGTTCACACTGTAAACAAATGTTCCTGAGCTGTTGCACACATTTTGGAGCAATTGTTTCGCGTCCACATTGTAAACAGTTGTATCGCAAAACTGCACCTGAACAATGTTCGCGAACACCTCAAGTCCGTTTCGAGCTTGTTGCTGAGCTGTTGCACTGATTTTTGTAAGTAATTTTTGATATTCGATGTTTTCCATTCAAATGGAAAACACGGATGAACATTACAAGAATTGGGACAATTTTATAAGAAGTGAGAACTTCCAGTCCCAATGTTTGATTAAGTTTTAGCTAAAATGAAAGATTTTAGGTTATTTTTAGACCAAACCATAACAGTCAAAATATATATATAGGTTCAAAGTTAATATTTTTCATCGTACGACTACAATGGTAGTTCGAGCAACATTCGATATTATGGTCGTACGGCATGTACCTACTTAAAGAGGGGCATAGCTTACCAATTTCGTTTACTCGTAAAGATCTATCCATCCTCAAGAGTGAAATTTTTGTCCGCTGCGATTTTCTTAATGAAAATGTTTACTTACTATCGTTGAATATGTATTGTTATATTTTTCTCGTCGTTTCTAGACGTTCCAGTGGGTTCGATAGATTTTCGCGTACACGATAATGAATAACACTCGCTTTACTGTAACACTATTTATTACAACACACACGGATATATACTCAGCTAGACAATTGTCTCCGATACCCAACGGAATCGATTATATATCGATAGCTGCCATCGAAATGTCTCCAATAACCTACTGAATCGATCCAATTTCGATTATTTACATCCAAATGTCTCCGATACACAACAGAATCGAAATGTCTTCGATCCCAAATCGAAGACCTACATTCAGTTGTCTTCGATATCATTGGCATCAAAGAGTAATCGATCCGAAA
Organism: Microchrysa polita; assembly: GCA_949715475.1. Lineage (NCBI taxonomy): Eukaryota > Metazoa > Arthropoda > Insecta > Diptera > Stratiomyidae > Microchrysa > Microchrysa polita. The sequence continues at coordinate 23,501,932 of OX454417.1, forward strand.
ACGATGACTTCTTATCCATTTGTCATAGATACCATCTAATCGAAATGTCTTCGATCACATATCGATGACTTTCATCTAAATGTCTCTGAATTAGATTGAAATTGTAAAAAAATAAAACGACTAACTTATTCTCGTAATTAGTAATCCTAGATAGCTTAGGTGTAGGACGCAGCACTACGAAACTATAGGTGCCCGGTTCGATTCCCAGTAGAAGCAAAATGTAAAAAAGGTTAAGTTAAAATAAGATAAAAGTATAAAATAGATGAAAAAAATTAGAAAAAAGAAAAAAAAATTTCACCACAGTCATTGTTTCTCCATGAATTCTTCATAGTCCGTAGTGGTCGATTCTACATCAACGACCAGTCTTCGGAATAAGATCGATTCTAGTTCTCACTTGCGGTATCGACAAAACGGCCAAGCCCATACAAATGTCTCCATAGTTTGATCGAGAAAGTCATCGATTCCTTAGTAGAAGGTCTTCGATTCTTTATCGATGAATTATCGATTCTGTTCTAACTGGGTACACGCTTTACAATTTCACTAATTCTCTCTCTCTTTATTACCGTATCTCCTAGTGGAGCATGGTGCGTTGATGACAATTTCACTAATTACTGACTAGTTATTGATCCGACATAATCCGCGGGTAAAACTATACTGATTCGTCGACACTAGTCGACGCCCTTATATACTAGTTTTCACTATTCCAGACCCTTCGGTGACGCACTTTCCGGAAACTTCCAGAAAGTAGTTGTTGTTGTCTTGTCAGTCAACCCTATTCTCGCTAGCGACACTAACGCCATCTGGTGCCAAGTACGGAAATACAATTTGGGTTGACGTATAGTCTAGACACATCACAGTATCAAATGTTGGGGAATTCCATAAGCTACAATCCGAAAACGGTTCGAGGTCAATCCATCCCTTGAGGGTGAAGATACAGGTTGTTGAAAGACTACGACCGATTTTTACATGTTTTCAGTTGTAAGACGGTAGAATGTGTATTTATAGGCGGGACACTGTAAACAAATGTTCCTGAGCTGTTGCACAAATTTTGGTGCAATTGTTTTACGCCCCCATTGTAAACACTTGTATCGCAACACTGCTCCTGAACAATGTTTGCGAACAGCTCAAGTTCGTTTCGAGCTTGTTGCTGAGCTGCTGCACTAATTTTTGGAAGTAATTCATTGATGTTCAATGTTTTCCATTCAAATGGAAAACACGGGTGAACAACAGGGTTGCCGTTTTCAGATTTCTAAGTGTAACATTTATCTGATAAAATTGTAACATTTTTAGGTTGATTGTAACAAATTTTAAGATATTGTTGTTAATGAACAATTTTAGCATTAAATGTGCGCAAGTCCAAATTGAATGATTGAGTTATAAATTAAAATAAAGGATTTTGAAAATGTCTGACTTTCCGAAGATTTCATCTGTTCTGTTCCATTAACATTTTTGACGAAGTTGGTTTATAGGAGAAACGATATGTCAAAATTTCCACAATTTGTTTAAACTCGAACCTACTATTTCATAACAGATTTAATCCAAAAATTATTGGTTACAAATCTCAATCAATTAATAATGACACAACTCAGCACAGAAGCTTAGTTTCCGAAAATTTCATAATGTTGGGCGCAAAACGAGATGCTCCCTTCAGTACATTAGTCAATGCTTAATACGATATAATCGAACTTAATTAATATACATATATACTTGGTGGCCCAAAAGTAATCACTCTATTAAAAATCGCTGTAGCTTTCTTTTTATTTTTCATAATTTCTGAAGCAAACAAACGTAGAATACGAACTGTCAAGCCATAAATCGGTTTACTCCTAAGGAACGCGGCCATATTCTGAAGGAAACATTTCCGGGTCGGTTAATCTCTCGTTTTGGTGATTTACACTGACCGGCCAGATCACCCGATTTAACTGTTCCAGACTTCTTTTTTATGGGGTTTTCTGAAGTCGCGGGTTTACTTCAACAAGCCTCAGACTCTTGAAGCCCTTAAGGAGAATATTCGCCAGGAATGCGAAAGACTGTCGCCCGATATTCTGGGAAGAGTGATGGAAAATGCCATAAAACGGGCCCGTATGGTAATCAACTGTGGCGGCGGCCACTTGGCCGATATCATTTTTGCGACTTGATTCAATAAATTCTAAGGGATTAAATAAACGTATTTCATTAGCAAAACCAAAGTTTTTTTTATTAAGAAAAATACAGCAAAAGAACATCGGATGATTTTGGCCTACCTTGTGGATATAATGAGCAGAAATACATGCAGTAACATTATTATCTATCCTTCAGCTATACTTATTCCGTTCAGAAAACAACTTCGATATTGCGTGTTGTAATCTAACCTACTGCAAAAACATAAATTTGGTAGCAAGTACGCGGGTCAGTGGGATTGAATCCAAATACACCAGCACGCGCAACTCGCGCCAACTTATGATGTGCTCTAAAATGGAGTCAGCAAAAAATCCGGCAGCTAGCAAAAAAATGCACTCGCTAGTGTTTCCAGTTAAAAGAATTAAATTTAATAAATTTGAATTAAACTACCACGGTCCCCTTTAAATGCTACTTTAATTTAAAGTGAAATTTCGTGCCCTTACAATCCAAATTTTGCCGAACATTTTGGCTACCGTAAATTTGTTGTTCAAATTTGTGTCAAGGTAGAATTCAATTCTTTTACTGAACTAACTCTAAGGCTTGGTGCAGTTTGCTGCTATAATTGAATGTTGAACATTGATTCTGAATCAAGAAGGGACCAACAAAAACGGGCGCTTAATCCAGGGGTTTCAAAATCAAAACCTGACCTGGGCCAAATGTCTTCAGGATTGACGGGCGCAGGATAAAATTTGTAAAAATACCTATAAACTTTTTTTTCCAAATTTCAATCTGAGTCACTAACGACCTCATGATTATATTCTCTAGAAATATAATATTCATAAAATGCACTTCAAACAAATTTAGAAACTTTTGACAAGAAAAAACCTGAAGTTTTGTGGATCGATCAACAACCACATTTTGCAAATTAATTAACTAAGAATTAAACACTCCAGAAATATCATTGAAAGACAAAATTATTCGGCGGACAGTAATAAGTCTCGAACAAAAGTACACTAGACAACCGTCAGCTTCCTAAATAAATACATAATTAATTAATTAAAATGACGAGTTTCAAGAAATTTCATAGACTTTAGTTCAACACATATTATTTTTTACAAACATTTCCATTTTTTACGCAATGTGCTGCTACATACTGTGTTTCTCCGATATGGCCGCGGGCCTCACAAAACTGGGCCGCCTGTGGCCCGCGGACCATAAGTTGGACATTCCTAGCTGAATAGATGGCTGATCATGCTCATCAGTGGCTGATTATGCTCATCACAAAAATATAAAATTTGTTTGGAAAAAAAATTGTTCATGTCACTTATAGTAGAAAAATATTCAAATGTAGTTGATCCCTCCATTCTTGCCGATTGTAACAAAATTGGTCGGTGTGTAACATTGTAACAAGAAATCGAAAATTGTAACAAAATGTTACAATTGTAACACGAGTGGCAACGCTGGTGAACAATTCACGAATTGGGACAATTTTATAGGAAGTTAGAATTTCCAGTGATAATTTTTGATCAAGTTTTATCTGGAATTAAATATTTTAGGTTATTTTAAGACCAAACCAAAACAGTTAAAAGATACATAGGTCCAAAGTTCTATTAATATTTGCCAGCGTACGAATACGGACAAATGGTAGTTCGATCAACTTTCGGTCCTATCGTCGTATGGAATGTGCCCACTTAAAGGGGGCATAGCTTAGCGATTTCGTTCACTGGTAAGGGAGAAGGGGAGAAGATACAGGTGGTTGAAAGACTACAGCCGATTCTTATGTTTTCAGTTGTCCAATATTGGACTGACGCCGCAGATGTGTTAGTGACATCCAATTTCCAAGATCTTAACTGTTTTTTTTTGTCGAGGTGTTGAGATCAACAGCACGCTCAGCTGAGTTATTTATCCCCATAAATAGGTACTCGTTTAACATCTGAGTGACATCATAACATGATAGTCCGTTACATGGGTCGTGAGAAGAACACCATACACTGAATTCGTTCACGGTGAGTCTCGAACCCATGAACCTGACATCCGAAGTTCATAAAGCTACTCAAAGTCTCACGAACAACCGTGTACTTGGCATTAAACCTCCTGCCATATCTCCAGACGAAGAATCACTATACCAATAGCAACTCGTATCACCCTAGCTCAACTTCGATCCTGCTGGTGCCCGCGACTAAACTCCTATTTGTCACGAATAAACAATGAAGTCGCCAACACCTGCCCAGCCTGCGGAACCAGTCCACATGACGTGGACCATATTTTCGATTGTTCAGCTGCTCCCACGCACCTCACACCGTTATGCGTTATGGACACAACCCATCGAAGCAGCTTTTTTCCTAAATCTTGACCTCGAGGATGGAATGCCCACCATCTTCGAATGATAATGTGCAACTTAGACTGAATGTTTCCCCATTTGTGCCGCTACTACAACAACAACAACAACCCATGAACCTGTGCTCCGAAGATGCGCTAGCCACAACACCAGCCAGACCATAATTCTTATATAAACGCATTAAAATCTCTTTTTTATATTTTATATATGTATTTTTATTATGATTGCGACAAACAAATATACTTGAATAGCTCGGCTTCAGCGTCCTCTGGACCTTCCGCTCCTTCACGAATCGGTAGCATCGCCTTTAGCAAGAAAGAGAATAGCTTCGTTTTGATTTCCTTAATCACTTTCATTTCACTGAACCTTTCGGGAGACATGACGAAAATCGATGGTATGACCTGCATTTCTAACCTTTCACGGCTTTTCGCGAAGTTACGCCGAACTGACCACTTTAAATACGTCCGACTGGCTAGCGACCGGCAATGTCCAAGTATACTAAATTTGTGACTTCATAGCCCGCATTCATTCAAGGACTATAATCCTCGGGAAAAAAAACGCTCAGCGTCGGAAAGATTTTGTATACAAGTTTCTTTTTAGTGTACGCTGTATATATGTCGGAACGAATAAAATCGGACCATGGCGTCATGGAGCTGCCATATAAACCCATAATCCAAAATTAGGTTCTTCTAAGAAAAACTTTTTTCCTTATGAACCAATCGTAACCAAACTTCATCCAAGTGTGTTCCTAATAAAGCCTTAAAACATATCTAGGAACGGATGAAATCGGAACACTACGTCATAGGACTGTCATACAAACTAACCCCCCGAAAATTGAATTCTTGTGAAAAAAAAAAAATATTTTTCTATAACCAGGAACAGATGGAATCCGAACACGTCATATAGTTGTGGTAGAAATTATTAACACAAAAAAACCTTAAGTTTCAATCAAGTGTGACGGGTATTCAAATTTTGGCCGCGCCCGAAATTAGCCTCGCACTCGTTTTGGATTTTGGGTTTGTATGGCAGTTCCATGAGGCCATGTTTGGATTCCATTCGTCCCGATATATATATACAGAGCGTACACTAAAAAGAAACTTGTAAACAAAAAACTCCGAGAAGTTTTCCCTTAGGGGAAAAATCTTAGATCATGTATATGTATACGTTATTGCTTACAAAACAATCCACATTGCATCAGCCGTTATCTTGTCACTCAAGAAGCCCAAAAATTCTTTCAAACCGATTACATACAGTACCCCAAATATCAACTTTCGAACGACAGCCATAATTCATATTCTTAGTTTCCTTCGAGAAGTGTCCTTTTTGGTGGTACATATGTACAAAATGAGCTTGTGGTGATTTTAAAGGGCTCAACTTACCGAATACTGTATTTTGATATGCATATCGACTATAATGCATTGCCAAAGAAAAGGTGACTCTTTTTGTCCAAGGCCATCTTTCTCATAGTGACGACACCAAAATAATAAGGATTACACCACCTAACTTCTATCCGAGTTTCATCTAAATCGCTCCACAGGGGGAGCCAAGAGAACCAATTGAAAGATAACTTTTCATTCGCTTCAACGGCGAATTTACCGCTATTCTCGCAACTCATCAGTGATTGTCGATTCTTTTTAAGGGCGATCAAAGGAAAATGTATACCAAATTTAGCAATGATCAAACCACTGAAAGGTTGACTTAAAGCTTCGTTAGGTTTTCGCTATGTTTTACAATGTTACATTTTGTCACGGAACAACCTAGCGTACACATCCTAATTTCCTTAAAATAATCACACGTGTTTTACTATGTTCCAAATAATTATCACCAAGCTAAAAAAAATTGTTTTGGATACTAATAAAAGAACAAAATGTTGCTGTGGGGACTCGAACACATTGCCCTACGCACCAAACCTGGATACCTGGATACCCAACCAGGCTACATCGACTACAGATTGGCCCGATAAATCTAGCAATCATCACATGATCACGTTCTAACATTTTGCAGAGCGTTTACATATTGCTGAATGGAGAGAAAGAAATGTCCAACGAATCAATGATTTGCGGTGCGGTGACGGACATCAACGTTCAGTGGCTGTACAACCACTGTCAACGTCCCACAATGTTCCCAACACACAATATCATTCTTCCGTTGCCCGTTCCGACGACGACAATGACAATTATGTTCTGCTTGCATGCACCGACCCCACCGACCTGTGCGAGATAATCTGTGATGATCGCTAAATTTACTTACCATCATCGAGGTCGGCATAGCCGAGTAGGTTAGATGATAGGTGTTTGGTGCATGGGGTGTCGTTTTCGAGTCACCATACAGGGGCGTTAATTTTTTTCTTTTTTATTTAGTTACCTGAATATTCTCTTGATTTTGGTGACCATCATCTCTCTCTCTCCGGTTCCTTTTAACCCCTAGTGGGGCATAGGGGAGGGCATTGAATACGCCTCTTTTCCACCTCTGTCTATTAGCAGCCATCGCCTTTAGCTGGTCCCACGATTTGCATATAGATTTTCCCTCAGCCTCAACAGATCTTCTCCACATATTTTTGGGTCTTCCCACACGACGCCTTGCATCGGTTCCCTGAGGATTCCAATCTAGAGCCTGTCTTGCAATGTTTTTTGGTTCTTTTCGAAGTGTGTGACCTATCCACTGCCACCTCCGCCTTTTGATGTCGATGCCTATCCTATTTTGGCCAGTAATTTGGAGGAGGTCGTCGTTAGAGATTACCGCAGGCCAGCGAATGTGTAGGATGCGTCGAAGGCACTGATTCACGAAAGTTTGTAGTTTGGTTGTAATATCACTGGTCACCTTCCAAGTGGAACACCCATATAAAAACACGGATTTTACATTGCTTTCGAAGATCCGGAGTTTGGTATTTCTGGAGATGTTTTTGTTTTGCCAGAGAGGAGTCAAACTGAAAGATACTGCTCGGGCTTTATTAATGCGCGACTCTACATCGGCATCAGCCCCACCATCCGCTGTCACTACGCTCCCAAGGTAAGTAAGGTTCTCGACTTTTTTTATCTGCTGTCCGGAGATAGAAATGTTTCTTTGCCTTTCTGATGTCAAGCTCAGGTATTTCGCTCTTCCTATATTCATTTGTAAAATAATTCAGTCGTTTCTGGCGAACCGATCTTTTTGCGTGAAAGCACAAGCCGTCTCCAAAAAACAGCACATTCCCGCCGGTGTTCCTCAGGGGTCGGTACTTAGCCCTACCTTGTATAATCTCTATACTTCGGATATACCTGTCCACACAAACTGCAATATTGCAAATTATGCAGACGATACACTTCTTTTCACTACAGGATTAGACCCAAATCTTATTGTCAATGACCTACAACGACAACTTGAGCTGATTAAGTCCTTTTGCCACAAATGGAAAATAAAAATAAATTCAGACAAGACTCAAGCAGTTTATTTTACTAAACGGCGTGCGGCAAGGTACCTTCCTACCCCAAATTTGAATATACTAGGATCCGCAATTCCATGGTCAAAATTTGTTAAATATCTTGGATTAACCCTTGACTCTAAGCTAACTTTTAGACAACACATTGAGGTAACCTGTACAAAAGTCACCAAAACCATAAGATCAACTTATCCATTTATAAACCGGAACTCGAAGTTATCTCTATCGAATAAATTATTAATATACAACACTGTCATGGCTCCTATCATTTTATATGGCTGTCCTAATTGGAATAATTGCGCGAGAACTCACAAAAATAAACTTCAAATAATTCAAAACAAGTGTTTGAAAATAATCCTTAATAAACCCTTTTACTTCTCAACGCATCGCCTACACAATATATGCCGCGTACCTTATATCTCACAAAAAGCAAATTTGTTAGAAAGAAGGTTTCTTGCAAAATGCTACACCTCTGACAAGCCACAAATACGAGCTTTAGTATACTAATGTCGTCGTCAACGACTAATAGATTAAGTTAGCTCTTAAATAGTTTTATAGGTATTTTTAATTAGCAAGTAGTTCTAAATCACTAGGTTTTAAGCTTATTTTCTCCTATCAATACCTAATATTCGAGACCGAACACACCCCTTAACGGATATACTCTAGAATAGTTCATTCATAGATGTAAAGACTTTGTCTAACCACTAGAATTTAAGCCTTACCTGTAATTGCATTTATCATCTTACTTCAATAAAGTTATTCTATTCAGGTATTTCATCTTAGCGGCATTAATTTTTAAAGCAGCACTTCGACTTTCACGATGCAAAGCATCTGTCATTTGCGACCGATTATCTGCGGTGTTTGAAAAAAGGCAAATGTCGTCGGCATAGTCCAGGTGCTGAAGGTAATTAAATAATTTCCACCTGATACCCTTACTTTTATGGTCGCCTAGAGCGTCGCAGATTACGTCGTTGATGGTAATAAGGAACAGTATTGGTGACTAGACAATTCGCCCTTGTTCAAGACGTGACATTGGGCTCCGTTATAGGACTCCTTTATGATGGCAATCAGTTTCTCTGGTATGCCTCTCGTACGTAAGGCTGTCCAGATATAAGCCCGGTCGACGCTGTCAAACGCCTTCTCGAAGTCAATGAACAATAGATGTAACGGGGATCTCCATTCAGCGGGTTGCTCAATAATAATTCGGAGGGTGTTGATATGATCGCTACATGAAGAACCCTCACGAAAACCAGCTTGTTCATTGTTCAAAGTGCGGTCGATCGTTTTCTTGCCAAAGTTAATATACATATATTACACTATCACTTACAGAGCGAAGGGTTTAAACAAATTTGTATTAATTAAGAACTGAACAATGAAATTAATCACTGCAGTAACTTAACGAAACTCTGTACTCTACTGTTCGGTGTTTAGATTTTTACAGCGAAACGTTACTACCTTCATATTTTAACGATTGACTAATATATTGCACCAAATATTTTGCTTCAATGCCAACAATTCTGAAATTATAGTCGTATTGCCAATTTAAATAGACCGTTTAACCTCCACAATTTTCCTAACGGCGTATGAAAACTAAATACATTACATAGACATATTAAGTATTGCTACAAACGAAACCGTTACACTAAATCACTGAACTAATAACTATACTACGCATACAGCAACTGTATCAAATGGAAGTCTGGTATCTCAAACAGAAGTCCAATTGACTGGTCGCTGCACACGTGATATGCATATATAATTATCTGGCACGTAGGATTTGATGAACTATTAAGTAATATTACCAGGAGACACATTGAGAATACTAATAAGTTCCAATCCAAGCTAAATTAACTGACGAATTAGTGCCAATGTCAGCGTGCAACCACGGTGGACGACGGACAGTATGCACATAGTGTGGGAATATTGGCAATTTTTTTTAGTTTGTATAAATACGATTGATTGGCCAAAGTAGAGTATCAATCGTTCCAACACCTCTTTCAGTGTCCCATCCAATCCACCTTTAGACAAAATCAAAATGTTCAAGTTTGTAAGTTGAATCCTGAAATTATAGGATTAAAGCATATTTTATTCATACATATTTTTAATTTCAGGCTTGCATCGTTTTCGCTGCTTTATTCGCTGTAACTTCCGCTAAACCAGGAGTCCTTGCTCCCGTAGCCTATAGTGCACCATTCGTAGCTGCTGGTCCTGCTGTTGTGACGGCTCACAGTTCACAAGTTGTTGCCAGAAATTACAATGGAATAGCTGCCGCTCCATTGATTGCTGCTGCTCCTGTTGCTCCAGTCGCACATTTTGCTCGTGTAGCTGCCGCTCCATTGGTAGCACCTGCTCCAGTTGCTCGTGTTGCAGCTCCTCTGGCATATCCAGCTCCACTGGCTTACTCTACACCATTGGCACGCTTCGCTGCTCCAGTTGCTGCACCTTTTGTCGCTGGCGCTCCATTTGCACGAGTAGCTGCTCCATTGGCCTATAGTGCACCCATTGCACGATATGCTGCCGCTGCACCATTGGCTTATTCATCGCCATACCTTTTCTAGGCTATAGGACAATATGATAACTGTGATACGGTTGTTGCGATGCAACACACTTTGTTATTAAAGTGATTCCTTGAACTAAATAGTAAAAGTTTGCGTTTTATTTTTGATTTTTTCAAAATTCACATCCCCAACACATTTCCTTCAACAACTTTTCATTCATACTTCAATTATAATTTTCTACTCTTCAATAATTCCACCGCCTTTTGTGCCGCCCTCCTGACAACCATTTATGATCCTTCGGTACATAATCGAAAGCTCATTAGTCGTAACTAAACATTGCCGGATAACAATAGCGACACAGGTCAAACTGTGCCCGAACAAACAACACACACCACCCATACGCGCTACTACTAAGCGCAACATCTCCCGGGCAAGGACCTCGAAGGCAAGCGATTGCAAATGGTCACATCGGATTTTTTTCCAGCTCTTCTTTGAATATTTGAATCAACTCGTCCATGATACTACCAGTACAACGGTAGGAAAAAGGATAAATCTGTTTTGAATCATCGCTACTGACGTCTAAGGATTTTCATATGAGCGACACGTGTCGAACACACGTGCAATTCAGGTTAAGACTGCGATTAAATTAATCGGTGATTAGAGCCGCTTTAATCCTGACATATTGAAAATTGTTTTTACCGCCGCTGTTGCCGTGACCGTTGTTGGGATGTTTGGTAGCAGATTTTGTTTTCTATATGCGTGATGGGGTGGATTTAGAAAGAAAAAGTGGAATCGGAAATATTTGTCTAGGTACTTGACGTGACGCAGGCAAAAGCAATAAAATAATGATTTTTCGAGTTTGGAGAGAATCGTGCAGGCGAAAGGAGTTGATTTGGGAAATTTGATTGTTAACTTTTAATTGGACTGTTTGAGTCGACTCAAGCAAGGAGAAAATCGTTTGGCGAAATCGATTGAGGGTAGCAACGAACGGGTTTGATGCATTAATGTGCATTCATGCACCCACCTTTATTTCAAATAAAAGTAATTTCCAAAATTTTCCAATAAATTGTAATACAACGTATTAAGTAGACACAATCAGTTTTAATCGACCATTTCGATTGTTCAATTCAAAATGTCCTTTCTTTTGTTAAAATTGAATGTATATACTGAATAATATTTATTAGTTGTTAAAAGAGAAAGATGTTTGTAGTATTGTAGTATGTATTAAGTTTATGAGAATGTTTTGAATTGTCTGTAAGAGCACTTATAGTTTAATTATTATTTTTTTCAAAACGGAAATAGTGTATTGCTCGGTCAAATTTATTATTATCATGTATACTACAATTATTTTGACGAAAATTAAAACAGGATGTATAAATGTAAACTTTTTTCTTCTACCCGAATACAATGCATCCTTGAACCAAAGACAGACGCTGCGCTGCTATGCAGTCGAATGAAATGTGAGCCTAATTAGTAAAAATTACAAAAAGGAACGTACAAAGTTCTGAAGACGACGACGCTTTTTCAAAAGATGAAAGCTCACAACATGCCACCGCTGCGGATCGTCACACACAAAGGGATTCTCACTTCCGTTTGCCACTCGAGCGTCACCACAATCTGCACTTGCTCCAGAGGTGCTTATTTTTTTTTCAGAGCTCGTCTTTCTGACACAAGGTGCGACAAATATGCAACAAAAGCCGACAAGTAGACCAGAGCAGCACAAGTACAGGAAATGGCATGTAAAATAAGAAGTGAAGCCTGCGAAAGGAAAGTGCTTACCTTATACCGTGCCCGTCCACATGCCCCAAGCTATGGCTTTCATTTGGACATTTCAGTATAGCAAAAATAATAAAAAAGGCGCCCCTAAAGCGCAAAACAACACAACATTCATAATACGAGTAGTATATGCGAAGGGCACGATGTAGAACAGAAGACTTTTTTGTACTGCAAACGGAACCGTTTCAATATTGTCACCCGATGAATACCCGCAGAGCTAAAGTGGAGACATTTTGTAACGAACATTGTCACGTATTGGAGCAATTCACCCCCAAAAAAACATACACCCAGACACGAAAAATATATACATAATACACAGTTCGTTGACTACCCTACAACACCCAAATTCGAGTCCTCCACTCGACGACACCTCTCCTTACATTTTATCGCCCGCCGACAGGACATCATTTCGAAACTATGTAACACACAGCCAATAAAGGACACGTCGGCGCAGAAAATATATTTCTTTGTGTGTATGAGGGGGATAGTCGTGTGCATTGGGAGAATTCCGGAAATTTGGCGGGGGTGTTTTTCCTGCTCCCCAATGAAATGAATATAGAACTGTGTCTATGCGTTGACGACGGACAAAAGTTCCATCTCAGTCCAACCCGACATAGTGGGGGGTTTCTTAAATACAAAGGCAAAAACTCACAAAGCCAAACTCACAAAATGAACGGATACAAGTAATTCATGGGAAATTCGGGTGGCAATATGCAACCAATGAATATCGATATGCGAAAAGGAGTGAAATGACTGAAAATGGCGTCCACGGGTTTTTGGAATGGAATTAATTTTTTGCATACACGTTTTTAGCGTTTCTGGAGAGGGATTTGCATTTGGAGAGTTTGTTGTAAATATGAAAATTTAGCGAAAAATTATTTTATATTTTCAATTAGTAGTAAGTTAAAGAATTAATAAATTTTATTCAATTTTTTTTTTTCAATTTATTCGTATCCCCGAAAATTTAAGACACGATGAACATATGTATAATGGTTATATGGCAATATAAGGGAGTCTACAAGCTATGTCTCACTTCTGATCTTTTCGTACGATAATGCTTTGAAATCTAGAGTTGTGGAAAGTGGAATAAATCAGGCTAAAGAATCATCTACCTCCTGAAGAAATGACGCCTCCGTAATACTTAACCCATTAGTGCATGAAGTTCCCTGACAACATGTTTCGACTTTTGTTAATTATTATATGAATTGAAGTAGCGACAAGGAAGTGTTTTTTAGAAATATATATAAAATATATATAGTAGATTTACAAGCCGTTCCCTATAAGGGACACTGTGCACTGCGGTCAGTTAAGGAATGAAAAAATCGATACGACCAACTTGTATTGTATCCGGTGAAAATACCCACACCGCATAAATAGTGAAGTAATTTGACGAATATGGAATAGAAATCAATGAATCTTATAAGTGGCATGTACAATATTTACAAATTATGGCATTACTTGCTTTGAATCCTTTATTCTCTTTAGTGAGCAGATAGATGACCTTATCCTCCTTAACTCCAAAACTTTTAGAAACGACATCAGCATATTTTCCTATATACAGGGTGTCCGGAAACTGCCGCATAAACGCACCGGATTATGATTCCTCAGTTGATTTCCAGCACAAAATTGTATGAGCATACCCCCTCAGCTTAACCCTTTAGCTGCCACAGGCATTGAAAGATTTTTGAAAAAATCATTTTCTTGCACGACTTAAAGCCTAATATCTCCAAAGCTAGACCACCTAGAATAGTGAAATTAAATGATTATTAAAACCAACAAATTGACCAGTAAAATAAAACTAACCACACTAAAATCGGGTAAGAGGTTTGGTTTTTACAGAGCTTCAAAGTCAAATTTGCGTGATTTGACCCAAAAACAATCTTTTTTTCCATCTCAATTTTCTCTTCTTAAGTGCAGAAAACTAGGGTTAATTTTGGCTCAATTTCGCCATACAGTCAAGACTCTATAACTTGAACCTCAACAACTCGAATACCTCAATATCTCGAAAAATACTTCAAGTCCCACGAATTTTCTATGTAAATCTTGGCATTCCAAACTCGATAATTTAATCGAATGTATATACATAATTCGAATACAAAATCGGGCAAATCAAAACGCATAAGCCTCTGTTACTCGAAGAAAATGGTTTGGAAGCCTCTATAACTCGAAGTACAAAGCCAATTCAACATAAAAACAAAGTAAAACAAACCTCCACAACTCGAATTTTATTTGTTTTAGAGCTCTTACTACTCGAAGAATTTTGCAGTTTAACATTGAATGCATTTAAGCCTCTAGAGCACGAAAGAGAATGCCAATTTACAAACGAGAAAACAACACAATAAAGGAAACCTTTACAACTCGATTTTTAATGTTTTTCGAGTCTCCGCTACTCGAGGAAATTCACCGTTAGAAATTCCGTACAAAATGCAAGCGGTTTACGGAAGGAAATTATCATCTTTCAGTTTGTGTTTGTCGTCCATTGCTTGAAGAAAATGTAATAACACTTTCTCTTTCGGATAAAGTTCGCTTAATTGAAGCTGTAAAAAACCCAGTAACGCGTTTGAAAGCTGAAATCGCCGCCGAGCTCAAAATTCCAGCGAATGCATTGTCTTCCCTTGGTAATCGGCAAAAATAAGAAGCCGCAATGCATGAAGAATGTTAAGTCCCTACCAGTCCTCAATGAAGCTAATCAGAAGGCTTGGATTTCGTCTTTACTTTTTTAGAATTAGACGGAAATATGGAATTGAAACCTATGAATGTAATGGAAGCAATACGTTTAATCGAAAAAGCATGGAAGAGCGTAACAGAAGCTACATCAAAGAATTGCTTCAGGGCTTGCGGATTTCTCTCTAGCAATGAAAAGCCTGTTGAAATAAGTTCCAATAATATGAATGAAGAATTGATAACTTTATTTCGAGCCATAGATATTGGAACGACTTACTTCGAAGAATTCGTTGCAGTAGACGAATCCTTAGCCACAGACAATTTTGAAACCGAGGAAGAGATAATTGAAGATGTAACAGCAGGTATGGCGAGTTCGGAAGATAAGGTTGAAGAAGAAGACGATGAAGTATCGGAAGTAGTTTCAGTACCGACCTCTAGGAAGTTGGAGCAGCCGCACTCGTAATTTATTTAGAAGGTTCTGATGACGTGAAGGACGAATTGTTCACACGTTTTGTCGAAGTATAAGACTTTATAGAGAGAAAATCACATCAAAACTTACATCAGGAAACCATGGGCAATATCTGCCTCAAAAACTTGTAAATCCGTTTATGACTCTTCTATATTTTTGAATTCGTATTTTTGTGTGGTTGTTATAGTTATTATAAGTTTTGTTTTTCGTTTCCATTAATATAACTGAGAACTACATATATTTATTTCAATCTATCCTAAATTTACTCGTTATATTTATTTTGTTATGTATTGTATGTAACTTGACTAAATCGTATTTGTATTGACCAATGTACTTCCGTTCTTAACCCTCGGATGGTTCAGTGGGGTCTGACAGACCCCAGAGAAATTTAAATCTTGAAATTTTCATAGAAAAACTTGTTGAATGGTATTTTGATGCATATGTAATTTAAGTATTTGTCACATACGTTCATTTAAGCATGAATTTGTTTGAATTCGTGATTTTGTTAATAAGTTATAGCACTTCGAAAGTGCTCTGGGGTCTGTCAGACCCCACGAACCATTTACGTATGTCTTTTTTACAAAAGTACATTTTTCGTTTTGTGGGATATTTTCAAAGTATGTTATTTGCAAAACGAAAAAATGTAATAATGATAGTCGGGAAGTTTTGAAACTTTGTTATTAGAGTACATTTGGGAAATTATATATGTTAATTTTGAAAGATATGAAAAATTTAGGGTGTTTTGAATTAGGGGTTTTTAAATTTTTTACTCAATTCAGTCAAAATTATGCCGTTTTTTACCTGGTTTTCATTTATGAGGATCTCCTTTCAATATTGTGTCATTATCTTATGTTTTTTAAGTCAAGACATAAATTAATGACTTTTATGAGCGCAAGAATTAGGTGGGTATTTTACATAATACATAAAGCTTCCTCAGCAAACTTGGCTATACACTTGTCGAACCTCATCTAAGAAGGAGGAAATCATCGGGCAATATTCGCCGAAGCACAGTTCAAAATATTGAAGACATTTTGTGCATTGTTCAGCTTGCACTCCCCCCCTGGGGGCTGATGACCCAGGTCCCCAAATGGGGTTAGATGGTCCCCCAAAGAGGCAAAGATGTTTTCTATGCCCACGAGCAAATGATCGGAAGACAAAATACAATTGCAACGAGTGCAAAAAGCCAATTTGCGAAGACCATCGAGGAAAAAGCTGTGAAGAAGAATGCTCTGAATATTGATTAACCTTGGATCCCGATTTAAGAAAAAATATTAACCTTGGCTAACAAATGTTGATGTACTGATCTTTGTTAATTAGTATTAAATACGTTTTGACTAATAACAATTAAATTTTGTTAAAATTCTAGTTTTTATATTGATTTATTTGTGATAAGTTCAAATTACCCTCAAATTTGTCATCACCTATTTTTTTCTTCCACATACTAAAAGCTACTGTCCGAACTCCACTTTTTTTATATACCACTTAATCAAAAGGCTTTGCAGTTACTTCTAGTTCCAACAAATGTGGCAGAAAAGCAAAAATTTAAGTTTTAGAGCGATTCTTGCCTTGGGGTCTGTCAGACCCCACTGAACCATTTACGTATGTAAAATTTACCTGAACCATCCGAGGGTTAATTTAATTTAATTAATCACTTAATTTTGAGTTTTATTTAAGCATTTATTGATATTTCAGGGATAAACTCGATAAGTCGAAGTTTACTTTTTGCATGCTTCGATATCTCGAATTTTGATAACTCGAAGGAATTTGTCGGTCCTTTGGGATTCGACTTATCGAGGTTCGACTGTACTTTGAATAGATTTTACCAATTGCAGATCTTTAGGGGCAGTGTGAATTGAGTTGTATTGAACTCGAGCTAAAGTTAACCCTAGTTTTCTACACTTAACGTATAAAAACTGTTAGAAGTAATGGAGCTAGATCAAAATAATGTAATAAAGATATGATTGTAAGACTATGCGCAAATTTTTAAAATAATCGTACAAGCACCTCACCTTAGCAGAAGTTGAAGAAAATTGAGATAAAAAAAAAAGATTGTTTTTGGGTCAAACCACGTAAATTTGACTTTGAAGCTCTGTGAAAACCAAACCTCTTATCCTATTTTAGTGTGGTTAGTTTTGTTTTATAGGTAAATTTGTTCGCTGTTATAATCATTTTATTTTACTGTTCTAGCTGGTCTAGCTTTGGAGATATTAGGCTTTAAGTCGTGCAAGAAAATAATTTTTTCAAAATGTGGCAGCTAAAGGGTTAAGCTGAGGGGGTATGTTCATACAACTTTTTTGCTGGAAATCAACTGAGGAATCATAATCCGGTGCGTTTATGCGGCAGTTTCCGGACACCCTGTATAAAGCTTTCCAATTTGTGCGGGTAGAAGTTTACAGCCTGTAGCGGCCTGTTTGTTTTGGTGACGCCGTCGGTCTAATCTGTTGTTTAATAGTCACTCACTCAAGCCAAACCACTATGTCAAGTTACACGGTTGAGCAGCGTGTTAGCTCGTTCAAATGATAAAACTTAATTATCAAAATTAGTTTTCTTCAGTGCAAATTTACGCCTATTTTACTTCAATTGGCCACCAAGATCGTGCGATTTGACCCCGCTAGACTTTTTCCTGTGTGGTTTCCTGAAGTCGCAGGGCTATTCTAATAGGCTGCAATCGACCAATGCCCTTAAAGTCAATATCAATCAACCAATCCCTCGCTCAAATTCAGCAGGATCTATTCGGCAGAGTCATTTAAAATTGGACCACTCCGATCCGTGGCATCGTGACAAGCCGCGGCGGACATTTGAACTATGTTTATATTCTATTTTATACATTATGGCATATACGATATACGTATATATATATGGGTCTCTCAAATAAAATAAAAAATCGTTTATACCCCACACACAGCTTATTTAATTCCATTTCAACATCAACCCGACCTTATTGGAAAACCATATGTATGAAATAAATACACAATGTCCTCTGCTTGAATTTAGTGGCTTAGTTTTTTTTCCGATTGAGCTGATTTTTGGAGAGGGGGGAGGTGATGATACCCTTCAATGGAAATAAACCAAATTTTAGCTCTCTGCTCCAATTTCAGAGGGAGCTATGAACATGCCATTTTGCCAAATTTAATTTGGGGGATAATGGGGGTCCTTGATCGGAGCGACTTAATGTTTCAGCCAAAATGATTTTGAATTTATTGTGGATACCTACAATAAATTTCATGCCTGAACTTGGATTTTTTCAAGAGTTATGGAGCTTTTAAAGAAGGTCTAAAATGAGAATATTCTCATTTATTTTTTAGTCAATAGCCGAATTTCCCAGAAAAAAACTAATGTGTTATACATCATTACAAAGGAAATTCTATGTAGCATTTTTCGTCCTCAGAGCTGCATTTTTCGCCATCTTTTGCCGGTTGTGAAATAATCGCAATAAACGGGAAACAGTCCATATTTGGTGAAGAAATCAAGGCTCTAGCATCCAAGATTCAAAAGCTACAGCCGTCGAAAGAAGCGATTTTAATTTATTTTTCCAATCACAAAACGATGGAAAAATCAGAAAAATCACCGTTCTCCATCCGGTTACCGTATCAACCTCCAAAGGAAAATACATACTTAAGGGAGGGTGTTTAAATTAATTTTTCTCCCATAATATGTCCTTCGAATCCGTTAAAATGGCGTTAAGGCAATAGCATCTTAAGCTTCATTCAAATGTGACGGGTATTCAAATTTTGGCCGCGCCCGAAATTTGCCTCGGTCTCGTTGATTTTAATTTTTCACAACTACAGCCAGTCTTTTTTTTAATTGTTTCCTTTATTTAGATGACAACGTTTCGCCTTCGCTTCAAGGTTATGAGATCGTTTCAATTCTGCTTGTTTAGATGAGATTCCGGAGGAATAGGTTTGGCATAGCACATCAAATATTGGACGTCGAACAACGTGGCACTAGAGATCAGATGTAGATTTTTCATAATACCTCCTTAATGTATAAATTTTCCATCTGATTTAGCCTATGATTTGACGACCGTGTTATACTTCCAGCTTGGACTAGAGACTGCAGACTGCTGAATGATACGCAAGAGCTTACCGCCGTCAGGCGACTACGCATCCGAGGAAGAACTGAGAAGTTTATAGAATCGGCTAAAGATTTTAAGTACGCAGAATACGCTTTGTACCTTGAAAGTTCGATCCTGGAAAGTTGTGGAGTGAACTTAAAACTAAAATTTCGTCTGCAATACCGAACGCAAATGTTAGGAATCGTTTCCGCACTTGAGATGGATGCGGTAAAAATAGGCTGCAGTGTCTACATCATGCAATATTGTTCTGCAGAGTGAGGAAGCAGGACGTAAAGTCGCTGCGACTGCCCCCCCCCCCCTCAGCATTAACTTGCTGCAAATTTTCCCGGTCTAAGGTTTGTAAAATTTTAATAGATACATATGTACGTTTTCAAAAGATGGGGATTCCGTTTTCCAAGTTTATATAGATCTCTAACAAATTAAATAAAGTGAATAAATATATACATAATAGCCGAGGCTCGGTGTAGTTATACCGAAAGATGGTCCGGCGGATGATTGAACAAGATGGTTGTAATTTTATTCGAGAAAAATCCTTCATAACTACATACCGAGAGCAAGCAGTATTGTTACATCAAGTTAGTCCAGAATGTGCCGTAATGAACCTTATTGTATCAGTAAATGCACAATACTGATTTTCGCTATAAGGCAAAATTATCTTAGTAAATTCCACCTGATCTGTTCTTGTGGCAGCCACACTATCGAAAAAACAACGCATGAAGTAACAATTACAAAACACTGTAAAAAGGGTCAATTCCGAAATACCCTTGTACCCAACAGTGGCGGCTCGTGCCTATGGAAGTAGGTGAGGCGAAAAAAAAGAGGCTAATATCGGGCGTGGCCGAAATTTGGATACCCTTCGCTCTCCTCGGGCTAAAAGTTTTTTTCGGGCGTACCTACGACTTGTATTTAATCCTCCCTCCTCCCCATTCTTTTCCTTCCGTCTTAACAAAAGTTCCATTTCGTCGATAAAACAATATTTGTGTGGGGTTTGGTTGGAACAAGTGGGCAAATAATACTCAGAAAATTTTATTGGGGGAGCGGGAGCATGGCCCCATAGTACGCTTCCATTTGTTTTGACCTTTTTTGTTGCTTTGATAAAGACATTAATTCAAGGTTTTGTGAAATTTGTAGTAAATTTTTTTTCTTAGATGAACCAAAATTATAGCCCCATGCCCCCATGGGCATGACCAAGACGCCAATTAATATCGTTTGTTCTTCTCTAATTATTTAATTATAACAACTTTAAAATTGTGAGTGTGAACTTAGCCAGTCATTTTTAAATATGGGTCGGAAAGGTATAGGTTTGGTATCAATCGAAAGCCAGACGTTTGTTCATTTTGTAGGGCGTTTGTTCATCCTCGAAACGGAAGGATACAGGAATTATTAAGGAAAAAGAGATTAGTTGTGACGTCATCTTCACTCAACCAACGCCATCTACTCAGCTCAGCTGTACGATGATGGTGTGGATCTTGCATAAATTGTTCGCGGGACACGGGTTGCCCGTACAGCTGAGCTGAGTAGATGGCGTTGGTTGAGTGAAGATGACGTCACAACTAATCTCTTTTTCCTTAATAATTCCAGTATCCTTCCGTTTCCAGGATGAACAAACGCCCTACAAAATGAACAAACGTCTGGCTTTCGATTGATACCAAACCTATACCTTTCCGACCTATATTTAAAAATGACTGGCTAAGTTCACACTCACAATTTTAAAGTTGCTATAATTAAATAATTAGAGAAGAACAAACGATATTAATTGGCGAACAATCAAGAACAAACGTAGCCGCTGTAGAAAAAACGGTTCACCGAGCAAAAAGACTTAATTTCAAAAAAATGACTGGCTAACTTCACACAGCCAAATGAAATAATGAACAGTGACAAAAGCTATGTACACAACTATCGATTTTGCCCTTTTTAAAATCATATGCAACAAGCAACATCACCTAATATTTTCCTATTTCTATTTTAACCAAAATACAATAGAAAACCGAAACTATGCTCAGTAAGTTCTTATCTCAACTTCATTTTGCACAGCTACATTTCAATGCGCAAAGCATACAACAAAGCGAGAACAAATCGTCGCACTGTTTCGGTTCAGATACACACGCTGAGGCGATTTTTGTTTCGCCTCAGTGGTAATTTTTTTCCCGTACATTCTCTCATAGAGAATCTGGCGAATGTATTGATACGCGTTGAGTTGTTGTTCGGGATTGTGCGGCGGAAAAAATATCGCCTCACTTGTATGAATTGGTGTACAAAAACTATGTTATAGGGATTTTATGATTGTGTAAAGGAACTTGTAAGTGAGTTTAAAGATAACTTTAGGGTTTTTTATCATATTTGATGAGTTGAAGGTGAGGCGCCGCCTCACTTGCCTCATCTGAGGAGCCGCCACTGGTACCCAATTAATAGCAAAGAACTAAGTTTATGTATATTATAATTTAGTATGAAAAAATATGTGTTACCAGGGGGATCAATACCGTTGACCCTCCCCTTAATGTCGCCAATGAGGAGAACATTAAGAACTTTAGGACTCCCTGTTTAGTATCAACAGAACTATTGCCTTCCCAAGGTTCACCACATATTTCCGAGAATATCGGCTAATATTCTTGTTCAATTCTGTTTATGAAAGGAAGAAGAATAGCAGATCATTTTATTTTATTTTAGCCTCGTATTTCTCCAAATCGGCGTGAAAACCGAATTCCGCAAGTATGGGTACCTACAGTATTAGGTCTTCAGAAGTCTGGTCACCTTAAAGTTAGGAACATCTTCCAGATATATCTACAAACTGTTTCTGTTTGATGTCGCATTGAATCTTTCCAAACTTATGGAATTCACCGCTAATTGAGCATAATCCTGCTGAGCTGAGCACTTTAACCTAATTCATAATAAACGATAAATAGTCCTATTAGATACATTATTGCAAAGATACATATTGGGTTTTACAATTTGATGCAAAATGGAATTAATTTTCTCATTAGAAAAAGAAAATCCCTCTTGACCATAAAAAAATAGAAAACTAATCAATTTCCTTAAATATTGAAGTGGATAAATAAATACGCATCGATATACATATACTAAATACTTTTCTTATCCGCGATAATACAAACATCACCAATCAAATGCCGCATGACCGCACACAATGTTTCAATCATTAATTTCTCCGAACTTGAAAATAACATTTTTTCATCACACAGTCACACAACGATTACGATAGTTCTCACTGTCCGCACAATGACACAATTGTACATCCAGAATGGAAACCGTCATCATGTCATGATTGAATCTCATACAATGCTCGTACCTAGCAATGCAAACAGAATGTCTCCAGCCACGATGACTTGGAAATTTCGAAAAAATATAGTTAAATCTATACCCCGTTCAGATTCCTTCTCAATCTAGCTTCTTTGAAGACAAGACGGCCGGCGACGTATTCCTTAATGCTTAGTCATTTTAGGGAAACATGAAAGCTTGAAAGAAAACCATACCTCTCAGGCAAATCAAGTCTTGCTTCCCGCAATACGGTGGTGTATCTCGTTAGTCGCCTCATACATCATCATGCTGTATTCATATTGCATAGAAAATAACTTTTTTATTGGAATTTAATGCACAGAAAATGATGAAATGTTTATACTACTGGACTCGACTCTCGATTGATTGTCCGCCTATGGTAGCTCTTCTGCATGTTCAATTCACACATCAAAGGCTAAAGAGCGAACGCGAGCCAAAAATTTAAGAATAATGTAACGATCGTGCCGTGCCGCCTTGGAAAATCGAAATCTATCGAGTAGTTTACCGCCTGGTCATGCTCGAGAAGATGGGTACAATAACCCGAAAAATGAGCCACAATAATGGAAATTGGGCAAAATGTTGAATATTGTTGCGCCAAATTAAGCTCCTTTTCAGTGCAATGACAACGAATTTTCATTGATATGTTTGTCGCTAAAGGAGTATGGACTGACGGTGACGGGTTTCTAAAAGAAAAAAAAAAACTTCAGTAAGCATTATTGTCGATAAGAGTCCTCAGAATTCAATACCCAATGTATTTTTCGGGTTTTTGACACGTGATTAAAACTGCTCCCTTATATGTAGAATTATTGCTCTTTAACATTTAGGTACCTAATTTAATTTCGGAAAAGATTAGTGTAAATAAAATAGACAACAGGTATGACTGTCTTAAATTGAACTTGAGCTGTGGAATGCATTGGAAAAATTTTCAAAAATTCAATTTGAAGGATATTATTTTTGTAGTCGTGTTCAGAGCAATACCACGAGCACTCTCTATCAACTTTTTATCCTCATAATTAGCGCTCGTATGTTAATTTTTGAATCTTCTTCTTCCTTGCCTCGTTCTTTATACCGCTCCATGGTTTCGCGTTGCTCGACCTGCGGTGTAGGCACATCGCCCGTTTTGGCGGTAATATCTCAGCATATAACGATAAATTTCTCTGAACGGGGTTTTAAGCAGCGTTCAAATAATTTAGATATTACTGGTAGTAATGATATCGGCCTGTAATTGAGGGGGTTACTTTTGTCACCACTCTTATAAATTGGCGTAATAAGAGCTTCTTTGAAAGGGGTTGGGAAGGTACCTTCTTTGATGCATTTATTGAAAACAATTGCAAGAGGCTCTGTTAATTCGTTTCTTTATAGCAATTAGCGTATCTGCACTTAAATTGTCGATACGGGGGGATGCTGTACCTAGCTTTTCAATTTGATTAGTAATTTCATCAGTGCTTATTTTTGTTAAGTGGAAGCATGAATTTGCTGAAATGACACCGATTTCTTCTTGTGAATCCCTGGTTATATTGGAATCAGAGTTGGTTATCCCTAAGTTGACAAACGTTTTGTTTAATATATTAACGGCGGATTCTATATTAGTCGCTGTGACAGAAGTATCTTGATCAGTTATCTTCAACCATTCAATTTCACTACGACTGTTTCTACCTGTCATATCATTGATCGTTTTCCATAGTTGTTTTGTACAATTTTTGCTCTGACTTATGATTCTTTGAATGTAATTTCGTTTTGCTAATTTCATTGTTAATTGTAATTTATTTCGATATTGTTTAAAATAGTTTTGTAGGTTAGTATTAAATGGTTGATTGTCTAATTTCTTTTTCAATTTTTCACGGGTTCTTATAGACTTGATGATACTAGTAGTCATCCAGGGTTTCAAAATCTGAAATTTATGCTTAGTTTTGAGTGTGTAATGACATTCTAGTACACATTTCTTTAGTGTGTCCAATAATATCCTCGCACTAATTTCAGCATTGTTGTCAGAATCTATTAGACTAGACCAATCAGTGTCTTGTAATTTTTGTTTCAATAGTTCAGAGTCCAATCTTGTTTTTTCCTTTACGTTAATATTTTTGTAGATTTTTAGGTTTAGTGGAATCGATAGTAAGAGGGTGTTATGGTCTGTTATACAATTTTTCAGAATGATTGGTAGGCACTCCCCCTGATTTTTCTGTCTAATAAATATGTGATCAATACAGGAAGTGGAGGAGGCACTGATGCGTGTCGGTTTGTTGATCAGGGAGATGAATCCATGTCTTCCTAAGCAGTTTAGATAGTCGTTGGTTGTAATTGAAGAGTTTTCAAGTGTATTTATGTTAATGTCCTCTACTATTATGTCCGTCAAGTTCTCATTGTAGTCCGGAATCAGGTTATCAAGGTCATCTATAAAATTGCGTATTTCTAATGATGGAGACCGATAAATACCTATTAACGATAATTTTTTATTGTCCTTCAATTGAATATATAGCCTAATACCAGTTTGTGACTCGGTTGATATTTCTTGGTGTGTATAATCAAGTGATGCTTTAATGTATACTATGACACCATCGTTTTTGTTTTTGTTGGATTTTGTGTATAATATGTTGTGGCCATGGATATTAAAATTATTGATAGTTTTTTCGAATTCTGCTTGATAGCTATTATGTTGTGTTTCCGATAGGATAATTGCGTCAGGATTGATATTTAGTTCGTGAATTAATATAATTAAATCTTGAAAATTTTTCTTTATGCTTCTAATATTTAGATGTATTAGTTTGAATTTATTTAAATTTTGGCTAAATAACGTTTTGCAATTACGGATTGAGTCTACTTCAAGTGTTTCAAATTCATTAGTGTCTATAAAATCTATTGTTGGTGTGAACATAAATATTGAGAATTTTTAATGTATATGTACTATATATTGATTAGACAGTTAAGTAAGCAAATTTAATGTAAGGTCTGATTCGCTAACTATTTTGTAAATTTTGGAATTTTCTTCTTTTCTCATAAAAATTATACAATTTTTCATCCAAACGAATTTGTATCCATTTCCCCGCGCGAATTTCTTCGATTTATATAGTAGCGATTTGGAAGCTCTAGTAAGATGATAGTTTATATAAACTCTATTGTTAGTAAAACTTTTGTGTACTTTGTCATCAGTTAGATTCAATTTCTTTTGTTTACTATGCTGCATCCAAGTATTGCGGTCTGATATTGAGCTGAATCTCGCAATTATTGCTCTTGGATTCTCTCTATGAGATTTACTTGGATGGCGTGTGAGTGAGATGGGCATCGGTTTAGAGGGAATTTCGATAGCTTTCGTTACTTGAGAGAATATTTGAGACAGATCTTCATGTCTTGTCTCTGGAATGCCAGATATTTCTATTTCGTTCTCTAATGACTTCTGCTCCATTTCATTGACACGTGCATTTCTTTTAGTGTTTTTGGTTGCTGCTTTAAGTGATTATTGTCGCTTGTTAGATTTTCGCATAATTTTGAAAGATCGTCTATTTTATTGCTGTACTGATTGATTTTCAAATTAAAATCATCCACTTTTGAGCAGCAATAATCTAGAGATTTTCGATATTCTGATAATTCGGGTTTCAGTGTTTTTTGTATCTCCTCTAATTCGGTTTGAATTCCTGATCTCATGTCGGTGATCAGTTCGATTACGTCACTTTTGTTTATTGTAGTTGAACATTCCGGGGTTGCATGTCCGGACCTACAACTAGAGCAAGTCTGTTCTTTTGCGTTCCCTAGAAAGTTTTCGGAAAGTTGCCTCAGAGTGTCCCGCACAATAAAAGTGAAACGACTGCTTACATTTCGCGCAATCGATCAAGTCCGCCGTATCGACGATTCTATCGTTGCATTGTATGCACTTCATATTCATAAGAAATGTACTTACCCGAATGAATCTTGGTGGTGTAAGTTCTCAGGCTGTGACAGCGATGTAGATGATGTTGAAGGAGTTGTTGATAGACACAGCCTTGCGAATGTGAAGACGGCGATAATGGCGACGAAGGCGCAATGTTGAATGTTATAATTTCAATAGTTAGTGTGTAAATCGCTGATTGAATCGGTGATCCCGTGACAGTGGGAAGATGTCAGTGAGTGATGTTATGGACCACAATAATAGTGCAATTTTACACTTTGCACAGTACTGCAGGAGTGTACTCCAATTCCCCGAATCCTTTGGGGAGCAGACTATATTTAATGAACGACTATGCGTAGATTATTTCTACTATTATATTGGTTTTAATCAATATTTTATGGGACTTAGTTTGTACGGTTGTTGTCACTTAGTTTGACGTTTGTGTCAAATAAGAGTATATACCCACACTGTACATATTAATCGTTTAGTAGCTTAACATTTTCCACTTCTCTGGCAATTACACAAATGTCTATTATGGACCAACCACTCTTTTAAAAATTTTAATTGTGGCATTCCCAGCTCCAACCCATCTATGATATCAGTATGCCTTAACAGGCGTTCCAATCAGGACTATTTGGTGATAAAACACCGCTCTTATGTACAACTCATCAGTTCTTATTTTTTTAAATAAAAGGTAAAAAATGTATTTTGCCCAGCCAAAAATAAATTTGGAAAAGATGTGACGCCAGACATTGGGTCGCACAGTCACGGCGAGTCCGTGGATTGAAATTCATGGATTTTCGATCAAAAAACCATTACTAACCGCATTCATTTAATATCCCACTTACCAACTAACAAATACCTACACAAACCAGAATTCATGTAAATCGAACCGATTGCGAATATTTTCAAATATTGATATTTAAAGAAAATCAACACCCGAAAACTTCCATACATAAGTTTTAGGGTGTTGTTTTTCTTTAAATATCAATGTTTGAAAATATGTATTCAATCTTTGCTTAGATGTTGGAAATTTTTAAATATCTAATCAAACTAGCACCACACTTGTTTCGGCCAAATCTGTACCTAGCGAACTTGGCCCATTCTTCTACAATTAAATTGTACAAAAGAAACACAAAAAAAAATAGGAAAAATAAAAACGCTTCAGGATGAAACGAAGGCGACCTGATCTTGGGGTTCTTGGGCAAGTACGTGACTTAACAATTGAAGTAACTTGGTCTATTGTCTTTTCATATGGAAATCTTGTCAACGCTCTCCGTATTTAAGAGTATACATACAGGGTGGCACACATAAAAGTATACGATTTGAACATAGCATAACGTTTTTGTTTATCAATATTTTTTTTATTGAAGTTTTGTGGAAATATACTAGAGATTAGGAAGTTTTTTTGCACTATGCTATACTTGCGTAATTTTATCCGATAATCTTCATTTGGAGGTTTAAAAAAAAAGTCATTTTCCGATGAATTACTTCAAATAGGTAATAGGAGCGCAAAATAAGCTTAAGATTTCGTAAGAAAATTTTGTTGTTTCTATTTTTTTTATTTTTATGCTTGAACATATAACAGGCAAAATTAAAAGTTTAAGCTATGTTCGAAAGATTTTTTTCTTTTCGAGCCCTTTTCAGCGTATACTCCATTACTTTTCGGAATGTCTCTGGGCGTATAGCCTTGATTTCCGATCGGATATTTTCTTTTAGTGCCGAAATAGCTCTGGCCTTATTAGCGTAAACCCTTTCTTTTAAGTAACTCCATAAAAGAATACGGCAGGTGTTAAATCTGAAGATCGACAGGCGAGTTTATTGATGCTCTTGAGATAATTCTTGTCCTGAACAATTCAGATAAAATGTCCATTGTGGCTTGAGCGGTATGACAAAGGTACTCCGTCTTACTGAAACCACATATTTGGCCTGTTCTGAGTAAAGGGGCGGATCCAAGTGTTCAACATTTCTCTATAACGCTCTGTATTTAATGTCAGTGCTTCGCCAAATACCTGTCCGATTATCTCCTGTAATGTGATACCGCATCAAACAGTGTATTTTTCCGAACATAAACCTTGCTGATGCAATTATCTGTACTATGTTTCCCCAATTGTGCCAATTTCCCCTCAACTTGAAATTATTAGTTAATGAATGGACAATTTCGTTACAGAATGAATTGAAGTGTGAATATAGCTACTTTGTAATGCCCGAAAACTTAGTTTTCCGTAAGAATGACTTACCTCCTGCTGTTTAAGGTCAAAAATTTGAGAAAAAATATTGTCCAACAAAGTTAGGGTTTGTCAGGAACCTCGCAAAAATGACGGTTTTTCTTCTAATGCTAAAAAACAGTTTTTTTCCTAAAACTGGCCCATATGCAAACAAATCTCCAAAGTT
Source organism: Microchrysa polita (assembly GCA_949715475.1). NCBI lineage: Eukaryota > Metazoa > Arthropoda > Insecta > Diptera > Stratiomyidae > Microchrysa > Microchrysa polita. The sequence goes on from OX454417.1 coordinate 23,530,814, forward strand.
TTTAGTTTACTTTGCCCAAATTAAAAAAAAACAAGACCGAGGCTAATTTCGGGCGCGGCCGAAATTTGGATACCCTTCGCTCCCCTCAGGCTAAAAGTTTTTTTTCGGGCGTACGTACGACTTGTATTTAATATCCCCCCCCCCCCCATTATTTTCCTTGTGTCTTCGCAAAAGTTCCGATGCGTCGGCAAAACAATATCTGTGTGGGGTTTGGTTGGAATAAGTGGACAAATTAAAATATTTACCCAGAAAATTTTATTGGGGGATGCGGGAGCATTCCATTTGTACGATTCCATTTGTTTTGACCTTTTAAGTTGCTTTGATAAAGACACATTAATTCAAGTTTTTGTGAAATTGTCGCACAAAAATTTTTCTTAGAAGAACCAAAATGAGAGGTTGTGTTTGTATGGCAGCCCCATGACCCCACGGTTCGATTTGATCCAATCTCACATATGTTTTGTGTCATCAATAGAAATACATTTGTATGAAATTTGGCTTATTTTGAGGCACAAATAAAAAAGTTTTTCTTAGAAGAACCTGATTTGGTGGGTTGGATTTGTATGGCAGCCCCATGACGCCATGGTCCGATTTGATCCATTCTTGCATATATATTGTGTTATTAATAGAAATACATTTGTGTGAAATTTGGTTGAAATTGATCTACAAATAAAAAAGTTTTTCTTAGAAAAACTTAATTTGGGGAGTTGGGTTTGTGTATGGCAGCTCAATGACCCCATCGTTCGATTTGATCCATTCTTACATATGTTTTGTGTTATCAATAGAAACACATTTGTGTGAAATTTGGTTGAAATTGGTACACAAATAAAAAAGTTTTTCATAGAAGAACTCAAATAGGGGAGCTAGCTTTGTATGGCAGCCCCATGACCCAGTAATCCAATTTCGGAGATTCACACATACAAACAGCCTGCAACAATAATAAGCGCGTGTGCAAAATTTCAGCTCCGTAGCTTTTATAATCGCCGAGAAAAACGCGCTGCAACAGACGGACAGACAGACGGACATCGTCCAATCGACTCATTTCGTCATGCTGATCAAGATCATATATGTATACTTTTTATATGATCGGTGATGCTTCCTTCAAAGCGTTACAAACTTCATGACAAAGTTAATATACCCTTTCACTCGATGAGCGAAGGGTATAAAAAATATTAATAAACAAAAAAGTTATGCTATGTTCAAATCGTATACATTTACGTTGGCCACCCTGTATATTAATGTACCTACATACTTACATATATAGAAGTTCCCGTAGCTGTTGTTCTCCCTTAGTTTCATCGTCTGCCCCACAGTCAACGTACGGAGCGTTTCATGTGACAATATAACAAAGGAAGGACACGCTTTCTTTTAGTGTGGTATAATACATAATACAGGGCAACGCGACGAGGCGGATAGATAGCTGCTTGAATGAATTGAAAAACAATGAAAAGCCAAGAGAAAAGAATATAATGTAAAATCTCATATTATAATGGCAATGTGAAAAGAAAGAGCGAATCGGATCCTACAGGACGTTGAAAATATAATGTTCAAAGCAAGATGGGCTTTGGAGCGGATATATGAAAAGAAATCAGCGGAAATCAGTGCAATATGCCCACAGAGAGATGATTGCGAAGGGCACTTATAGGGATGTGTATTTGATAATGCAGTGATAATTTTATTTTATTCATAAATTTTATTGAAAAACAAATCTTGCTGTTGATCTCTACAAATATTAACTAATTAAGATCTTCAAAGATGGATGGTATATAGCAGGAGGCGCGCACAGAGAGGGAGATAGCAGGGGCAATTTGCCCTGCCGGGACCCGAAGCTAAAGGGGCCCTAATTTGTTAAATTAAGGTAAATCGTAAACTAAAACAACTATAAAAATATCCCCACATACATAGTATGATTTTGGTTGTAACCGCCTCCGAAATATTTTGATGTCCGTACAATATAAACAATTTTAAACACATATTAGTGATTACGAGCATCATTATGGATGTTCGAGCATTGATTTAGCAAATTAATTTTTAATAATTGAATTTCTTAATATGACAATCATTTGATTAATGTTCCATTAAATTTCTTTTCCTGTCAAATTTAATTCTTATTAATTTTCCATTCATTAACTTTGATTTAAATCCTAAAGCGGCAACATTGTTTCTCACTAAAATCTAGTACATCCCAGCCAGCAAAAAACACATGTATAACCGGGCCAATTTCTGATTTAGCGTTGACCACTTCTGCAAACATTAAAAAATTCATGATGATGTGATGGTCAACTTTTGTTGGCACACTCACGTCAAGAATACAAATATGAAAAAAATCCAACTTGCGATCGTCTTATATAGTAAGAAGAATATGACAAGTGTACGAATCATATTTGAGGAGAAAACAACGTTTGTATGTCCCATATGCAAGCACACATACTGATTAATGGCATTTCCCTCAGCTGACCATCGTGTGTTTCACTTTCAATGCGTCCTATAGATACAGCACGTCGACTCGTGATGCATGAAGTGAAGTTTATTTTTGACTATTTTGACGATATATGACGCCAGTGCTGGCTGGGATTTTATCATTACCTGTTTGTGAAACGCACAAACGCACAATTATGATACTGGTGATGTAAGCAACAATTAATGTAATAATCAGTCTAGTTTGATCTTTCAACAAGACCACTGACCTTTCATTTCATATTAAAATATAAAAGTCTTATAATATCATAATTTAGGTTGCTGCGGTACTCAAATAATAATTAAAAAATACCGGCGGCCTCGCCCGCAATACGAGGGTTTTTTAGATTTTGGATTCATACATAGTGAATAATTTTGCTCATCTATTTTATAGGTAATAAACAAGAATTATGCGCAATATTAATGAAATGCTTCTTGTAAATCTATTTTTGGATTGGCCTAAATAGACGCGTTCCAGAATGAAAGGCATTAGCCTTTTAATTAACCCAATCCAAAAATAAATTTACTATGTATCGTGGCTACCTATATTAACTGAATTTATTAGCTGTAACTCCGTTGCCATTACTCCAAACTGAAAGCAACTGATATGAAATGTACCCATCGAGTTCTTTGATTTAAGTACACATACGTCCATGTCCGATAAAAACTAAAAAAAGTCGACTTTTTAAAATCTCCGGGACACCCTGTTACCTTTGTTTTGTGTCATCAATAGAAATACATTTGTGTGAAATTTTTTTGAAATTGGTGCACAAATTAACAAGTTTTTCTTATAAGAACCTAATTTGGGGAGTTGGGTTTGTATGGCAGCCCCGTGACCCCATTGTCCGATTTTACCGATTCAAACATACAAACTTCCTGCAGCAAAAAGAAGGATTTATGCAAAATTTCAGCTTCATAGCTTTTAAATTGGCCGAGTAAAACGCGTTGTAACAGACAGGCAGACGGACAGACAGACAGACGGACATCGCCTAATCGACCAAGTCATGCTGATCATATATGTAGGCTTTTCATATGGTCGGAGATGCTCCCTTCAATGCGTTACAAACTTCATGACAAAGTTAATATATACCCTTTCACTCTATGAGCGAAGGGTATAACAATACGGAATAATACAGTGAACTTTCACGGACGAAGCCAGGGGAGGTCTCCATGGATATGCATATTCACGACGTCGGGCTATCGTGTCACATTGATGATGAGACCACGCGGAATTTGCCAACTCGTGTGGTGTGTGTTGTGTGTACCACGTTCCGTTGCCGCGCTGGTTTGATGGAAGCTATTAACTAATTCAATCACTTTTGAATATGCGACAAGATGCGAGTATTTGGCCGGATTGTATTTATATCAATCGTTTTTGCGGCTGACGACTTTTTCTTTGGCGAACACCTTTCACAAAACAGTTGTTTTGGTGAGATATCGTATTTTTTTGCAGTTTTCGATTTACAAAATCGACTTAACATATTAATAAACGAGACCGAAGCTAATTTCGGGCGCGGCCGAAATATAAATACCCGTCACACTTGAATGAAACTTAAGGTTCTTTTGTGTTAATAATTTCTACCACAACCCTATGACGTGTTCCGATTCCATCTGTTCCTGGATACGTTTTGAGGCTTTACACACACAGGAACACATTTGGATGAAGTTTGGTTAAAATTGATTAGGTTCATAAAGAAAATAGTATTTCTTAGACGAACCTAATTTTGGATTTTGAGTTTCTAGGGCTGCCCCATGACGCCATGGTCCGATTCCATTCATTCGTTCCGCCATATATACAAAGGACACGAAAAAAAAAAACTTGTATAAAAAATTTCGGCCCGGTAGCTTCAAAACTGAGGGACTAGTTTGTATTGAAACAGACGGACATTTCTCGCATCACACTGATCACTAAATATGTACATATATGTATGTACTTTCATAGTCGGAGGTGCTTCATGAAAACAATGACGAATCAAGCGATTCTATCTCCTTTAAATCAATTTTCGTTTACCTATTTATTGCGTTATAAGCCTGAACAAATGAATCATTAATGCAAACCTACCAACCGCCTATAGGCATACAGGGTGTCCGGAAACTGCCGCATAAACGCACCGGATTGTGATTCCCCATGAGGTTTCCAGTAAAAAAATTGTAAGGAACATACCCCCAATTCTTAACCCTTTAGTTGCAAACAGGCATTTGAAGATTTAAAAAAAAGTACGTTACGACTAAAACCTCAATATTTCAATGGCAAGAACGATTTTGAAATAATTTGAATAAATTTTACCAAATTGCAGATCTTTAGAGACAGTTTAATTAACACTAGTTTTCTGCACTTAAGGCACTAAAACTGTTAGAAGTAACGAAGCTAGAATAAAATGATTTCAGAAAGAAAATTATCGTTAGACTATGCATCATCATCAATGTGGCACCATAACCCGACTTCGGGCCTTGGCCGCCTGAATCGTTGACCTCCAATTGTCGCGGTTACGTGACCTTTTCCTCCAGTTTCGGAAGCCCAGCAGCTGGTGGGCGTCTTCACATACGGAGTTCTCCCAGCGAGCTCTCGGTCGTCCACGCAACCTCGCTCCCTCAACTCGTTGTGCGTTCGTCACTTTCTTTGGCATGCGATTATCGTCCATCCGTTGTACATGCCCTGCCCATTGCAAACGTTGAAGCTTCACGATTTTCGATACTTCCAGCTCATCGTACAATTGATGGTTGTACCGGATACGCCATTGATCTCGTTTGCGAACGGCCCCGAAAATTCGCCGAAGGACCTTTCGTTCGAATCGGTCTAGCAAAATTTCGGAGGCTAGGGTTAGGGTCCATGTTTCGCAGCCATAACATAGCACGGGTCTCGGATGATTGTTTTGTACACGCGGAGCTTCGTGTTCCTGTGCGCAAGTTTCGAATTAATTATAGGGAGGACCGAGAAATATGTCTAATTGGCTAGTTGTATCCGTCGCTTAATTTCGTCGGTTTCGTTGGCGTCCTTTGATAAGTTACAACCCAGATAGTTGAAGTTGTCTACATACTCGATATTAAGGTCCCCCATTGTGATGCTTGAATTGGCTGGCGTTCTTGTTTTTTATTGCATCATGGCATCATGCATTAGTCATGGTCATCCTTGTGAGTCGTACTAACTTTTCCGGTATACCGAAATTCAGCATAATGTTGGGCAGTACACCTTGATCGATACTGTCGTATGCCAATGTTATAGTCCCAGCATTCCCAGCACTTTTGAAGTAGTAGCTTCACTGTGAAAAGCTGATCGTTGAGCGACCAGGTCTGAAGCCGCTTTGATACTCGCCAATGATTCGTTCTGCGTACGGATTAATTCTCCTTTCAAGAATTTTCGTTAAAATCTTATAGGCCGTACAAACTAATGATATGCCCCTGTAATTCTCACACTTCAGCTTGTCACCCTTTTTGTGGATTGGGCAGATTATGCTTTTGCGCCAATCTTCAGGGATCAGACTATGCGCCAATTTTTAAAAAAATCAAACACCTCACCTTGGCAGAAGTTGAAGAAAATTGAGATGGAAAAATATATTGTTTTTGGGTGAAATCTCAAAAATTTGACTTTGAAGTTCTGTAAAAACCAAACCTCTTATTTGATTTTAGTGCGGTTAGTTTTGTTTTTCAGGTAAATTTGTTGGCTGTGGTGATCATCTAATTTTGCTATTCTAACTAATCTAGCTTTTTAGATATTGAGGTTGTAGTAATGTAATAGTCATATAATTTTTTTATTTTTTTTAAATCTTCAAATGCCTGTGGCACCTAAAGGATTAAGAATTGTTCAATAACTTTTTTGCTGGAAATCACATAAGGAATCAGAATCCGGTACGTTTATGCGGCAGTTTCCGGACACCCTGTATAAATATTTACGATAATTTTTACGTCAAGGTTATAAAATTGAATATTCAGATGCATTTCGATTTGCTTATCAGCAATTATGCAAGTTACTCGTAAAAGTCTGAGTCAGAGATGAATGAATCCAGAACAGCATATGCGTATTGTATTTATTGTTGAATAAAATGTCACGTAAAAAAATTACAAAATAATTGCGCAAATAACGAGGAACGTTTGTAACATTAATCAGATGATTTGAGATCGATATTAAAATAATAAGTAATGTACATACGTACGTGGTACGTGGATATCCATGGTCGCAGTTTTTCGACTTATTTTTTGAGCACCGTGGTAGATTTGCTTTGAAAATAGGGGTAGAAAGTGGTAGATTAAAACTTAAAAAATCCCGTTTTTGTTGTTCAGAATCGCAAAAATAACGTTTTCGTTGTTAATTTTCATCGCAATGAAATATTTTTACAATGATTTTCAAGAAAATTTCTGTTTGAAAATAAAATAAGTCTTTTTTTATCAAAGACCTCGGCGACATCTGGATAAGCAGAAACTTTTTTAGGAAAACTAATTTTATCAAGAGACCTATCAAGAATATGTTGAATCGTTTCGGCAGTGGTATGTGCATTTTCTCCTGAAATCATGCAATTTTTTCTCCATCAATCAATTATTCAGTATTTAAGAGTCGCTTAAACTATTCAACACTATTAAACACTTTTTTTTGATATTCTTTTATAAGCCCGAAAGTCTATCGAATCAATTTCACCATAATCTATACAATTTTGGATCCAGGAGTCAGTTTAGTAGGCTTAACCCAGGCTTAACCAGTGACGAAATGTGGCAGTTTGACTACTCCCCACGGACGCATAGAAGATAAAATCAGCCTTGATTGATGAAAATGAGCCGGAAAACTAATCGAAAATCTGGTGTCAGACTCATGTCGTAGTAATACCAGAACAACTAAAAAGAATAGGAGGCAATTCTAACTGGATTATTGTGAAAAAAAAATTAAAACTTACGAGAATGGATAATGGAAAATAAAAGTTGATTCAGACAATCGACAAGATTTACTATATCCTAGATTTAGTTAACAGTTGTACCATATTCTACTGAAATTTGAATAACGCAAGTATATTCTACGATGAATTTTGAATTTAATGACATACGATTCGATCTAGTAGGCGGGTTTCGACTCGATTATTTTAGTGGTTTAAGTAAATCCTGTCAATGGTGTGAATCCTCTCTAATTTTGGAAATTAAAAATTTGGTATACAGCCAAACTGTGTAATCAGAGACCACTGACGGGACCGGAAAAATTTGGTTCGATTAGCAGAATTGGAACCCATTTTAATGGATTCGGATTTACCGTGTGTGTGCGGCCTTAGTAACTTGATTTGCTTATGAAATGTGCTGATTTTTATTGCAATTTTTTCATGAAATTCGTTAAATTACTTACGAAATTTTCAGTTCAGGTAATGACTCAGCCTATTTCTGCAGGCAGCTTTGGAAAATTGGTCGATCTTCAAGCTTTTCGTTTAAGCAGCCTCGAATGTTTTGGTTACACCAACTGACATGCGCAACATTTTCATTTCGTTCGCCGTTTTTTTCTCCTAATTATCATTCACGGTCAAGCATTTGGGCACAAGTATATGAGAGCGGGACGTACGAGCGTTCTGTACAACTTGCTCTTTAATTTCACGGGCATCTTCATGCCGCAGAAAGCTCCAGAGCTTTCTCACCACTTGGTCCATCCAATACTAATACGATGTTTGATGGCGTCTATGAAATTCTCAGTTATGGTTGTAATAGATATGATGCAAAATATCTTGCCAAGTTGTCCTTTTAACATAACAAGCCCTGGTGATGAAAATGATCTATTGGGCCGATTGTGTAGATTTACGCAGTGGGTGGTTGGATTTTGTAGGTTCTTTCAGTACTGCTCCAGCCAAAAAAATCACTGATTCGTGGTCCATGGTCTGATTAAGGGGGGGTCTGTTTATAAAGGTTAATTTGTACGCAAAAAACCAAATTAAATTGACCGAAGGTGGTTTGACTATTTGAAATGTTTAATGGTAGAGTGCTGGATTGTCAATTTTACAAAAAAAAAGTATGGCAAAATTGAAACACTTATGGTGTTTTACGGCCATATCAGATAAAACCAGAGCTAAGATTCTGCAAGGCGCTAGGTGACAGTCATTTGTTTTGCTTACTCTAATTTAGCCACATAATGAACGTAAAATCGCTACATACAGTACAACCCTGATAATCCGGACCCCGAAAATACGGTTTCGGAAAAAAATCATCCTTATTTCGTCCTCCGATTAAACATTTGGTTCCTCTCCTTTTCACCAGAATTAAGGTGACTTCTGACTCTAAAATGCAGGACGAAATAATAGCACGTATTTTATTGTCTCATTGATATGCGATTTGATTTCCGGAAGATGAGATCTATAGTGTTTCTTTAGTATAATAGTCCTGTTGAGTAACAGGAGAGCACGTTCACTAAATAAATATTGATAAATTTTAAATGAGAAATAGGGAGTCGCATATAAACGCTGAGCACATACAGGCATTTGAAACAGACTCTCTGTGAGAAATGTTATGCCCAAAGGCATTATTTGCATCATTCATCTTTTGGAGTCGTTTCCTATAATTTCCATCGACTTTTCGCAGCATAATTCAACTTCAATTCGCCAAACCGTCGCGTGGATGGATTTCTTCAGTTGCTTTCGATTTCATTGATTCATCTAGCATCGCAGGACAACTACGAACCCAAGAGGGCTTGGGTTTTCGCAAGATGAGGGATCGAAACACAGAACACAGCCAGAGCTCTCTAATTTGTCTTCAGACATGCTAATACCGGAATTAGGCTAGGTTCCCCCGATTTAACTATGTAGCTCTGAAGTTATTCTCTATAACAATTCTCGACATGACGCATTTATGAAAATAGGCCAGCCACGTTAAAAACCCTGAAAAAATCCGGAAATTATTTTTTTCAGCTTTGCAGTTTTTAAGGAATTTATGGAAGGTTAGTAAAGAAAGCAAGCAAAATTTTTGGACACAACGTTAATTTCTAAAAATGTCCTGATTCTTTTCGTGGAAAACAAAATTTTGCATTAATTTTCAATATTTTACATTAAGCTTTATAAGAAATCCCAAACAAACTCTATAAGGCTTTGCAGAATTACTTTTCTTTTCGGAGTTCATTATGTATGTACACTTGCCAGAAAAAGTCTCCGTACACAATGTAAGGAAAACTGCATATTACAGAACCTCTAGGAAATGAAAACCTTAGATTGAAATTTGTTATCTAAAATGTTTATTTAGTTTGTTAACTATTATTTCTACTCATTATTTTACTGAAACTCGGTTGTAAACAAAATTTTCTAGAACAAAAACTGAAAAATTTCACAAAAACGAATTAGAAAAAGTATCCGTACACGACCATATTTTTTGTAATAATTCAGTTTTTTCGCAGGATTTCGAAGAGTTCACTAGCTTGAGGGATAACATTTTTGGAGGAGGACCTCCATGCTTCGATTAAACATGGACTGGGTCAATTTGGTCGACCCCTGGCCTGTTATTTGGCCCCTTTTGAAGAGAATGGCGCTTTGAAGCATTCCCTTGTAGGTTATGATGTGCTGACGGTAACTGTGCGCCTTAAAATTCTGTAAATGTTCGGTGGGATTACGCTCTCAGAATTGGAATAGCGTATGCGACTTACGATCTGTTTCAAAAAGCGATAGAAGCGTCACAATTAAAATAATTAAAGGCAAGTGCAAGTGATAATCATTTTCTGTGAACCAAGAAGCCTCGCAAAGCCCCGTCTGTTAAGCTTCGTGTCTCCTTTTGGCCTTCAGAATGCGTCAAGAGACGTATTAATCCATTGTTGACTCTGTAAGAATAAGTACGCCTACTCCACCCCGCCAATATAAACCCCGTAGTCATCATGCCCACCTTTGTCATCTTAGGCAGTTAATGCCTGATTTTTCTTATAAGGGTAGAGCCGATTTTCTGCCAATTAAATGTTCTTGCCTTATTGTAAAAATATAAAAAACCCACTCTCTGCCGAAATTAAGTAATTTTACCATTACTATGCGGGGTGAAGAGGTCTATACCATCGATAAAGTAAATCTTGTACCAGCTGCCTAACGTGGAAAAGGTGGTCATGATGATCAGGGAGTGAATGTTGGCGAAGGGTGTAGGCGTACTTATTCCAACAGAGTGAACAATGGATCAATACGTCTCTTTACGCATTTTGAAAACCAAAAAGAGACACGGCGCTTCACAGAGGGGGCTTTGCGAGGTTTCTTGGTTCACAGAAAATAGTGGTCCCTTGCACTTGGCCGTAATTGTGACGCTTCTATCGCTTTTTAAAACAGAACGTAAGTCGCATACGCTATCCCAATTTCAAGAGCGTAATCTCACCGAAAATTTTCAGAAATTGAAGGCGCACAGGTACCGTCAGCACATCATAACCTACAAGGGAATGCTTCAAAGCGCCATTCTCTTCAAAAGGAGCAAAATAACAAGCCAGGGCTCGGTCAAATTGATCCAGTCCATGTTTAATCGAAGCATGAAGGTCCTCCTCTGAAAATGTTATCCCTCAAGCTAGTGAACTCCTCGAAATTCTGTGAAAAAAGCTAAATAATTGTACAAAATATGGTCGTGTACGGAGACTTTTTCTAATTCGCTTTGTGAAGTTTTTTAGTTTTTGTTCTAGAAAATTTTGTTTACAGCTGAGTTTCAGTAAAACAATGTGTAGAAATATTAGTTAACATACTAAATAAATATTTTAGATAACAAATTTCAATCTACGGTTTTCATTTCCCAGTGGTTCCGTAATATGCAGTTTTCCTTAAATTTATGTACGGAGACTTTTTCTAGCAAGTGTATGTATGTATTGGCAGATTTAGCACTACACTAAAAAAATGAAAGTGTCTTTCGCCTGTCACATGAATGCCAGCTAAGTTTAAAAACGAATTTATGGCGTCAAACAACACTTTTGTGAAGTTAGCCCGCACACATTCTCAAATTAAGCTCGTAACCGTTTGTCCGCCGGCGGCCTAAAAATTTTTCAACATCATGATTTTCTTAGGAGTTGAAATTTCCGGTCGCAGAAATATTGTTAGCAAATTTTAGAGTAGCCTGGCTTGTGGTTGGATTGGTGAACAGGGTCATGGATTTCAGACTCACCGTGAACGAATTCATTTTATGGTGTTTTTGGAACTCACGACGTACGTGACGGACTATGATGTCGCTCAAATTGTAAACAAGTATCCATTTATGAGGATGCTGGGCGTGCTGCTGATCTCAACACCTCAACAAAACAGCATTTTAGATCTTGGAAATTTGATGTCACTCATCACACATCTTCGGCCCTAGTTTACTAGTGGACTATGCCACGCATGTTATTTCTTTTTTTTTGCTAATTTCAGAGTCAAATTTTTAAAATACCGGTGTACAGAGGGCTTCGCCCGCAATACGAGGGTTTTTTAGATTTAGGATACATACATAGTGAATAATTTTGCACATATATTTTATAGGCAAGAAATGAAATGCTTCTTCTAAATCTATTTTTAGATTGGTCTATAAATAGATTTACTATGCATCATGGCTACACATATTAACTGAATTTATTAACTGTTTTTTCTTTTGTTTAGCAAAAGTCAACAGTCTTAGTATTTAACGTATACTTTGATTATAAAGGCAATGACGTATATAATGTGCCTACACCGCAGGTCGAGCAACGCGAAACCGTGGAGCGGTATAAAGAACGAGGCAAGGAAGAAGAAGAAGACGTATATAAGCTCATGCTAACCAATATTTGTGCAAAATTCCATATCGGTACTTGTAGCGGCTTAGGAAAACGGAGGTAAAAAAGAAAGCTTAGTTTGAAACGCGCATAACTCTGTTACCGTTACTCCAAACTGGAAAAAGCAACTGATATGAAATGGACCCATCGATTTCTTTAACGTCCATGTCCGATAAAAACGAAAAAGTCAAATCTCCAGGACACCCTGTTATCTTTGCCCTACCAACTTCCAAATATTTCGTGCAAAAGACTGTTGCCATTCTACAGATTCCTACCAAATTTCATGAAGATCGGTTGAGCCGTTCGCGAGTTATTTAGTGAACAGACGAACGGACAGACGGACGGACAAAATCGACTTCATAAAATGCATATGAGAATGATTTTCTATTGCATTCTGATTTCATTCAACTGGCCCCCAACATCTGACTTATAGAGCGTAGTTTGTCTATTTTCGGACTACATATTCCTCTTGTGAAATTAGTTTGCTTCGTATACGATGCTAGTAATCTAGAGGTCCGGAGATCGAATCTCGGCGTGGTCCAAAATGTCCGTACATGTGCGGATTGGAAATATTTAGTGCTTGCAACATTATATACACTCCGAAATGATATGCAATGTAAAGTTGACTCGAAATTGCCTATAAACGGCTGAGTTAACTCATCACATCATGGCCTCACATGGAGCTATACGGTACTGATAAAAAGAAGAAAAACTTGGAAGACACTGAAATATGGGACCCGTTCTTTGTTAGGGAACTACAAAGCAAAGCTGTATACCATTTGTCACCCTTTCAGATGAAAATAAGTTGAATTCCACTAACTTCCCGAAGAGACCTAACGGTTGAAATTGTGTATTCCAGCTCAGAAGCCATGAAATGAAACAGGAAATATGGGATCCACAAGTTAAATGTGTTTGCTGGTACGCAGCCTCCGTCAGTTACGAGAAAACACTATTTATGTGCAGCTCCTGACTGCAAACTGTCCCGATCGTGGCTTCTCCGGCAGCATTTGGAGTGGTGAAAAAGGAAAATGTTGTATAGTGCAGCGATTTTTTTTACTACATCGAAAAGGATTTTTTTACAATCTTCATCGACCAGGGGGGGGCGATCGCCCCTCCTTGCCCCCCCCCCCTGGCTACGCCCATGCATCTAGGGTATCTTCGCCAAGGCTGATCTGTTTTTCGTCAGATAAAAAGCCAAAATCGTCTGCAACCGTTTTAAGCTTTTCAAACCTCCATTTAAGCTGCGTGATAATTGAGTTTAGGACTTTTATATCATTTCTACGAAATATTTCATTTGAGCTTATTTTTGGAGTGTCATTATCGGCCTCATAACTGATTATTTTGCGAACTTTTCTTTTCCTTTTTTCTTTGAATTCTTGGATTATATCCAGAGATTAAGCGTGGTCAATGTTGTAGTTGTATAATGTGTCAAGTCTTTCATTTCTCAATGTGTTCATGGACGAAGTCAATTCTTCAACTAAGTTGCTAGCTATTGCTATGCTAATGTCCTTTTTTGTAATACTTTATTGACTGTAACAATTTCGTTAAGGATTTTTCCCAAACAACCAACCTACATATGAAATGGAAATATTTTAATTGAGTTATCAGCATCTTCGCACCAGTGTATGTTTCTTCATTAGATTTATTGGATGCTAAATCCTCCAGTGTCTTAAAAAACCTTTATCTGGTACTTATGAACTGTAGAGACAGCTTCGATGACCAACGAATGTCTCTGTTTTTTAGCGATACAGATCTTTAAAGGACATCCCGTTTGAGGGAAGATGACGAAAAAAAACAAACAAACTATGAATTATTCCGAAAAATTGAACATGAAACAAAGTGCGCAATATAAACTTTAAACGGGATTGAACACCTCTGTACTTTCCTGACACCTTTGCGCCATTATCGGAGCATTGAGCTCGACAATATTTCAAATCTCGATCGTCGGACTTAGTAAGTCTTCAATTTCATTTGCCAGTCCTTCACCAGTTTTATACTTGGATTCGACAAAACAAAGAAATCCTTTTTCGATGGAGCATTTTCAGAAATTTTGACGTATCAAACATACGCAACAAGTTGCAATTCGAATTTATAAAAGCCGCAAATTTTGTGCCAATAATATTTAAAATTGAATTGTTAGTAAATGTTAAAAAATTAAGCGTGTATAAATTGAATAGTCCACTCTCAAAGGATTTCTGAAATTGAAAAAAAAAGTATAACGAGGTCAACAACTGTATATGATACTTTAAAGAACAAAGACTTACTTCTACGTTACGGCGCCCTTTGGCCACGGCGCCCCCCTTGGAACACGGCGCCAGGGGCGAGTGCCCCGTTCGCCCCCTCTTCGCACGGGCCTGGTCTCGTCTTCTGTTTTTCCTTAATTACTCCTGAATCCTTGCGTTTCCAGGACGAACAAACGTCGGGCTTTCGGTTGATACTAAATTTATATTTATCCGACCATATTTATGGCGAAGGATACCGAATTTTAAAGTTGCTATTATTAAACAATTCGAGACGAACAAACGAAAATAATTGACGAACATTCACGAACAAACGTAGCCGCCGGTGAACAACCGGTTACGAGCGTAATTTGAGAACTTGTGCGGACTCTTCACATAAGTGTCAACAACCATTGATTTTGCTTAGAACAGAACCCACGTAAAATGTAGTCCTATACATTGTTATTTTCCGATCTAACGCAATTGCGCAAAAGAACATAATGAATGTTTATCAACGGAATGTCAAAAAGCAAAACAACAGAATGTTGAAAATATTTATTCATTCCTAAATGAGATTATACAATGCATCATACATTCCATGTATCATTCTGACGACAAGATGTATCATATTCATATAAATAACGTATTTTTAAATAGAAACCGTAATTCTACGTAACAGTCTTTTTTTTGGAAACAATAGCGGCTAGATTCAAATTACAAGCTAGAACTTAGACGCTACAATGAGCTAGCTCATCTCACTTTCAAAACGAGCTTAGTACACTTTTTTCTATATAGCTATGACACTGGCAATGAGTCTCGCCCTTGAAATTGTATCTGGGCGCCGCGAAGGCCACTGCCGCGACACGATGCGACGCCTGCCTGCTGCTGCTACATTATCATTATATCCGCGCGCTCAACATTGCACCACAATCACACATCACATCCATTCACCAAATATACATTTATGATTCAACTCGTTCCGTATCAGATCGTATCGTTGCATAAGAAGTCACAATCGCATCAGAGTATCTAACGGCGGGTATCGCAGTGCAAGGAAATGCATCAGATACTCGTTGTAGTAGCACTTGCTTCTGGTATAACGGTCGCCAATGTTGTCGATGGTGTGGTAGTTGTTGTTGCTGTGGCTTCTACCGTTGAAGATAGTTTGGTCGTTGTTGTTGTTGCTGGTGTTGTCTTGATTGTGGCTTCAGCTTGTGTGGTGAATGATGAAGATGATGATGATGGTGCTGATGTGGTTGATGGCTTTGGAGTCGCCGTGGTTGGAGGGGCCGTCGTACTCCGCTCCACACAAGAGTCAAGTTCGAAATCCAGGACCAGATTTGGAATGGGGATGATCATATTGTAGAGCTTCGCGCAGTCCACCACGCAAACGGGCAGATTGTTGTGTCGCGCAATGCCACAGTCATAGTCCTTTGACTTGAAGCTGTACACGTCCAATCGACATTTGGTGCAATCAATCTTGGATAAGCTCGCCGCATGAGTAGTCGCGATCACTGCACAACCCACAACTAGCACTATCGCGGTGCACTGATTAAAATGCATTTTATTGTTATCTCGAATGATTAAGTCGCGCCACACTTATCTGCGTCGTAATGATGATAATTAGACAACTTTCCCCAAATCGCACGCTCTAGCTCGACACGAATCAGCTTCCCGTATTGTACTGAATAATTAAGAGGTGAATCTTTTTATAGAGGCAAAGCAAGGCAATTGCTCAGTTTGCAATCTTACGTCCATAAAAGATCTACTGCTGTTTGTTTCTGCTACTGTGTGCTGCTAGCATTTGTCACCATACTGCCGGATGACGTATCTATTTCACTTTTACCCAGTTCTGATATAAACAACAAAAGTATTAAACGGAATTTTCTAGTACACTTATGATAAAGCGCGCTGTGACGTCACATGCAGTAAAAATAAAAATTATAATGTAAATATATTATTTTGTACATGAATTCTCTGATGTGCACATGTGCTCCAATATTATAAGTCTCTTCACCGCTGCCACCACTGCGTTCTTCACCGCCACGAAACCTACCACCATCGATGCCTTCGGTCGCGTCTCCACCGTAAACCAGCTTTCGCAAACTGTGCAAAATCTTGAAGCCGACAAATTCTGTATTGACATCTGGTTTGCAAAAAGCATCTACATTTCCTGTATTATCGCACGCTCGCGTACACTCAGTGTATAGATACAAAGATTTTGTGCGATCAACTACAGTTAAGTGTGTCGTTACTGTTTTCCCCGATCTATAGTCACATACGAGTGAGTACTCACATGAATACATATTTTGTACAGCTCGCGAAGCTCAGACTCAGATCAATTTACTCTCGTACATGCGAGTACATCTACATACTTTACAATAAAATTCACCTCGAGCGAAATCTTTTATTGGAAGATCTGTCGTAGTCGACAGATTTACATAAGTGAGTGATCAAGCAGTGCGCTGCTGAATGAAGCGTATACATTCTGAAATTTAGCGATTAGAGGTCAATGATGGGAAAAACACAAGGAAACGAGATAATCATCTTTGCGGCTCGTGGTACTTCCTCGAAATTCTAAAATTGGCATCGCGAGAATATTATTAAATTATATTTAACCAAATTATCGCGCAAAGAGGTTACTGCTGCGACTTGCGTCAATCTAATCACTTGTACCAATATTTGGTGCGTGACGAGCGAAGCACATACGGAAATACATTTATATATGTACACATATTGAGGATAAATTGATAGCAGTCGACCAGGTCAATGAATGATCTAATCAATGTGACTTTATTTTCTGTTATCAGAACCAATTCGCTAGCTACCTCCTAAAGAACAATGTCTTTTAGCGTCAAGCATAGTAAGTAAGTAAGCGCCTGGATAAGATAGATTTGAATATACATACATACATACTAGAGATGAGCATCAACAGAAAAACATCGATGGTTACCATCGAAAAAGCATCGAGACGAAACCATCGATGGAAAGAAAACATCGCACCCAAAACATCGATGTTTTGGGTTTTTCGAGTACTCAAAAAAAATTATCACTTCTGTAGCTAAAATTAAGCTGATTGAATAGATGGTATGGTTCTGTTTATGGTTTTCTGTTAGAGTTTAATATTTAAACTATATAGTATTCATTGAAGTCATATGTAAAATAAATTATATAAAAATATTATCCTGTTAGTTGAATATATATCCTGTTGATAATAAAACATATTATAAAGATATTCCCCTGACTTTATAACTTTAACAGGTTATGGGCCCAGGAGCAACTCGTAATCAATAAATATAATTAATAAATCACTAAATAAATAATAATAGTGATAAATTAAATATTGAAAATTGTGCATGAAATAAGCACGAAGAATCATGAGCGTTCATATGGAGGTCCTTTGTAAGGACAATTACGATACGTGGAAGATGCAGATGGAAGCCTTATTAATCAAAAACGATGCTTGGGGATACGTTAACGGATCAATAAGGAAGCCTGCAGCTGAAAGCGGAAACGAAATCTCAATTACTGCCGAAAAATCATGGATTGAAAAAGATCAAAAGGCAAAGTCCGATATCGTATTATCAATCAACCCTTCCGAATTAAAACAAATTAAAGGATGTGAAAGTTCAAGAGATGTTTGGTTGAAACTTGAAACCATATATCAATCCAAAGGACCAGCTCGTAAAGCGACGTTACTTAAGCAACTTACTCTTCAAAAAATGGAGGAAAATGATGAAATGTGTAGTCACATCAAGAAATTCTTTGATGCAGTCGACAAACTTGATGAAATGGATGTTGATATAAATCCAGATTTATTAACAATTATGTTATTGTACAGTTTACCATCAAGTTATGAAAATTTTCGATGTGCCATAGAATCACGTGACGAATTGCCTTCACCTGATGTATTGAAAATAAAAATTATGGAAGAAGCCGAAGCGAGGAAACATAATTCAATATCCAACGTCTTATATGTCAAGAAACACAAAAATCAGAAATTTCGAAAGGAAAATAAGAGTGAAATGAACTATTACGATCAAGATAAATTTGCATCGAAATGTACTATATGCAACAAAATTGGTCACAAAGCGACTGAGTGCTGGTATAAGATGAAGAAAAATAAATCAAACTTGAAGAAACATTTTGCAAAAAATGCTGACGACGTATCATTATATATTTCTGCATTGAAAGCTGAAAATGTTAATGAAGCATGGTATTTGGACAGTGGATGTTCCACACATCTTTGTAAAGATAAAGACAAATTTGAAAACTTAACAGATGTTTCAAATGCAAAATTGAATCTTGCAAGTAATACATCTACGACGATTAGTGCCAAAGGAACTGTAAAAATAAAAGTTTCATTAGAAGATCAGCAAAAGAATGTGAGTCTCAAAAATGTTCTATATGTTCCTGATTTACGCACGAATTTACTATCAGTCGGAAAAATAACTGATAAAGGATATGTCGTAACATTTACAAGAAATACTGCTAATATCATAGATAAAAATGGAAAGTCAATCTTACAAGCCAAAAGAATTGGAGAATTGTATTATATTCAAGAAAACGAAGAATTTGAATGTAAAACAGTAAATGAAAATTTTTCAAATTCATCTGAAGTTTGGCATCGACGAATGGGTCACTTAAATATGAGAAGTTTAGAAGAATCCCTTCGTAATAAAGCAGTTCGTGGATTAAGTTTCGAAAAAGTAAACGAAAAATTGGACTGTGAAGTATGTTTATCAGAAAAAATGACGAGAAATCCATTCCCGAAGAAATCTAACCGTGAATCACAATTATTAGAAATAATTCATAGTGATGTATGTGGTCCTATGCGTATTGAATCAAACGGGAAAGCAAGATATGCAGTAACATTCATTGATGATTATTCAAGATGGTGCGAAGTCAAATTCATTAGAACAAAAGATGAAGTTTTTGAAACTTTCAAAGCCTTTAAAGCAAGTGCCGAGAATCAAACTGGGAGAAAAATTAAATATTTACAAACAGATAACGGCAAAGAATATGTCAATGATAAATTCGATAAGTATTTACGTGAAAGTGGAATCGAAAGAAGATTAACAGTTCCTCATAATCCAGAGCAAAACGGAGTAGCTGAAAGAAAGAATCGTACTCTTACTGAAGTAACGAGATGTCTACTAGCAGATTCACAGCTACCGAAGTCTTTTTGGGCTGAAGCAATGTCAACAGCAAATTATATACGCAATCGATGTCCTTCAAGCAAGCTGGATGGAAGAACACCTTATGAAAAATGGACTGGCCAAATTCCTAATGTCAGTTACTTTCAAACATTTGGATCAATTGGATATGCGTATAATAACGACCGAACAAGAGGAAAATTCGATTCAAGGTCACGAAAATGCATATTTCTGGGATACTCGAGTGAATCGAAAGGATATCGGGTATGGATTCCTGACAAAAAGAAAATTGAAATAACCAGAAATGTCAAATTTCTAAAATGTCAAAAACCAGTTCACGAAAATGATACAAGAATAGAAAATGAAAATGACACAAGAAATGGAATTGAAAATGAAACAAGAAGAAAAATTGAAATAGAACTGAGTTCAAACAATGAAGAAATATTTCCAAATGAAAATAATAATCAATCAACAACTGAAAATATGGAAGAAGAAAATATTCAGCCAGGGGAAGAGGCACAGCCATCGTCAAGCGAAGAGTCACAGCCATATTCAAGCGAAGAGTCACAGCTATCTTCAAGCGAAGAGTCACAGTCATCCGAAAATCAACCAGGTGAAATACGCAGAGGTAGAGGGAGACCCAAGAGAATTATGACTGGTAGAAAAGGGCGCCCGAGAAAAGATTACCACGAATATGTGACAAATAACGCAGAATTTGGATACACTGCTGAAACATCAGTTAGAGAGGCTGTTTCCGGAAAAGATGCCATGGAATGGTATCAAGCAATTGGATCAGAAATGAGATCAATAATAAAAAATGACACTTGGGAAATGGTTGATCGACCTCAAGAAAAGCAAATCGTCGGAAGTAGAGTTGTACTTCAAAATAAATATAATCCTGATGGAACTATTAAAAGAAGAAAAGCACGGATAGTAGCGAAAGGTTACACTCAACGACCTGGTGTAGACTTTAACGAAACTTTCGCTCCAGTAGCTCGAATGAGTTCTATTCGGCTTGTTATGGCTCTCGCAGCGCGATACGGAATGAACATCCATCAGATTGATATAACGACAGCTTATCTGAATGGAACAGTTGATGAAGAAATTTACATGGAAACCCCGGATTTGATCGAAGAAGGGTTAGAAACCATTATTAAAGAAGAACGAAAATCTAGTGACATTTATCGGAAGGCGAAGATAATGCTTGAAAATGTAAGATCCGGAAATAAGGTATGTCTATTAAAAAAGGCACTATATGGTCTTCGTCAAGCGGGGAGACAGTGGAATATAAAACTTAACGAAGTATTATCGAAAATGAATCTCCAACAAATGAATTCCGACCCCTGCGTTTATTTCAATCACGAAGAAAATGAATTGTCATTAGTAACTGTATATGTCGATGATATAATTATCGCATCTAAAAACGAAACAAAAATAGCAAAACTTAAGGACAAATTATCAAGTGAATTCGAAGTAAAGGACCTTGGAAGAATCCATCATTGTCTGGGAGTCGAATTTAATCAAAGCAAGAATGAAATAACAATGCATCAAAAAGGATATATACGAGATCTGCTTGATCGGTACGGAATGACAGATTCAAACCCAGTTAGTACTCCTATCACAAATGGTTCAAAATTAGAAAAACAAATAGATTCAACCTCAGAAGAGAACAATTTACCGTATCGACAACTTGTAGGAGCATTATCATATTTGGCAGTTTCGACAAGACCGGATATTACCCATGCTGTAAGCATGCTAGGACAATATAACAATTGTTATGGAATATTCCACTGGATTGCAGCTAAGCGCGTACTTCGTTATCTGAAAGGTACAATGAACCTTGGATTATCGTTCAAACCAAACACCAAATCAATATGTGGTTTTGTTGACGCGGACTGGGGAAGCTGCACTGTGGATAGACGTTCTTATACCGGATATGTTTTTACGTTAAGTGGAGGCCCTATATCATGGGAATCAAAGAAGCAACCAACTGTAGCGTTATCTTCGACAGAAGCTGAATATATGGCTCTCACAGAAGCTACAAAGGAAGGCATATATTTGAAGAAATTTGTTACAGAACTGGGACTTAACGATTTGACCGACGTGGAAGTGTTCAACGACAATATGGGAGCACAAAAGCTCGCTCAAAATCCCATATATCACTCTCGAACAAAACATATTGACATACGCCATCATTTTGTAAGAAATGCACTGGAAGACGGTATAATTCGAATTAGTCATGTCAGTACAGAAAATATGACTGCGGATATTTTAACCAAAGGACTTCCTTCACCGAAACATAATCAATGTCTATATTTACTTCAAATGAAAAACGTGGATTAGAAGAAATAACTAGACATTGAGGGGAAGTGTTAGAGTTTAATATTTAAACTATATAGTATTCATTGAAGTCATATGTAAAATAAATTATATAAAAATATTATCCTGTTAGTTGAATATATATCCTGTTGATAATAAAACATATTATAAAGATATTCCCCTGACTTTATAACTTTAACATTTTCATTCATTGCCTCCTCCACTGACCAGAATTTAACTCTTCTCCTTGCGTTTTTTTTTCATAATATGCATTCGTATCGTACTCACAACCCACCGCATAGAGCAATCAGCGGTACCGCGCGGGAATCTGGTCGTGTAGATGGCAGTATGGGTCCGCTGTTCCCTTTTCTCCATATTCTCTCAACATTAAGCGAGAAAGAACGATAATAGCCGATGAAAAATAACCCAAAATATGACCATCGAGCGGAAAAAATCAAACGTTTTTGGATTTTTGCAGGCTGATTGGGTATGGTCTTTGAAAAAAAAAATGCAAATTCACATTTAGTTGAAGATGATTTTCGCCAAAAAAAATTAGTCGCTCCGATCAAGGACCCCCATTATCCCTCCATTTGCATTTGGCAAAACGGTGTGTCCATAACTCCCCCAAAATTGGAGCTGAAATAGTCTAGCGGCGAATTTTCCAATCGAATTATAATGTATTAGATATCGTTGCAAGGGAAATTTTATGCAGTTTTTTTTACGTTTTTAGACCATTTGTCCGTATTTTTTGCCGTTTTTTAAATAAATCGATAAAAACTCATAAAATGCCACCTTTCCCCTATTTTTTCATGGTTGCATACCTCAAATCGGTGAGGACTTTTTTCCCATAATTAAGGGGGCCATCCCCAACCATCCTGCAAAAATCCAAAGATTGATTTGCCGACCAATTATCGTATTCTTCTTAGACTATAATCGGACATACTTCGGCCGTCCGTCGTACGTTGTATCTTGACGGTGCATGACCAGGAAAGATGCGCGACGGTATTCTAGCACACCTACCAACCACACCTCTTTGAATTTCGACGTAAACAGTGAGGAAAGGTTGAAACCAGATTTGAAAATTGTGTATAAACAAAGACACGCTGTTTGTGTATACAGTGTTCACGATAGATGGATTCATGTTGTATGTTACGATGCATTCACTTCTTGTTTCTGATTGGGATGTTTAACGTTATTCGCATACACTTACAGTCAAACCTGTTAATCGGACCACTCCATAATCGGACCACCTTCTAATTGGACCACCATCGGTCAATTTTAGTTGGGGTTCCATACAAAATAACCTTTAAAAACTCTTAATCGGACCATGGACCACAATCGGCGACTCCAATTGGAT
This sequence comes from Microchrysa polita, assembly GCA_949715475.1. NCBI lineage: Eukaryota > Metazoa > Arthropoda > Insecta > Diptera > Stratiomyidae > Microchrysa > Microchrysa polita. The sequence continues at coordinate 23,553,998 of OX454417.1, forward strand.
AGAAAAATTTCGTTACTACATTCACTTAAGTTCCGATTACAATGAGCTATAATATTCGCCATGGCCACTAGAAATTTCGTAGATGGCATCAACCATTGCATCAGTGTTGGGTGGATGAAGTGGCGAGACAATTCTGGAGTTTCTGCAACAAGAAGATGCCAGTGAAGTTAAAGGGCAAATTATACGCCCTGAACCCCATATTGGGAAATGGGGAATCCATTTGACTTTTATTATAAAAATGCTTTTGTAAACTATTGAAGAATATTCAAAATTTCGGTGGAACTGTGTATGGGGAGAATTTATAATAAGAAAGCTAATTAAAAAAATCACAAAGCAGTTACGGCGTTGAGCGGTTTCAAAACATCAATTGCATAGTGCATATGTGACCTTTGTACATTTCAATGTTCTTGAATAAGTGGTCTAAATTTATTTTTTTTTTATTATTTTCTGGCATCCCTTGGTAATCGGACCGAATTTAATCGGTCTGGTCAGTGGTCCGATTAGACAGGTTTGACTGTATAATGATAAAGTTGAGTTGTTAAAAAAAATATGTTGGGGAAAGAAACATCGATGGTTGAAAACTATCGATGGTGAAAACCATCGACCATCGAAGGTGAAAAACGTCGACACAAAACCATCGATGGTAAAAACATCGACCATCGGACCAAAAACATCGATGTTCGATGCTCATCCCTAATACATACATATACATGGGCGTGTAGCCAAAGGGAGTAGTTCTAATTTGTCGTCTAATTCTTTGAAACTGAAATATTTCTCATAGGGAGACCCTCCTAAGGTTTTATTTTCGTAGGATTCCACTTATGTTTGTGATCACAGTGGCGTATTTACAGGGGGGCACAGGGGGCACGTGCCCCCCTGTGAGCACATGAAACTTTTTTCATATACTAAAAACTGAAGTACCAAACGTTCCCTTTTTATGTTGAGCATTTCTATTACTAAACTTTGGAATCCTTCGTCGAAACATTAACATCAAACGAGACCGAGTTCTAATCGTGCGAATAGCACGATGAGTGTATACCCTATACCCATGTACAGACCTAGGAGGCACGCAAAACCCAAAAATTCAATTTCATCTTTCTTGTAGGGGAGGGAGGGGTAGATGGTTCGGACCTGGCACATATATCATATGAAGGCATCCAACAGCTACCGTCTGATACTTATTAGAAGTTTTTCGCGACACTCTAGCAAAAGAAATGGCTGAATATAACGTTGTAGGGGAAGTAGGGGTAGGGGTAGTCGGACGTTCTCCACTTTCCACCAACTTCAAGCATATGTCACAATTAGGCATACATGAAAATTTCAGGTCGCTAGCGATACTCTATTGAAAGATATGGGCGAATTAAACTATCACGTAGGGGTCATTTGTATGGGAGGTAGGGGAACCCTTGGTCCGATTTGGCCCATTTTCAATACCATCCAAGCTTTTATCAAAGCAATCATCTGACCTAAATTTCAAAACGCTAGCTTCATTATTTCGGGAGTTATCGTGCGAACTGACAGACACACGGACGGACAGACGGACATGGCTTATTCGAATCAGGGACCGACCCTGATCATTTATATATATACTTTGCCATACCTCCGGTGGCTCCTTTGAAGTGTTACATAAATCGCCGTAACAAAAACAATATACCCTATACCATCTTATGGGTATAGGGTATAATGATCTTCTCAATTTGCCAGATCTCCTTTCTGATGGACCCTTTCAGTTTTTCCAACGAGTTGAGCTTATTTTCATAGAGGCGTGGTGTCAAGAACCAGAACTCTCAGATAATAAGTAGCAGCTATGGTTATGTCGGGGCAATGAGGTGGTCATGAAAAGTTGCCCAATCTCGACATGAATCTGTTCGGAAACAAGGACTTCTGTTGAATTGAGGTTGAGGAGAATCAACCAACGTTTTTGTTTTGCGGACTCGATGTCTTGTAAGCCGCTGAATTGATAAATATTTGAAACAATCGGTCTGATTTTTCGGTCGGGCTTCTATATTTTAATTGGGCCGTAATTTCACGTTGGAACTACTTTAAAGGTCTTTAAACCAGATGCTTCTCTTTCTGTTAAAGTGCTTAAAAAGTGTTTTGGTGAGAAAACATTTTTAGCATACATTTTCGAATTCCTACGGTTAAAACAAAGGTGCCTGTGGGGCCCTGTGCCTGCCTGTGCGTCAATTTTCACGAAGTAAACATCATCGTAGTGATTCTTTCTTATTTCTACTTCGCAATTTATTTGTTAAAACATGTTGCTTCAGCTTACCATCTAGGACCCGTTTTAAACGGTATTGCAGATACTACAGATTGTAAGCTACTGTATATGGAATATGTAGAAATGGAAATAACAAACACTCATACCGTTCTGCTTACTTTTGTTGCTTAATTTTAATTAATCGATTGATCACTTCCCGGCTCTATGCCAGGGATAGTTCCTAGGATTCTGGATTGTACTTGTAAAAATCTGTTACTAGATTCTTGACAAACCATACAAAGGCTTATTTTTCAGTAAATCCTAATTTTGCATTCAAACTCGCCTAAACTTGCCATGGAACTCAAGACCACAATATCAGTGAAAATTTGTTGTATCAGTTTTTCATCTGTTTTTCTTTTAAAACTAAACAGAACCACTTTTTGGTCGAAAATGGCAGAATTTTGGACGATATATGAAATTTCTCCTCCAAAGAAAAGTGTTCCGCCTGCAGTCCGTTATGTCATATGGAAACGGTCTCTATGGACATTGCATTAATTTCACAGCCAATTAAGGATTTGTAAAATTTCCTTTTCGGCTTCAGGCTCCGTCGAACTACACTACGCAAACTTTTGTTGTCCCTCCGTAATTTGTTTTCAGGAAAAGCCGAAGTTCAGTCAGCCATAGGGTGATCACCTGCTTGCCTTCGATTTACGGGTCACTAGCGTATAAAATACGGGATTTTAATTTTTTTTACGGGGTAAAAATTAAAAAAAATGTTATGCCGTTATTTTTACATGTTATTTGAAAATTGCATTTTATTTTAGGCTCACCCTTGACAGTGTGAATATTTGGTCGGTTACGGCTATCTGTCCATACGTTACCGCAAAGCGAGAATATTCTCTCGACCAGTGAATTAATTGCCAAGACGAGTATTTATAGGAAACCTTGTTCAGTTCGTCACCTGCTTGTGGACGAAATCGTTGAGCTTTCTAGTGTCAAAACTACCCAAAACCCTTATCGATTTCGTTCTCTGTACGTCGAGTACATTCTACGTCAAAAACACCAAAAACCCCCTTTTTCAGCTGAAAAAAGATTTTGCCTGTTTTCGACATAAAATGTACTGGAAACCCTATGCGAGCTCGTCCACTTTCAGGAAACGAAATCGATAAGGGTTTTTTGGTACTTAGCCACTAGAAAAGATGATCGATTTCGTCACCTGCGTCTGGAAAAACTGACCCTTGTTCAGTTTGTCCAGACGCTAAACGATAGAAAAGACCAGTTTCAAATGGAATCATATTTTGCTGCTATTATTGATAGCTTTAAATTATTTTGTCCGTGTGTCAGGGTTTATCACTTCATCGGCATCTCTTCATCTCCTGTACATATTTATTAATTAGAGGCGAAGTTACACAAAATTCTTCATAAATCCTCATTTTCTTAAATTATCCATTATTATTTTCCCCGTATTTGATTTTTTGAATTACGGGTTTTTGGACTTTCGGTGCCCGAAAAACGGGGTAACCCGTAAAATACGGGGCATCTGGCCACCCTCAGCAAGTTAGTGCTAGTGTTATTATATAAGATCTACATAATTGTATTATGTTTGCTCTTAATAAATAATAAAAATAATGTTATCAGGAAAATTAAACTTTTGGTGCATTAACCTGAAATGCAAAGGATTCTTAGTCTTTCATAGAACACAGCCCTGAACACCATAATTTCTACATTAATCAAACTTTGTATGCAGGCTTCAAATCATGCATGTCTAGGTACATCATGATCAACAACGTACCATGTATAGATCTGCTTGATTTCCTCCCTTCAGTAAGTTTATCAACCAGTACGGTGCAAATGACTTAGGTGCACAAACTTCAGCGATCCCTCAATCTCAACAATGTTTTTCCTATGTAGATGCTACCGGATGTCCCCACACCAAAACTTTATGTACCAAGTTAGTCCCGTACTCTGTGCCCCCCCCCCCCCTTTGAGAATTTTCTAAATACGCCACTGTGTGATCAGGTCAAAATTGGTGGGACAATTTTGATCATTGCAAGAAAATATTTTGGTTATAGGAATTAGTCAATAAAAAAATAATAATAATAAATTTCTATTAAAGATGGATTTGGAAACATGTAAATAATTAATGCCACTTCGTTTGAGAAGAAAAACAGTGATATGTAGATCTCTTAACCAAATCTCCTGCTAAAGTAAAAAAATATGTCTAAAATAACGAGACCGAGGCTAATTTCAGGCGCGGCCGAAATTTGGATACCCTTCGCTCCCCTTCGGCTAAACATTTTTGGAACATTACGCTATCAGCTCAGTAAGGAGAATTTTCTAGTTCTTCTTATCGACACTAGCGACACTTATCTTACAGTCCGCCATATAGCGGACACATAGTGGAAAATATCGGAAACACAAAAGTTCTCCCTATGAGAACGGATAGCAGAACAAGCCAAATTTTTTCGGGCGTACCTACGACTTGTATTTAATCCCCCCTATTCTTTTCCTTCTGTCTTCACAAAAGTTCCGTTGCGTCGTCACAACAATATTTGTGTGGGGTTTGGTTGGAATAAGTTGGCAAGTAAAAATATTTACTCAGAAAATTTTATGGGGAGATACGGGAACATTACCCCATAGTACGATTCCATTTCTTTTGACCTTCTTAGGTGCTTTGATAAAGACACATTAATTCAAGGTTTTGTGAAATTAGTGTATTAATGAGGCGGTGCGCGGCAAAACTCGCTCCTTCCATTTTTCGTAATTTTTCAGAAACCGAAAAAAAAAACGTTTAGCAAGATGAAAAATTATTGTACCATATTCGTTTTGCAATTAAAGGGAAGATATATGCACGAAGATTGATTTGTAAAACAGAAATGTGATATTTAATAATAACTTTGGCGTCAATTTCGAATTATAAATTGGAACGAACGAGTTTTGATGTGTCCTGGTGGAACCACATAGTTTTCTACCAAGTTGGTGGTGTATTTATTTCAATTTTATCCAAGATAGTCATATTAGCATTTCAAACAGAAAAAAATAGAGTAAGGCTAATTTTTGTTGTTTTTAAATCAGTGGGCTCCCAGGAATCTACAACTGATTTTGCTAAAAAAAATTTTTATCGGAAAGGTCCCGAAAAGGACAAAAAAGGATACTATTTAATCCTTGACCGGAGGTCGGCATGCGGGGTATCATATCAAAGGGGACGTCGAGTACATTACATATCCGGTGTTTGTTTCCTGTTTCAAGGACACTCAACGGAATAAATCGAGCTTAAATGGAAAATTTTCGCGTTTCCCGTGTATCTTTCCAATGCCATAACTACGAGAATAATTCAAGTTGTCACTACTTTTATCACTTTCCAGAATCTATATTAGCTGAAGATTCTACCATTAAATTTGCTAAGAAAAAAGTTGATCGGAAGCTCTGATAAAGGACACTAATTGCACACCTTAGTCGAACGTGGGCATGTGGGGTGTCATATCAAAGAGGATGTCAAGTACATTCCATATCTGGCATTTGTTACTTGTTCCAAGGACCCTCAAAGGAAATAATTGGGCTCAACTTAAAAATTTTTGTGTTTCCCGTATCTGTATCTTTCTAAAGCCGTAATTTTCCATTTAAGTCCAACTTATTCCATTTAGTGTCCTTGAGACAGGAAACAAGCACCGGGTGTGCAATGCAGTCGACGTCCTCTTTGATATGACACCCCACATGTCCACGTTCGATCAAGGTGTGAAATTAGTGTCCTTTTATGTCCTTTTTCAGAGCTTTCCGCTCAACTTTTTTCTTTGCAAATTTAATGGTAGAATCTGCAGCTATTATAGATTCTGATAAGTGATAAAAGTAGGGACAACTTGAATTATTCTCGTATTTATGGCTTTGGAAAGAAACACGGGAAACTCGAAATTTTTCCATTCAAGCTCGATTTATTCCTTTGAGGGTCCTTCAAACAGGAAACAAACATCGGATATGTAATGTACTTGACGTCCCCTTGGATATGATACCCCGCATGCCGACCTCCGGTCAAGGATTAAATAGATCTTTTTTTGTCCTTTTTGGGACCTTTCCGATCAAAATTTTTTTTAGCAAAATCAGTTGTAGATTCCTAGCAGTCCACTGATTCAAAAACAACAAAAATTAGCCTTACTCTATATTTTTCTATTTGGAGGCCTGAATTGGGATATTTTGACTGCACTAAGAACGTGTCTAAAGACGAAAACAATAAACCCTTACCCAGTGGCGGCTCCTCAGATGAGGCAACTGAGGCGGCGCCTCACCTTCATTTACGTCGAGTTATACATTTTAATTTATTACAAAATATAATTCATCGAATATGATAAAAAACCCTAAAGTTGTCTTTAAACTCACTTATGTACAAGTTCCTTTACACAATCGCAAAATCCATAACATTGTTTTTGTACACCAATTCATACAAGTGAGGCGATAATTTTTCCGCCGAACAATTCCGAACAACAACTCAACTCGTATCAATACATTTGCCCGATTCTCTATGGGAGATTGTATGGGAAAAAAACTGCCACTGAGGCGAAACAAAAATCGCCTCAGCAGCGTGTGTATCTGTCTGAATCGAAACAGTGTGCGACGATTTGTTCTCGCTTTGTTGTATGCTTTGCACATTGAAATGTACTAGCTGTGTAAAATTAAGTTGAGATAAGAACTTACTGAGCATAGTTTCGGTTTCCTATTGCATTTTGTTTAAAATAGAAAAAGGAAAATGTTGGGTTATGTTGCTTGTTGCATATGATTTTAGAAAGGTCAAAATCGATAGTTGTGTAGTTCATCACTGTTCATTATATAATTTTAATATTTTGACGCCAAAACTTTTCAAATTGATTTTGAATGATTTTCACTTTATGCCGAAACGCCAAATATGTATTTAAAATGGGATATTATGATGCGTTGCATAAAATTGTAATTGTAAAATTATCCTCTATTAATGTAACAACCCCCTTCCAATGTGTTTTTATACCCTTCACTCATAGATTGAAAGGGTATATTAACTTTGTCATGAAGCTTGTAACCCATTGAAGGAAGCATCTCCGACCACATAAAAAGTATACATATATGATCAGCATAGCTTGGGGAGTCGATTGAGCGATGTCCGTCTGTCTGCCTGTTGCGATGCGTTTTACTCGGCCAATTTAAAAGCTATGAAGCTGAAATTTTGCACAAATGCTTCTTTTTGCTGCCGGCAGTTTGTATGTTTGAGTCGGTCAAATCGGACAATGGGGTCATGGGGCTGCCATACAGAACCAACACCCCCCCCCAGATTAGGTTCTTCTAAGATTTTTTTTTTATTTATGCATTAATTTCAACTAAATCCGACATACAAACCCAACCCCATCATTTTGGTTCTTCTAAGAAACATTTTTTACTTCCAACTTCACAAAACCCTGAATTAATGTGTCTTTATCAAAGCAATAAAAAAGGTCAAAACAAATAGAATCGTACTATGGGGTCATGCTCCCGCTTCCCCCAATAAAATTTTCTGAGTAAATATTTCTATTTGCCCACTTGTTCCAACCAAACCCCACACAAATATTGTTTTCTCGACGCAATGGAACTTTTGTGAAGACGGAAGGAAAAGAATGGGGGCGCGGATTAAATACAAGTCGTAGGTACGCTCGAAAAAACTTTTAGCCTGAGGAGAGCGAAGGGTATCCAAATTTCGGCCGCGCCCGAAATAAGCCTCCTTTTTCGCCTCACCTATTTCCATAGGCACGAGCCGCCACTGCCCTTACCTAATAATATTAATGATAATGCAATATTTTCCATTTTCGGTAATAAAAATGTTTACTGGAAAGAGACAGTTTTGTTGAGTCCGCTATGGCAAGAAAAGAGTTTTGATCGAAACTGATGGAAGTAAAGAGTTCTGATAGGTACCTATAATAAGTACACATTACCTGGAAGAAGTAAGTTTTGCAACGAACTGCAAATTTCAAAGCCTCCAAAAGTATGAAAGAAATGTGTTTTGATAAAAACTGAGCTTACTAGCGTGTAGAGCAGGGAAAATACTTTAAAATGCAATTCATAGCTCAATTTCGTAAAAAATGGAAGAAGCTAGTTTTGCCGCGCACCGCCTCAAATGTTTCACAGAAGAACCAAAATAAGGGGGTTGGGTTTGTATGGCAGCCCCATGACCCCATGGCCCGACTTGATCCATTCTTACATATGTTTTGTGTCATCGATAGAAATACATTTGTGTGAAATTTGGTTGATTTTTGTGCACAAATGAAAAAGTTTTTCTTATAAGAACCTAATTTGGGTGGTTAGGTTTGTATGGCAGCCCCATGACCCCATGGTCCGATTTGATTCATTCTGGCTTATGTTTCGTGTTGTCAATAGAAACACATTTGTGTGAAATTTGGTTGAAATTCGTGCACAAATAAAAAAGTTTTTCTTAGAAGAGCCTGATTTGGAGAGTTAGGTTTGTATGGCAGCCCCATGACCCCATGGTCCGATTTGATTCATTCTGACATATGTTTTGTGTTGCCAATAGAAACACATTTGAGTGAAATTTGGTTAAAATTCGTACACAAATAAAAAAGTTTTTCTTTGAAGAATCTAATTTGGGGAGTTGGGTTTGTATGGCCCCATTATCCGATTTGACCGATTCAAACACACAAACTACCTGCAGCAAAAAGAAGCATTTGTGCAAAATTTCAGCTTCATAGCTTTTAAATTGGCTGAGTAAAACGCGTCGCAACAGACAGACAGACAGACAGACGGACAGACGGACATGGTCCAATCGACTCAGCTCGTCACGCTGATTATATATATACCTATTTTTTATGGTCGGAGATGCTTCCTTCAATGCGTTACAAACTTCATGACAAAGTTAATATACCCTTTACGCTTAATAAGCGAAGGGTATAAAAACAACCGCAGATGGAACAAACATGCTTGTAGCCTCGCCACATTCCGAATTCAGTAAGCTTAAATTATGTATACAGGGTGTCCGGAAACTGCCGCATAAACGTACCGGATTATGATTCCTCAGTTGATTTCCAGCAAAAAAAGTTGTACTGAACATACCCCCTCAGCTTAACCCTTTAGCTGTCACAGGCATTTAAAGATTTTTGAAAAAATCATTTTCTTGCACGACTTAAAGCCTAATATCTCCAAAGCTGGACCAGCTAAAATAGTGAAATACGATGATTATTACAGCCAACAAATTTACCTGTAAAATAAAACTAACCACGCTAAAATCGGATAAGAGGTTTGGTTTTTACAGAGCTTCAAAGTCAAATTTGCGTGATTTGACCCAAAAACAATATTTTTTTCCATCTCAACTTTCTCTAACTTCTGCCAAGGTGAGGTGCTTGTACGATTCTTTTAAAAATTGGCGCATAGTCTAACGATCATTTCTTTCTTACATCATTTTATTCTAGCTTCGTTATTTCTAACAGTTTTAATGTCTTAAGTGAAAAAACTAGGGCTAATTTTGGCTCGATTTCCACATACATTGAATAGATTTTACCAATTGCAGATCTTTAGGAGCACTGTGAATTGAATTGTATTGAATTCGAGCTAAAATTAACCCTAGTTTTCTACACTTAACGTATAAAAACTGTTAGAAGTAATGGAGCTAGATCAAAATGATGTAAGAAAGATATGATTGTAAGACTATGCGCCAATTTTTAAGAGATCGTACAAGCACCTCACCTTGGCAGAAGTTGGAGAAAATTGAGATGGAAAAAAAGATTGTTTTTGGGTCAAATCACGCAAATTTGACTTTGAAGCTCTGTAAAAACCAAACCTCTTATCCGATTTTAGTGTGGTTAGTTTTATTTTATAAGTAAATTTGTTGGCTGTAATAATCATTTTGTTTTACTATTCTAGCTGGTCTAGCTTTGGAGATATTAGGCTTTAAGTCGTGCAAGAAAATGATTTTTTAAAAAAGCTTTGAATGCCTGTGGCAGCTAAGGGGTTAAGCTGGAAATCACATGAGGAATCACAATCCGGTGCGTTTATGCGGCAGTTTCCGGACACCCTGTATAAGTTTGACGGTGGTGTATTATGGATCAATCGACGAAGTATATGTTCTTGGAAAGTATCAAGGCCTTAAATGCGAGCCAAATACAACTTTATACCACATTGGTGTCAGGGAAACTCGGCATTTAAATCATGCTGATGACCAACATTGTGAAACATGCAGCCACAATCAATAATTTGCCCTATTATTAGTTGGAGACAGTGGCGCAACAACGGGAGGGGTAGACCGAGAAATTGTGAAAGGAAAATATGAAAATAAGAACTACACAAGATTGAGTTTTTAATTTAGAATCTTTGCTATTAAATACTGTACCGTTCTAGCAAAAGAACTCCAGTAACACGTATTTTACAAAATCATACTGTTCATTTCGAAAAGGACTTCCCCTTAATTTCTTTCGGGACACATGGAACCTTGTACTAATTGGTGTACTACCCTGTTAAAATTAACCTAATAACACAGACCAAAATTTAAATTTAAAGGTTAAAATCGTTTTCATCAAATTTATAGAAAACAAAAAAATTGTACGGGGGCAATATTTGGACCCCTCCCGAAACAAAATCCTGGCTACGTCCCTGATCGATCCCATCAACAGATAAGGGCGTAATTATGTTGCGACAAAAGTATTTTGACAATATTGAATTCTTTGAGTTTACAACATTTTTTCGCAAAAATTTATGAACAAAACATCATTCTTATTAATTTTGAATTCCAAGTAAAAAATATGAAATTAGAAGTTTGGTTTGAGCCTCCATAGAAGCTGGTTAAACCCTGGTATGCATGTCTGGCTGGTCTAGCGGTTAGTGCGCGCACCTTCAGTGCACAGGCTCATGAGTTCGAATCTCACCGTGGATCATGGTGTTTTTCGAACTCACGAGCTTGTGACGGACTATGATCTCACTCAGATGTTAAACGAGTACCCATTTATGGGGATAAATAACTGCTGAGCGTGATGCTGATCTCATTACCTCAACAAAAAGCAGATAAGATCTTGGAAATATGATGTCACTAACATATCCTGCGGCCCTAGTCCAGTACTGGATTGTCGCGCCTGTTATTTATTTTTTTATACATATGTATGCTGCCATGGGGTAAAAACTAAAAAAGACAAATTTTATAGGTACGTACGCAAAAAAATTGAAACAAAAAAAAATAAGGCAAACAATCAAAGCTCTTTTACTAAGGGTTAAGTTCAAGCCACTATAATTTTCGGAAAATAATTTTTTGAGTATTCTTTTTTTTAATTACATTCATACATAAAAAAAATCTTTATTAAAAAGCTGCCCGTTTTGTGAGAAAAAAAGATTATGGGACACTGTTTGCATGGTTAAAGCCTCTTTTGGCTGTCATTGTATCATCCGATGTTAAATTGGACTTTTTTATCATAATTAATTTGTACGAGATGTCAAAATACAAACGCCGACGAGTGTAATTATTTCTCCCCTACCTAATACATTACCAGCAAGGATTACAGCTTTGCGAAACAATTTCAATATTTTTCGTAATGCAACTGTATAGTGATTTCGAAGCATTTCGACGATCGATTTATTGTTACCTGTGAAACTGCAGACATCCTTCATACTCAAATTCGTATTCGAGTACACCTCCCTAGCAAGGGTGTTGTGTGGCTATGTATTTACCGGGGGATGAATTGTCGAACCGAATAATGTGCCATGTAGAGTTGTAGACCTATGGCATTGGCGAATCCCATGGCAACAATTAGCTTCTCTCCTGACAATCTCAAGTGTGCGGAACGAATGCGATTCGAATTTCAAATTAGTACTCGTATAAGGGACTTTACCTAATGTTTCAGCAGTGATTTTCTATGTGACGATATTGTACTGAATATTGTGGCAATGAAATTGCTCGAATTGGTATTTTATATTGCTTTTGCCACATACGCTACTATAGGATAAGGTAGGTACATATTAAATCAATATACAATTTTTGGGGAAAATCTAATTTATAAACAAATTGTTTTGGAATTCGTGCTTTTAATAAGAGCCAGCCACGTGCAATAAATCCGTAACTCATCGTTTGTTGGAGATTATTTTTGGAAACGGAATAAAATTATTGCAATAATTTCGAAATTGGGAGGTTTTTTCGTATCTTGGCAGTATTGATTGTAATTGATTTTTTTTTTCAGATTAATTTACAAAGGCAAAAAAACAAATTACAAAGGGGAATTATTTAAATAAATTATACATTTTATACAAATTTCAAAAACTTACAACGACAAAATCACTCAAGCTATATTTTTAAGTACTTTTCCAAGTGGAAAATAATATTTGCCCGAAGCCGTAAAACATAAAATGGCAGCGAATATTCTCAAAAAAAAAGTTTGAAATCAATCTCACTGTACATGCATATAGGTGAGTATACATAGTTGAATTTGGATAGTCACAAAACTATCAATCTGCGGCATATTTTAAGGTGAGTTTATTCAGAATCTGGACACGAGTACAAATATTACTCTACGCGAAAGCCATCAAACATCAAATTTATTTTCTATCGTATCGACAAACGTAGCGTCGTCGGTCGCCGCCATCTGACACAAAACTTAATGGCACTTGACGAGGATGGAATGGAGCCGCGCTATTTCGGCATCATTTCAGCAATTCATTGGTCAATTGCGATGTGCATACACGCTACGCATATGGCTAAAACGATTAAACATTAAAAAAAAATATTTAAAACAATTGATTGACAATTTGAATAAATGTGATGGCAATAGTTCATAGTATAGGATATCAACAGATAGAGAGGAGAATCGTGATAAAATCGTAGCAAATTATCACACCGCCATGGACGACAGTGATTTGGTAACAGCGGAAGACCTTCTTCACAATTGATCAAAAATCTTGTCAGAATAAATAATTACATACAAATGTGTAAACTTTGTTAAGTGTCTTTTATCTTATGCACATGCCGAACGTTTTTTTATTCATACATACAAATTTTGTTAGTTTCGTTTTAAGTTTTGTTAAGTAAATTGAATATCAATAATTTTGTTTACATTCGGTCGATACCTATGTAGTATTTAATTTTATTTGTCATCGCACTTACTGTTGGTAATTGCAGTGTAGCATCATAGAAAGTATTTTTTGTAGTGTAAGGACATTGTCTAGTTTGAGAGTTTCAAGATAGTAGTTGCCTGTGTTCAAAAGTTACAGCCGTTCAAAGATGCGACCCTAGGAGTAAACAATTCCAAAGTACCCAAAGGACGCAAAGGGAGGACAAAGCGCGAGATATAAAGTGAAAAATTTTGCTGAAAATTTTAGAATCCTAGCTGTCTGCGATAAGATGTTATAGCCGTTCAAAAATGTGATTTAAGGGCAAAAGAAGCCCAGCATTACAGAGGACTGCGCTCGCAAAGGGTTTCTACAGATAGAAAAAATAAAATAAAATTAGCAAACGTGAAGATGGCTATACACTGCACACCAATTGAATTTATTAGGGGGCATGACTAAAACCGTGCTTTGCTATCTACTTAACTAAACAGGTAAATTTGAACAAACTTGCGAAGACCTTACTGGTGATAGGCACCAATGGATGGATGAAATGGGGCGCATTGCTGGATATTCCGGGGCAAAATTAATGGAAAATATTTACGATGGACATTTATTTATTTTTATTTTATTTATTTATTTACCAAACAAGGCATGATTTAGTCATGCCAAAAGAAAAATGGATGCTATGTGCATTGAAGGTCCGACAACATTTGTTAACGGGTTCATTGTAACCATATAAGGTAGTATGCTGATATTCTTTAAGTAGGGTGGTATGTCGGGTACGTCTGGATTGATCATTAAAGGCGATTCTTTCAGAGAGATAATTAACACGAATGACACCACTAATAATGTCGAAAGTGAAACAAGCGGAAAGTAGTGTTCTTCTACTAGAGAGAGACATTAAGTTTAAAAGGTCAAGCCTGTATGTGTAAGATGGAAGATTTTGAAAATCACGGGGATCGTAAAGGTTTCTCAATGCAAAAAGAATGAATTGTTTTTGAATAGATTCAAACCTATTGATATGAATCTCAAACGCAGGGTCCCAAACAACACAAGCATATTCGAGCAAGGGTCGTACTAGGGTAATACACAAGGATTTAGTAACCCAGATATTACTAAACTCATTAGCGCGTCTCTTGATGAAGCCGAGCTGTTTGTTGGCCATTGATAAAATTCCATCATAATGCAGGGTAAAACGCATTTTGTCGTCTAAAACAACACCTAGGTCTTTGATATGGTCAACTCTGTCCAGCATAGAGTTATTAAGATGGTACGAAGTGGATATGACTTGTTTTTTCGGGAAAAGCTTATCACCTGACACTTGTTAACGTTAAGGTGAAGATTGTTATGGTTACACCATTGGTCAAGGGATTGGAGTTTGGATTGAAGAAACTCTGCATAATCAAGTGTGTCAATGGTGCGATATAATTTTAAGTCGTCGGCATAGAGTAGATGGGGTATATCAGGCAGTATGGAAGATAGATCACTGATGAAAATATTGAATAAAAGAGGACCAAGGTGACTGCCTTGAGGCACTCTGGACGAGACAGATATGCACTTCGAAACCATACCCTGGAATTTAACGAATTGAGTACGGGTGTGATGTGAAGGTATGAACGGAGCCAGTTGAAAAGTGACCCAGTTATCCCAAAGTTGCAGACTTTATCCATTAACACGTTATGATCGACCCTGTCAAAAGCTTTACTGAAATCGGTGTAAACAACATCTACTTGATTACCCTTTTCCATTTGACAGAGGACATCGGAGACTAAAATTGTGAGGTTGGTAGTTGTTGATCTGCCTCTTCGAAAACCGTGTTGTTGTTCATTAAGCAGAGGGTCAATAGGTGGAGTTAATTTATCACAGACAATTTTCTCGAATAGTTTGGGAATTTCAGACAGAATAGCAATACCTCTATAGTTTTCGACTGATTTTTTATCGCCGCTCTTATGGATAGGTGTAACATGAGAGGATTTCCATAAAGACGGAAACGTGCCTAATTGAAGAGATTTGTTAAAAATTAGGTGTAGCGGAGTTGGGCTATTATTGACAGAACTAGTAGAAAAGGATGGGGGTGAAGACTAATAGAAACAATCCTGGAAATGATCTGCAAATAAATTACAGATTTCCTGGGGACAAGAAGAAGTCACGGTTCCTTTAGTCATGGAAAAAGGAAAGCCCGTGGACTTACGTTTTACATTAACGAAATCAAAATTTTTTTTTGGCTCATGGATAATTTTCTCACCCATTAAATTAACATAAACTCGGTAAGCTTCATGGGATTTAATGCGGAATTCATTGGCTAGCTCGTCGTAGTTCTTTTTTAAATCCTCACTAATGTTGGGGTTATTTTTAATAGACTTATAAAGCTTATTTCTACGTTTTCTCAAATTTCTAAGATCACTGTCAAGCCAGGGTTCGGCAAGACTGTTTCGTTTCTTAATTTTGGGTACATGTTTCTCGATAGCATAGAAAACCAACTCGTAGAAAGAAGAAACGATATCATCGATTGTAGGGGAGGAAAGATGTATTATCCAATCAATCGAATCGAAATAATTTTTAATGCCATCATAATCAGCATTTAAAAAATCATACACGACGACACTATTGTACGATTGTGAAAAGGATAAATCTGAAGTGGAAAACTCGACTGTTAGGGCAGAATGATGCAAGGTTTTGGAAAAGAGATTCCAGCGTCAATAGTTTCATAGCAGTTAGTGAAAATCAGGTCTAACCATTTGCCATTTTGGTTAGGTATGGAGACAATCTGCTGCAAGTCGTTGCTGTAAAATGTGCTGACAAGGTTAAAGTCAGTATTGTTAAGAAGATTGACTGGAAGAAGTTGATTATCATTATCGTCGACAATAAACCTGATATTCGGACGATTGAAATCCCCAAACACAATAATTGTGTCTTGATATTTTCTCGAAAATTCAAATTGTAAAATCGTAACGGTACTTTAAACTGACAAATGTGCAAAGTTGACAAAAGTAGCCTCATAATCTTAGCTTTCGAACAACATATAAAAATTAGGGCCTAAGGATTTGACAAATTGCATATCTTACGTGTTAAAGAAAAAAAAGTGGTTCCAAGAGAAAATCAAAGTAAACTTTTCCACAATTATTATTATTATTTATTTTTTTTTATTTAGTTAACAAAATTTTTTTTAATAAAAAATTAAAGAAAAACACGAGATCGAGGTTAATTTCTAACGCGGCCGAGATTTGGATACCCTTCACTCTTCTCGGGCTAATATTTTTTTTTCGGCGTACCTATGACTAGTGTTTAACCCCCCATTCTTTCACTTCTGTTTTCACATAAGTTTCGTTACCTCGATAAAGCATATTTGTGTGAGGTTTGGTTAGAATAACTGCACCAACAGAAACAAATTTTTTTGGTAGATGGGGCGATGCCCCCATAGTACGATTATATTTGTTTTACATAGTTTTTGTCCTTTCGATAAAGACACAATGTAAAAACAAATATATTCGTACTACGGGACCATCCCCCCTCCCACCAAAAAAAGTTTTCTAAGAATTTTTTTATCTGTTTGTGCAGTTATTCTAACCAAACCTCACACAAATATGTTTATCGAGGTAACGCAACTTATGTGAAAACGGAAGTAAAAGGATGGGGGATTAAATACAAGTCATACAAAAAACTATTTGCCCGAGAAGAGTGGAGGGTATCCAAATTTCGGCCGCGCCCGAATTTAACCTCGGCCTCATGTTTTTTTTATTAAAAAAATCTTATTTACTAAATAAAACTAGTATAAAAATTGTGGATACGCTTACTCTGGTTTTCGCTTGGAACCACGTTTTTTTCTCTTTAACACGTAAGATATGCAATTTTTCAAATCCTGTAATCAATGTAACGTTGACTCGAAATTATCTATAAAAGGCTGAGTTAACGCACCATGGCCATGGCCCCATGGCGCTATACGGTACTGAGAAGAAGTAATTAAGTTGTTGATATTCAAATCTTTTAAGTAAGTCATTGCTCGACCAAAGACAGTTTTAACTCAGTAATCGGAATATATTTACTGCGGATATGGCACTAATCCAGACCATCACTTATTTTTTAATTTTTTTTCTTTGGAAAAAAAATGTAGGAACCGGATTTCTTTTAACCCTAATTTTAGCCAAACGAACTGCGGACTACTTTTTGTACTAATTGATCCAGATTATCTAGTCAAGACTGAATTACTAGTTTTTAGCTCGAATAACCCCTTCCCCGCCAATGATGCCATATGGCATCAGTAAAAGCCTCATATTTGGGAGCGCGCCACGGACACCCTGTAACATCCTCAACATTGTTTTTTTCTTTGTTACACTAAGTAATGTTTCTTCTATCTATTCCAATGTTCCTGGCTAGTATTTAGTTAGATTTGTGCCATTGGGAGCAGAAAAAAAAGTGTCGTGAAATTTTTTTTTTAAAAATGCGATTTTTGCGGGTAAGACTCCACCAAATTTCAAAAATCATATACTTGCGACCTGATTTTCTCAGAACAATTTGTGTTAAAAAAGCCAGAGTAGCATAGATTAGAATAGCAAAAAAAAATTTGCAATAACGGTAGTTTTATAGGTAGTAACACTAAATACATTTTAGTGATGCCATATGGCATCATTGGCGGAAACCTATTAAAAAATTTATTTTTAATTTTATTTTTTTTTTATTTTTTCAATATGTTTTACTGCGTTTTTAATAATTTTCACTTTGTGAAAATTAATTTTATGCTGAAAATTCGTTTCTGAGGATTTAGAGTCCAAGATGATCGTTTTCACAATCAAATGCATCGTTTTCTAAAGCGCACCCACAAACACCTAACATATGCACGTGTATTCCATCCAGGAGACTAACATACGATGCACTAAATAATAAACTCAGACACGTACGAGACCTCGTCAAAGAGTCAAATTACTCCTTTGACGTATCTGGTCTCAACAATGGGACTTTTTTCGGAATTATCCTTGTTGCTCTCAAGTGTGCATCATCCTTTACTCTGGGTGGTCTATATGCATGCACACTACACCCTGTAAACGCTCAAAGTTGCGTATACGCAACATTATTTTCAAGCGCTGAATCAACCGTGATAAATATTCATCTTGATTTTTTTTTAATTTCAAGGAGTTTGAAGGACATATTTGTCCACAAAAGCTTTGAGTCAGTACTTCGAAAGGCTTGTCTCGGTACAGAGCAAAAAAAGTGTGTAAAAGTAACTTACCAAAATTCAATTTCCACAATGAGCATTTATCCGTTATTTTTTTAAAGAAAGCAATTTCAATCCATTCTTTTTCATGCATATTTCTTATGCAGAATGAAATTACATGAGGCGGTTGAATATCTTGAACCTATCATGTCGGATGATGAAAATGCTTGGATATTACAAATAAAGTCGGGGAAGTCACCCAAATGCAGTTCCGTAGGGATATTGCAACCTACTATTGTACGACTGTGGCTCATCAGATTTGGGTAGCACATACCACAGTCTTCCGAAATGCGAAATGCAATCGAAGAAGATGTGCATATCCGCCCTGCAAAAGCCAAACTCGGACTAAATGCATCAAATGTGATACAGGATTATGTGTTAAATGCTTCTTAAAATTTCACACAAGCTCAGAATTATAATTAAAGAAAGTAAAAAGTGTTTTTCCAAAAAAATTTCAACGTTTTTATCTTAATTGAAAAAAAAAAATTTGTAATGGGTTCCCGCCAATGATGCCATATGGCATCGGGCCTTTGCGGGAGAACGGAGGCACGTAGGAAAAAATGGTAAACGGTTTTGGATTCAGGGTGGCTTCTTTACCGTAAATACCAATTTTCAGGATGTAATTCGAAAAAAAATGTGTTGGCGGGGAATGGGATAAGGTTAAGTTATGTTCACGAAAGTCCTTTTCAGAAGGGAACGGAACGTAATCTTTGGAACACAGGAAGCTACATTTACTTTACTTAACGGTCACGGATTCTACCTTCTACACTAAACCTAAAACAATCGTTAACTCAACGAAACAATGAAGAATTTTTCATCAAAATACGGTCAATGAAGCTGTTATTTGGATTGAAGAATACCATAGCCATAGTGAATAATTACGAAATTATTGTATATTGATGAATTTTTGTTAATAGGAGTATGAATAAATTTTCTTGTCTTATTAGTATTGAAACTAATTTTATTTATTACATATTAGGGGGATTCATGCTCGCGTTCGTATATTGAAATACGATGTTATATCGTATTTCAGTTGTCATTAAATTCAAAAGTCTGTTATTTCTCTCCGAATACGATACCTGAAATAACATTTTGTGCTGGCGTGTTATTTGAATATCGTATTTGGCATAGTATGATATGAGTAAAAACTATAATTGCCTATTTGTGTTTTTGTGGAAACAAAATTTATCCTTTTCGACCTGTTTTATTTATGGTGTAGGTGTTTTATAAATTATTGAGTTGTTTATAGTATTGACGGATTGGGAATTTAAGTTTCAAATGCAGGGCCGGATTTAGCATCTATGGCGCCCCTGGGCAGTAACGAATTTGCCGCCCTCCGCCAGTAGATAAGCTTGAAGGTAGCAGTTGTCACCTCACAAAGGGAATGTAGGCAAAACGCTAGCGGGCGTATGTGAAAAATTGAAAATTTCATATTTTTTACTACTACTAAGCGTATTTTGATTGCTTGAAAATTTTTTATGTTGCTTCCCAAGGTAGGAATCCAGGTGTTCCGTGCCCCTCAGGGACGTAGCCAGGATTTGGTTTCGGGAGGGGTCCAACGCTCAATACCAGGTAAAGATTTTTTTTGAAATTAGAGTTTTGGTATTGATTCTAGAGGATATAGTATTGTCCGATCGTTCAGAAAAAGTCCCTTCATTTATTAAGAGAAAAAAAGTGGTTTCAAATTTTTGAGACTTTATTAAACCTTTCGCAATTTTCAGAAAAACCATGATCATCTAGATTTCGACCTATTTTATTTGACCAATAATATATTCAATAATTGCACTGACTTTATATTTAGGAAACGTTACGCTATCAACTCTCGATATATGAATTCCCTTTTTATCGACACTAGCGACACTTACCTTACCATCCGCCATATAACGGGCAATAAAGGAACCACAACAGTTCTCCTTATGAGACGGATAGCAGTACAAGCCATATTTAGACACCCAAATCGTTGCTTTTATAGCATTATTAATAATGATATAATGCGCACTTTGAAACACGGTTGCCTAATACACTGCGAAAAATTCGTAACGTTCATTTATTTTAAACTCTTAAAACGCATAGTTCGTGACAATTTGAGTCACGAAAATCATGACTTTGACACGGTTTTTCTGCCTATCCAGTACGGAGCAGAACAACTTCACATACAAATTCGAACATGAAGTTGGTTACGAGTTGTTCTACATATATAGAACAAAACTGTTAAATTTGTAAGGAATTTGTGCTGTTCTGTCCTGTACCCGATAGAAAAGAAAACACACCTACCATAATGATCTCACGTATCACGGGAACCTTAAACAGATTGAAAAGCAGAAGATTTGATTCAAAAATTGATAAAAAATTCTAAAAGTTCATACGTGAGATGCTGTTCTTTCATTAACGAAGCCGTTTGCGGAAATAGCCTCAATTGTTTTTGCAGCTCTTATCCACATGACAACGGGTAGCAATAGGGCGCTTTACATCGAAGAACCAGCTGTCGTATATAGGAGCATTTTGATAAAGAAAACACAAACATCCATGGTGGCAGTGGAACTCGAACCCACGCTCCGGCAATTCATAGGAAGAATGTCTTCTTGATCTACCCAATGCCCATGTCACACTCCGTCGATTTTTTTCCCGAGGCGTTCATGGATTAGGGATTTTGTTGAAATAAACCACACACAATGAAACAACTGATGATACAATGAACATATCAAACGAACTAAAGTGAATCATTAGTTTTTAAGTAACGGCCATTAATTGAAAATGACATAAAATCTATGATAAAGTAATTTGCATATGAATGTAGTTACCCTCGTCGTAGGCCGAATACTAGTCCAAATTTTATGGAAACGGTCAATTATGAATTTAATGTTTTTTATTCGTTAGATCAAATTGCATCAAATTTGCAATCCCGAGCAAATCAATTTAGTCAAACGAGAGAGAAACGAAGAGAACCGACTTAGAACTGAAAGCCGCGTCACAGCCACAGCTGATTATAATTACACTGGACTGTGTCGCCCCATTAATGCTTATGCTCTTGCCACCTTGTATTTTCACTATAGCAACGAGTAAATTACGGGAAGGAATCTCCATAGAAAAAATCCCGATGGTAACTTATTACAGTGTCCATGTTTCATGTCGTCACTGAAATTTCGAAGCCCATTCAAAACATTTCGGGAGGGGTCCGGACCCCCTGGACCTCTCCCCTGGCTACGTCCCTGGTACCCCTCCCAAAATTGTTTTAGGAATGATTATAACTACAATGATAACATCAGTGGCTTAACGTTTTCTGAATTTCTTGTGTTCGAAATTTTTAAGCCGCAGGACAGGAATCGCATTTACAGCAGTCCACAAATGAGAAAAAGCAATCTTCTGTGAACATGTTCCAACATTTCATAATTTGAGACAACAAATTAAATTTAAATAATTAAACTGCAGAACTTGTAAAGTTCTACATGTCCTATTTGAATATTTATCACTAACCTAAATAGAAGCTACTAAAAAACACCATCTCAAGACGTGCGCCTTGTCTAGTCTGGAACTTTTTACCCTAAATTTGAGGATCAAGCACACTGCTCTCGACAACCCTGGCTAAGTTGGCGTATCCATGGCGAATTTAATCGATTCATGGTAGAGTTCCTCCAAAGAAAAATGTGTCCAGTAGGAGAAACGACTGTTCCGTTACCTGGACAGAAAGGTTTTGCGGCATGCATATATTTCTTGATTTTATGACTCCTGGATAAAAAAAAACTTAAATAACGATCTTTCGACAAGTAGATCCACAACATTGTAAACATATTTCAGTATTCAAGAACTCAACGAACTGGATCACAATGGCTCAATTTGAAGCAAGAGCCTTTAAGGTAAACACTCCTTTTTACAAGTCAACCCTTTATATCTCATCAATATTTCCTGACCAAAGCCCAGAAAAGCTCATATTTAGATAAATCCCCACTCAATAAGCTTGTCAGACACTTTCTTCATAGTTTTGTTGCAAAATTATGCCAGTGCCAGGTGTCCCATGTGTTCATTGGAGCACAGGTCCCCAAATCCGAAATCCATATTTGTTTCGAATTGCTTCAAATGTTCATTAGTGTCAAGATCACAAAGCCGCAGGAACAAAAGTGCCGAACTATTTTCGCCGATTTTTGCCTTAATAATTATGCTTTCAGTTCAAAGTATTAACACAAACATGCTCCAAATAGACGAATTTCCATGACGAATTGGCAAACTCAAAAATGATGTTGACGAATTTCTATTATAAATTGACCAGTTTTCGTGTCCTAGTGACGATGTTCTATGTTAAATTGATGAATTTCAAAATATTGTGAAAGAATTTCCGATACAAGTTGGCCATCCCATATTGACAAATATCTTGAGAAATCAAGACTAATTTGAAATGTGAATCCGTCAGTTTTATCTGGAAGTTCGTCAATATAATTTGACAATTTGAAAAGTTGACATGGAAATTCGTCAACATGGTGTTGAAGTATAACAATTTAAAACGAAATTTATCAATTTGTAATTGAAATTCGTTAACACAACTTATAAATTCGTCAATTGAACATGGAAGCTCGTGAATGTGATTTAGGAATTCGTCAATTTGATCAGGATGTCGCAGGAGGGGTTTCTTTATCAAGACAACATAAACATTCATGGTGACAGTAGGATTTCAACAATGGAAATCGAAAATGTGACTGCACAAAGAAAGGAATCCCGATTTAACCCTCTAACCCGTAAGCCCGCCCTGAGGCGGGTATCACAAAATCCTCATCAGTGAGTTATTCTATGCATTTTCTGTAAATATATTTAGTTATCTCGTAACATTACTAAATAACAAACTCATTTTTGTAAGTTTTCATTGTACCCAGCTAATAGTGTGTCAGTTTTTAGCAATCATAGGAGAAGAAGTGTGAAAATCACGACCAAAATTACTTTCTAAAAATTTCGTAAGTCAAAAGTGAAAAAAGAGTATTTAAAATCGATAAATATTACCCGGAATTTTAAAGAGCATGGGTAAAAAGGTTGTTTATGCGATTATTCATTAATTTTTGAAAAATTTAAAATTTGGAGGTGTTAGTTAACAAAAAAACCAATACCCGCCTCCAGGCGGGTATACGGGTTTAAGCAATTTTTCATTGAATATATTCCATATAAAATGCTCAAGTATTTTGATAAACAATAGGGGTACTGCAATAATGATGATGGCATTAAGTTGGCTTTTAGGTTAAAAGCAGTTTTAGACTTAGTCATTAATGTATTGTGTACTTGAAACCCCCAAAATATTCAATGACTGCAATAGAGTCCCCCTTGGAAATATGGGGCTGCTTGCTAATTGTTCCAATACGTTAGAAAATGATATAATCTAAATACTGTACTTAAATCAAAATTAATAAAAATGCATTTAACATTTGACCCCATTAAACCCATCCTCCATCCTAGAGATAAAGTAGTGAATCGTTTGTTTTCCCCAAACCTCTCCTTTGCCCGTAATGACCTTCAACCAGATTCTAATTCATCCGGATCTATTTTATAGAATGTAAGGCATTTAAGCTTTGTTCTGCAAACAATTAAACATGTGAATCAGTTTCTATGATTTTTTAGTACAATCCAATGCATAAAATTAGCGCGATCTTCTGAAGACTTTCCGTACTATACAGTCCAAGCTGTCGCGTTGCTCGTGTTAGCGCGTCCCCTATTTTGGCGAAAATTACTCGGCTCCACTGTGCATGTAGCTAGTGGGTTGTGTCATCGCCGAGACATACGACCTCGTTTTGCCTTTTCATCTCACATATTTAATCCACAGTGCTTTCGACTTGCTTTTGCTTTGGGCCCTGAAATTTAGGTATCCATTTTTGGAGACTCCAAGACGGATTTAAATGTGGTATTATCAATTCTTTGAAGGTATTCTAGCAAACGGACTAGGATATGGTAAAATGTTGCGAATAGAAAGGTATCCAGTACGTTAACAGGCGTTTATTTATGCTAATGTGTTGGATGTTATGGTCGAAGGAAAGTTTGTTATTTGCATAAAAAAAAGAAACAAATCAAAAGACTGTTGTTTGGCGGAAATTAACTAAGCATTTGTAATGTTCAAGATCCAGATTTGTTTCAAAAATTACTAGACCGCAATTGAATTACCAGCTTGAATTGGAATACATAAGTAAGTTTATTTTATTCTATTATTTATTAAGGATACCCTATCTAATATTCACCTCAGGTTGACAGCTGACATTGTCTATGAGTTCCAATACTCTAACAAATATAAAAATCGAATATAACACCAACAATTTAAATTAAAACACACTAAAATTAAATCTCTTTTTGTTCGAGCAAATGGAATTTTTTTACATGGTAAACCCGTATACCCGCCTCCAGGCGGGTATTCTTATTTTCCATTTCTAAACTAATCATCGAAAAAAATCATAAATTTGATTTAAGAATATCATTTACCAGAACATACTTATACTAAATACAAAATTATTGTATAAATATTTCTTGCCATTAAGAGTTGCGGGTTTGAGGGTTAAGTTTGAACACAAAGATTTTCAAAAACGTTACGCCACTCTTCGGAATGTCTTGTCTCTATATGTATGTTAGATTCTGCAGCTGGTTTGTCTCTTGCCAACTAATGAAAATAAATATCTTGAAAAGAACAGTTACCCAAGGATTTAAAAAAAGAATATTCTTTATATTTCGGCCTTGGGGGCCCCTGTGACTTGGGGGCCCATGTTCCACTGAACACATAACATAGAAAACTGTACAATTCTTATAACATTCGGCTTTTCACTTTCTTTAGAAATGCGTTCATGTTTTCTAAATTTTTTTCTTTGTCGATAGTTTTGAAAATAATTTGCGAATTACCCCAACAAATAAAATTTCCTATACATATTAGCAACATATTTGATAGAAAACGTCATACCGAAAAACCCCAAAATTAAGAAAGCTTACGGTAAATATTGAACACACCTTGACCTAATTTGTTTTCAGTGATAAAGATAAAGAAAACGAATTGGGAAAGCACTTACTGCCTAAAAAGTTCTAGATTTTCCTGATTTCAATTATATTAAATTATTTTTTATTTTCGGTGGAATTTCCCGTTTTTCTCTTAACAAAAAATTGCAAATTCGAAAATTTAAGCGTAAGAGTCCTTAAACGTTTAGTTAAACCTATTCACCCTATAGAAATTCAAAAATGTTATTGCCAATGCCGCATTTCTAATATCGAGACTTGGACCTCCCCCGAAACCAAATCCTTGCTTCCCAGCGAATTTGATGTGTGGACAAATTAAAGGAGTAATTGAACAGACGAAAATGTGTGATTAGATGAGTTACTGGCTTGGGGAGTTTTGAACTTTCCAAAGGATCGCTATCACCAAAAATATATTTTTTTTTCTTTAAGTCTGGGGCAATTTTAGAGGCTTGGTAACAGAAGCTGGGAGCCAAATACTCGCGTATTTATATCATCTAATGTGTCTTCAGGCATAATGTTTAAGGTGAAGCCAAAGGTGATTTATACTCCTACTCTAATTGAACTAAAGGCCACGCCATTTAGAGTGAATGAGTGTGTGCTTCAAGCAAAATTTTGCGTAGTCCCAATTTTTGAAGGCGAAATCACATTGAGTTGAGGTTGCGATTAGGTCCTTTGGATTAAGACGAATATGTACATCTAACTACAGAATAAATTAAAAAAGCAAAATATTTTCAACAATTATGTTTGAGTTTTCAAAATCCATCTTTCCCATAATTTTAAACCAATGAAAAAATTTAAGAATTTGCCGCCCCTCAAATTCTGCCGCCCCGGGCAGTAGCCCAGGTTGCCCATATGGGAAATCCGGCCCTGTTCAAATGAACTACCGTATGGTATCGGTGGAGGAGTGAAAGAAGTAACATTTGTGGAAACATGCATTCCATTCAACTCGTTTGTGAGACATGGAAAAAATGAGTTGTGGCATTTGAAAGAATGTATCGATGGATGGAGGAAACAGGTAGAGCTTGTGGAATATGCATGCATGAAGCGGTGTACCGCTGTAGGACGAGCAAAACAGACAAATTTTTTTACTTAAAATTTGGAATCAGCTGCCCAAAATTGCGTTAGTGATTCCGCGGTTGACGGTTATTTCCGGAGAAAACTGGGTAACTTTTGGGCCAGCAATCCAAATTACTTTCTTGTCATACCCTTCGCTCATTGAGTGGAAGGGTATATTAACTTTGTCATGAAGTTTGAAACGCATTGAAGGAAGCATCTCCGACCATATAAAAAGTATACATATATATATGATCAGCATGACTTGGGGAGTCGATTGGCCGATGTCAGTCTGTCTGTCTGTCCGTCTGTCTGTCTGTTGCGACGCGTTTTACTCGGCCAATTTAAAAGCTATGATGCTGAAATTTTGTACAAATGCTTCTTTTTGCTGCAGGCAGTTTGTATGTTTGAATCGGCAAAATCGGACAATGGGGTCATGGGGCTGCCATACAAACCTAAACCCCCAAATTAGGTTCTTCTAAGAAACATTTTTAGCATCACAAATTTCCCAAACCTTTGATTAAATTATTTCAAGTAAACCTCACTCAAATACTGTTTTATCGGAGCCATGGAACTTATGGAGAAAACGGAGAAAACTTGGTTACCACTCTTGGGCTAGCAATTCAAATTTCTTTCTTGTTTTTGACCCCAAATTTGGAACCTATGACCAAATATTACCTTAAAGTTTTTGCCGTACCGATTCGACGTGTATTTCTCGAGAAAAAGGGGTAATTATGGGGCAGGCACAAAATGTTTTCAGCATTGGTCTCACGACTCAGTTACCAAAAATTACTTTAGTGCTTCTATTACGCCAATTGGAGTACTTTCAAAAAAAATCCGGGAACCATTCTTGGGCGGGCTACTTTCAAGCTTTACTTCTCTCTAGTAGGTACTAACCTTTTTGCGAAGTTCGAGTATGAGTATTATGCTGGAAACAGACTGGGTGCAGCAACAGCAGCAGAAACGTCCAATGCATTTTAAATGGGAGACGTCATGTTGGCAGCAAAATCTTTTTATATAGCTGTTGCAACATGACGTCACTCATTTAAATTGCATTGGACTGCATTATCATTGCTGCTGCTGTTACTGTTTCTGCATCCATCTTATTTCCGGCATTAGTATTCATACGGCCTATGCAGAATGTAGGCAAACATATACTTTTCCAGCTCTCGTGTGCAGTCGTCACGAGAGCAGAAGTATATTTTTGCCTTTTTTGTATACTTTCACTCATTAATTTATACTCACAACTAATGTCAAATACACGGCAATTATACGTTGTAATGAATGTTTGTTTACTTTCCATAGTTACGCCATATTTTGCTTGGTTACGCCATCATATGAAAATGCGTAATGATTTTTTCTAGTTTGCATATACAGTAGAATCATTACGTAATTTCACACGATGGCATAACCAAGCAAAATATGGCGTAACTATGGAAAGTAAACAAACATTCAATTTGATACAATACACATTGGCCGGGTTTCTGATAGCTCTTATTCAGTACCTGTCGGCTGGTTAGTCTTATCGCGTAGAGAAGACACACAATATTCAGAAAGCTTTTCCATTATATTGGCTGAATTCAAATTGTAAGAAAACGACCGGACGGGTAAACTTGCACGACAAGAACCATCGTATGATCATTTCACACTATCCGATCAAAACACGGACCGGCGACCAATAATCACACAGCAAGTATGTATAAATGTTGCCATGTACGCTCCAAAGTTAGTGTACAATGAAGTGACGAGTCGACAAGATGAAAATGCAAGTAAAACACGCGCTAATTGTCTTTGCAGAACGCCTGAACTATTGGTAGGTGCAATCGTCTTATCGATCATACGAAAGATCTTACAAAAGAAAAACAATCGTGTCACGATTTTTTTCTTTCGTAAGACGCGTTCTTACAATGTGAAATGGACAATGCTTGTCTGCTGGCCACTACAAAAGCTCTCTTGTCTTGCAAGTTTACCCGTCCGGTTTCGTCTTACAATCTGAAATCAGCCAATAAACGATGGTTCTTGTCTTGCAAGTTTACCCGTCCGGCTTCGTCTTAAGGCCTGAATAGAGATCGGGCGGAATGAAAATGAAATTTTTGTCCGCGGCGATTTTCTCAATGAAAATGCATACTTACTGTCGTGGAATATGTGGTAAATGGTGGGGTATTCCATAAACTCAAATCCGAGAGTGGTTTCACAATTTGTCTCTGCCATTTTATGTGTTATTTTTCGATTCCCCGGTCATCAGATAATTTCCGCGATGAACTCGTCGTGGACAGTGAATCGGTTTGACGTTTGCAAAACTCACCACGCCCGACGGAGAATATGCTACAGAGTCGACTCATTTTCACGTTGAAAATGCATTCGGACAAGGGGGAAATTATTTTTTTAGTTATTTTTAAGATGATTTAGGACGTAAAACGCCTTTGCAGCAATTTTCGAAGCTAAAATTTTAAATTCACCACGGTTTTTATGCCGGTTCATTACCGTCACCACGGTTTTTATGCCGGTTCATTACCGTTTCATTTTCATTCCGCTCGAACTCTATCCGGGGCTTTACAATGTGAATTCACCCAATGGCATTGTACTGAAGCTATCGGACAATGGTGTGCGTCTATGATAAGACTAAACAGCCGATAGCCACTAGATAAGGGTCCATTCTCTCAAAATTCGTATCGAATGGTTAGTCTTATCGCATAGAGAAGACACACACAATTTTCAGAAAGCTTTTCCATTATATTGAATGATTTTTTTTTGTTTAATTCGCATAATTATGCTATCTTCTGCTCATTTACGCAGTATGCAACTGCGCAATGATTTTTTCAATCTAAGATGATGGCGTAACCAAGCAAAATATGGCGTAACAATGCAAAATAAACAAAAATTCCATTCAATACAATGGAAAAGCTTTCTGAATATTGTGCAAACAGGACCCATCTGTATTACATTAGTAGACCTATAGATCCGTTCGCACACTCATAGATCTGTCCATATTCCTCTTGATGTAGGCCTTCCAGTTCCCGGCTGTGCCCACTGGCGAACCTCCATTATAACTGTGTGCCCTACCGCAACATAAACGGTAGTGTCCTTCACATCTCGACCGAGAGCGACGACCAACAGCAAACAAGATTAAGTTGAAATACGGTGACTGCTCCTTTCGGCACAGCTAAACGAAAGAAACTACACCATACACCAGATATAAAGGCTTGATGTTGGATTGCATATACATTTTCACTGTTGAATATTACATTTCTATCCAAGCTACTACTTTTTTCGGCTGCCTGTCCCAAAATCTTATTCCGCTTTGGATTTATGCTGAAGTCCTGGTCATGGCAGCGTTCATTTTGAGCCCATAGCATTAGAGGGATAAATCTGTTTGAGCATCTACCTTTTTCATTGACGAAAAACTATGCTGTAGATAAGCATAGTGTCAACCGGTAATCAAGCATCAAGCCTGTTATTTGACCAAAAATAACATACCTAATAAAAACACGGGTTCGGGCTTGTTATCGAATACGAGAACTAATATAGGCAGAATAGGGACAGAAAATCGTATAAAATTTACTTTTTTCCTAGTAACCAGGTTGTTTTTAATTGAGCGGAAAGAGAGACTTTCTCGCAATTCTCATTTAAAATTATAATTATGACACATAAAACGAAAATTTGTAATTTTTTTTGTCAAAAAATCAGCTGTTCATTGTTGTTGTTGCATAGTATAACATAGTATTTCATATACGACTAGGATTTTTGGGGCGTTCATTCAAATTTTGTTGTGTTATAATACTCAAATACGCAATAACAAGGATTTCTGATATACGAAGCGAGCATGAATCCCCCTATTATATTTTTTAGATACTCTTTATATTTATTAAAAAATTTTTTTCATGCAAGACAAATAACCATTGCACCGTTGTGTGTTAGAAGCTGGATTCGAACTCGTTCCGCCTGCACATTTCCATTGCGCCAGAAGGGAAATATGTACTACCAATTTTCTCAAAACCTGCAGTACTTGATACACTCTGCATGGCGGTCTCGATATTTTGGATTTTTTTTCGTACTTACAATTGTATATTAAAAAATTTATTTTTGGAATAAACATTTCGACAAAAATTTACAAGCGAAAATTATTCCATAAATCGAAAAGATACACAAAATGCTTTAGTATTAATTCATCAGTGTGAAGAAATTTCGTTCAAGAGACGAACGAACAACTTGACTTCGTCAATATGACTAAATTTATTCACTGTGATGAAATGTGGTGCGCAAAATTGAAGAATAATAAATAATTGATTAAGTTTTCATCCTTTTGACGAATCTGACAAATTGTGAATTAGTTATTTTGACAAATAATAAAACTGATGAAAATTTCGTTAATTTGACAAAACAAAAAACATGATTTTCATATTGTATAAAATGCAACTTTTTTTTCCAAAAATCTACAAAAATCTTCATTTTAAAACTATCAGCCGAAATCAATTAGTAATGTTGCGAAGTTTGTATTAAAATACATTACCATGAGAGCCTGATGAAATCCTTAAAATTATCAATGCTCAAAAATCGATATAAATATTATTATACTGTACCTATATGTCTATATCCAGGAACCAATATTATTTTTATATACTTGCATGCATACAATATGTATTTTCAAAATGTTAGCTCGCGCTCGAAGTCCTTCCTCTAATTATTGTCTATAATACAGAACAAGCTATACGAAAAAGCATTAAACTACGCAAAACCAAGTCACATCCATCGGTTCAAGAGGCTGAAAAAAAATCTCTTTATTTTTGTGCAATTAATGCTTGGTCCGTAATCACTTGGGATCTTGTAATTATCAGTAATAAATCTGTATCTGAAGCAGCCCGCGTTCGAGTTCAGTGCACATTTATAAAATGCGACAAATAACTTTCTCGATGTCTTGTCCTCGTTTGATCTTTACACAGTGCATTTTCACTTTTCTAATTATATGAAACGGTTCGAATTATCCGCGAACTTACAGGACGTCAATTTGATGTATAGGTACCTACACAGAGAAATAAATGCATACAGAAAACCAGATGGAATTTGTGTATAACCCGCTTTTGATGCGATGTCGGGGATGATGAAGATGATGAGAGCATGATGATGTTGATGATGAATATTATGATGAGAACGATATGATATGATACGATAATGTCAAGTTCGTGCACGCTATAAGACATTGCTCGAAACTCAAGAGGTTAATTATATAGACGAGCCTTTGAGAAATTCGAAATGGGAAATATTATAGAGTTCATCCTTTTCAAACAGAGAAAAAAATTGCTTCGAGCGTATATAAAACGAAAAACATTTAAGTATATGTTGAATATCTCCTACACTGAGGATAACATTCAATTAAAGATGGTGTCAAAGGATACAACATTTTCGTGTCATTAATGGAGAAAAGAAAAACACAAGGAAAATTGATGGTGTGACGAGGACCACCTGAATGAGGTGGATAGATGCCCAGCAAAGCATAGCAGGATACAACAACTAAGACTGCTAGAGTTAAAAGGATAAATTCGTTGAATAGCGCAGATGTACAAAGTTTCGCGATTTATGTCCTTTACGAATGCTTTTTACGTCTTATGAGATGATGTCCTTGAGTATATGAGCGATAATTAAAATTAAATCTGTTGATAGTGTACGAGCGAGCTAAATTAATGACTACTACTTCTTTTTTGCCAAAGCTTATTTTCAAGGAGCTCTGAATGTGAAACACAAAAATGATGATGTTTATATTTGGAATCATGCGATTAGAAGCTAACAAGTTGCCGCGAGGAGGGGTCAAATACGAAGATATCAGAGACAACTGTCCTATAAATAAGTAGGTATACGTATGGAGCTCGTTAGGTTTTAATTATTAAAAATTGATGACTTGATCGTCCTTGTAGAAAGGCAGTTATCATAAATAAGGAGGTATAAATTAGAGTGGATGGTTATTAAGAATATGATACTTTATACTTCAAACATTTATTATAAAAATCTACTCCAAATGTCGAAGGTATACGAGTCCAGGAATTACTCTCATTGATGGTTCTCATTAATACATAGATAAGGATACGTTTTCTTTTAACTAGACATCCTTTGATATGATTTATACCTTTCAATCAGCCATTTATTATGAATATTATGTTTAATTAAGGGAAATTATCATGCAATAGTAAAATTATTATTTTCAGGTTGTACAAAGTTCCTTTACTTTATATTAGCGCTATTTGAACTTTAATATTATTCGCCCAAGTTCAGTACTTGGACTTTCATCATCATCAATGTGGCACGATAGCCCGACGTCGGGCCTTGGCCGCCTGAATCGTTGACCTCCAATTGTCGCGGTTACGCGACCTTGTCCTCCAGTTTCGGAAGCCCAGCAGCTGGTGGGCGTCTTCACCTACGGAGTTCTCCCAGCGAGCTCTCGGTTGTCCACGCAACCTCGCTCCGTCAATTCGTTGTGCGTTCATCACTTTCTTTGGCATGCGATTATCGTCCATCCGTTGTACATGCCCCGCCCATTGCAAACGTTGAAGCTTCACGATTTTCGATACTTCCACTACTTATTGGCTCCATTCAGCGAACGAAAGATGTAGCAGGAAAGTGCTCTTTCAATTAGATTCTCATTCCGCATGAAGGCTTTTCAGCGGAGAAAGGTGGCCAAGGTGGCGGTAGGGATGTGAAAAACCGGCCCATAACCCGGTTTTCGTTTTTTTTTCGGTTTCTTGCAAAGCCGGTTAGACCGTCCGGTTTTAACAGGGCTCAAAGTACCGGTTTTCATCGATTTCCTTAGAATTTTAGTAAGACAATGCATACACACTCGTGTCGTATGCAAAATCAAATCAACGATACAAGGGGAGGTAATTTTCGAAGCGATGATTCTACGAGTAATAGCAAAAGGAGAGTTTTCTAAAATATGTTTAAAGGCTGAAATTTGAAAACGAAATTTTCCATAGAGGACAAGTAATTGAACTGGCGACAGAAATCAGGAAAATATAAAAAAAAATTATGAATTTTGAAAGTATTTTTTCTACGGTTTTAACCGGATGGGCAAACAACCGTCCGGGAGGAAGAAAAAACCGAAAATAACCCGGTTGACCGTTTTAAAAGTACCTGTTTTCGCACTAACCGTCCGGTTTTTGGCATCCCTAGGTGGCGGGCAATTCTTGTAGCATTTCCGGTAGTTTTCCATAGTGAATTTCGTTTGCTGAATGCAGCCATTGAACAAATTTTAAGTATAACGAAAGCAAATTATAACGGACATGTTCACAGTAGCATAGGTATGTGGTGAGAATTAGATTTAAATTGAATAGCATTGCCAGATATAAACGAATTAAAATGAACTTTAGAATCAAACAAATAAAATTGATAATTGATAAATATGAAAAATGTAGAAATGTGCTTTAACACAGGTCATTCCTTGTTAATTATACTCACGTTATTCGTATACATTTTTTTACAAAGGAAAATTGCGTCAAAAAAAAACCGTCAACAATCGAAGGACGTCATTTTGAGATTGCGATTATTTTTTTCTTCGATCCTATTTTGCAAATCTTCCGTCATTGTGGCTCCCGCTTTTTTTCATCAAGCTCCTGATTGGCACATATGCCCGACGTTATGATGCCGGCTTGTATCTGTACTGTGTTTCCCCCGGGGTCGTTCACAGCTGAGGGATTATTATGTGCCCTTCTGCGGATGCAATCATCCGCAGGAATACGCAGTACATTAT
Source organism: Microchrysa polita (assembly GCA_949715475.1). Taxonomy (NCBI): domain Eukaryota; kingdom Metazoa; phylum Arthropoda; class Insecta; order Diptera; family Stratiomyidae; genus Microchrysa; species Microchrysa polita. Next base: position 23,588,186 of record OX454417.1, read on the forward strand.
TACGGATACACACGATAAATGAGAGCGCAACGTGTGTACATTTTCCAAGTACAGTATATACACGTACAGTATATTAGAAGTGTTCGTCATTCATCAGCAGTCAGAAATTCAGAAGCCTCTTATAAATGAACGGGAACAAATTTCCTTTTTTACGGGAATATCCTCAAGTATCCACTTGACGAAGAACAATCGAAGAACACTGAGAAACAATTGTATGATGATGGCCCATATGACGTCGAGTTTTGAGCTGTGTCGTCGAAAGGGAATATATACACATAGCCCGTTCGTCGACGTCCTCGTCATTCAATTCTCAAGTGGTCATGGTCCTAAGAAAAGGCGATGCTGAGCTATTTAGAAGCGCGATGCCTATGATGATGTAAAAATGCGCTGAAACGCGAAAACCCCATACAGTGCAATGGTAAAGTCCTGAATCATATATAAATTTTTATCAACGTAACTTGGCACAAAAGAATCATATGAAGTGAAGATCCCACGTTGTATGCGCTTTGTTGACGTGACCGTTTCACAAAATTCGATCGACACAACTGCTAGCCCCGACAGAGGTCAACATCTGTTGAAATTACCACTTATAAAATTAATCGATTAAATAATCGAGCTGTGGTTGCTTTTCCTTTAATGTTTTTTTTTAACGATATGGCGGTTTCATTAGGCATTTGGTTATTATCTCTAGATCTTTTCATATCCGTTTCATTAAGTTCTGGCCTAGTACGTATACGATAAAAATTTGCCTGGGAGTTGAATTTTTACTTTTAAAATTTGTGAAGGATTAAAAATATATATACTGAAAAAATCCTTTGCTAAAAACAAGAAAAAAATACAACAAAAAACAGCTAAGGAATAATTTTTCCTGATTTAAGATGTATTTTATTGTTTCAAGATAAGTCTTTACATAAAATAATGCTTATTTATTTATTTTAAGCAGACTTTTCTTGAAATACATACATCTTAAATCAGGAAAAATTATTCCTTGGCTGTTTTTTGTTGTATTCTTATTTTTAGCAAATGATTTTTTTCAGTGTAGTCTAGTTGGTGTAGTGGTTAGTGCGCGTACCTTCGGTGCACTGGGTCATGGGTTCGCGAACGAATTCAGTTGGTGTTTTTCGAACTCATGACCCATGTAACGGACAATCTCTCTATCTCTGACACACTCAGATGTTAAACGACTACCCATTTATGGGGATAAATAACATAACTGCTGAGCGTGCTGTTGATCTCAACACCTCAACAAAAAAAGGCAGTTACGATTTTGGAAATTGGATGTCTCTAACACATCTGCGGCCTTAGTCCAATGTTGGACTGTCGCGCCTGTTATTTATTTATTCGCGTGTATTAGCCCCATTGAGTATAAGTATGGAGTAGAAATGCCCATATATTCCCATGATAGCTTGGCGATAGAATTCCTATAAATGCGCAACTGCAAACACACTGCGTCGCAACACCCGCACTATCATAATCCTAAATAAGAATGTTTACATTTTAGAAAACAATATTCAAAAGCTCGTTTAACCCTGGAATACTAACATGACTGGTTAGGGCGTGATTACTAACAACACGTAATTTCGACGTGTTCATATTTTCCTACAATCTTTTTCGCATCTTTTACGCATACATTTTTGATTATTTTTCAGTGCCCCAGACAAAATAAGTAGACCAAAATACGCCTTTAGCCCTAAAATACCCGTGGGTTTCAGAGGCGAACTATTCGAATGTTCGTATTTTAAAGCTCCATTTCATGATTGGTGTGTGTCAATATAATCTGCACCATTTCGTTATTTATGAAAAGGTCGAAACATTCAGATGGAGTTGTGCGGCCTATTGGTTTAGCAGTTGGTCCTGGTCGTATGTGAATAATGTTTCGAGAATGGATTTTCCCAGAGGAACATGCCTGCGCCTCGGATGTCCAATAGTAATTAGATTTTCTAAAACATTGCTAAGCTTACCGCATTAGACCACAAACAGGATATTGCCACTCACATCAACGTACAACAACTAACTGAGGAAAGCACTGCTGCAGTGAGTAGTTAACCAGACTCGTGAAATTGCGTATACACATTATAATGTGAGCGAGCACGTAAATTTTACGTATTGTTAGTAACTAACTGCTGTATATTATATTGTACATACATTTTGCATTCCTTTTTTTTACTTGAATATTTAAAATGGATTTGATTTACACTTTTTTACATTAGTTATGTTACATGTATTAATTTGGTTTATAAATGAATTGGCATGAAATAAATAATAATAATGTATGTATATGTAAAAAAAAAAAAAAAAAAAAATTTAGGGTTAAAACCGTCTGGTCCAATCAGAATGTTTACATTTTAGAAAACAATATGTCAAACTTCCATACAAAATCAAGTTTGATAACTTTATCCATACCTTTCACTTCACGTCTCATTCCGCAACCGAATTCGTTCATCTCTCACGTAGATTTTGGTTTCCTTATGTACTCTCTCTTCTGTGATTAACCCTCACCACCTCTCTTCTCTATCATATGCGACAGGACTCGGCTATATTTGAATTAATCATAAAATAAGAAAATCGTCCACGGGCAACGAAATGGTGTAGAATCGTTTCGTTGACACTTTACACATTAATTTATCGTTGTTTAGACTTACGCCAGGAAATTTGAAGAAAAATTTGGTCAAACTTCGGAAAAATTAGGGAAAAACTGGATTTTTGCATGAGCCTTCCTTTCGAGGTCCCAAACCCTAAAAGTCCCCGTCTCTACGTATGCCGCTAGCGGTGCTACAGAGGGTCAAAGACCCTCGACGGCAGGTTTTTCTGAATATATCGATAGCGGTAGCATATACAAAAAAAGTGGTGTATTGCAATTTTGAAGCTCGTGTGCTTCTTCAATGAACGAGGGAAATACCGAAAACGTTCGGGAACTCCTAACGGTGCCAGGAGGTCTAACGGTATTTTTAACAATGTTTCACGAAAATCTCTATAACGGTAACTCGTACTAAAATCTTGTATGAAAATGTTTTCCCTATAGAGTTCTGAAGAAAGTGGCCAAATTTCTTATCAATACGTGCAGCCTTAAGGGCGCTATGGGGGTTCAAACCTTAAAAAAGGTGGTTTTTGTGTTTTTCGTGAATGGCGCTAAGTCGGGGGAGTGTGCTCTACGGTTTTCTAGGAGAATTTTGTAGCTTCTGTGGTAAGACGCCAAAGTTCCCTAACGAAGTTATGAGGGTCCAAACATCAAATTAAGCAGTTTCTGGGGAATTTCTCTATAACGGTAACGTGCACTGAAAACTGCTATATGGCGAATGTGAAGCTTATACAACGCTTAATTAAATATCCGAATTCCAGATTGATGCTTGCAATACTAAGGGTGCTGTGAGGGTCCGGATCTTACATTTTCGGTATTTTTGGTTATGATTTTTTTTTAAAGTTTGAACCCCCATAGCCAGGGCCGGATTTACCCTCTGTAGCGCCCCTGGGCAGTAGTCGAGTTGCCGCCCTCCGTCAGCGTCACTAATAAAAGAAAGTAGATCAGTCGCATTCATGGGAGGTGTACAACAAGCCAGGCGGTCGCCCAGGGTGCCAAATTATAGGGGCGGCTTTTTGGATAGCACTCGAATAAAATAAAAATAAAGATAAATAAAATAAAGAATAAGGGTAAAAACTTGTTTATTAAGGTTAAAGTTGTGTTTTGCAGATTCATATTCCTTGTGAGGCTATGATAAACCCTTTGATACGAGGTGCTAAGTAAGAACCGCGTAAGTTTTACGTACGTGTTTCATGCCCTTATTTCGAAAAGCAAATTGGGACTATTCGCTTAGCTATTTGCTAATTAAGTTATGGTTTAAAAAAGATACTATAATTGGAGAATTACTCATATATGCTAATTTCGTCCTCCAATTGAACATTTTGTTTCTCTTCTTTTCATCAGAATTACGGACCTGGGATGACCCCTAATTTTTGGCAAAGGGAAGGCTACCTAATTTTTAAATAGAGGACCACATAATAACACTTAATTTTTTGTTTCATTTTTATGCGATTTGATTTCCGGAAGATGAGTTTTCGTTTAGTCTGTTGAGTAGCAGGAGAGCAATTTTTTTGAGTTGTTTTAAATAATTTTGCACTTTTCGCAGCATAATTTAACCTCAATTCGCCAAACGTTCGCGTGGATTTCTTCAGTTGGTTCCGATTGCATTGATTCATCTAGCATGGACTATGAACCAGGTGGCTTGGGTTTCAGGAACATGAAAGCACATTGCCAGAGCTCCCTAATTTGTATTCGGATATGCTAATATCTGAATTTTGCTATGTTCCCCCGATTAAACTGTCTCTGTCCTAATTTTCTTCAAAAACTCTCTCTTTTTCATTGAAGAAATACGGCTAAAACAACTGCAGGAGGTTAGTAATGAAACCGAGCACAACTTTCTCACACAACATTTTTGAGAGCAGAGTTTTCTAAAAATGGGTTGAGTGTTTAGGGGAAAACAAAATTTCACATTAATTTTCGATTTGAAGCTATAACTGAACGTTGGTTTGAACCCCACTGTGAACATGAATTTTTGTGTTGTCTCCATAAAAAATGCTCCTACGTCAGCTGGTTTGACTATGTAAATAGTTGTAGAGCAACGATCATGAGCTGCACCATCAATCACTCGATTCAAGAGGAAAAATTCCTTTGAATCGATTCTACATCCATTCCATCCATCTATATACTATCAATCTGCCTGGTACTGTACCTAAGTGACGGCAATTTGTCCTCTTGCCCGGGGCGGAGTAAACGCTAGAGCGGGCGCTGGTTATAACATGGTAGAAGTAAAAAAAGTTAAAGTATCCAGTTTGCTTGGTTTAGAGTGTGTTACTTCTCCCATGCGCGATTTCCTATAAGCTATAGTGGTGAACAGGCAGGCTGAAGCCTACGTTAACGCCCCGTGCACAGATAAATAAAAAAAAAATAATAGAGTTTAATCCAATTTTAGAAATTTTCGCTTAATTCGTTAGCCAGACATATTGAAACAATTTGGGAGTCAAGGATCAATTGATTAATTGATTGATTGATTGGATTGTAAAAATGAGGGGCAATGTCGGTAGAGCGACAAAAGTCGAAACACCTACAAACGTCGGATACGCAAGTCTGCACTGACCAAAGGAACGACTTTTGCAGAATTTTCATTGTTTTTTTTTCTAATTTATTTTAACTGCCTCCTGAAATATAAAATGTGTATATTTCACCGAAAATTAATTCAATGGAAGGATGAAGTTTCAGAAATATTCCTTCCAAATTTGCCGCCCCGGGCAGTTGCCCAGGTTGCCCATATGGGAAATCCGGCCCTGCCCATAGCCCCCTTAAGGCTGCACGTATTGATATGAAATTTGAAAACTTTCTTCAGAACTCCATAGGCTACAAATTACAAAAGTTTTTTTTTTTAGTACGAGTTAACTTTAGAGATTTTCGTGAAACATTGTTAAAAATACCGTTAGACCTCCTGGCATCGTTAGGAATGCCCGAACGTATTCGGTATTTCCATCGTTTATTGAAGAAGCACAAGGGCTTCAAATTTGCCATACACCACTTTTTTGTATATGCTACCGTTATCGAGATATTCAGAATAACCTGTTTTCGAGGATCTTTGACCCTCTGTAGCACCGCTAGCGGCACACGTAGAGACGGGGACTTTTAGGGTATTGTTTAGGACCTTGAAAGGAAGGCTCATGCAAAAATCCAGCTTTCCCCTAATTTTTCCGATGTCAAAATGCCAATTTTCCTGGGGTAAGTAACTGATCGAAATGGCAGTCTCTAGCTCATTGCGCAAACCTTTTTTTATAAGAATTCCGCCACGGGGAGGAGCAACAACAAGGTTTTCTCCGACTGTAGACTGCGCACTCTGAATAGGGATATTTTCTTGATTCTGACAGAGAAGAAACTTGCAATTTATTTCATATAAGTATCTTACCCGTTAGTTAACGGATCCAAGTTTAATATGTGATGTGCTGAAATTGTTCGTTTCTTTTTTTTTTTCGAACGACGAATTTTTTTCTCGAGTGTATTAATTTTTCAAAACTCAGTTGTGTCATTCCTTGTCAACGTGGATTTGATTTCCTTAGGACCTGTTTACACTTACGTCCGTGGAGTATTTTAATACATTTTAAATGTCAAATTGGTACTCTTAATGCCAAACATCTCTTATTTAACGCCAAAGAAGTGATTTTTTTTGTTGTTGGCAATTCTATTCTGTAAAAAGATACAAATTGACACAAATGTACATAATGTAACTAACTACATACATACATATCCAATCCAATTACGTTTCCACTTGTCACTTCAAAGTTGAAAAGGTCCAAATCTTCACTTCTGCCGACATTCAGTAGTATAAAAATGTAAGTATTACAAAAAAAAAAAACAAATAAAGTTGCTTGTGAGCCGTTAAATTAACTGACATTCAATAAAAACAAATCAATAAAAAATAATATAATTTTTCAAAGTCAAAATGACTAGATCAAGTAAAAATGTAGTTCAATAAAACATGATTTGCCTGATTACCCAGCAAACAATTTCTATCGTCCGCGATACGAATCCAATTCGCCTGCTCGAAAACATTTCTCGAATTTCATATCGAATTCTGATTAAAGTCGTCACTCCCTTCGGGAAGGAATAGTGACCGATATAAATTCGCCAGGATGATAATTTGGCGATAATAGACTAATACATAGAAAAAGTGAAAAATTTTTATTTATTTTTTATTTTCCTTTTTTTTATATTTTTTTTTCTTCTATTTTATCTTTAACTTTTTTTTCAACTTATTTTAATTTTACCTTTCTACATTTTGCTTCTACTGGGAATCGAACCTATCACCTAATGTTTCGTAGTCCTACGTCCTACACCTGAGCTATCTAAGATTACAAATTATGGGAATAAATTACTCGTTTTATTTTTTGACAATTTCATAACTCTCTCGTTGTGAGGTATTACTATTTTATCATCTTTGCAATAATAAGACGATATTTCGTTAATAGGAGTCACATTCCTGTCATATTGATGACGATAAAGCGATTTTTCGTCGAGGAAACAAGTTTATGATAAATTTTTCATTTGAATGATGTCGTTTTCGTATCATTTTTGTGATTTTTAGAAAAAAATGATAAAATTGTTTGCTGGGTTAGGCTCCGCTGGTTGCGCATCTGGCTAGTTAATCAAGAAAATCAAGGTGTGGTGGATTTAGTGTCCATGCTATTGTAAACACTATTTTTGCTTTCTAAAAATACTTTTATTGAACACGATGTATTGCGATTTTATAAGATCAGCGCATTCCTCCTGCCTAAGGAGGTTTTCACACTTAGGAGGTTTTCACACTTACGCCAGATTACGTAATCTGCTGAACCTAATCAGACAAATCAAGCTGTGGTGAATTTGGTGTTCACACTACATTTTTACTTGATCTAGTCATTTTGACTTTGACAGATTATATTATTTTTTATGGATTTGCCAAATATCATTTAATTTCAATTGCACTCAAGCAAATGTTACATTATATTTTTTTTTAATTTTCTTTTGATTTTTTGGGCTAGCCCAAAAGTGAAGTGAAAACGTAATTGGAAATTCTTAACAAGATTTGGCATTACAGAATGAATGAAATATTGATGTCGATGTCGAGATGAATGAAAGAAATTGAAAAAAAAAATGAGAATATTGTCGACGATAGGCAAACTTCGAATCAACGATCGCGGTACAAGGCATGACGTTGAGGATGAAGATAGATACTTATAAGGATATACATATATATGTATGTAGAGAATCCGAATGCAGGAGCTGTTGTGGGAGTTACAAAATTAAACGATGAAGATTTAAAGAATTTCTTTTCAACCTTCGGAATTAAGAAATATAATTATTAAAATTTTCAGGGATCAAGAAGACCGCCTACGACGCAGCTACAATATGTATACAGAATGTTACAAAAAATTGCTTGATGTATTAGAAGAAAAAACCAACGATTTTCTAAAATAAAGTGTGATTACAAAAAATAAATATTTTAATATTAATAGTTAAAAAATGCTTTGAAGAATATTGTTATATTGAGGTGGTGTTCGTGAAACAGCTGCAAAGGCTCATGGGCCCATTGCGTATGTATTTATGTTTGTGAGTACATACATACTTATGTGGCAATTTGTATTTTTGGCAGAATATATTTTGACATAAAAAATCACATTTTGGCGTTAAATAAAGCATGTTTGTCATTAAAAGTGTCACTTTGACATTTAAAATGTATTAAAACTCACCTTGATTGAATGGTGAATAAAATCAAGTCGTTCTGTGTACTTGATTTGCAATAGCCAGATTACGTAATCTGTAGCTTAATTAGAGGGGATTCACATTATGGACAGGATTTACTAAAACCACTAAATTAATCGAGTCAACAACCGCCTACTAGATAAAATCGTGTGTCATTAAATTCAAAATACATCGTAGAATGTACTTGCATTATTCAAATTGCAGCTATTTGGGAGGGTTGGTGGTTGAGGCGGCCGTTTATTCAAAAGGATGACAAATAACACCACACCATCTTTACTACTTAATCTAGTCATTTTGACTTATTAATTTCTTTGCCATGCATCAAACGTCATTTATTTTAATTTTTAAAATAACTCATAATTCTATTTTTAAGGATATATTCGCACTTGTAGTAAATTTGGCCAGATCAATTAATTTGCGGTGTAGTGAATTGAAAATTGTATGGAATTTGACACCATTAATTAAGCAATTTGCACATATTACGTAAGGGCTCCATTACACTATATGTACATATATGTACACTACGCACATATCTCCATATTTCTAATATCATATCCTTAGGAGGGTTTCACACTTGTACTTAATCTGGCCAGATTACGTAATCTGCGGTGTGGTGAGTTTAAAAATTTATGGAATTTGACAGCTCAAATTAAGTAATTTCCACAGATTATGTAATCTGGCCGTAAGTGTGAAAACCTCCTAAGCCAGTACAAATTTATTGTAGAATCTTTTGAAAGAAGGGAAACTGGAACTGTTCCCGGATACATTCGGACTTGTAGGCTAACATCAACCTCTTTCCTAAAACCATTCACGGAATATATTTCTGCGTATGTTATGCTATTTACTCTCATATACTATACTATGATTTTTTCCGACCGGAGTGAGCAGAAGTGCGGGTAATTGGGAATGCTCTTCTTATAGGTGAGCGGTATCCGTATTATAAAACGGACATAACTTTGATGGTTTAATGGTTTCCCCTGTTTTAACCATTACGCATAGTAAACACAGTCGGCGTCGGCACTCTCTCATCTGATGGAAGCATAAATTGTGTGCAGATATTTGAATGAAATTTTCTTACCAAATATGTGAGTTTAAACATTTATGGGATCAACTAAATACATACTACGAAATAAAGTGTTTAATGCTAAATTTAATGATATGCACTTAAAAGTGATGAAAAATTCTCATCGATACCATTGATTTGTCTGTCCCTTGAGTGAACAAAAATGGTACACCCATGGAAATGTATGAGACGGGGGGAAAAATAATGGTCATTCGGTTGTCAAGTTGACAGCTCGATGACCAAACTTTTGTGTTGTCTGAGACGGGTTGGTGAGGAGGGTGAATATATCTTCTAGTCACACACGTACGCTCATGAACAAGGGGTGGGCTGTTCTTTGTCTATCGTTCATAGGTCTAGACAGTTTAATGCATTGTAATTATGTAATACACTAAAATGTAGTAAATAGAAACAAAACATCACATGATCAAGATCGAATCTATTTTTTTTTGTATTCGTCAAAACTAATACCGAAAATTCCAAAAATCATACTGAACAGTGCACTATCCTCTATTTCATCGTGTTCTGTTTATAATCTCCAAGAGAGTTGTGTTACGTATAATTTGCATATTCATGATCTAGCCGTCAGGCATAAGTGTTCTTTCGAATTCTTCGAGCCAATATTCAGCTGTATTTTATTATCATGGATATTTGACGAATATCTTTCACATCAATTTGCACAGGTAGCCTACAATCCTTTGTTTCAACGAAACCAACATCTGTGAGAAACACTTAAAGTACGTCAATCTTTATTTAATAAGCAATGACCTACATACATAACATTAAAGAAATTTCGAGTATTTTCGTAGACGGCTTCTTGACAACTGGCGCCTATTGTATATGTATATGGTTTCATTAGCATGTCATCTTTGATGTTTTTTTTTTAATTTTTAAGATAACTACCGAGTAAGTGCGAGTACTATATTGGGCAAATGTCTGATAAACAAAGTCAAAGACAGATTTAATTTTTACATAGATTTAAGAATATCCAAGGATACGGGGCCCAGCACGCAGTGGAATGTTATCCGTTTGACGTTCCCTCAAAATCAACTGTTATATCTATTATTTCCCTGGTTTCAATTAAATAAACCAATTACCAACATCAAATATCCAATTAAACAAGTCAAAGACATTAAATTCGCATAACGAGCCCCTACATTACATCGTAAGAAAGTTCATCGGTATACATTCGTATTTCTACTGATAGTGCAGTCAAAATATCCCAAATCAGGCCTCCAAATAGAAAAAAATAGAGTAAGGCTAATTTTTGTTGTTTTTGAATCAGTGGGCTCCCAGGAATCTACAACTGATTTTGCTAAAAAAAAATTTGATCGGAAAGGTCCCAAAAAGGACAAAAAAGGATACTCTTAAATCCTTGAGCGGAGGTCGGCATGCGGGGTATCATATCAAAGGGGACGTCGAGTACATTATATATCCGGTGTTTGTTTCCTGTTTCAAGGACCCTCAAAGGAATAAATCTAGCTTAAATGGAAAATTTTCGAGTTTTCCGTGTATCTTTCCAAAGCCATAACTACGAGAATAATTCAAGTTGTCACTACTTCCATCACTTTTTAGAATCTATAATAGCTGGAGACTCTACCATTAAATTTGCTAAGAAGAAAGTTGATCGGAAGGCTCTGAAAAAGGACATAAAAGGACACTAATTTCACACCTTGATCGAACGTGGGCATGTGGGGTGTCATATCAAAGAGGACGTCGAGTGCATTGCATATCCGGTGCTTCGTTCCTGTCTCAAGGACACTAAATGGAATAAGTCGGGCTTAAATGGAAAATTACGGCTTTAGACAGGTCAGATACGGGAAAACCCAAAAATGTTTAAGTTGAGCCCAATTTTCTCCTTTGGGGGTCCTTGGAACAAGTAACAAATGCCGGATATGGAATGTACTTGTCATCCTCTTTGATATGACACCCCACATGCCCACGTTCGACTTAGATGTGCAATTAGTGTCGTTTGATGTCCTTTTTCAGAGCTTTCCGATCAACTTTTTTCTTAGCAAATTTAATGGTAGAATCTGCAGCTATTATAGATTCTGGAAAGTGATAAAAGTAGTGACAACTTGAATTATTCTCGTAGTTTTGGCTTTGAAAAGATACATGAGAAACGCGAAAATTTTCCCTTTAAGCTCGATTTATTCCGTTGAGAGTCCTTGAAACAGGAAACAAACACCGGATATGTAATGTACTCGACGTCCCCTTTGATATGATACCCCGCATGCCGACCTCCGGTCAAGGATTTAAGAGTATCCTTTTTTGTCCTTTTTGGGACCTTTCCGATCAAAATTTTTTTTAGCAAAATCAGTTGTAGATACCTGGGAGCCCACTGATTGAAAAACAACAAAAATTAGCCTTACTCTATTTTTTTCTATTTGAAATGCTAATATGACTGCACTATGAGAAATCATTGCTATTTCGCCCCTTACCAATTGACATACCACCCCATACGTATACAATTTCCAATTGACCGCTTCCAACAAATTATGTGCGTCCTTTTATTCGTCACAAATTTCCGTCCAATCTCGAAGAGTTCTGCTACATACAATACGCCACGATAGGATATAATATGTGAGTAGCAAGTCTCTTCTGAGTTTTGTATTCTGGGTGTGCTGAGTCCTTGGGGCATAAAAGTCATTTTCCAAGGAAATATCCAAGAAAATGTTCTTCTTGTTAATATCACTCGACTGATTCGTACCAAAAAAATTATTTCGCGGAGAAAGAAAAAGGCTCGATTTTTATACCTTTTATAACATTATATTTTCTAGTATTGAGTGACCGACCACCTCCTGGTGTAAAGCTCAGCAGGAGTGCATCAGGGTAGGGTACCTTTGCATATTACACCTTTTGCGGCATCGAAATATACGGGAACTTGTGTGATTTGATCGCCTCTTTTTTTTCTCAATATTACGAATCGTCCGGATTGTCGCATCATGGGTGGCACGGTGTAAGCTATTGTTTGACTTTTCGTGTGCGTATACTACTTTTATTTTGCGCAATGACTGCGCATTTATTAATTTTCGTGTGAGATGAATTCGGGACTTGAGAAGGGGGCGCCAACCAGCATAGAAATATGTTTTCTGAGTCTTCGAGTTTTTGAGAGAGTTGCAAAAGTTTCAGAAAAAGATTTTTCTTTTCATTACACCGACTTCCGTGTGAAACTGGACTGGAATTTTTACATTTGAGTGGACACGTTGTTTGGAGGAATGTAAATTTGTTCTTTTGTGAAAATTGTTGCAAGGACTTCATGCTGACACTGTCTATGGGAAACGTTCAGGATTTTCGAAAAAAAATTCTTGAACCATCGATATGTATTGATATTGTGTTACTGTTCCGATGGTTCCGATTGACTAAAGTGTTTCTGGGACTCAATGATGTGGACAATGATAAAATCAAGGTATTATTAACAATTATTATAATTTCAATTTAGTCCATATATGTACTTAGCAAATATAATTTTGTATAACCATAAATAATAGTTTATATATCCAACAAACAATATCTATCAAAACCCAACTAACAATATATACATATATACAGGGTTATTGGTTAAGTCGACCTATTCCCTGCAACACGTTATAATAGGGTCAAAATGCAACAAAATGAGGCCATAAATGTTAGGCCGATTTTCAATGGTCACTGAGATATATGCATTTTTAGGTTTTTTTTGAAATAACCTAGAATTTTGCCATTTAAAGTAAGAATTAAAAGAAACTACTAAGGTAATGGGCTTAAACTTACTTTTGGATTTAAGTCATTACTATAGCAGACATTTATTAATCATTTAAAATTTCAAAAACCCATTACAATTCGAAATTTTCAATTTTAAATAAAAAAATATTTTCTTAAATTTTTTTAAAGATATTTTTTAATGTAGTATTACTAAAAAAAATTATATGACTTGAAGTCTGCAGACCACTGGAAAAACATACGCGTGTTTTCAGCTTTCCAAAATTTTCAATCAATGTCAATGTCAATACAAATACAATTTGAAATAATTGAAACAGCTAGCTGCAACTTGTTCGGGGACCATCATTTCGTTTGATAAAAAATGAAATAAATGTCATTAAATTCAAAATGCATCGTACGAGTACGAGTGCGCAGGAATGTTATTCCAACCGATTCGAATTTGACAGTTGGTTATCGTGCTGTGACGTCACACTAGACCAAAGATACAAAATTCTGATTCATTGGCAAAGGGGTGAAAATTCAGTTTTTTGTAAATATCTCGAAAACTGTGTGTCTGGCTGCAAAACGTATTGAGTACGAAATGTAATACATAAAATTACCTTTGTAATGGTATAGAATACTTTATAGATTTCCTCAGAAAATTATACGCTAGACCCAAAAGTATAATACTGAATTTACATTTGAGTGTTTAATTTCGCACTGTAACTCTTGATAGAATAGACCTAGAGTCATAAAATTTTGTTGCTAACAAAATGCATATGATTTGAACCAAAAGTTGAATGGCTCCGACCATTGACACCCCCCTCACTCCTCCTACCCATAAGATGGTATAGGGTATATTGTTTTTGTTACGACGACTTATGTAACACCTCAAAGGAGCCACCGGAGGTATGACAAAGTAGGTATATAAATAAATGATCAGGGTCAGTCCCTGATTCGAATAAGCCATGTCCGTCTGTCTTACCGTCCGTGTGTCTGTAAGTTCGCACGATAACTCCCTAAATAATGAAGTTAGCGTTTTTAAATTTTGGCCAGACGATTGTTTTGGTAAAAGCTTGTATGGTATTGAAAATGGGCCTAATCGGTCCAAGAGTTCCCCTACCTCCCATGCAAATGACCCCTCCGGGATAGTTTAATTCGACCATATTTTTCGACAGAATACCGCTTGCGACCTGAAATTTTCATCAATGCCTAATTGTGACATATGCTTGAAGTTGTGAAAAGTGGAGAAGGTCTGACTACCCCTACCCCTACATCCCCTACAAAACAATATTCCGTCATATCTTTTGATAGAATGTCGCGAAAAACTTCAAATTTATAGCAAATAATAGATGCTGGATGCCTTTATAAGATATTAAATATGTATGCGAGTTCGACCCATCTACCCCTTCCCCCTTGAAAAAATGAAATTGAATATTTTCGGTTTTACGCGCATTTTAGGTCTGTACATGGGTATAGGGTATATGGGTACATATAGTGCTATAATTTTATGTACTTAATTTCGTGCTCAAGACGTTTTGCGGCCAGACTCACAGTTTTCCAGATATTTGCAAAAAACCTGAATTTTTACGCCTTTGCCACCCTTTCCCCCTTAACCCATGACGCAATTTAGTGTAACTTTTTACTGTGTATACTTGGCAGTGTATTGAACAATTTGGCATCAAAAATTTCTTTTTGTTTTGAATGGTTGTGTTTGGGTCTTTTTTTAGCCAATTGTACTATACTACTATAAAAGGATATTGACCAATCTACCTATATTCATTGTAATATTAAGGTTAAAAAATTGTTCTTTCGAGCGACAATGTTTTTTTTTACATCAGGAAACTAATTACAGAAATAGAAGAAAGCACCTACAAAAAGATATGAAAGCTGCATAAAATTACGTCATAATCGATTATTTTAGATTATAAATTTAAAATAGCAATTCATTTGAGAGGGTAGACCAATATATTGTTTTTTTTTGCATTGAGCACTCTGTCCCCGTTAAATGATTCAAAAGCAATAACAAAGAAATATGTAAAAACAGCTAAAGGGTTAAGAATTGGGGGTATATTCCTCACAACTTTTTTGCCTTTACCTTCGGCATTTAACTTAACAACTCCTCACCTCCAGAATATACAAAATTTGCGGCCGTCTAAACAGCAATTACTGTTTTCTTTACAAATTTGTTCGTGAACTTAATAATTTTCGTATACTACCCATATACTATAGGTCTATTGTGACGTAGATGCGCAGAACGAAAAATTTTCGTACAGCTATCCGCGTGATCTAATGTACTGCTTTATTTCATTTTTTATCAAACGAAATGATGCTCCCCGAACAAGTTGCAGCTAGCTGTTTCAATTATTTCAAATATTTGTATTGACATTGACACCTTTTTGGAAAGCTGACAACACGAGTATGTTTTTCCAGTGGTCTGCAGACTCCATGTCATATAATTTTTTTTAGTAATACTACATTAAAAAATATCTTTAAAAAAATTTAAGAAAATATTTTTTTATTTAAAATTAAAAATTTCGAATTGTGATGGGTTTTTGAAATTTTAAATGATTAAGAAATGTCTGCTATAGTGTTGACTAAAATTCAAAAATAAGTTTAAGCCCATTACCTTAGTAGTTTTTTTTAATTCTTACTTTAAATGGCAAAATTCTAGGTTATTTCAAAAAAACCTAAAAATGCATATATCTCAGTGACCATTGAAAATCGGCCTAACATTTATGGCCTCATTTTGTTGCATTTTGACCCTATTATAACGTGTTGCAGGGAATAGGTCGACTTAACCAATAACCCTGTATATAGCAATCATATAGTCACACTAACTCTACTTAACGTGTGACATCGCTTAAAGGAGTATTTTGATCTTATAAAATAATCGAACGTTTTCTGGAAAACTTCTAACATGCATTCACTCATTGTCGATTCGATTTCTTAAGTCGCTAAGAAAATCTCTCTCTAAATATCGGTTGGTTGGTTGGTAAAAGTGGCGGCTTAAGCAGAGGCTAGCCAAAAGCCCAATTAGCACATAAAGCGCCGTTTTGAAACCACAAACTCCGTGAAGTTTAACTAGTATATATGATGAAGGTTAGGTAATGAATTTAGGAGTGGGGAGGTGCCTTGAACCAGCCAGTGTTATTTAGGAACCAGGGTTTCCCTTTCATTTACATTACCGCAGCTGCGGCAATGCGCGTTTTAGGGGATGCCCAGCCTGGCAGCGTGGAGCTCCATTGGCCAGTGCCCCGTGATAACAGCAGTAAGCTTGGCGATATCTCTACGCGGTTTAGTCAGAATCTCGGACGTTCTTTTCCAGTCGTAGGAGGGCCACATCTTCCTTGATATAACGCAAGTGTTCAGATTTCGCCAGTTTGAATTAGCATCCCTTATAGTGGGTGGAGATCTTACTGTTAACAGCTGCCATCGGGACGCAAACGCACTCTGCATGGGAGCTGTCAATAGTGGTTCCTGTGTCCGGATACCCAGAGTAGGGTGATTCTTTGTCGAGGGTCAAGGCTGGTTGATGTTTCCTCTGAGCAAATGGCGATACTCTGGTTGTTTTGTATGTCCCTGAGTGCCTGAGAGCCTGACAGGCTTTCATGATTGCAAGCATTACTGCTTGAAAAATGCTGGCATGATCAGGAAGACGGTAATATTCAGAGATACTTAGTGATCTGCAGAAGATTCCGGCACCCACGCGACAATCCATTTTAGACCCATCGGTGAAGAATGTGATGCCAAAATCCTTGAGCACCTCACTTTATTTCCACTCACCTCTAGTTCGGAATTTGACATCAAAGTTTTGCCCAAAGCGTAGTTTGGGCACTTTGGGATCCGTTACAACGTTGCGTACGTCTTGTGGGAGCTGGTTTAGAATATTGCTGTGGCCGTATGGCCTAGCACTCCAGCAGCTTAACGCTTTGAGCCTGACTGCACTACATGCTGCCAGTTGGTTCATAAAAAGAACGATGGGTAGACGATAAAGGATTACATTCAGCGCATCCCTCGGGCATGTTCGCATGCCCCCTGTGATGCTAAGGCAAGCCGATCTCTGCACTCTACCAAGTTTTGTTACATTGTAGCCTTCACTGACCGCTGGCCACCAGACGAGTGACCCATATGTTAGGATGGGTCGTACCACCGTCGTGTACACCCAGAGTACTATGTTTGGCTTGAGACCCCGTTTCTTGCTAAATACGGTCTTGCAGGCGTAAAAAGCAATACAGGCTTTTTTAACGCGCTCCTCAATGTTCAACTTCTAGTCTAGCTTTGAGCCTAGAATAACGCCCAAATACTTCGAGCTGGGCGATAATTGCAGTTGATGTCCATTTAGCTTTGGGAGTGAGAAAGGCGGTATTTTTGTTTTTGTAGTAAACAGCATCAGTTTTGTCTTCCCCGGGTTTACGCCCAGGCCACAGCTTGTGGCCCATTTACTGACCAAACCAAGGGCTCTTTCCATGATCTGACTGATCACGGAAAGACACATTCTTGATTCTACAATCGCTACATCATCCGCATATGCGACCACCTTAATCATCTCCCTGTCAAGCCTAGCTAGGATTTTGTTAATAACTATTAGCCACAGTAGTGGAGACTGGAGAGATATCACCACTCTGAGGTATTCCTCTGTACACCAATTTATCTCGGAATACTTATTTTTTGTCCAAATTAATTACCAGCAATTTATTCTCTTTAAAACTTTACTTTTCATTCTTCCAAATGAAATCTTATTGTTTTTTTTAATTTTCATCTATTTTTATGTTCGTTAGAGCGTCTTCGCGACCATACAGTGCATAATAATTTACCTGCCCGTAATTGGACCCGGTCTAATTATCTGTAAAGGTATAAGAAGTGAAACGTGTCAGATGTGTACGTGCTCTTTCACTAATCAGCAGATATAATTGCACCTCCAAACTTTTCCCAGGACGACGATATGATGATGATGTGTGGTTGCGGCTTTTACTCGCATGTTCGTTGCTCAAGAAAAGTGACGACGACCACTGTGCTAATACCTACCTAAGCTATGTCTACCCATTGGAGATGGCAGATGCATAATATGCTTGCGTTCGTCGGACTGAGCCTTATGCTTGTGTCACAAAGTATTCCTGGCGGTTGGAATCCTAGGGGCGTAGGCGATACTTAAAATTGCAACCCGGAGAATATCTTAAGATCGCTGTGGTGTATTAGCGTTGACGAAGGATATAAAAAAAATATAATTTATTCCAACTTTTCAGCATCTAAGAGCCATTTTCACTAATGAGTCTTGCTTGCTTGATAGAAATATGACGAATGGTCGAAAGATCGCGTTGTCGCGTCATCTTGAACATAATACGTGAGTCCGTGACTGATGGATGTGGCACTTGTTTTACTTTGGATGCGTTTTGGATGTTCCCACTATACATATAGTTAAGCCTAGTACTGACATCGAGAGTGAAATTTTTGTCCGCTGCCATTTTTTCAATGAAAATGTGTGTGAAAATGTGGAATTCCATAAGCTACAATCCGGAAACAGTTCCATAATTTTTTTCAGCCATTTTATGTATTTTTTCCGATTTCACGGTTATTTCATCGTGAAATGTCAAATGACCAGGGAATCGAAAAATAATACATAAATTGGCCGAGGAGAATTATGGAACCGGTCTCGGATTGTAGCTTATGGAATTCCCCACCGTTTGTGACATATTCCACGACAGTAAGTATGCATTTTTATTGATAAAATCGCAGCGCGAAAAATTTCACTCTCGATCTTAATTAAGCCCTTTACAGTAATTAAGTCACAAAATGCGTCTGTTTGATTTACTTCAGCAAAATATCATTGAAAATCTGTCTCTGCTTTTTGTATATCCTTTACTGAGTCGCTGTGAGTCGCCTTTTTTGAACGGACAGCTGATTTTATTTTTCAATCCCTCTTTTTTAATGTTGTTTTTTTAATCTTTCTCAAGGCTTTCTTATTTGGGAAAAATAACTATAACTATCTCTATTATTTTTTGATGATCACAAAATGACTAAGCCGATATTAGCGGATATTCCACTTGATAGACACAAAGCCAGAGACAGACTAGCGGACCATGACGGCATCAGGGGAAATTATTTTTCTTCGACGGCTTAATATTATCTACCTTAAAGTCAAATTTTACATTTAAAAGATAAAACATTTTAATAATAGGAAAACATGGAGGGTTTACCAGATGCCCAATATTTTACGGGTTCCGTTTTTCAGGTAACGGCGATTCAAAAACCCGTAATACAAAAAAAATAAAATAGGGGCAAATAAAGGTATTTTAACTTGTAACTTGTATTGTCCATAGTCTGGCAAAGCAAAAAAAAAATACTACTAGCCCTAGAAGGAGGAATTGGCAAGTAATTCCGTAATTTGGAATACGTATTACGGGATACTTGATTAGAGAGAGGCACGAAAATGATGGCCTGCCACTCGGTATGAGGTAGGGATGTCAAAAACCGGACGGTGAATCCGAAAACCGGTACTTGCAGAACGGTTAACCGGGTTATTTTCGGTTTTTTCCTGCTCCCGCTTTTAACCTGGACGGTTGTTTTTCCAACCGGTTAAAACCAGAAAAAAATCTTTAAATTTTTCATATTTTCTTGATTTTTCAGTCTGCAATTCTATTACTTGTCGTCTATGAAAAATTTCTTTTTTTTTAATTTCAACCCTTTAACATATTTTTGAGCACTTTCCTTATTGTTACAGGGTGCGACAGAGAAACTTACTTATTTGAAAGGTCAATAAGGACAAAAGTACTTCAGATTATACGGTTTTAATTCTTTTCTTTTTCGATTATTGAAGTTCGTCTCCACTCTTTGCAGCAAATCATACGGTATGTTGACAATGGCGTCGCGAATGTTGTTCTTGAGGCGAGCTATTGTCCGTGGTCGTCAAGATAAACCAGGGATTTCAAATAACCCCAAATCCGCCAAGTCTGGAGAGCGTGTCGGCCATGGGAGAGAGATGAGGCGGTCGGGGAAATATTGTCGCAACAAATTCATTGAGCCTCGTACTGTTTGGGCTGTGGCTCCATCTTGCTGAAACCACACATCCCTAACGTTCATTTGTTCGAGGCTTGGAAGAAAAAATCCTCAATCATGTTCCAAGCGAGAGACCGTTAGAAAAGAAGCTCTCGAGGCCCGCTGCTCTCTATGTCGGAGCATGATGGCAACTAACTGGAATGGGAAACAAACTTGGGGACTCCCCCCTCCCGATGCGCCCCCTCCTACCTCTCTACCCGCCGAACTCACCACTCGGGTATTTTTTTCAAATAAGTAAGTTTTTCTGGCGCACCCTGTACGTGCATTTTGATTTGATTTTTCATACGATACGAACACCAGCAATACGAGTGTGTATGCATTTATTACAAATTTTAAGCGAATCAATGAAAGGACTCGGTTAACCGGAAAACCGGTACTTTTAGCCCGGTTAAAACCGGACGGTCTAACCGGCTTTGCAAAAAACCGAAAACAATCGAAAACCGGGTTATGGCTCGGTTTTTGACATTCCTAGTATGAGGGACTAAAGGGGTGGCAGACGAGGTTTAATGTTGAAACAATTGATGTTCATGTTCTGCATGATCGTTATACTTGATCCACGGATGACGGAAAACAAAGTAGCCGACAATTACAGCGGGGCCAAAGGAGTGGATCGCCATAAGTTGTCGAGAAGGTCACCGAAAATCTCTCAGAATATCCAGATCAATATGATGAGAATGGTTTACGAAACGACCAATGCTTTGTATTTACCGGGATCAGGTGGATAGATGGATCGCGGTAGGGGCAACAAACACATCCAACAAAGTTCTCTTTAGTCGGAAAAATATCTGACATTATGTAAACAATAGCATTTTTTCGCGAATTTATCATCTCCTCCGAAGCGAAAAACTTACATTTATATCTCCCGAAAACATGTGCCTTTGGAGACTTGCCTTTTATTCACTAAGCCTAACCCTCTAACTGGACAATTGTTTTCCGTGGCAAAAAAAAATATAATGTGTATTTCTGTATACACTCTAAAAAAATTTACTCCAATAATAGGAGGAAACTTTTTTTCCTTCTATTATAGTAGTAAATTTACACCATGATATGAGCGAGAGTAATTTTACACTTTACGGTGTAAATATTTACTACAAAATTACTTACATAAATAAGTAAACTTACTCTTAGAATTATGTAAATTTAAATCAGAAATAAGCAATTTTGCACTGGAACAAATGTAAATTTACACCGGCGAAAATGTAAATTTACATCTGGGTTTATGTAATTAATTAATAATATTTACGGCAGCCGGTTCTTTGATTTTAATCGTCCTGGAGCTAGTCGTTATTCCAACGGCCAAGAGCTGGCACACCCCCTTAGGTTCAACATCAAAAAACGCTATAACAACAACAATAATATGATGCTCACACGAACGCACTTCGGACGGAACAGACTAACTGCACACAGAACAAGCCACTTGACAGATACAGGAAAATGCAATAATTCACAAAAGTATTGTAGCACACTCAGTTTTACACAAATGTAGGTGTAATTTTCACACCAAAATCGCAATATTACATGAAAATTACACAAAAATAAAGTAATGGCACATCTTCACACCAAATGTGGTGTAAAATTACACCAAAATAGAGAAATATTAAAAAATCTGTGTAATATTACACTATTTTGTGGGTTTAGTAGAAATTTGGGTGAAAAATAAACGTTTACTGTAATTTTGCAAGAAAAAAGGTATAAAATTCAACGAATTTTCGATGTAAAATTCAACCTTGTTTTTACAGTGTATCCTCTTCCTTGCCTCGTTCTTTATACCGCTCCATGGCTTCGAGCAACGCTCGACCCGCGGTGTAGGCACATCGCCCGTTTTGGCGATAATATCTCAGCATATTTCTACAGGCAGCTCTATCTTGGATCGTGTCATCGCCGAGACCAATTGTAAGACAAAACCGGACGGGTAAACTTGCAAGACAAGAACCATCGGTCTTACAATCTGAATTGCACAATGCTTGTCTGCTGGCCACTACAAAAGCTCTCGCCGTCCGTTTATTAGCACAAACAAACACCCGGCGAGAGCTTTTGTAGTGGCCAGCAGACAAGCATTGTGCAATTCAGATTGTAAGAACGATGGTTCTTGTCTTCCAAGTTTACCCGTCCGGTTTTGTCTTACAATTTGAATTCAGCCAATGCGTTGCTGTTGCTTTTTCATTTGACACATCCAGGTATTTCTGTATATAAAGTATAGAAAATTATACAAAAATAATTTTCAGCAATAGGTTTAGGTTTTAGATGCAAAAAAGTGTAGACCGCCAAAAGGCAGGCTATCCCGGGTAGGGAAAAAATGAAACATCCATTCATTAAGCTTCTGGTACTTTGCTTTATTATAATCGCACGGAAGAAATAAGACAGAAAAATTATATAATGTTAAAAAAGGAATATTTGGGTTTCGGACTTACAACCCGGGAGCTTACAGGCTTTCTACAGTTCGATCAAACTGATTAGGCATGTGAGGCACTTCGTCGTAGCGGGCATCTGGTACCAATCCATAAGATTTTGCTTGGCAGCCAGATAGGAGTCTACTGAAGGTCGGCAACTGGCTTCTTTGCTGCCTTTATATTTCTACCGATCATAGCAATTTTTCCTGGTTGGTCAGAACACAAATTTGTTTTAAGTGATGCCCACACCGGCGCGTCAGCGAATATTCGCGGCGAATTTTTCCGCGGCGTCAAAATTGTAACACACTGCGTTGTATGGAGATGCCCACACCAACGCGAATATTCGCCAGTTTTGCAATATTTTTTCCGGTTCGAATATTTGCTACCTAATGTCATTTTATTCAAATAATTTATTTGACAGGTGCAGTGTAGTACAACTTGATGTTGGTGTACCCGAAAAAGATGTAGATTTGCAATGAGTTGTTTATGTATTGACCGAGCATTTAAGTTTTGAATGTTTTATGGTATCAGTAGATGAGTAAAAGAAGTAACATTTTTGGAAACATGAATTCCAAGGAAGGAAGGTTTTTACTCGTTGTTTGGACTTACACAAATAAATTTCCCTATTGTGGCAAGTTCGGCCACACCCCGATCGTATCGCTCGGCCGAAGAATTGCAGAGATATCGACGATTTTCCAAAGTGCATAGTAAGAAGTTGATCGTGAAATTGCTGTGACCGACATCTAGGTTAACAACTAACAAAAGCATACATTTTGTGAATTATTGTACTTATCTCGGTTATCCCCTTGTGAGCTGCGCAGTAAAGATGCCCCGACGCCACCTTAGGGAATTTTGTTGCGAGTCCAGCGAAACCTTGATCGTTTCGCTGGACTCAAGGATTCCAAAAATATCGACGGATTATCTACTACTTCGAAGCTAATTGTGAAATTGCTGTGACCAACATCCAGGTTGACGCTTATCTCTGACCACCCTGTGCACTGACCGGAAAAAAAGAGGATCCGATGACCCTTTCGGCAATTTTATGGTGAGTCTAACGCCACCTCGGTCGTTCTGCCACACCATAGGATTGCAGAGATATTGACGGATTTCCGAAAGAATACAAGGTCAATCGTTTCATTCATGAATAGTATACGATAGGAAATGAGGATCCTAGTGGTTCGGTGCTTGCGTTTGTCCATAAATAGTTACATACAAGTTTGAATATTCTATTGAATTGAATGTTTACTTTGCATAGTTACGCCATATTTTGCTTGGTTACGCCATCGTAAGGATTCTACTAAAAGTTATTATGCAATTTCATACGACGGCGTAACCAAGCAAAATATGGCGTAACTATGCACAGTAAACATTCAGTTCAATAGAATATTCAAGCTTGTATGTAACTACGCATTTAGCGTAACCATGCTAAATAAACAGTTACATACATACATACGTATATTCAATTCTAAATAGCCACAAAACAATGTTCAAACTTTGTGTCTTCTCTATACGATAAGACTAACCATTCGACGGGCACAAGACAAGATATAAGAGCCGCAACTTTTTTTAGGGTACGGTATAAGAAGGTTGTACTGCACTGCATATTTGCATCAATTTGCGCATGTCAATGATTTTATCCTTAGAATAAGTATAGACGTGGGGAGGTAAAATGTCGAATTTCACGTTGATTTCTTCTGCCTACGCTTTCACATAATAAGTAAAGATGCCGCGACATTTTGATATAGTGCACGAAAATTACAGCATGATTATAAATGTTAAAATAATTGTATTTGGCCAGTTTTTGCAGTTATTCTCTATCATGTCAAGTCCCTTCCTTACATAAATCTAATACCTTTCCTAAGGCAGCAACATGATATCAGCTGTGAGTGACAGTACCCAGCGAATTATTCGCGCCGCGCCGGTGTGGGCACCAAAAAATGTGCCGCGAATTTTCCGGCGCGGATTCGCGACGGAAAATTCGTGACGCGTTGGTCTGGGCATCACTTTAAGAAGAGGTTTTACTCCGAAATTATGTTGATAGCAGACGGACAATTTTTGTGTCTTTCCATAACACATTGGATACATCCACTCCGTATGCCGAACCAACATATTATTCTGAAAATTCTCTTTCCTGGGACTGAAGTTCCTTGTCCTTATCAGTAGGCAATTTGCAATTATTTATTCTATTGGCACGAAGGGTCCCTAACGCAAAAATGCCACGGCTTCGTACACAGCCAGAGAATCCGATAAGATGAAAACGAAAATTAGTTAGGAGCAAACATCTTCAAAATGACACCGCCATTATGGGGTTTATTAGAAAAGAATCCGAAACGGACGAAAACCCTAAATCAAAACCTTTTACGGACATAATGCAAATATTAACCAATTTGTTATTCTGTATTACACCTATCGGATCATTATTATGCTGGGGTCTCATTGTGCTAATTTCATCCGATTTTGGTATTTTGGATCCACCGATCAGAATGAATTTGGTGGTAGAGCGATGTAACATGTTGTATAAAGTACAAACGTTATCAGTTAGTCTGGTTGGCTTAGTAGGTAGGGCGTTCGTCTACAAATCATAGGGTCCCGGGATCGAATCCCACTGTAGGTAGGTAATTT
Organism: Microchrysa polita; assembly: GCA_949715475.1. NCBI lineage: Eukaryota > Metazoa > Arthropoda > Insecta > Diptera > Stratiomyidae > Microchrysa > Microchrysa polita. Next base: position 23,613,270 of record OX454417.1, read on the forward strand.
ATTATGCATTTTAGAGCGTAAAGAGGTAAATGAATTGTCGCCAACATTTGTTTATGGAAAATGCACTGATTTCGAGCTATTTTCATGTGAATTATGATTATAAAATAAATATAGACAGATTTTTTTTCCATTGAAATGTTTTTTTTTTAACTTTCAAAAATTTTAGGACAATATGCAATTTTTTGAGCATAGAGGTTTATCTAAGGGACCTGGTAAAAGAGAAACAATAAATTTAGCATTTGTTTTGAGTTCGAAAAGTATATCTCCCTCCTCTTGTCTACAAAAAAACATCTACGCCGGAGTATTGTTTTTCACAGTTGTGCTGTTTTTATGGTTCGTGATATCTTTCATGTGGCTTTTGGGCCCCTAAATCTCGTGGGCCCCCGCCACGAAGGCCCTGCGGGCTCTTATGCGCCGCCCCTGCTGCAATGCGAACCCCAAAAAATACATAATTGTTTCGCCAATTCAACTAGTTTTTTTAAAGCAGTCGAAATAAAAATTGGTTTGCGCCCATTTTTGGAAGTTTTTAAACTATCGATTTAAAAAAAATCACAATCCTTTCACCTGACATATGCATTAAAAAAACATTCAATTGTTTCCCTTCTTTTGCATATTTTAACTCTCTTCTATAGAAAATGATCTATCATTGGATAGCTCCCTATATGTACATAGTTACTATAAAAGTGATGCACTTGACAATATGAACACGTTAGCGATTTACCCACAGCAATAAATGCTGCTAGACATTGCAAAAAAAAAAGGAAGCTACTTTAGCTTGATTTATCGAATATTTCGTGGGTATGGGTGTCTGTACTGTACCCTCTGTATAGTGCAAACTAAAATATAGTGAAATAAAAACGAGACCGAAGCTAATTTCGGACGCGGCCGAAATTTTGATACCCTTCACTCTCCTCGGGGTAAAAGTTTTTTCGGACGTACCTATGACTTGTGTTTAACCCCCCTTCCTTATATTCTTTTTCATCCGTTTCCACAAAAGTTCCGTGGCGTCGGTCGATAAAATAGTATTGGAATAAGTGGGCATATAGAAAAAAATATCTTAGAAAACTTTATTGGAGGTAGGCGGAGGGGCATGGTCCCATAGTACGATTCCATTTGTTTTTACATTTTTCTTGTTTCGATAAAAACATATTATACTCCAATCAATAGAGACGGAATAATAGGGGTTAGCGTGCAAAAGGTGCGATAGTCGCAAATTTTTGAAATGTTGCAAAGGCAGGTGGGGTAACCTAAAATCCAAGTTCGCGTCACTCTACCCCCTGTGCTCCCGCCGCAACCTTGAAAAAAAAACCATCTAAAATCGGCTCTCTTATCAGTTTTTGGCAGGGATTTGGAGCGACACTTTTTTTCGCTCCGCTCCGCTCCCGCTCCGACCAATTTGAATCCGCTCCGCTCCGCTCCGACTAAATTTTTTTCGCTCCGCTCCATTACAAAAATACAACAAAACTTCATTGTACTTAGTAAATATTTATTATTTTCCGCGAATTCATCAATTCAACTACTCAAGTATTCTAGAAAATGACTTAATAGGTGCGTTTCATTCGATCAAGTACAGAACAGGATAGCACATATTTCGTACAAATTTGAACATAAAATTGAGTTGTTCTAGATAGGGTGTCCGGAAACTAAACTATCGCATAAGCGCACCGAAATATGATATTATTAATGTCATTTCCAGCAAAATAGGTGTACCGGGAATATCCCGAATTCTTAACTCCGTAGCTGCCAAAAAGCATTTAAAGATTTTACAAAAATGTTACCACTAAGACCTCCGTCGGGAAAAAAATTTATATGAAGTAAGATCACAAAATTTTGTCTTTGAACCTTTTTTTCACAGCTTTTAAGCTGCTTATCCGATTTTTAATGGGTTTATTCTTAGGAAAATTTGTTGGCCACGACCGAAAGAAAATATGTAGGTGGGATGAGTATTAAATTTTTGAAAAATCTTTAAAATTGTTATGGCACTGTCTTGTGCTACATTCAATAAAACGCACCTAATAACTAATTTAAATTAAAAAGGGCGTTCATTCATCGAGTACAGGACAGGACTTTTCTGTCATGGATGATCTCGAATTTCTTAATATGTAATGAAGAGTGATGATTATGACTAAATGCAAAACCTCTTTTATCATAATGAATTTCACGATATTCCGAAATTCTATAAGTCTCTCAACGAATTCTTCGCCTTTAAATCGTCCAAAATCACCAAATCATGCCATAAAATAAAAATATTTCTTCGAAAAAATTCATTTTTTTTTCTCGGAATATTTTTGTTTTTTTTTTTACTTTGGAGCGGAGCGACTTTCAAAGCAAAAATCGCTCCGCTCCAGTTTGCCAAAAACCGCTCCACGCTCCGCTCTTTCGCTCCGAAATTTAAGGTCGCTCCGCTCCAAATCCCTGGTTTTTGGTCTATAACTCCTTTCGGCATGTTCTGCTATCCGCTTTAATAGGGGGAACTTTTGTGTTTCCGATATTTTCCGCTATATGTCCGCTATATGGCGGACGGTAAGATAAGTGTCGCTAGTGTCGATAACAAGAACAAGAAAATTCTTCTTGCGAAGCTGATAGCGTAATGTTCCCTCCTTTCTAGTTCATTTGAACACAAAATGTGCCCAGACAATTTTGTAGAGTACAAATTAATCTAATAAGTTTTACTCTTCAATTAAGATTGAAAGAGTTATAGCGCCAAGAAAATATCAAAAATTATGCCAATATCACAGTTTTTGTGCATTTTTATACAAACAACTCTTCGCCTCTGCATTTTAGCATACAGTTCCATAAAAATGTTTTATAGGAAATTTTTTTGCCAGCAAATTTCATCGTATAAATTTGTACGATAAAACTTCCTGTTTATCGGAAAAACGAAATTTAGTAAAAAAAGAAAGTATATCTAGCTTCAATGATGATGATGATTTATGATGATATTTGATGCAGTGGCGGCTCGTATACAATAATACTGGGGGTTCACAAAAAAGAAAACTAAATACGATATCAAAGCCTCAAAATCTATTTTAACGTATACTTAAGACTACCTACTTTGAATTAAAATTATTTTATTTTAATGTCAAAGCATAGTCCATACATACGTACATTCTAATTTTTTTGCGAAAATGACTACTTCCTCAAGCCTGTTTTTATCCTGTTTTCCTGCATCTCCTTGTAACTGCGAACAAAAATCTAGATTTTATAACTAAAGAATCACTGCGATTTTCACATAACAGCCAAGAAAAAAAAAGTTACGAATCAGCAGCACACCAACATTTATTTTTTATCGTTTACTTGGCATTAAATTTTTCCACAAAATGCTTTTCAGTTCAGACAAGGCAAACCCAATCCCAGAATATTGAGCGTGAATTTGGTGTCCTTAGAAAAGTTTTTGTCAAAAAATTTCTAAAGTTAAACATAAAATCTCTAATCATTCTTATACCTATATTCTTTCATTGAAAATACTCACCCAAAATTCATACATTCGGTTCATCACCAAGTGGTGTGCTGTGCAGGCTGTGCACGAATTATTTGTGCACAAATTCTAGTGTAAATTTTGCACTATCCCCTCGCTCCGAGAACCCGTCGCATATCTGATTTTGGAGCGAGTGCACCAGTTCATATGTCTGTGCACCAACACTGTGGGTGTTGGTCGCTGGTCGAGATATAGGTTCAATGCATGACTTGGGTATATCGTATGTGCATAATGTACGTACGCTTCTTAGAGTAGGTTGCGTCGGTCGGTTTGTTCTTTTTTGTGAAGTGTTTTATTTAGCACATTATTTGTTGATATGGTTGTTTTATCAGGGGGTGCACGTGCACATGTGCACATATGGGCGAGCCGCCACTGATTTGATGGGTTATTGGTATGTAATTGCCAAAAAAAACTGCAAAATTGGCATGATTTTTGGGATTTTCTGCATTTTTTGGCGCTATAACTCTTTCAATTTCGATTGTATAGTACAACATGTTAGATTACATTTATAGGATATTTTGGGGGGAGGGGGGTTGCCGGTTTTGTATGGCAGCCCCATGACCCAGTGATCCCTTTTCGGTGATTCAAACATACAAACCGCCTGCAACAATAATAAGAACGTGTACAAAATTTCAGCTTGTTAGCTTGAATACGCGACAAGTAAGACGCGTCGCAACAGACAGACAGACGGACAATCGACTCCCCAACCGACTTTTTATATGTTCGGAGATGTTTCCTCCAATGCGTTACAAACTTAATGACAAAGTTAATATACTTTCACTCTACGAGCGAAGGGTATAAATATAGAGGAAAAACATTTTACATCACGTCCTCGGTTTTCGCCATCGCATGTGTGATATGTGGAAGAGCATATATGCAATTAACAGTGCAGGCAGCCATTAAATTAATTCTCTCGTATAATGAGTCGAAAAGGTAGGACAGGAATACAACAAAATGTCGTGACACAAGGGTTTACATTTCCAGCCCGCTTGTGATTTGTATATGTATGGATGTCGGCTATGTCGCGCTTCGGTGTGATATACATATGTCCTTATAGAACTCTATATATCAATATGAACATACCTATGAACATTTTCATCCTTCCCGCAAGCTATCCCATCCCATATACACTTCTCCGCTCTGATGATAATTTTCCGGTTTACATCAAGTTTTGAAATCAACTACTCGAGCACGTACGGTTGCGGCAATTATAAATTGTAGGTGTGCATTTGAGACGAGAGGTTGTCCGCATGAACGGGATACAACATCCTTTTTGGCCTTTCTATTCTATGTATAATATCATATGCCTTGGCTTTGCCTTGTCTCATGTATCAGTATCCATAGTCCTTCGTTTCTTTGCTTTCTTGCTTGCAATACCACCTATACACATCGTTTCACATATAGAGCTCCAAAAAAGGTTTTATATTAATCTACGTATACTAAAATAGTTGTGTATAGATATAATACGTACCCAGCAAAAAATTGAAGGCTTATTTAAGGTTTGTATCCATACGCTGTATACCTTTGAAGTAAGGGAAACCTTCGGTAAGGAATTACGCGTTGCAAAGGCATTAACCTGTCAGATACCTTACCGAAGCACAGGCCATGTCATTGGCGATAAGGTTTAAGCTCAGATACGTAACTTTTACCTTATAATAAAACTATTTAAGCCTTTAAAAAAGATTTAGCAGTAGCTTTAAATAAGTTATACGGATGCCTGAAAAAAAAGATTATAATACCTTTTCATATCCTTATGTAAATGGTTTGATAATGTTTAGAGAATTATAAAAAAATTTTGATTTTTCTGAACTATTATGGCATTATTCTTCTTCTGTGTACCCCCACCTTGTGGGACGGACATAGTGCATATCCGCACATGCCCGGATATGTTGACCACGCCGAGATTCGATCTCAGCACCTCTAGATTACTAGCATCGTGACTCAACCAACTGAGCCACAGAGCCTGTCATAGCAATCTCCTCGCAAAATGATACTTAATTTCAATTTGGAAAGAAACTTAAAATAAGACTTACTTAAGAACTAAATATATTTTTAATAAGGGAATGGAAAGGTTTTCAGAAAAAAACATTTTAGATACCTTATACAAAGGCTTACAAAAACTTTAAATTACTGAAATGTAATTTTGTCTTATTTCTGGTATGAATTAAAGTTTGAACTAAATTATAAAGAGCCTTACGTAACCATTATTATAATTACTATTTATACCTGTCTGGAAGTAAAGCTGGCAATAAACTAAAGTAAGTCTGAATTGTGCCTTAGTTTAATATTAAACAAAGCGAATGCGAATTATCCATGACAGAAAGAAGCAATAAAGCTTTCGTAAGAATTATTATAAGGCCAAAGCTGAAATCGTTTCCCTTACCTATTCCTTAAACCTGACAAACCTGATCAGATTTTTTGCTGGGTACAGGCAGGGCCGGATTTCCCATATGGGCAACCTGGGCTACTGCCCGGAGCGGCAAATTCCTAAATTTTTTCATTGGTCTATAATTATGGGAGAGATACATTTTGAAAACTCAAATTCGAACATAATTGTAAAAAATAATTTCCATTTTTAATTTATTCTAGTTAAATGTACACATTCATCTTAATCTAAAGCACCTAATCGCAACCTAAACTCAAATTTTAATGTGACTTCACCTTCGATTTTTGGTAATAGCGATCCTCTGGAAATTTTGAAACACCCCCAAGGAAGTACCTCATCTAACCACACATTTTCATGTGTTCTATTACTTAAAATTTGTCCCCACATCAAATTCGCTGGGAAGCAAGCATTAGGTTTCGGGAGAGGTCCAAGTCCCGATATTATTGAAATACGACATTATATATCAAATTTTGGAGTTTCTATCGTGTAAATAGGTTTAACTAAATTTTTAAGAATTTTCACGCTTAAATTTTCGAGTTTGCAATTTCTCGTTCAGAAAAAAACGGGAAATTCCGCCGGAAAAAGGTAATATAAATAATGTAAATCAGGAAAATCTAGAACTTTTTAGGCACTGAATGATTTTTGCTGAATAGCATCAGTAAGTGCTTTCCCAATTCGTTTTCGTTATTTTTGTCAGCGAAAACAAATTAGGTCAAAGTGTGTTCAAAATTTACGGTAAACTTTCATAATTTTGTTTGTTTTTTCGGTATGACGTTTTCTGGTTAAATATGATGCTAATAAAGGAAACTTTATTTGCTGGGGTAATTCGCAAATTATTTCCAAAACGATTGACAATGAAAAAAAACTCAAAAATTGAAAAGGTATTTAGAAAACATGAACACATTTCTAAAGAAAGTGAAAAGCCGAATGTAATAAGAATTGTACAGTTTTCTATGTTATCATTGGAGTTTCAATCATTCCTAAAAAAATTTTAGGAGGTGCACGAAACACCTGGACTCCTCCTCTGGGAAGCAACATAAAAAATTTTCAAGCGAAATACGCTTACTGGAAAAAATATGAAATTTTTAATTTTTCACATACGTCCGGTAACGTTTTGCCTACATTTCCTTTGTGTAGGTGACAACTACTACCTTCAAGCTTATCTAGTGGCGGCGGGCGGCAAATTCGTTACTGCCCAGGGGCGCCATAGAGGGTAAATCCGGCCCTGCGTACAGGATCATAAAATCTAGGAATATCTATACTGGGTACAGCTTGAATTTAGAAAAATACTGTAACATAGTAAAAAGTGTTATAAATTTTTTTCAAAAGTGTTGCCATTGATTTATTTCAGTCGCTATTGCTTTGTAATCTAATACATATAGATAGTCGTGGAACTCACGTGTACTACTAGGTTGCCTTAACCTCTTATGGGCATAGTATAATTCATGTTAAACCCAAGAAAATTAGGCCAAAGAAAAGTACTAACGACCGCGGCCAAAAGTTTTTGTGGACGGTCAGTGACGATCCTACGTAGGAGTTTTAAAGGTCCAAGCCCCGAAATTTTGTGATGTACGTACATGTTATAATTTTTAACAAACATAATAATGATTTCAGGCATCATTATCTTTGTATGACAATTCGCGATAATTTAAATGATGCCCAACTTACAATTTTAGTCCTAGATTAGAATATTCTCTTCCAGGGTATACAAGCTGAATAATAGTCCAATAATGGCATTTGGCGCGGTTTTTTAATCCAATAGAACCTTATCGTAGCACTAAATTATGCTTCTAAATAGGCGTACATCATGTATCTTATATCATAATTTTCTCGCGTTTGCTCCAATAAAGGTTTGTATTCGTAGAGACGACTCATGTGATGATCGCTCAGCGATCGCTGTTAAACCACCGGTTCTGAGCACTATATGCTGATATTTTCTATACAGACATGTTCCTTTGGGTCATAGTCGACACAAGGAAAGTACCGCCATTCAAAAAATATTCAAATACGGCTCGGAATTGGATGCAAAACTACCATCGCTGAGCGATCCTCACGTGAGTTGTCTCTACGAACACGTACCTTTACAAACGTGAAAAGAATAAGTATTGTTGCCAACTATAGGAGGCATATAGGGTGATGCTGACATTTAATGAAAAAAAAACAGCTCGCAGTTAGCATCGAACCCATGACTATCGCATTGTGCGTCCTATGCGCTAACCACTCGACCAACCTGAGATATAAACAGCATTGCTCGTATAAGGATGTTAGAAGCTTTCCGAAAAATGTTTTAAGGATTGTTTATAGGATTAAAATACTCCTTTAACCGATGTCACACGTTAAACAGAGTTTAATGTTACTATAGGATTGCTACAGGGTGAAGTGTCTTTTTAAGACATACACATTTGTTAGTTGGGTAGACTTTTCCACCATTGCAAGAAAAAACCATGAAAAGATGAAAAATCCCTCGGAAAAGCGTCTAAAAAGTTGGGTCCCAAATAAGGATTTTCCCACCAACAATCGGGACATCCTCCCCTCCTCCCCCCATCATAGCCACGATCCTGATTACCGAAATGCGTTTCCAGAATATTTTCTGCTATTAAAAGGTTCTTCATGGATGGTGGTTTTTAAATACATAAGAAGATTTTGATTGATGCCTTTTGAAAAGGTTGATTACGTATGAGATTAAATTGGATGAAATCCATTATTTGACAAACTCAGCAACTCTACTTTCTATTATATTTCAACCTTTGGTTAATTCTACAAAATGTAAATATGTAATCATACCGTTATTTTTTACAGATATAGTAAGAAGATAGCACTCAAACGTTCACAGAAAAATATACCCGCGCATTTAAAAACGCGCTCCAACTGCTACTATACACGCGGTAACATACAGCCATAAATACAACAACGCTCACCTTTTGCAAAAAAAAATTAAGAGATTCGCCAAGCAGCATAGCGGACAAGTGTTTTGAAACAGGACGTGCTGAATAGCACAAAAACCGAGATTGAAGAAGTGCACGCGGTTTGTTAACTTTCCGTCGCTGACATTTAGTTGAAAGGTCCTCTCATCCGCGCGCATCTGTATGTACATACAATACAAAAAGAAGGAAATTCCGAAAAGGAATATATAACGTACTATGTATGCAGTAAGGACGATGAAAAAAAACGGAAAAATTCTACGATAAAGAAGGCAAAAAAATAATTCTCGTAATATTATGCACATAAACAGAAAAATGTTGAAATAGTACAAGAGTACAAGCAAGAGTGCTAATTAGAATTTTGTATCTTTGTTGATGTCGTCGTCGTTGTCGTTGATGTCGTCCTTTCTCGCGACTACGGCAGGCAGCAGGACGACGAGACATGGAAGGAGAGTATGACAACCGTGTGCTGTTACATTGATAATAAATCACAAGCGTTGCCCGGGTTCGTGCTTCTTAAGATTTAATTTACAAGTGCAAAAATATTACAGGACCACATCATCATGTTCATATGGCGTCCTAGGAGGCGAAAACATAAAAATGATTGCACTCTAATGTAAATCATGTTTCGTGCAGGTATTTACTTTTGACTTATTTTTATCAATTTAAAAAAATACTGTAGCGATACTTTGTGTGGTGGATGAACACAAGGACACCATACACAGGAAACATATGCAATATATGATATGGTTGGTTAGCTCTGCAATGACTCTTGATTGACAATGGTGCGTCTGTATGGTTGGTTTAATTTCAAGAGAATTAGGAGAGGTACACATTTATAATATTATTCTGGAAATGTGATGGTAAATTTTGAATATTTGAATCGAACAAGGAAGCTGTTCCATAATATTACGGAAATGAATTAGTTAAGCAACAACAGTTGGTTTTCTACAACTTAGCATTTTAGATGGCTTTTATCCCATTTTTGAGACTTTATTTTCTTAATTAATAAGCAATTTGACTCGTTTCTAACAGACGCAAAGTGACGAATCAAATTTTCAAATGAAATTATGTAATGTTAAATCTGTGGTTTTACAGCAACGCCGGCCACTTGCCTAGGAACATGAATTTCGTTTGTTTCTCTGTGGGTTGTATCTCAAGTCGTTCAGTGTATGACTCTAGGGCTTGTTTTAATATTTGCCATATCTCTCAAAAATCCATCACAGTAAAAAGCGGGTTATGAAAAGAGTCCCGTTATGTTATCATAGTATTCCTCCTGGCAGGGTGATTTAATGGGCCACTTTTAATGAGGACCAGCGCTTTTTTCTAACGTATAGCGCTGGAATAGTGTGGATACTGAACATGCTTTGATAATTTTTACAATCTGTTAGATATTTTCCAGAATACTGAACAAAAAAAATTAAAGAAAATTGGCTAATTATCGCATTTAAAGATAATATGAGTAGATATTCAGCAAAAGAAGAATGGTCATTTGTGACCCAGCTCCGGCGCAAACGAAATATATGCCAGTTATTTTGTTATTTTATATACATGAATTATCAGGTTTTCTTTTTTCAGATTTCTGTGGCTAACTCATTATAAAATGAGTATATAACGGGTGGGCCAATTACAAGTTTGTTTTGAAAAATGCAATAAAATGAACAAAATTAATTTTTTTTTCAACGTCTTATGGCTTTATTAGAAAGTAAGTAAGCTCCCATTAATGATAGAACACAACTTCATTCAAGTGGCTGGCCCGGCTGGCGTCGCAGTAATTTTCAAGACCCTGTTGCTGGTTACGAGCTGTAGCTCACGGATTGCGTGGATGATATTGGTCTTAAGTGCTTGAATCGTTTCTGGATTGTTGGCATAACATCGGTCCTTCACGGTTCCCCACAAAAAAAAAGTCCAAAGGAGTCAAATCACAGCTCCGAGGGAGGCGGCCAATTGACATCGCCAAGACGGCTGATAACAGGATTTGTGAATTTGGTGCGTAAAAGATCGATTGTGGCATGGACTATGTGGCATGGCGCGCCATCCTGCATGAACCAGAGGTCGTCCAAGTCCATGTCAATTCAATTTCAGTAAAAAAAGTCGGATAACATGGCTCTGTAACTGGCTTTGAGCTACACAGAACTCACTTTGAAAATAAGTTTTCAATATTTCCACAACGTTGTTCAAGCGTAAAGCGACTCATTTCGTTCTGCGGAGGTATGATACTGAGTTTCTATAAAGATTTGAGCGAAAAAGAGCTGCCAGTGTCAAACTAATCTATGATTTAAAAACGAACTTGTAATTGGCCCACCCTGTAAATGAGTATAATGCATATTACATCAATTATATGGAGCAACGAAAGCTAAAAATAGTACGAATACCAAAGACCTGGTCTATTGAAGGTTTAACAAAAGCATTCGCGTATGCTAGCTCGATACCTACTACTACTCGTATCAAATTCGCACTCTCCCTTAAAAACCGAGATATCTACAGTTATGGTTTCTACCGGCGCTTAGCGTGTTTGCGTTGCGTGGTGTGTTGTGTGTGAACATGCACTACGTAGTCGTCGGCGATATGTGCTTTCTGTACCTACGTCTATTGGAAATCAGAAGGGATATTGTAGAACTTTTGTTACGCAACAAACAAACTTAGTCACTGATATTTAAAAAAAATATTAATATATCTAATCATTGATGTACATAAAATAACGAAATTCCTGAGATAGGTTTCGTTTGTGCCGGGACTGGGTAAATTTTGTATGGATCGTGACCATTCTTCTTTCACGCAAAAATTTGGGAAAAAATAATATGAGAGTCTGGCTGTTCTAGCGGTTAGTGCGCGCACCTTCGGTGCACAGGGTCATGAGTTCGAATCTCACCGTGAACCATGGTGTTTTTTGAACTCACGAGCTTGTGACGGACTAGGATCTCACTCAGATGTTAAACGAGTATGGGGATAAATGACACTGCTGAGCGTGATGCTCAGATAAGATCTTGTAAATAGGATGTCAGAGCAGCATTTTAAATGTTAAATGTCCTCAACAGGATTTGATCTGCAGAATTTCATTTTAATGTCTTTATCAAAACCGGAAATATGGACATTTAACCCTTCAGTACTCGCTCGGAATCTATAACAATAAAGGTCATGCGAAGTACTTAGATTTTTGTAAATATTTTGCTTGATGAGGTAAAATATATGCAATATATGCAAATTGGTATATATTGCCAGCGATATCAATGGAAGTTCCCCTTGATGGACCCAAGGCCAGAGGCAGACCGAAGAACACCTGGATGTGTCAAATGAAAAAGCAACAACAACGCATTGGTCTCGGCGATGACACGATCCAAGATAGAGCTGCCTGTAGAAATATGCTGAGATATTATCGCCAAAACGGGCGATGTGCCCACACCGCGGGTCGAGCAACGCGAAGCCATGGAGCGGTATAAAGAACGAGGCAAGGAAGAAGAAGAACCAGTCATTGCCAAAATGCTGGGACCCAAACACCAGAACGTTCGATTATTATGGCAAAACTCGACTTATTCTGTGAATATTTAAAAGTTTAAGGTACTTACATTTGCATTTCGAATTAGACGAGGGATTTGAGCCACCTATCCGGGGAAAGGCTCTCACGATCAACCCTCATTCCGCTTTCTTCTTATATCACAATCTTTATGTACCTAACTCGAATGCAATTCAGTTTGAAATAAATAATAATATCTATATACAGGGTTATTGGTTAAGTTGACCTATTCCCTGCAACACGTTATAATAGGGGAAAAATGCAACAAAATGAGGCCATAAATGTAAGGAAGATTTTCAACGGTCACTGAGATATTTGAATTTTTAGGTTTTTTTTAAATAACCTAGAATTTTACCATTTAAAGTAGGAATTAAAAAAAACTACTAAGGTAATGGGTTAAAACTTATTTTTGGATTTTAGTCACTATAGCAGACATTTCTTAATCATTTAAAATTTCAAAAACCCATCATAATTTCGGAATTTTTAATTTTTAATAAAAAAAAATTATCTTAAATTTTTTTAAAGTTGATTTTTAATATAGTATTACTAAAAAAAATTATATGACACGGACTCTGCAGACCACTGGAAAAACATACTCGTGTTGTCAGCTTTCCAAAAAGGTGTCAATGTCAATATAAATATTTGAAATAATTGAAACAGTTAGCTGCAACTTGTTCGGGGACCATAATTTCGTTTGATAAAAAACGACAAATCCATAAAACAATTAAAACAAGTCTGTCAAGTTAGCACTACCACTTTAAAATTTCGACAAACGCTATAGTGCATTAAATGTCGCGATTTTGTCATAATTCAATGGAAAAAGAAAAAAAAATGTCGCGCCCCTCCTTCCCCTTAAAAACTACCCTTAAGTGCATTTGAGCCTCAGTTAACCAAAGTCGAGTTCCAAGAATCTCCCCAATGCTTAAGGTGTCCAGTAAGATATCACAGGGGCTGTTTAAGAGATTTTCAATCTGAAAAAATTTGTCGCGCCCCTCCTTCCCTTAAAAACTACCCCCGTCAAGTTAGCACTACCACCCCTTTCGGTTCCTGCGACAATTAATTGGATACTTTTTGTTTTACGGAAATGCTTGAAGTGGCCGCTACCGGGGTGGTAGTGCTAACTTGACGGGGGTAGTTTTTAAGGGAAGGAGGGGCGCGACAATTTTTTTCAGATTGAAAATCTCTTAAACAGCCCCTGTGATATCTTACTGGACACCTTTAGCTTTGGGGAGATTCTTGGAACTCGACTTTGGTTAACTGAGGCTCAAATGCACTTAAGGGTAGTTAAGGTAATTTTTCCATTTTGTGTGAGAGTAAGTGATTAAACCTACTCGATTCATACGCTTTAAATTTTTATACGTGTACTAAATGAAATCGAACCGGCTTAAGGATATGCTATTTTCGAAACGGCTGTACTGATTTTTATGAAATTTTGTATACATCCTTGCTAGGTATGGTAATCGGTCGTAAACTATATTTCATGCCCCGAAGTGCCCTCCTCTTCTTTTTATTGTTATTTTACTATTTTGTACAGTAAGTGATTAAACCTACTCGATTCATTCGCTTTAAATTTTTATACGTGTACTAAATGAAATCGAACCGGCTTAAGGATATTATCTTTTCGAAACGGCTGGACTGATTTTTGTGAAATTTTGTACATATCCTTGCTAGGTATGGTAATCGGTCGTAAACTATATTTCATGCCCCGAAGTGCCCTCCTCTTCTTTTTATTGTTATTTTTCTATTTTGTGCAGTAAGTGATTAAGCCTACTCGATTCATTCGCTTTAAATTTTTAAACGTGTACTAAATGAAATCGAACAGGCTTAAGGATATGATCTTTTCGAAACGGCTGGACGGATTTTTATGAAATTTTGTATATATCATTGCTAGGTATGGTAATCGGTCGTAAACTATATTTCATGTCCCGAAGTGCCCTCCTCTTCTTTTTATCGTTATTTTACTATTTTGTACAGTAAGGCATTAAACCTACTCGATTCATACGCTTTAAATTTGTATACGTGTACTAAATGAAATCGAACCGGCTTAAGGATATGATAGAAATATGATGATATGACGTAGTGTAATGGAGCCATAATTATCCAGAGAAGTTTTAACTGTATTAGAGGTGGGTACATCAACTGTTAAATACAAAAACAACACTGCTTAACACTATTGAGCAACTCTGTCGAAAATTTGTAGTAGGGTAGGCTACCTCAACACTTGATAACGTCACTTCCAGTATAGGAAAAACCCTTAGGATTATCCTGACGATAAACTGCTTCGTTTTATACAGAAGATAGGACACATAACGGATTTTTGTTTGTTTGTTTAATCCATCTTACGCTGAAGAGAGTTTACAGACCGAGAAAATTTTGAAAGTCTTGAAAGGAAGTGGCGGTAAATTCCATTTTGTATGTATGGAATATTTAGTTGTCATTGGGTCAAATACAGTGTAACTTAGATAAATGTGACTACGTTTTTGCGAACATTTATCCTGGATGTTGGTCACAGCAATTTCATAATCAGCTACTACTTCGGAAATCCGTTGATACGAGTATATCCGCAATTTTTTAGCGGAGCGACACGGTTGAGGTGTTGCCGAACTCACGACAAAATTACCTAAAAGGTCATCGGACCCTCTTCCCGATTCCCCTCTTACGTCGATCCCAATAAATTCAAAATCGCTCATAAAGTTAAATAAGTGTAAAGTTGTGAGCCAAGCGAACAACGCGAGCGCAGCGAGCACTAGATAAGCTAGTAATTATTAAAACAAGTTGATTTACCTAATTATTCCAAATTAATGTTTTCCCTTTATAACTTAACCAGTTAACCACATCAATAACTGAGTTGTTTGAAAATGCCCATTTCTTTAACTAAGAAAGCGTTGGGTTTCAAGCTTAAACACCTCTCCATATTACGCAGAACTTTCGTAAGAGTAGGTTAATGCACTTAACTCATTTTCGATACAAATCGACTTATCGACTTATTGGCCGTGACCCTACAATTAACCAAAGTGAGACGAAAATTCTATTGATAATTCATTATAGCTGAACAAAAAGGTACGTTAGAAGGAAGTGTTCGTTATAGCCTGGTTCGTTATAACCAAGTGCCACAGTATGCATTTGCAAGCAAGACTTTCACATTAAGTTTAAGTAAAACTTACATTTTCAACTGTGAGCACAAATGCTAAGTTATAGAAGACCAATATGTTTGACAGTTATTCTGAATATTCGTCCTTTCTTCACAACATTGAATATGTTTCAAGAAAGTATCAGCTAGTTCTAGTGATAAGAACAAAATCCGAAATGTACATATTTGATAGACCTAATACATTTTAACAGTCACACTAACTTAAAATCCATATTTACATTTAAAAGGAGGCACTTAGAGTATGAAATATGCCTACTTTACCACCTATTCCCATACCTAGCAAGTACAGTAGAGGATCGATTATCCGAACTAATGTCGACAAGGCTGTTTCAGATAAACGAAAGTTCGAGCTTCCAAGGAAAAATTAGAAAATAGTCCAAATGTGAAATTAAGCGAAAAACTTAAAACGTGTAAAACGACTAGAACTGAACAAAATTAAAAATTTCGAGCCAATTGAGAGAATTTATTAAATTGCATTTGTAAATGTAACAATTATCGAGTCCAATAATCCATCTCCAGGCGGACATTCTGGATACAAATGTTCACAATCAACACCTGCTCTGCCAGCCTCGTAAGCATCCAAATATTCTGGTCGCATAAAATCTTTCCCAGGACTGAAATTGTTAGAAGACAATAATTGCCGTTACTTCTTTAATTCTTTATATTTTATTATGGGAAGTAAATTTGTTAAAATTTTTAAAGATCTTTTAACAAATTTATTTTTCCCCACATGAACAAAAGTCTTCATATGGGAAAATTGTAATTATGTGTTCATAAACTGTTTGTCCACTTACGTTAGTAAAGCATCTAAAATTTCCGAAAAGATTCCTTCCGCATGATCGACTTGAGCATTTTCACAAATAGATCGACATAAACACTTTCGACCATTTTTGCCCTTTCGATTCATATACGTTTCCATTGTAGAATAAATAAATAGTCTGGATTCATCCGGCACGTAAGTTCCATCCTTATCGAAGTCATCACGCATAGAACGCAAACTTCGTCCTTCCCATTTGTCCCACCAGTAAATTGGACTTGTCGGGACATTGTACTGAGCTTGTAAATTGTAAGCACAATTCGCTTGACGCCATTTTATTTTGTCTTCCAAATACAACGGATAAATGGCGCCGAAGATCATCTGAAATGTTTTTATAGAATAATAATAATAATAATTGTTGTCAAAATATAAAAATAAAATAAAAACAAGAAATAAAACTCCCCCAGATATCGGCACACATTTTGCTGAAAAGGTCAGAGTCCTAGCTGTCTCCGTTTAGAAGTTACAGCCGTTTAAAGATGCGAACCAAGAACAAAAAAAATTGTAAACGGAGTTGTTGTGTTGTAGGTAGCGGTGCATGAAGGCAGGAGCTGCTGTGCTCTTAGTTTCGTCGTCGTTCTCGCCTATTTCTCAAGCGACACGGACATAGTAGGTGCGATAGGATTGATTGATTTTTTTGTTCGAAATAGGAGGAACTTGATGGAGTCCGGTCCCAATCAATCCGGATTATCGGGGCTCTACTGTATATGTATAGGAATGCAAGCACTCTTCTCCCGGATTAGGACAATGCCCGCCGATTCTATCGCTCCTTAATCTATTGGGGAGAGCAACCCCGCAAACGGGGCCAATTACTTATATGACATTACGAAAAATTTCAAAAAGGGGACCAAATGCAAGAAAATTTCTAATAACTCTTCTTCAATTCTTAGTGGCTTCAATGAATTCCGTTTCAATTTCATGTAAACTGTTCTCACTCTCTATTATTGTCTTATTATAAACAAGAGCAATATATCGTGTTCTAGACTAATGGTAATTTTACCGTTGGATTAATATGTGTACTTGGCAAAATACTCATAAGCTCTTATTCAAATTTCGCACTTTTTTCGATAGATTGAATAATAATAAAAAAATATATATAAAATTCGCATGTTCAAGTTTTAAAAACACTTCAAATTTCTTCTTTTATAGCTCACAAACTCTCTATTAAAAATACTGAAGGAAGATTGCTTGCATTTATAAAAACAATACAAGGACTTCAATAATTCTATTTACACTGGCCAATTCAAATGTCGCGGAGTGTACATGTTCGAATTTTTAAATTCAAATGATTCGAACGGTTAAGAAAGAAACTATCTGAGACGCAAACCGGTACAACATTATCATTAATGCTGTTACCGACATTGTGATTGTGAATGAACACTGATCAACTATTGCCTATTTTTAGGGAGTTTCGGTTCTCATTCTTTTCAATGAAAATTTTGAAAAATTTTGAATTTCAAATTTCCGATTGCAATGTAAATATGTAAATAAATAAATCCAAAATGGCATCATTTAACATATGCACCAATATGGTTCGCTGTCGAACGACCATTTTAAACAATAATTTTTTCATGCATCGAAAATAAACATTTATAACGAAAAAGTAAAAATCTTCACTTTATATAGGTAATGTTTGATTGATGGTGGTTCGAAAACGAACCATACTGGTACATAGTGTAAACTCTCGTAATGCGAAATAGTCAAGATTCCCGAACAAAACATTTTCTAATAACGACCGAATTAAGGGATGATAAGATGCGGAATATAGTGAAAATGATGCGATAAATCTGAATTAGGTTTCCATTCGTCCATTGCCAGTCGTTAGAGATAATGGGTGACAACGAGCCCCCAATGGCCCTAATGATGCCAAAAAATTAAATAATAAAAATTATTTTTACAATATTTAAATTATTTTTCGATTATAATAACTGAAAATTGACAATATCCAACTAGGCCAGTGAAAATCGACATTAACACTAGAAGGGTCAGAGCCGTCAATTTGACGGTTTTGTTATTTAAAGGTTTATTTGCGTGTTTTTGTTAGAGTGCCTATGCAAAAGGAAACAATCGTTTATAGAGGTTTTATACTTGAAGTTTTTGTGATAATGTGCGCTTTTGTAGCGGCCTAGACTAGTGCCTTGAGTAATTTCCACGGTTGTTTTCGTACTTGTTTGCCCAGTTATTATCTCTTGTGATGCAATAAACGCTTAAAACAACATTCGTTTTGGTTGTCCTGCATCCGTACTGATAATTTCCCCAAAAATTAGTGCACGTCAGGAACTAAGAGGCGGAATAAGTGTTTCTTGAAGCTTTGAAGACATCAAGTATACGGACACAGGAAAACATTCAGCCACTTATGCTGAAATAATTTTGAGCTAGTGAGTAAATGAAGTAAAGTAAAATACTAAGATTTCTAAAATACATTGAACTACCAGACAGAGAGAGAACTACAAGACTAGAGTTCCCTGCGAAGCAGTAAGACTAGCATACACACCGAGCTAGCGCCAAGATCAGTCCAGCCATATGTATAATGCTCCTAGTTCTGATTTTGAGCTGAGGAAAGTATCATATTCTTCCGTGGTATGGGTAGAGTTTCAATAATAATCCGCTATATGACCACAAATGGTGCATATGTCAGTTCTACCAAACGAGTGGAATGCATTTAGGTCGACATCCTTCCGAGCAACTCTGGCGAAGCGATCCTTATTTAGCTGTCCGGAGTTGTTTTCTTCATGGTTGCGGAATACAGTTGCGTACAAGCAAAATGGTTCGTTCTTGTCTTTTGAGCTGCGATCGCTTTATGATCATTGCATGTATCTCTCGAAGCCAACACGGAGCCTTACCTATCTTATTTCAACTTATGCAGTGGTCTGGGAAGTATATGTCACTAACTCAGATATAACAAGGGGGCTTCGCCCCCTGCTCGCTTCGCTCGCCAACCCCCGGGGCCGAATCTAATTTCGGGCGCGGCCGAAATTTGGATACCCTTCGCTTGGGCTAAAAGTTTTTTCGGGCGTACCTATGACTTTTATTTAATCCCCCTCCTCATTCTTTTTCTTCCGTCTTGACAAAAGTTTTGGGCTTGGTTGAAATAAGTGGACAAATAAAAATATTTACTCGGAAAATTTTATTGGGGTTGTCGGAGCATGACCCCACAGTACGATTCCATTCGTTTTGAACTTTTTAGTTGCTTTGATAAAGACACATTAATTCAAGGTGTTGTGAAATTGGTGTAAAAAAAATGTTTCTTAGAAGCCCCATGACCCCATGGTCTGATTTGATTCAATCTTACATATGTTTTGAGTCATCAATAGAAATACATTTGTGTGAAATTTGGTTGAAATTGGTGCACAAATAAAAAAGTTTTTCTTAGAAGAACCTAATTTGGGGGTTGGATTTGTATGGCAGCCCCATGACCCCATGGTCCGATTTCATCCATTCTTACATATGCTTTGTGTCAACAATAGAAATACATTTGGGTGAAATTTCGTTGAAATTGGTGCACAAAAAATAAAGTTTTTCTTAGAAGAACCTAATTTGGGGGGTTAAATTTGTATGGCAGCCCCATGACCCCCTAGTCGGATTTGATCCATTCTTGCATATATTTTGTGTTATCTATAGAAACACATTTGGTGAAATTTGGCTGAAATTGGTACACAAATAAAAAAGTTTTTCTTAGAAGAACTCAAATTGGGGAATTAGGTTTGTATGGCAGCCCCATGACTGAGTGATCCAAATTGGGTGAATCAAACATACAAACAGCCTGCAACAATAAGAAGCACGTGTGCAAAATTTCAGCTTGCTAGCTTCAATACCCGCCGAGTAAAACGCGTCGCAACAGACAGACAGACAGACGGACATGCTCCAATCGACTCCCCAAGTCACGCTGATCATATATGTATACTTTTTATATGGTCGGAGATGCTTCCTTTAATGCGTTACAAACTTCATGACAAAGTTAATATACCCTTTCACTCTATGAGCGAAGGGTATAAAAAGGATCGCCGGAGGGTATCAGTGTAAATTTGCATTTCAGGATGACTGAAAAAACATTACTTTTTAGTCGTGTACAAAAGACTTTTTGAGGAAAGTATGCCATCCGTCATCACCTTAAAAAATAAATATTTTTACATGTTTCACTAAAAAAAATTCTGAAATACATTAATTTGCAATTAATAATAAGATATTGTCTTATTTCTCAGTTTACTTAAGCATTTTATATTTATGGGAGTACCAATTCAGCTATAAACTCCTTGCCGTCAAATTGACGGCTGTGACCCTTTTAGGTATACAAAATGCCTGACCCTTCTAGTGTTAACCTCGGAATAAATGGAATACTACCGTTCTTTCGCTTATCTTTTTTAGATTATTACTGGCTATATAAATTCAGATTTGCATCCCTGGGGACCCTGTGCTAATTTTTTGGCAAGCGAAAAAGAGCGATTTTTTTTTTGCTTTTTTTACATTTTCAACAATATTATTTGAAATAATTGTCTTGCATAAAAATTGTGTTTGGCATTTTGAAAGTAGAATTTCCAATCCAATGATATCCTAACCACTTTCGTACGTCAAATATTGACGGAGATACAGGTTTTCAAAAATAGGGTATTTTTCACAAAAAAAGGCGAATTCTAAGCTTATGTTGTTTGCCGAAACGACATTTACTTGAAATTCACAATTTTTTGGTAAAAAATACTCTATTTTTAAAAACCTGTAATTCCGTCAATATTTGACCTATAAAATTTGTTAGGATATCATTGAATTGGAAATTCTGTCTACTTTCAAAATGCCAAACACAGTTTTTATCCAAGACAATATTGTTGAAAATGTAAAAAAAAGGGCAAAAAAAATTCTTTTTTTCGCTCGCCAAAAAATTAGCACAGGGTCCCCAGGGTTGCAAATCTGGATTTATATAGCCAGTAATACTGTAAAGCAGATAAGCGAATGAACGGTAGTATTGCATTTATTCCCAGGTTAGGCCTTTTTTTTTGTAAAGTTTTACTGGCGTAAACAAAATACATTTTATTACATTTAACAACACAATGAGTGTACATAAGCAGTAGTGAAAATCGGAGCGATTCGTTTTAAAACCACCTCGTATCTCAAGAACTAAACACCACAAAATATTTGTTTGAATGGATTTGTAGACATAGACCTAGAGCCAGCGACACTTTAAATGCAACTATTTCCTTTATCACCTTTTTGGAAAGCTGACAACACGCGTATGTTTTTTTCAGTGGTCTGCAGACCCCATGTCATATAATTTTTTTTAGTAATACTACATTAAAAAATATCTTTAAAAAAATTTAAGAAACATTTTTTTTATTTAAAATTAAAAATTTCGAATTGTGATGGGTTTTTGAAATTTCAAATGATTAAGAAATGTCTGCTATAGTGTTGACTAAAATCCAAAAATAAGTTGAAGCCCATTACCTTAGTAGTTTTTTTTAATTCTCACTTTAAATGGCAAAATTCTAGGTTATTTCAAAAAAACCTAAAAATTCATATATCTCAGTGACCATTGAAAATCGGCCTAACATTTATGGCCTCATTTTGTTGCATTTTGACCCTATTATAACGTGTTGCAGGGAATAGGTCGACTTAACCAATAACCCTGTATACTCCAAAAGGCAGACAAAAATTGGGGGGTTAACATGGTGGCAGACACGCTTCAAAATTTGTAATTTGTATGAAAAATGGGAAGTGCTTCTACAAAAATAACGCTAACTCCATCGTGCTAAATCATATAGGTACAGTAAGAGCCTAAATATTTCCCAGACACTTCCCTCAGTACTTAAGCCAAATTTCACTTCAAAATACCAATTACAACAATCGAAATTTGACTATTGTTCGAGTAAATTCACAGCCAATATAGTACAGCAAATAGTAGCATTTTCCCCTAATATCACATCGATGGCCATCAGCAGCGATTCCTTCTGAATATGATATCATTGAAAACACTGTGCTGAGCTTATATTTCTAAAGGCAGACAAAACCTTTAAAAAAAAGGATCAGCAGATGAACCTTAAGTGAAGGGAAAAGTGGGATTTCCCGAAAAACAACAATGGCCGTGTTTTTTTTTTCACATCGGGGGCAGGTTTGCTGACCCAGACGCGCAAAAAACCATCGAGGGTAGCATCCAGGTTAAATTTCAAATTGTCACGTAGGCATTGCCATTAATTTCAAAACATTGCTCATTTAGGCTTCATGCACACGACGCGAAAACGGCTCGCAAGCTCGACACATCGAAATGCATTGGCTCTTATGGGAAGCTCATGACGAGCGACAGCAAGCGAGAGCCGTGCACAGTCAAAACACGGCTCGCGAGCCGTGAATTTGCGGATTGTGGTGCACGATATGTGAAAACACGTCTCGCTAGTTGTGATTTGACAGCGGCACGGCTCTCGCTGTCGTGAGCTTCCCATAAGAGCCAATGCATTTCGATGTGTCGAGCTTGCGAGCCGTTTTCGCGTCGTGTGCATGAAGCCTTAAGCCCCGTTTTCACTTTACAAACGCAAAAATTCAAATGTAATTTTTTAATGAAAATATATTTTTATGTATGAATCCTAATTTTGTTAGAATAAGAATTCGACGAACAACATTTTCAACATGAATTTTCAAACAAAAACTATTTTTTTTTGCACACACTTGTGTGTTGCATGTAAACTATACCTTAGAACTTTTCAATTTAAAATTTAATTTTAGCTAGTCATTGGAACGTACTAGAAAACAATTAGGATTGCATACATTTAGGCGAGTTTTGGAAAGCTCATTAAAACTGGATAGCAATAGAATTTCTAACCTGAATAAAGTCACAGGTTAGCGTATGAAAAGTACCCCGTATAGCGTAGGTTACCTGATTAAAAAACACGGCCATTGTAATAAATTGAAATTGCATGTTGTGAATTTCATTGTATGATTTTTTTGAATTCATTGTACATTTTTCTCTCCGTGTATTTATCAAGGATATAGCTCCAAAAAATTATGAAATTATTATTATTTATTGGTACAAAACGGCTTAACGATGAATTAGTAAAAAATAAAGACAAAACAAAATGTCGTGAACCGGTAAAATGCATGTTGAAAAAATTGACAAAATTATTTACATTATTTTTAAACAATTTATATAAATATATCCCAGATTATTTGATTTATATAAACTTATTTTGTGAATAATAAACGATACATATTTATGTTATAATTTAACAATGAAATTTTCCCAGCAAGATATCAAATAATAAAACAGAGAAAAAATGCTCTATTAGTTTTGAAAATACATCTACTCATACATAGTAAGAAGGAAAGTAAGATAATAAGAATGTTTGTTAATTTATAATATCGATATTCACTATTTTTTAAATTTATAATAAGAAATTACCTTGGCCACACCACCATGTTCAAAAATTAGCGATCGATCTTTTCGGCTAGTACTCGAATCAGGTCTCTTCCACTTCTCAACATTTCCAAATTGCATATCAGCAAATGCAACGCTCACCGAACTCATAAATATTAAGCTAAAGATACATCTTATTTGTAACATTTTTTGAAAAATAATTTAAATATATGTACAGATCTACACACGATCAGTTAGAACAGCAGACGCAATGCAATCACAGTCACAACAAAATTTGAATATGAATAGTTTTTGGACGCGACTACGGAAAATTTTAACCCACATAAGAAATGTGTGTGTGACTCTGATTACTTTCTTGTTAACGCTATTACGCAGTCAATCAAGTGTGAATTAGAATTAGAATGCATTAATCTGGGACATCTTTATTGTACAGTAGTCACTCAAAAAATAGAACTCGTCGAATCTTTAGGAAAGTTGGGAATTTAGAATCCTATAAAAAAATAACACGGTTGAACGATTTAATTACAAAACCATATTCCATCCGGTAATCTTAATTGTTCGCATCTCGTTTTGACATATTTATGTCTTTGCGGAGGCTTCTTGAGAAATACTGGATATCGTTCCGTGAAAAAATGTGACGATGTAACGTAACGAAAGCGTGAAACGCTTAAAATCAACCTTCCCGTAGTTCGATCTTCACCAAATTTGGTACACATTATCCTTTGACCGCCCTGACGAAGAATCGACGATCACAATTTCGATAAGTTGCGGGAATAGCGGTAAATTCGTCATTGAAGCGAACGTAAAGTCATCCTTCGATTGGTTCTCCTGGCTCTCCCCGTGGACCGATTTCGATGAAACTCGGATGACAGTTAAGTGGTGCGATTCTTAATATCTTGGTGTTAACACTTATTATGAGAAAGATGTCCTCAGACATAAAAGGTCCTTTTTTCTTTGGGAATGCATTATATACGATATGGATACGATATATCGATATCAAAATACAGTATTCGTTGAGAGGAATCCTTTAAGATCACGACAAGTTCATTTTGAGTTTTCTTAAAAGGATATTACCACCAAAAAGGACATTTGTCTACCATAGGAAACAGAGTATGGGCATTATGGGTGTCGTTCGAAAGGCAATGTTTGGGGCACTGAATGTGATTGGTTTCAAAGGATTTTTGGGTTTCTGGAGTGACAAGATTACGGTGGAACCTCGTTAAATTGAGCGCACTTTTGAACATACATACAAAAAAGCATTGGAAAATAGATTTCCTTGTAATAAAAAAACACGCCTTTTTGTATGAGTATATGACCACCAAAATAAAAAAAATGTTTTAGTAATTAAAAAGATGAAAGACAATGAAAACTACCTGATATTTCTGTGGGGACTCGAAACATTGCCCATGTTTTGAGTCCCCTGGTCTAAAACATATATACACTGGTCGTCATCGGATTAGCACACCCATTCGCATGGATAGCTTCGGCTGATTTCCAACCAAACTAGAAGAGCTAAAATTATCAAATTATAACTGTTAATAGTCTATCTATTCAAGTCTGAGTTAATTAAAACAAAAAGTATTGTGTTTCCATTATTTCATATTGTTTTATAATTCTTCTTCTTCTCAGTACCGTATAGCCCCATGTGGGGCCATGGTGCGTTAACTCAGCCGTTTATAGGCAATTTCGAGTCCACGTTACATTGCATATCATTTCGGAGTGTAATGTTGCAAGCACTATATATTTCCTATCCGCACATGTACGGAAATTTTGGACCACGCCGAGATTCGATCTCCGGACCTCTAGATTACTAGCATTGTAGAGTGCGACTCAACCAAGTGCGCCACAAAGCGGGTCTTGTTTTATAATTGTTTTTCGAAAAAAAACATCCAAAATAGCCATTTTAAATTTGTCATCAGGATAGCACCGTTTTGTTCTTGCTTTTAATGACGTCATATGCTTGTTTTTGTTGTTTGTTCGCATTCGCCAATAAATTTAGTGGTATAGCTATCACGGTAGTGTTCAGCTTAGTTGCAGCTATGATATATCTAGATGGCGTTGTTCACAACTTTCATCTGGACCGCACGGTTTGGCAAACCCCGAACAGTGTGGCGCCGGCATGGCATAACAATGAGTGTACATTTCTTCAAATTGAAAATGCGTATCTCAAATCGCCCATCTAGCCCGCAACGCGCCCTTATTTTATATTCCTAGATACACATTCCACCTACTGATTCTAAGCCCATATACATATATACATATGTATGTACACTGAACAGAGGAGTATCCCACTACGAAAAAGTGCACTAAATAAGACCTTCCGAAGAACTTCCTTGGAAGAAAGGAATGCCTTCTTTTTACCTCCCTTTATATCTACCATTTTACATAGCCATTTCCGCGGAAAGAATTCATTCCAAGAAGGCATTCTGTGGGAGTACTTTGGAATGATCCAAAAAAACTTCTTTGGAGGCCTTATATTTAGTTCTTTGGAATGAAACAGTAAGGGCTTCTACAAAAGGCAAAGCAAATGTAATTCAGAATGAAATAGTAAGGGTTTATAAAAAGGCCTTATTTGCAGTACTTCGGAATGAATTAGAAAAAGCTTATAGAATATGAATTTTTACCTAAAAATAAGACTTCTTTTTTAGTGCGTCCAGTGTGATTTTGTTTCAAATAGCAACATAGAGTACTTCATAAGAAAAAGTACTTTATAATAAAACTTCTATGCGATAAAAATGAAAAACATTGGTTGACAGCTAACACTTTTAGGTTTTACACAGATTGATTACTGCGATTAACTGATACTTAGATTATAAAAAAAAATAACAAAATTGTGCGTTCACCACATGATTGTGAATGATTTGCATTTACATTTTCAACTCAGTCTAAAGTCCTCCTTTTTACTTCCTTCGAATGAAAAATAATCATTCTAGACACCTTCGAAATGCCTCCCCGAGAATGATTTCACATTGCTTTTTATTTCATTCGCAATCCCTCGCAATTACTTCCTGGGAATGAAAAATACCTTCTAGAAACCTTCTCCGGGAAGAACTTCTAATTTTTCCTAGTGGGATAGAACAGGAGGAGCCCAAATCTCAAAACTTCATATTTAAAAAAATGACAGCATATGGCAGGAAAAATCGTGTATTCTTTTTTTCCATGATAGTCTGTCACATTAAGAGACTTCTGTCAAAAGTGTCAAATGATGTTCGTCGCGAGTTGTGTGAATATTGTGATTACTATTTCCAACACTTTATTCGGTGTTTTTATTCCGGACCGCCAAGTCATTTTGACTCGTTCTCAGTGATTGTGACAGTAAATATCAGTTTTTGCAAAAAAAGTGCGGCTAGTGAAATAGAAGCTAACATAAAGTTCTTAGTCACGGATTGCCCAAACAACCAGGAGAAGGATGCGGAAGGAGTATCACTCCACAGGTAAGTCACTAGATTTCTGTATTAGTTAAGTAGTAGTATGTAGTTTAGTACTTGTTTCATTTAATAATCGAGAAAAAATAGGACTCAAATTCTTATAGAATAAACCGCTTGTGTAGAAGATTATTGTCAAATTCTCACCAGTGGCGTTTCAGACGAAGGGATGACTTTTTGCTTTTCAATTTTAGGTTTCCGAAAAATCTCGCTGAGCAGAATATTTGGTTGGCTGCAATCAATTATTCGAAAGCAGCTATAAACAAATATTCTTTTATTTGTTCGGATCATTTTCCACCCGATTCAACAATCCGGCTATGTGGCAAAACGATTTTGAAGGCAGGCTCCGTGCCGAATAAGGTAAGAAAAAAACTGAAATCCTTAATGTTTACGAAAAAATATTTGTAGAAATCAGTAGATCACTCCTCTACGCGGAGCGCCAGAGAAATGCAGCCTGATTTCAAAGCCCAGTGCAGCGAGTAAGGTGATATATATTTACTAAGCAATAGTCGGCATTTTCATTTAATAAATGTTTTTTTTTACACTTTAGATGGAAATGGTGTTCACAGAAAAGAAGTTGACAAAACATCTACTCAAAGAGAACATCGATGCGACCTGGCCAGCAAGAAATAACTTTTATAGTTGAAATAGATTGGATGCGTCAGCATCAGCATCGGCAGAGGCATCGGCATCAGCAGAAAAATTTCAATTTAGAACACACGCATTTGCCTTTGATGACCCACATTGACAGCAGCGGCAGAAGCATCGGCAGAGGCATTTTTCTGCTTCTGCCGCTGCTGTCATTGTGGGTCATCAAAGGCAAATGCGTGTGTTCTAAATTGAAATTTTTCTGCTGATGCCGATGCCTCTGCCGATGCTGATGCTGACGCGGGATATCTAATTCAACCATTACACTACCATCACCAACCCAGCAACCATTTTCTCATCCCCAAGAGCTGAATAGAAGACACGCAAAGATTGTCACTAGACTAAGACTGGGCCATATATATCTGACACAACATTACCACCTAAGAAAGGAACCTCCTCGCCTTTGTACTCACTGCAATGTTGTTCTAAATTTTAATTATTTGTTGAGGTGCCCAAGGATTAATAGTTCCAATATTAATATAGCTAAAAAAATTCACAAGCTATGAACATTTTAAGAAATTGATCTCTATTTTCCAAAAATGTAATCTAATTAAACTACTTTAACTTTTGAATTATAAGTAATCAAAAAGTAAGAAACAGTACATAAATGATCCCGCATTATACATAAGAACATATCATTTATACTATTGTTACTTTTATTCTATAAGCTGATGGTCATAGATACTAGTGCTTAAGATTAAATTAATTAATTAAATATTTTATATACTACTTAATAAAATATAATAATAATGTTCGCAGAAGAGAAACATATAGATGGTATCAATCCTTTCCCCCTGAATCACGTTGAGCAGCAGCTCTAATTAGGCCTTAGCTGGTCCCAAGCCCAGTTGTGAAAGGAAGAGGGGAGTCGCTGTATATGCTTTTATTTATTCTTTACAATAAGTTTCCGTTCTTTCCTAATGGCGTATTAGTATTACACAAGGACAAAACGAAAAGAACTTACTTTTCGCTTTAATTTTTTGAATTCCTGGCGTTTTCCCACTGTTTTCATTATAAATAAAAAAAGATTGCCAATACATCGTGGAAACGCCAGGAATTCAAAATTCGATGCCTAAAATAGAAAAGACCCAACCTGAAAAATTTAACCAATAAGTAGAAAGGAACTAACATAATAATCATAAATCGCTCATAGCGTCGTGATATATAATTTAAAGACTGAAATATTGGACGACTTAGTCGAATCAACGCCATCTAAATACACAGTTCGGATTATAAGCTAATTACAGTGAACCTGCAACCCAAGCAAAAGGTACAACAACAACAGGTACTGAAAAACCCAATATTGAAACTCACGTTTCTGTAGTTTGGCATCTCTACATATTTATATAATAATCTTGCTTCGAACGTATTGTATTCTAACTTAAATTTATTATGAATTACAAATATGTGTATAATAGGTGTGTTTTTTTGGTTATCCCGTGTAGGTTTGGGTATCGAAACTTCATATATAAAAAATGACAGGTGAATCAGCTGTCATTTTTTTTATTTGGAGTTTCGTTACCCAAACCTACACGCGATAACCAAAAAAACGTACTTAACCTTAATCTTACCCTGAAAAAAAATTTACGTTAAGTACCCTCATGTGGGATTTTCACACATATGCAACTTTAGTGTAATTTGGGCGAATTTCGTAAAGTTCGAAATGTGCTTTATGTTGAATTGTCCACTATTTCGGTTATGAGAAGAGTAATTGTTGACATTTGACAAGGGTCGGCTTATCAATGCCATGATAAGCCGTAGTTACGTACTACTACAGTTGACTCATTTACATTTAAGCTCGATTTATTACCTTGAGGGTCCTTCAAACAGCAAACTAGCACCGGATATGTAATGTACTCGACATATCCTTTGATATGATACCCCGCTTGACGACCTCCGTTCAAGGATTAAAGAGTATCCTTTTTGGGACCTCTCCGCTCAAAATTTTTTTTTACGAAAATTAGTTTTAGATTTTTGGGAGCCTTGCTCTGTTTTTTTCGTATTTGAAATGCTAATGTGACTAGACCACTAGGACCTGAGTCTGCATGTTTCAAAAGATGTTCAATTATGGTGTGTCATAGACCAGAATTTCATCATTAATCACATTTTACACATAAATAATTTACTCCAAACGATATCGATTCATGCATTCGGTAAAAAAGTAGATTTCGCTATATCATTACGGTAAAAACAAAATTCACCCATATAAAACACACATATATGTGTGAATTTTCACACATGAGGGTACTTAACGTAAGTTTTTAACCTTCGGGCGGGCGCAATGCATCTGACAGATTAAGTCGCCAGTTTTTTTTGCGCCAATCAGCGATATGAAAAGGGAGAGATCTGAAACTCAGAGTAGCTTAATCTTTTTCGATCAACTAAGCAAAGCAGTTTTTAGTTTCTATCTACCATATGTCTGAGTGGCGGGAGGGGATGAAATAATCTCTCAGATGTATTGCGCCCGATTGTGTTATTTTCTCCTTTTCTATGAAAATGTCCACATGTTATACTCTTCACATTGCGTAATAACGTTGTGTTGACTTTTAGGCTCACCAAATGGTTCAATATTGTGTTTTTAGTAAAATAAGCTCCCATTTTTTAAGCGGTCGAGTTGTTGGAGGTTTTTTACATATTGAAGCGATTGAAAGCGGAATATTCTTAGAAAATTGAAAATGTGAAGGGTATCAAATTTTGTGGGCCAGTTTTTGATTCTAAAATTTCGTAGAACTGTTTCAAAAAGACAATGCAACAATAAGTAAGAGTCAAAAATATACAGAAACTTAGTTTCATCCTTTTTTCTGCACTTAATCTGCCAGATGCATTGCGCCCGATCGTGTTAGGATTAGTATTGCGCCCGCCGGAAGGTTAAATATCTAAAAATAAAAAAGAATTTTTTTGTGAAACTCATGTTTTTCTTTTTAAATCGAAGTTTTAGGAAAAGTCAAGACGAATTATAGGCGTCCGTTGGAAAAGTCATGGGGGAAAATCGAAAATAAAATGCGTTTGTGTGATTTTTCACACAAGGGTAAGATTAAGCTTTATTTTTCATCCTTGCCCTACCATTCTTTGATGTTGCACATTGCTCTGCAGGTGGTGTTGAAACGTCGCCCGTTTTTCGATAGTTTCTAAAGGCAGTTCTGAATCGTGTCATCACCAAGACCAACGCGTTGTTAACCCTTTTTCATCTGACACTTCCAGGTTTTCTTGGGTCTGTTTCTGGCCTTAGGTCCATCAAGATGGACTTCCATTCATATCGATTTCTCTCTGTATCCTGTAACCCCTAGTCGAGCTTGGTGCGTTCTCTGCGTGCCTATAGGAGCAGCAAAATGCAAGCGAAGGTGGCCTGATGGTCGACTTTCGAAACCCTCTTTTTGAAAACTTTCATATGACATAGGGAAATTGCAATTGTGAGGCCTTTAGAAGTGTTTTCGTTTGTGGGTTTTCATTTTTTATCATTTATGTGTATGTATACAATTTAACGCCAAGCACTTGGCCTGATGTGGTCGGATATTTACTTTAGTTACTCAAAAATTATAAATTGAAGCCAAACAGCCAAACACTTATAATCGGCGGATTTACTAATTATTATGTAGTTTCCGGTTTTCTTGCTAACCATTGCCGCTATTTATTTCATAATTTTCTAGTCGAACTCGCGTTGATTGTCCTGATTGCTGCGTGCTGGCATTTCGCTACACCAAAAATGGGCTGTGTGAAGTTAGCCAGTCATTTTTTTGAAATTAGGTCCTTTTGCTCGATGAACCGTTTGTTCTACAGCGGCTACGTTTGTTCATGATTGTTCGCCAATTAATATCGTTTGTTCTTCTCTAATTATTTAATTATAGCAACTTTAAAATTGTGAGTGTGAACTTAGCCAGTCATTTTTAAATATGGGTCGGAAAGGTATATGCAAGATCCACACCATCATCGTACAGCTGAGCTGAGTAGATGGCGCTGGTTGAGTGAAGATGACGTCACAACTAATCTCTTTTTCCTTAATAATTCCTGTATCCTTCCGTTTCCAGGATGAACAAACGTCTGGCTTTCGATTGATACCAAACCTATACCTTTCCGACCCATATTTAAAAATGACTGACAAACGATATTAATTGGCGAACAATCAAGAACAAACGTAGCCGCTGTAGAACAAACGGTTCACCGAGCAAAAGGACCTAATTTCAAAAAAATGACTGGCTAACTTCACACAGCCCCAAAAATGACCACTTGTCGTCTTGCCTAGACTATTACTGATTTATTTCCACACAAAACATGATTACCCAGATAGCACAATACTGATGTTTGGTTGATTCTGTACTGAACCTTATGTTCAGTGTATTGATCCTCTCCGTATACCATTATTGTTTCTTTTATATGGACGATGTCCGCTTTCAAAGCATTCTGATTGGTCGATCTTTTCGAAAAGGGGAAATTTTATTGACGGTGGCCATCAATATTGTATCGATATTATATCGTACCAACAGAATGAAATGAAACGAATCAATATCGATATATCATTGATATAAAATTGAATTTGTGTATCTACAATATTGATTGCTGATATCTGAAAATTTCAGGAACAAATCCATAAAAACAAATCTTTTTATTTTATTCAATTATTATTTTTCTTTTCATATGGCACATTAACATTACACTTAATATTATTTCCAGCCTTGTTTCTTGTTCCTCACATGATAGGGTTTGTATATCCAATTTCATTTCTAATCTGATTCTGAAAACAAGAACGAAATATGTATCAAAATAAGTAAACTTAAGTGTAGAAGAAAATGATAAATATACGATAAAACATGTTCACTTACCATAATGGCAAAACAAGCTGCAATTTCGTGTAGGTACATAATTAACTTCCTCGTACAAGTGATAACTTTAATACTTTCTTGCAAATTTTCATAAAATCTATATCCAAAACTTACAAGAACTGCGGACGACTCGAACAATTTCACAATTGACAGGATTTTATTATTTTGTCAAAAATTTATCAACGGATCGTTCCTGAATTGATTCCGTATTGAATCTTTTCTTCATAATCGTTTTTGATGGAAAACTTGATTAAAATTTCATTCGAAATTTTTCGAACAAAGGGGTAAGACAGAATAATGATTACGGGGATCGTTTATATACTAATTATACATTGATATTTTTCGTATTGACGCCTGGCATCAATAAATTCGCATTGCAGAATCAATTGCATAGAG
Source organism: Microchrysa polita (assembly GCA_949715475.1). Classification (NCBI taxonomy): domain Eukaryota; kingdom Metazoa; phylum Arthropoda; class Insecta; order Diptera; family Stratiomyidae; genus Microchrysa; species Microchrysa polita. Next base: position 23,646,177 of record OX454417.1, read on the forward strand.
GGGTAATTATTGAAGACTTATTGATGTCACAGGATCAGTTCCAAAATGCTATCTGGGTATATTCAATTTCATTAATAGTACGAGTATAAAACTGAAATTTATAAATTAACTCATTCATACATGAATCGCATCGTATCATATTTATCATATTCAGCTTTTTGGTTATAGCGTACAGAGACCCAATAATTATTCTTACATGTGCATTCACTACCCAAAAGGACTATTTATGCATATATGTATGTATTCTCGTAGACACACAGAACGTGTTCTGTGTTGCTTTGAACGTATCATAAAGGACATCTACGGCACACAGTAGGTTTCCAGATTCAGACGGTTTGCTCGAGTTTCATGAATACATACAAAGTAAAAAAAAAAAGCTTTTGGATGATGGATGCTGCTTTTCATATGTACCCAAAGCAAGCTATACGGTGCTATGTCGCTATTCCTCCAGCTGCTACTGCTATGCTGAATAAGGCTTAATTTGTTTGCGTACTCTTGAGAAACAAGCAACGAATTTTATGCATTTTCAGGATGAAGTGTTAGATTATCCTCTTAAACAATTTACGTTTGCTTATTCGGAACACAATAAAGGGATAATTTTCGATTCTTTGACTTGACTATGGTGAAAGAATGATCTGGCTCCCGAAGACGACGTACGTGCGATGCAATGTTGCCTGTGATGCAAAATAGTTGTATAGATCGATTCTAAGGAAGAATATATTTCCAGTAATGTCGACTACCTATACATTGTAGTGAATGAAAGAGATATGGGCGTCTATTAGGATATTTGAAGACAGCTCTTATATCCTTCACCCACTTGATCGTTTTCGCTTATTTCTTTGTTATACGAAAGTCGTGGCCGGAATATATGGATGATAATGAGGTAGATTCGGTATAATTTTTGCAAAGAGCAGAATGGTGTTCATGATTTTCACAAAAAGGGAATAGTCGAAAAGGATTTTGATCGTATTCCATTGTTATTTTCACAATATACCCGTGAACAATAAGTTGGCAGATAGTTGGGTGCATTTTCAGAAAATTCAATGGAAATTAGAATTAGTTGAAAATTTAGCAATTTGGCAGTATGCTTATATAGTAATAATTAGCTTAGTTATTTGCTTTGTATGTAGTTATTAAAATTAATTTGAAAAACTTGAAAATTGAAACATCTTTGTATGGGAACGGGAAATTTTTTTCAAGTATGTATACTATTCGTACAAACATAAAACAACCTCATTCAATTAATTAAATAAAAATCGTAAGCGGTCACTTTGGGAAAAATCCCAAATTACGGTACGACATTATGATCCGGTCGATGCGCTGTGCTCTCGAGTGGCTTTGTAAATAGTTAGAGAAAGAAGGCAACCCAATTGTTTAAATACGTTCGCTTCGGCAATTATTTAATATGTTTTTTATTCCCGACTAGAACACGATAAATAATTATCAAAATATATTTATGATATTTCAAAAGTTAAAATTAAGATTTACTTAAATAAAATTATACTAGATTTTGTCCATTTATTTCTTATTTTATCCTAAGCTAGCTCGGCTAATATCGAATCAGTACGGCTCAAAATTAGAACCTATTGTATGAATACATATTTTCAGACTTTTATTTAAAATTTTCTGCTAAATCCAGCAAAAACTCCAAAGTCTGATTTCCCCTGGAACGGGCCGCTCAAACCCCTACGTGAATTGGCCATCACGTCGAAAGACATGCCGGGACCTTGGAAAACATTCGCTCGTGCCCCCAAATCCAATACCTGACCTCCTGGGATGTTCGTAATACAACTGATGCTCCATGACCCTTGAAGTTGTTGTAGTTCAAACCGCCGCCACTGGTATTGAATTTGAAACCATCATTTTAGCGCACATTGTTCGAGAAAGCGTGAGCCGTAACGTTGTGATGGTCGTTTTTGAAAAGGTTGGCTTGAGCGGAATGCGTGATGGTCGATGACACTCTCGAGACGTCCGTTCGTGTAAGAGATAATCCGTGGCCATTTCTGTATGGAGATAAAATAAAAACCAAGTTACAAATATGTAAAGATGTAAGACAGATTTTTTCGGAACTTACGCTGTTCCCGCACTAACAAACGTTTGAATTGCTGGAGGACCACATAGTAAAGAATTGCCGGCGACAGATGCTCCTGTAGTTATATGTGCATTGTTCGCACCGAATTGTTTGCTTAGGTTAATCTTAACGTCCTGTCCTCCCGCAGGATTTGAAACGGCTGTTCCTGTAACGTTTACCATTGGTGCTGTGCTGTCCATGATGAATACGATAATTCCTTGTAAAAATTCTATTGACTGCTGAACGTTTCTGTGTTTGAAGACACAGTGATGCCGAATCTTTCGACTAAAATGCTTTTATAGACCGTCATATAAAAATCATGAACTGAAGTCGGTGGTTTCCCTTAACATAGAAAATAGCCAAACATTTTTGCAACCAAAAATTATTATTCTCTAAATATACTAGACCAACTGGAAACGAAAAACATTTTATTAGTGAATGATTTGGATGTCTGTATTTTACCGCGGGGATCCACCATTTTTATAAATAGTAAAGGCTACCAAATGAACAAACAGCCGTATCTAATGTTCAGATGTGCGTGTGGATTGCGTGCCAATTATGAACAGCTTAATCATCAATTTTTATTTTTTTTTATCTAGAGATGATCATTAGACAATTTTGTGAATTTTTCATGGCCTCAACGGCAATATTTCCGTATTAATGAATATGTATTTATTTATTTATTGATTTCGCTGCATGTTCTAAAAGTCCTTGAAAACTCGTATAGGCGAGCTGCAGTCTAAGAAAACTGAAATCGTAGGCAATTCTTGATTGGTCTCTTACGAAATGTCGCGTTAAAGTTTGTAGCACCTTTTCTAAAAATATTTCTCAAAATTTCCGTCCCTCTAAATTCCTAGTAGCGATTGAAAAATTGGACTGTGCGCCCAGTTTTTTAATCAGTTCATCTGTAATTTGACTTCAGTGCATATAAAACTACATAAAATTCCACATAATTGAAATTTAAAAATGTGACGTAAGGTTTTTTAGAATTTTTTTTTAACCCTTATAAAATTGATTTTGTCCGTCTGTCTGTCCGCCCGTCTGTTCACTAAATAACTCGCGAAAATATTTTTATAAGCGTAGCTTAAAATATTTGTTGTTGTTTGCACAAATGTCAACATGTCGCCTTTGAGGCCATTCCTCCTTATTTATGCAACTTTAAATAATCATTTTGACGTGGGATTCATTAGGACTTATTTCGCGATGTGCATTTTTCATTCATCACGAATTATACATCACTCATTAATTTTGCGTAAGTCATGAATATTTTTCACGAACGATGCATTAAACATATGTATATGTTACATAACTATTACATCATCTGTATGAGCAACGATTCTGTAGTCGTGATGCGTAATAAGGCGCAAAGGCGTGTAAAGATGATACAGGGGGACATCGGCATATACTGTTTGTATGATAACGTGATAAATGACAAAGGTATCTAGACTGACGTGTAGTGCGTTTGTTTTTTGCTGGCACGAGTACCTTAGAACATTGATTTCTAAACTGAGGGCGCCCTCCTCCTATACCGAGGCGTGCGCAGGCATAACTCTATAATATTGATGCCTCTTATGAATTATGGTTTGTTTCAACATCATTTTTGCAAAGCGTTGCAAAATAGCCAAAGTTTCATTTCTCTCAATTAAAAAAAACGTTGCTTCTAAATCCGTTTGATAAACACCGCTGACAATATTAAAGGCGAAAAAAAAAATTAAAGATGATTGATATGGCTGATTGCTAGTCTTTGTATGTATGGATAGAATAAGGTGACCAGACTCCCGAAGGCCCAATGCTGTACACATACTTGCGGAATTAAGTTTCAGACAAAACCTCAACTATACCCCCCCCCCCCCTCCTCTTCACGCCGATTTGGAGGAAGCAAAACTTCGGCAAATTTCGTATGGCTTCATACAGGCAACATTTGAAATAAAATATTTTCCTGTAACAATGAAGTCGGTTTTCTTAGAGCCGTGGATAGTGACGGCAAAAGCGGTACGACGCAGGAACCGAATACGCGAGCCCAAGCATACTTTGCAAAGTTCCTCAGTCAAACAATAGTCAGTAATGCTTTAGTTTTTAGGTAAAGTAAATTTATACCTATGCGAAATAGAGTTTAACATTATAAAGGGAGATAATGTCATATATTCCGATTTTTTAAGTAACCCTAGGCTTGCTGCTATGCACTGATACTATGCCCCACGAGCCCTTCGATAATAATATTACATGAACAGTGGGAGAGAGGAGAAGCATGTGCTGCAATGGGGCGACGCCGAAAAAAGTTTCCACAGTTAACAACATTCTAAATTCTCCCAGCCAGCATTTAACACATTTGTAATCATTATTTCATGCAACACGCGTAAGCACATATCGCTTATTCATTCATCACGTTTTCATACAAGCAGTATATGACGATGTCCCCCTATTTCATGTATATACGCATTTGCGCCTTATTACGGATAATCATTATAAAATCGTTATTCGTAAACATTATGTAATAGTTAAGTATCATATATATTCAATGCATCAATGAAAAATTAAAAAAAAATACGGGCGACGGAGAGTCTTGAACTCATAACCCTATGCACCGAAGGTGCGCGCCTTAACCACTGCTCCAGCCAGACTATATGAATGATCATGATTTATTCGTGATTCTAATCACCCCAGCAACAAAAATCACACTTGAGGAGAAAACCATTCTTCTTCCTTGCCTTGTTCTTTATACCGCTCCATGGTTCCGCGTTGCTCGACCTGCGGTGTAGGCACATCGCCCGTTTTGGCGATAATTTCTCAGCATATTTCTACAGGCAGCTCTATCTTGGATCGTGTCGTCGCCGAGACCAATGCGTTGTTGTTGCTTTTTCATTTGACACATCCAGGTGTTCTTCGGTCTGCCTCTGGCCTTGGGTCCATCAAGTGGAACTTCCATTGATATCGCTCTCTTTGCGGGGTTCTCAGGCGGACGCCTTTGAACATGGCAATACCAATCCATTCGTCGGTCTTCGAGCTTTTCGGTGATTGGTTGGTCTATGGACAAGGAGGAGAAAACCATTATATTTCCTATATGCATGATCCGTCGACATTCCTTCAGCTGACCATCATGTATCTAACTTTCAATGCGTCCTATCGATACATAATGCCGATTCGTGATTCATGAAGTAAAGCTTATTTGTCGCTATGTTCACGGTACATGAGGCCGATGCTGGCTGGGCTAATTTGTAGTAATGTCAAAATTTCTGTAACTGAGCGTCGGACCCCTCCCCAACAAATTTCTGGCTACGCCCCTGCCTCATATTATCCTACCTTCATTTCTGTAAACAGAATTGAGCCGTAGCCGATATTCTGGGAAATATGTGGTGAACCTTGAGAATTCAAGGTTCTGTTGTACTAAACTGCACCCATAAGGAAGCCCTAAAGACCTCAGTGTTCTCCTTGAAATTTCCACCAAATATAGGCAGTACGGTGCTCTGCAAGACTGCGCTTATGAATTTCCGAGTTATGGACAATTTTCAATTAGAAAACACAAAACTGCGATTTGGGCTGCTGTTACTTATGAACGCTGATACGTAGGACCTTGAAATTTTAAGAAAATCTGAACGCAACCGTGCTAAATTTCAGAAAGAACGGTCAAAGGATTCCCGAGCTATCGAAAATGAACGATTGTCAAACATAAAAGTGCTATTATCTAGCTTAATATCGATAAAAGCAAACAAGACTGATCACAGTCTTCAACAGCTTATTATGTAGGTGTTGTGGTTGACAAACCTTTTAGCCAGAAAACTCAAATTTGAGAATTTACCCTTTAGTATTCATTAAAAGAGCCAAATTGTTTTTTTCATAACGGCACGTATTATCTGAGGAAAGCTATAGGACTAGGACTTTGTAGAGCTTCAAGAAGAACTTTTCAAAATACAACAGTGCATAGGAGGGACAATTTCCTTATGAAAAATGTATGACTCAATATAATATAACGGTAAGTTCTAGTATGAAAATGTTAAGTGTCTAAAGCACCATTGATCTTTGACCAGCATTCGATTCCATGTAATTTTAATTGGTAATTTCCTGGAGCCGAAAGGAACACAATTAGGACATTTTTCGCGCTGGCTAATTTGAAATGGAGGAGTGATCAGAATTTTTTTGTTTGTGTTGTATCTGAAACCCCTACCCTTACTGACCAAAATTCCATCAACACAAATTACAACGCCTAACCTGCATGGGTCGGCATAAAAACTTGTTGTTGCAAAACGTATTCGCGGGTGAGATCACATAGATATGCTGCTGCAAATATACCGTACCGGTCTTCATAGCAGGAAAAATTACATGATGTTTCACAGGTCCTCAACCGTGGCCGTACGGAAAATGACAACTTTTAGAACCCAGCACCGGGATCTCCATGGCCAGCTCAAAGCTTTTCGAAAATTACAGCCGTTTAAAGATGCGACCCAACCAAGATCAATAAAATTCCATAGCCAGTACCAAGGGCAATCCAGGTCTATTTTTCGAATTTTTTTTTTATAGAACGGGGATGAAGCGGCCGATGTAGAGGATTTGTGGGCGCACATTTCAGAGTCCTAGCCGTCTCAATTCGAAAGTTACAGCCGTTCAAAAATGCTAGCAATGAAGGTCTACTTTTCTAAATTTTTTTATAGACTAGACCATGGCTTCTATACTACCACGGTCATTCAGGGCTATACATTGAAAGGAGATAACGGTAAAGATGGTTTTTTTTTTTAAATAATTTGTGTGGGAGTTTGAAAGTGCTTTGAGTCATTAAAGCACATTAAATCAGTCAAAGAGCCGCATGTGGCTCCCGAGATGCCCTTTGTCGACCGCTGATGTAGTGAATTAGGTTTCATTGTGTGGCATTGGGAATGCTGTACATTTCCCTATGCTGTACGTCAAAATACTGTACTGTACAGCAAAATGCTGTACGTCTGGTCAGAATAGGATAGAATGATCTTTGGTTAGAATATTGCGAATTTCGGTCGCTCCGGTAATGTCTATTTTGCTGCTCGACGTATCACTGAAGCCTTGAGGGAGGACAAACTCACGACGAAATTCATGATGCGAAAAGCACGAAATTTAAATAATACTTCTAAAAAATTCTGTACATGTTGTTGCCTATACTGCAGGCCGATCACCGCGACGCCATAGGGAGTCACTCCTACAATGTTTCTGAAAATCCATTGGAATAATTTACGCGTTTCAGGGAAAAATAAGGAAGGCTTTCTGCAAACCGGGATCCAAGGTAGTCCTGAATTCCAGGATATTTGTAACGTACGTCCATAAAAAAAAATTACGCAGAACCATACCATTTACATATAACAAAACTATCAAAATCTACCAAAATATTATATAAAAATTCACAATGAGTATCGCTTAGACAACCGCATCATTTTTTCACAACATCATACGAAATAAAAGGATTTTAATTCAGAACCACTTGCATTGAGAAGTGGCGTTGCATTATACAGAAAAAGAGTCGGTCGATGGTTTTTGCTGTAACACTGAAACATAAAGGCGATAAAAATGCATTCTTTTGGTCGTATAGATATGTAAAAACTTTTATCGTCATTTTTCTTTTTATGTCGGAGTCCAAGTATGCACGATAAACGCAATCATAAAAAAGGAATAATCTTGCACCACCATACACACATAGCTACATAGCTAGCTGGCGGCCTCTTAACTTATGCAATGCACTTTACTACTTGTGTATAGTCTTGCTTGTTCGCTGCGATGAGTAGCAAGTCAGTCGAAGCTAAAAAATGTCCTTGATAATGTTGTTTCCACACGCGGTTTGTTCCACGATTGCATATATATTGCCTACTACGTCCATCATCATCATTGCGCCCCCAAAGGGTCTGCTCTACCATCGTCATTGCAAAATACAGTCGTTTCGCGTGGCCTCTTGACAAACGCGCGCGGTTTTATACGTGCATCCACTAAAATGTGCAATTTTAACACTCTCGTAAAATGGCGATGGCTAGTCCAAAAAGGAAAAACCTCTTCTATGCACTTCTGGCGAGTAGTTTGTATATGTATAGAGCAGTGGTTCTTAACCTTTTGTACATGAGGGACCACTTGATAGAACTCGGACCACCAAATTGACGTGTGGATGGTCACATGAAATGATAAAGTATTGTACCGAATACCACTTATTGCGGTGACCGCGTATTACAGCTCGGTGGTATCAATAGGGAAACTGATAGAAATAATTCAATTAACCTATTGAACTTATCGTAGTCTTATTAGTCTGTTTTTCGCAAAGAAAGATGCCCTTTTTTTATTCAGATGATGAAGCTCTTTGTTGCAGTCCTTGCAGCACTTGATAACAAAAACAATTTTATGGATAAACTCTTAAAAATATGGAAGCAGCATTGCTAGTCCACGAAACCATGTCAAAACTGACACCGGAAATCAATAATCCCAAGCAACATTTTAAGTAGCGAAAACTAAGGCTTTTGATTCCGCCACTTTATTAAGTTTCGGCCACGTTTTTGTCACCCAAATTTCAACTTCATCGTAACAAATCCTTCAAATTAGGTACTTTTTTAAACGTTCCAGCATAGTAGTAGTTGAAACTTTTTAGTGACAGAAATGTTGTCAATACATGCTCAACAAATGCAGAGGGAATGCTACGATTCCGCGGTACCCCACAATTCTCCTGCATAGTGCGCAACTGTACAGCATTCTTTTTAAGTGGCGAAACCGTAGCCGTATATTTTTTTTTTTTTAAATTTGAACCTGTAGAGTTGCTAGCGTCACTACAAAGTCCTATAGGGAACTTTAAATTACCATTTGGAACTGTCAAATACTTATCGCCATATTTTCCAAGGTTTAACAAAATCATATTTTACATATTTCAGAAATCCAACTGTTTTTCCCTATGAAACAATTTCGAACTTCTTTTTTTAAGTAACTATTTTGTTTGTTGAACGTTTAGAGATGTGGTAATTAAAAAGTGATTACAAACAAAATTTGCAAATTCGTTCGTACATATCTTTAGGTTCGCGAAGGATTTTATTAGCTTTAGCTATCTAGAGATCAATTTAAGCCGTCAGAAAGATTGCTTCAAGAAAATCAAAAATTTGATTTGGTCAAGAATATTTACAATTTTCTTCAGTGGACCAGCTCTAAGGCTCTCACGGACCACCTCCGGTCCGCGGACCACCAGTTGGGAAACAGTTGTTTAGAGCGAGAAAAAGAGAATTGACTTCATTTGGGCTATATTTTGTCAATTCTTTTAAAATATCATAAGAAAAATTAGAGGGCATCACTTTTTTTTCGAGGCAGAACATGAACATCCACAGTGATTTTGGCTTGGCACGAACTTTTCTTGTGCAAAAGTGTTGGGAAATGATAAAATATGTATTTCATTCAATCCTTTCATAATACGCAGACGAGATCAATAAAGTACCAATTGCGTGGTTTGACAAACAAAGCTACTGGTTTGGTGCGTTCCAAACGCGTTGCAAAATGGTGACAAAAATGGTCCCCGGCACGAAACTTTTAATTCCTTATATGTATGTATTATTGATATTTCGGTGACAAAAGGTGCTTACTATGGAACGATCGACGGTAAATGCTACTCTTAAAAATATTGGAGTAGCTTTTACGTTTGTGCTACTAAAAACGATAGTTGGGTTGGGATAGCTTACCTATCTTAATTTGGCGAGCTCAAAAGAATATATTTTAAAAACATTTATCGCCTTCAGCGCCTGAATCATTAACCTATACAATTATGGCGCCCTCCATTCTCGGAAGCCTCATTGCATAAACGAAGTCCGCTTCGCTTCTAACTTTCAAGTTTTTGTTTAGAAAATAACAATTGAACTGTGAGAAATTCGAAAATTTTCGTATCGGATTATGTGAGAACCACTGGAAAAGCTTCGCGGACCACCTAGGTTCGTCTCAGGAATCACCAGTTGTCCGCGGACCAAAGGTTAGGAACCGTTGGTTTCGAGTGAAGTCATGTTTTTTTTTCGCGCGCTAAGTTTTTCGTTTAAACGCCTAAAGTGCACCGAAAGGGTCATGCACGTTTAAAAGCGAGTTGCAAATAATTATAATTATGAAGTTCGACTATAAACGACTTGATTTTTCGGAACAGTTGTTATGGTAAATTTATGGAGCGCGAGGTAATTCTAAATTCAATTTTAAAGAAAGAAACAGTTTTTCCTGCAGCAAATAAACTAAAAAAAAAGGGTAGCCCCCATACAAAGTGAACGAAAATTCTAACAAATTTCACATTTTTTCACTTCTAAATTCTATGTAAAATATAAAAAAAATTTATCTCTTAGGACGTCATTATAACAGTTAATTGTAGTCTTGCGAATGTATATTCAAAAGTTTGTACCAACCAAGGCGTACGCTACAAGTATCAAAAAAATGGGTTTGAAGGTCAGTGATACGAGTTCTAAGGCTATTTGCGAATATTTCGAGTATCGTGTACTAGCAACCTTCAAACCCGATTTTTCGTACTTGTAAGGCACGCTCTGGTACAAACTTTTGGGTATATGTACATTTAGAAGACTACAGTTAACTGTTATATATGTTATTTTAGATAGAATTTAGAAGAGAAAAAATGTGAAATTTGTTAGAAATTTGGGTCACTTTGTATGGGGGATACCCTTAGTTTTGATCGGATGGTAATAATTTTGGTGGGGAGCATAATGGAGCTTTGAATAGGCAGCCCACCAAATTTGATCTGCCTGGCTCAATTCAAAAAGAAGCTACAGGCATGCCTTTTTGAAAAATGTTAGGAGGAATGAGAGGAGCGTCAAAGGGTGGGAGCATTCCAATTTTTGGTAGAAATTAAATACATTTTGTTAGCAATATATGGACAAGATTATCTGACCAAAGGTCTATTCTATTAAGAGTTATAGTGTGAAACGTAAAACTCAAAAAATGTAAATTCACTATAATACTTTTGGGTCTAGGGTATAATTTTCTGAGAAAATGTCTAGAGTGTTACATATCATTACAAAAGTTATTTTATGTAGTTTGTTTGTCCTCAGCAAATTTTAAGGTCAGACTCATAGTTTTCCAGATATTTGCAAGAAACTAAATTTTCACCCTTTGCCACCCCCTCCCCCCTTAACCCATGACGCAAATTAGTGTAACTTTTACTGCGTATATTAGGGAGTGTCTTCAACAATTTGGCATCCAAAATTTCTTTTTTTTGGATGTTTAAGTTTGGGGCTATTTTGAACCAATTGTACTGGACTAAAAGAATAATATATTAATTCTAAACTCCCCATGCAAAAATGTGAATAGGCGATACAAGCTACATATCAAAAAATTCTGGTGTAGATTAAAATGAATGTAGTCAAAACCCTAGCTACTAGATCGAATCGTTTGTCACTAAATTCAAATTGCTAATCAAATCGAGGAATTAATAAATCCTGTCGGAAGTGTGAATCCCCTCTAGCTTAAGCTTTGGACAAAAATGGACCACTTTTATTATCAGATTCCAGATTAACAATTAAAAATACCTTTCATTTTCATTCCCTTTTATAGATAAGCTCATAAACCTAAACCAGAAATAAATTTAAAATGTATTTTGGTTGCATTACCGACGCACGGAAAAGAAAAAGCCATCCCCACAGTGTATGGCAATTCTAATATGCGATTTACTCAGTTGTGAGTCCTTCAAACAGGAAACAAACTACGGCTAATGTATGTAATACTCCACTTTCCCTTTAATGTGACACCCAGCATGACCACTTCCGATCAAGGATTAATCCGTGTCCTTTTTGGGACCTTTCCAATCAACATTTTTCCTTGCACCCTACTACCTACTTTTTTTTCTATTTGAAATGCTAAAATGATTGGACTATACATTTTCAATACAATTAATCTCAATATGGATGTACATACATATGTATTTCAATACATATAGGACTTTAGGCTGTTTATGAGTCAATGTTCGTAACATTATGAAATACTAACCTAATGTTCCTATTTAGGTATGTAGGTACATTATTATGTGGTATGTACATATAAAATTTCCCCGAATTTTCTCCAACGTCTTACAATAGATACACAACTGAAACTGATGAAGATGATATACATCTGAAGATACAAAGACAATACATAGTTGATGATTAATGCTTTTTTCAGACAGCTAGCACGCAATCTGCACGCACTGCTACTAAACGTTTGCCTGTTTATTAGTTAGCGCAGACTTTGCTAAATATATACGGTGGATCCCCTGTATTTTTGGTACACCCATCAAATTTATTCTACTTTGCTACACATACATACATTAGTTTCATTAGTTTTGTTGGCTATCGGGAAATCACCGTTTCTTTCATTATTTTAGATTATGGCAGTTGCGATCTATAAAAGCCTTGTAACATAAAGAAACGACATCAAAGTGTTTTCAAACACAGAAACGTTCAGAAGTCAAAAGAATTCATACAAGAAAATATCGCATTCATCATGGACAGCACAGCACCACTTGTAAACGTTACAGGAACAGCCATTTCAAATCCTGCGGGAGGACAAGATGTTAAGGTCAACTTTAGCAAACAGTTCGGTGCGGACAATGCACATGTAACTACAGGAGCATCTGTTGCTGGCAATTCTTTAGTTGGTGGTCCTCCAGCAATTCAAACGTTTGTTAGTGCGGGAACAGCGTAAGTTCCGAAAAAATCTGTCTTGCATCTTTGCATATTTTTAACTTGGTTTCTATTTTATCTTCACACAGAAATGGTCACGGATTATCGCTTACACGAACAGACGTCCCGGGAGTATCTTCGACCATCACACATTCCGCGCAAGCCAACCTTTTCAAAAACGACCATCACAACGTTACGGCTCACGCTTTCGCGAACAATGTGCGTCAAAATGACGGTTTCAAATTCAATACCAGTGGCGGCGGTTTGAACTACAACAACTTCAAGGGCCATGGAGCATCAGTTGGTATTACGAACATGCCAGGAGGCCAGGTATTGGATTTGGGGGCACGAGCGAATGTTTTCCAAAGTCCCGGCATGTCTTTCGACGTGATGGCCAATTCTCGCAGAGGTTTGAATGGCCCGTTCCAGGGAAAATCGGATTTTGGAGTTTTTGCTGGATTTAGGAGAGACTTTTAAACGTATATGTATGTAGTCTCGTTGGTGTAGTGGTTAGTGCGCTAACCTCCGCAGCATAGGGTCGTGGATTCAAGTCTCATCGTGAGCGGATCTAGTTTATGGTGTTTTTCGGATTCACGATCTATGTTACGGACTATAATGTTAAACGCGTACCGATTTATGGGGATGAATGACTCTGCAGAGTTACAAAAAATCAGTTGAGATCTTAGAGATTAGATATTAACACATCCATCGTCGATCGACCTTAATAAGTATTCTTAAATGTTAGCATTAGGTGCATATACTTATAATTTAGTAGATAATACATAAAATAGTTGGCCTAAGAGAAATAAAATCGAAAAAAAAACTAAAATAAAAAAAAACGAATATGTTTATTTGAAATCTTTGTATTTTTTTTTATTTCCTTGTTTACCTCATAATTCTTCTTCCTCAAAAATACATACACTTGCCAGAAAAAGGCTCTGTACACGATGTAAGGAAAACTGCATTTTACGGAACCACTGGGAGGAGAACACCTTATAGCCGATACAGACTACCAACAAATCCTGGTGTATAAAAAAAATAATCCAGTCAAAACCCTGGATACTAGATCGAATCGTAAATCACTAAATTCAAAATGCATCACAGAATGTACTTGCATTATTCAAATTTCAGTACAATATGGTACAACGGTCAACTAAATCTAGGATTTAGTAAATCTTGTCGATAGTCTGAATCGCCCCTTAGATTGCAATTTGTTATCTAAAATGCTTATTTAGTTTGTTAACTAATATTTCTACACATTATTTTACTGAAACTCGGTTGTAAACAAAATTTTCTAGATCAAAAACTAGAAAACTTCACAAGAACGAATTAGAAAAAGTCTCCGTACACGACCATATTTTTTACAATTATTCAGTTTTTTTCATGGAATTTCGAAGAATTCAATTGCTAGAGGGGTAACATTTTCGGAGGAGGTAAACTTGGACTGGATCAATTTGGCCGAGCCCTGGCCTGTTATTTTGCCACTTGGTCGAGAATGGTGCTTTGAAGCATTCCCTTGTAAGTTATGATGTGCTGACGGTACCTGTGCGCCATCAATTTCTGAAAATGTTCGGTGGGATTACGCTCTCGGAATTGGAATAGCGTATGCGACTTCCGTTCAGTTTTATAAAGCGATAGACGAGTCACAATTAAAGGCAAGTGCAAGGGATCATTATTTTTTGTGAACCAAGAAGCCTCGCAAAGCCCCCTCTGTTAAAGGCCGTGTCTCCTTTTGGTTTTCAGAATGCGTAAAGATACATATTGATCCATTGTTGACTCTGTAAAAATGAGTACGCCTACTCCCTCCCCCAACATCCACCCCGTAGTCATCATGACCATCTTTGCCTGATTTTTGTTATGAAGGGTAGAGCCGATTTTCCGCCACTTTAAATTTTCTTACCTTATTGTAAAAATATACAAGACTCACTCTTTGCCGAAATTAAGTAATTTTACCATTACTATGCAGGGTGGAGAGGTCTATACCATCGATAAAGTAAATCTTGTAACCAACTGCCTAAAGGTACGTTGTGCTCGACACGACTGCATCGGCTCTGGCGACATCGACTCGCTCATTTCATAAAAAAACTCATTTTTCTCTCATTTTAAAAACGAGTTTTTATATGAAATGAGCGAGTCGCTGTCGCTAGAGCCGACGCAGTCGTGTCGAGCACAACGTACCTTAACGTGGCAAAAGTGGTCATGATCTCATGATGATCAGGTAGTAAATGTTGGCGCAGGGAATAGGCGTACTTATTCTTACAGAGTCAACAATGGATCAATACGTCTCTTTACGCATTCTGAAAACCAAAAGGAGACACGGCGTTTAACAGAGGGGGCTTCGCGAGGCTTCTTGGTTCACACAAAATAATGATCCCTTGCACTTGCCTTTATTTGTTACGCTTCTATCGCTTTATAAAACAGAACGTAAGTCGCATACGCTATCCCAATTCCGAGAGCGTAGTCCCACAGAACATTTTCAGAAATTGAAAGCGCACAGGTACCGTCAGCACCTCATAACTTACAAGGGAATGCTTCATAGCGCCATTCTCTTCAAAAGGGGCAAAATAACAGGCCAGGGCAAATTGATCCACTCCATGTTACATCGAAGCATGGAGGTCCTCCTCCGAAAATGTTATTCCTAAAGCTAGTGAGCTCTCCGAAATTCTGTGAAAAAACTGAATAATTGTAAAAAGTATGGTCCCGTACGGAGACTTTTTCTAATTCGTTTTTGTGAAGTTTTTTAGTTTTTGTTCTAGAAAATTTTGTTCACAGCCGAGTTTCAGTAAAATAATGTGTAGAAATATAGTTAACATACTAAATAACCATTTCCCAGTGGTTCCGTAATATGCAGTTTTCCTTACTTTATGTAAGGAGACTTTTTCTAGCAAGTGAATATTGAATAGTTTACATATCGATTACTATCGTCAGAATTTGACGTTGCAAACTTATTAAAAAAAAAACATAAAACCCCAGCTAAGAGTCAATTAACTATGGCTATAGGAAAGGCAAAGGTTATATTTTGATTTATTTACATTTTAAGTATCAAAACTTACGAATTTGCACTGAATGCTTCCCAAGAAACGTTGTTGCTACCGATTCTTAAAAAAGGTTTTTCGTAGCGCCATTTGCCTCTCCCTGAGATTTTGAAATTCACGACCCTGTGCTTCAAAGGCGTGTTCGTCAATCATTACACCAACCACACTATTAGTCCGTTTTTTATCATTCCGTTTAGTTTTAGGCAACGAATATTATCATCATCTATTGAAAAAAAATTGAACATGTGGAGACTAAGGTGACCAGATGTACAGCATTTTGCTGTACAGTACAGCATTTCCCCTACCATGGTGAGACCAGTAGGAGGTCAGTATTTCATTCCAGGGTAATGAACGACTACACCAGCAAGGACGTTATCAAACATTATAAGACAGCCAGGCTAGTACGGAGAGCCTCCGACAGACCTTCTAAGGCCGCATACACACGGGCCATACGGCCAATTCATGGATTCGAATTCATAAAAAGGAATTCCTTTCTGTTAAATGAGCCCATACTCGGATGGATTTGGAATTTAATCCAATAAATTCCATGTGAAATCCATGGTTAGGCCGTGTGTGTGCGGCCTAAGGGCTTTTACCTAAATCAAACTCTCCAAGTGGCTTGAGGGCTTTTACCTAAATCAAACTCTCCAAGTGGAAAAGCAACGGGCATTCTCTCGATGGAACAGTCTACACCTACGCTGAAGAGCCTGCACGGTAACGTAATGACATCGCCAAGGATATTATTTCTTTTAAACTATGCAAGATAAATTGATTTATTCATGAAAAGCAATTCGTCATATTAGCAGATTTAGCAAGGCATGCAAAATATTCTATTGATCAAAATGCTTTGGGCTATTTCTTAAATCTTCTCCCTTCTCAACGTCCACCACATCTTCCCCAGAAAATCAATAACTCTCGCTTAATATTCGTCCTCAATTCTGTTCATGAAGGTAACACTTGGGGGAAAATCAAGGTAGTTCCATGTTGTGCATAGGCGAGGAATATGTAATGAGGACAGCTGAAAGAGATCCTTCAGAGCTGGACAACGGATACGGCGGCATACGGTTATTGGTAACTCTGTACGGGAAGTGGTGGGTCCTTGCCAGTCCGGTGTATCCTTTCCAACACAGTAACACAAGAAAAAGTATGCCATATTCCACGGACAAACACTGGGAGCTTAAATCGGGAAAAAGAATGAGCGAAACTGAAACACCATCGAAGTATCCAAGCACCGAATCCGGATGTTGGGATTGTAGCCATGTCCCACCGCAACCTAAAGATCTTCAGGCTACTGTTAGATGTTAGAAGATCTCCCTGAAAGAAAGTCAAAAATCACCAACTCGGGTGCGCCTACATATCAACACTGAAAACGAAAAGCCCGTAAAGGAAAATATTCAAGTTGTGTGAATTATGACATGTTTATTTGTTGTCGCGTAAATACAAAATATAGGTGTAAGTACGAACACTCGATTGCCTGTCTATTTAATTCACATTATAACCCCAACAAAAGGTAACAAGTTACCATTGAGGTTCAAACAAAATGTACAAATGTATGTAAAAACGTACTCACCAAGCTGCAACTCGAATGGCCGTTGAATTTGCGACGAGGCTGTAGTTTGTAAATTTAAAATTTCGTATACGAATAAATTAATTAAACTGAAAGTCGATAACAAAATCCCAATAGCAAGAAAAAATAAGTACGTTAGGATTAAGATGAAAGGAAAAACGTAATGTAGCATTCAAAAAAAAAGGCAAATAAACAGGAGAAAAACTATCACGCGCAACAAATTATTTAAAACATTAAAAATTGTTCGGTGTCCAGTCGCTCGAACTGATACGCTGCGGACTAGGTCGCTTGCCGATGCACACGCCTTTCCCAAAATCCTTGACAACTTGAGACCCAACAGTCGTTAGTTAATATGCAAATCGCCAGATTCTTTAGAGCGGCACTAACAACATTGTGCATTTCACTTGAAATCCGCACAACACTGTTCGGTGGCAGAGCACTTTGTGCTGTCAGAGCCCTCGGTGGCGGATCACGCTGGCCGAGCAATTGTTCAATGAGCACTATTTCAGTGGCAGAACACCCTTCTTACCGGGCACCTGATCGGTGGCGGAGAAGCTGTTCGCCAATTGAGCTCTTTTTGAGGTGGCTGGCGAAGCACTTCCTTACAGCACTTATTCGGTGGCGGAACACCTCGTCACAACAGGGCACTGTTTGAGGTGGTTAACGGAGCACTTCCTTGCAGTACAGCACTTTGTGTAGAGGAACACCCTTGCGATGCCAGAGCATGTTTCGGTGCAGAGCAGAACAACTCCTTAGGTGGCGGGGCGTTTACGTGTTGGCAGGGCCCCTTTTCTTTCACAGCGCCAAAATCGTGAAGCACACCACAAACAACAGATTTCGGATGAGTTAAGTATTTCACAAGATCACGGGATTGTATTTTAAATGTAGTTTTAGATTTAAGCTTTTCTAAAAACTTTTTTTTTCTAAGTTTAAGTTAAAATTAAATTTGCCGGTAATTTTGCGTCCGGACTTCTCGCGAACAAAAACTGAATCCCCTTTTCTTTCTTTGTTCCCATTTTCAACGGCAAAATCAGTTCACCGGAATAAAAAAAAAACGAAATTTTGCAATTACTATTTAAACTATATACAGTCAAACCTGTTAATCGGACCACTCTATAATCGGACCACCTTCTAATTGGACCACCCTTGGTCAATTTTATTTGGTTTTTCATACAAAATAACCTTTATAAACGGACCACCTCTTAATCGGACCATGGACCACGATCGGCGAATCCAATTGGATGGATCAGTACTAGACGTACCTCCACAATCGGACCAACCACTGGATAAATCTCCAAAATCAGACCGAAACTTCAAATTGATTACTGGATTACTTGAGCAGTACGAAATTTCTAAGATTTTTTTTTTATTCAACAAAATGTCTTGCCACGTTGCCTGTCTGTTGGTCCGTTTGGTGAAATTTCTTTCACCAAACGGACCAACACGAAATTTCTAAGATTTTTTTTTTATTCAACAAAATGTCTTGCCACGTTGCCTGTCTGTTGGTCCGTTTGGTGAAATTTCTTTCCGTTTGAAAGAAATTTCACCAAACGGACCAACAGACAGGCAACGTGGCAAGACATTTTGTTGAATAAAAAAAAAATCTTAGAAATTTCGTTACTACATTCACTTCAATTCCGATTATAATGAGCTATATTATTTCCCATGACCACGGGAAATTTCGTAGACAGCATCAACCATTGCAGTGTTGGGTGGATGAAGTGGTGAGACAACTCTGGAGTTTCTGCGACGAGAAGTTAAAGGGATGATTGATTGAATCATTAATAACCATGACTTTGATTATAGAAATGCTTTGTAAAATATTGATGAATATTCAAAATGTCAGTGGAACTGAGTGTGGGGAGTATTTATAATAAGGAAGCTGGTTAAAAAAATCACAAAGCACTTACGGTGTTGAGCGGTTTCAAAATATTAATTGCATAGGGCATAGGTGACCTTTGTACAAGTCCAATGTTAATGAATAACGTTTAACAATTATTTCCTTAATTTTTGTACTTTTCTGGCATCCCTTAGTAATCGGACCACCTGCTAATCGGACCAAATTTGATCGGTCCCGTCAGTGGTCCGATTAGACAGGTTTGACTGTATGAAAAAAAAAAACAAAATCTGTAAATTTAATTTTAATCCTATATGGAAAAAAAAAGAATCCGAAAATTCCATTTCAATACCACATAGAAAAAAATTAAATCCGTGATTCCATATTAATTCCATATAGGGAAAAAATAGAATCCTCAAATGGTAGGTGAAAGTCATTCAATGGTAATTTTACACAACATGTTCCGTTTTCCGTTTCAAATGTTCCGCAACTAACATGCGGAATAAATGAAACGGAAAAGAGAACCTGCTATGTAAAGTGGCCGTTAAATTACAATTATTGTTCCGTCTTATAACCTCGCCCAATATTGGCACAGATAATTAAGATAGAAATAATAATTAGATAGAAATCCCCCTGATATATGCCAACTACATATTGCGATATTATTTATGCTCGCGAGAGATACATACATATATGTAAATACCTTGACGACTCTGAAAAGTGAATCATTACGCAGAAACGAAAGCAATATAACATGCAACCCTTCATTTGCGGAAATAAACCGCCAAAACAATTATTGATATCATGGAGATCATTTAAGGACCATCGCCAACAGGAAAAACGTAGTTTCATTGCGCTTAACACTTAACATATTTTTTTGCTTGGAGGGAAGCACAATTGTTTACGACACGAGTATCTTTATTTTTTAAAACTGAAACATGACCTCTAGCACGATCTAGTAAATTTAACTTTATTGAACGCATTTAGTATGATTCGCGCAAATTTAAAATACAAGACAAAAAATATCATATATAAATCTGAGGACTCTAAATACATCATTAGAAAATAAAAAAGGATTTTTGTTCACTATTGTATACGACATATACAAAAACTGCATACGCACTCGATTCCAGTCAACACGAGTCAACATTCTTATAATTACTGAAATTAATCTAATCTAAATAAAATTGATAATCTAGCCCAATTGTTTTGCTCAAATTTTCATTATGTTAAAACATTTCGAATAAAATATTCGAAAAAGTTATTGATATCCAACAACCATTGAACATATTAACGCCAATGTCCTCCGCCGCCGCCACCACCGCCGCCGCGTCCTCTGGTATTATAACCGCCACCTCGTCCACCAAATTGTAGATTATTTCCACGATTTTGGTTGTTCTGATAGCCGCCACCGCCTCCAGCTGATCCCATTGGACGCCAGTTACCACCACCACCGCCCATGGAATTATTTCTTTGATTGTTCTGGTTATTTTGTCCATAATTGCCACCACCATAATTGTTATTGTAATTTTGACCATAATTTCGTCCTTGATTTGAATTATTTCCGCCGCGATATCCTCCTCCGCCGCCGCCGCCGCTTCCACCTCCACCTCGATTGTTGTAATTGTTGCGATTATTGCCGTATTGATTTCGATTATCTGAAATAAAAAGAATTACGATTATAATGTTTGTAAAGCAAATAATTTTTATTAAATTAAAAAAAAAAACGCGACCGAGGCTAATTTAAATTTTCAATTGATGTTATTCATCTCATTTGTATGTTTTAAATCGAAAATTTCGAAATTTTGAATTATTATGTTTATAAATCGAAATTTTCGAAAATGTTTTCAAACCAAAAATCTTGATTTGTAAACAAAAAATTGGGGTCAAAATTTGCACATTTTGAGGAATTTTTGGGCGACTCTTACTTCCAAACTGTGATAGCTAGGACTCTTAACTTATGTTGGAATAAGCTCTACATTGGGTCTCCAAATTATAGAAAGTTTCGATTTAAAAACAATTTTTTTTTTTATGTTTTCAAATCGAAATTTGTGGTTTTGGGATATTGCAAGTAAGACTTGCAATTAAAAATGCCAAAAATTCCAAAGCGTTCCGCCTTGACGGCATTGCTATGATCATGCTGAAACATCCCGATTCACCGGCCATTGATTATATCACTGCTACGATGAATCTATCGCTAAAATCATTCATCATTCTTGAGTTATGGAAGAAAGGCCGTATAAACCACACTCTAGCAGAATCATACCGTCCAATAACGCTCCTGTCTCCTGTGGCCAAAATACTGGAAGCACTAGTATTGCCGAAACTTTTAGAGCACATACAGCTTGCCAATCATCAACATGGTTTTCGTAAAATGCATAGCACCACCACCGCTCTCGATACGATCACGTCCAGCATATTTAATGGACTCAACCAGCCGAAACCCTGCAAGCGTACCGTCCTTGTTGCTCTCGATCTGTCAAAAGCATTTGACACTGTCAACCACACTCTATTGCTGACAGATCTCCGCAATACATGATGCAATCGAAAACAAGGACGCCAGCAAATTCAAGCATCACAGTGGGGGATCTTAATATCGAGTATGTATACAACTTCAACTATCTGGGTTGTAACTTATCAAAGGACGCCAACGAAACCGACGAAATTAAGCGACGGATACAACTAGCCAATAAGACAACTTTCTCTGTCCTCCCCATAATTAATTCGAAACTTGCGCACAGGAACACGAAGCTCCGCGTGTACAAAACGATCATCCGACCCGTGCTATGTTATGGCTGCGAAACATGGACCCTTACCCAAGCCTCCGAAATTTTGCTAGACCGATTCGAACGAAAGGTCCTTCGGCGAATTTTCGGGGCCGTTCGCGAGCGAGACCAATGGCGTATCCGATACAACCATGAGTTGTATCAATTGTACGATGAGCTGGAAGTATCGAAAATCGTGAAGCTTCAACGTCTGCAATGGGCGGGGGCGTGTACAACGGATGGACGATAATCGCATGCCAAAGAAAGTTATGAACCCACAACGAATTGACGGAGCGAGGTTGCGTGGACGACCGAGAGCTCGCTGGGAGAACTCCGTAGGTGAAGACGCCCACCAGCTGCTGGGCTTTCGAAACTGGAGGACAAGGTCACGTAACCGCGACAATTGGAGGTCAACGATTCAGGCGGCCAAGGCCCGACGTCGGGCTATCGTGCCACATTGATGATGATGACACTTAGGAGCAGGAACAAAATATTAAAAGCACTTGCCGGAAGTACATGGGGCACAGACGGGGGCAATCAGACGTTCGATCAAGGAGAAAGAGCGTGAAGTCCGACGTTACAAGAAAATTCCTTTCGATGACTCCGACTACGAGGCGGCCATTGCAGATTTACACACATCCGAAGTTCATAAAGCCACTCAAAGTCTCGCGAACAACCGTGTACTTGGCACTAAACCTCCTGCCATATCTTCAGATGAGGAGTCACTATCAAGAGCAACCCGTACCACCCTAGCTCAACTTCGATCCGGCTGGTGCCCACGACTAAACTCTTACTTATCACGAATAAATAATGAAGTCGCCAACACCTGTCCAGCCTGCGGAACCAGTCCACATGACGTGGACCATATTTTCGATTCTCCTACGCATCTCACACCACTTGCGTTATGAGCACAACCCATCGAAGCAGCTTTCTTTTTAAATCTAGACCTCAAGGATGGAATGCCCACCATCTTCGAACGACAATGTGCAGCTTACATTGAATATTTCCCTATTTGTTTGTGGCGCTACTACAACAACAACAACAACCTTTTACATTATCTGAAGGGTATAAAAATTAGCTCCAAATTCGTTGTTAGTTAGATTGTTGTGGTGGTTAGCGCGCTCACCGTCGTAGCAAATAGTCGTCGGTTCAAAACTCACCGTAGACCAAAGGCTCTATCATGTAATTCGAAACGAAAACGAAAAAGGCAACGCTTTCGTATTCGAAAACAATTTGTATCATAACCCGTTCGTTTCGAGTAATTAGTATTGCCGCATGAATCTGGGGAATTTCCCTTGAATACTAGAATAGCCCTATTCGACTGACTAAATCGATTTTCGAATGTCAGATTGAAAATATTTTGAAATTTCGAATTCTATTTAAATTAATTTAAGCGTTAAGAAATAAAGAAAAGAAAACACTGAATTTAAGTCGTAAACGTCTCAAATGTAAAAAAAACAAAAAGTTAAAAACTAACATAACAAATAGTTCGAGTCACGAGTGTGATTCGAACCAACGAATTGAGTCAAAGATACACCCCACCATCCGCTTCAAAGAAAATAAAGCATGCACTCAAAGAAACAGTGAATTTATAATAAAATGTTTATTGAATGACCGCAATCGATATTTGTTCTGTATTGCACTTTATTTTGTTAACGTCTATTCAAAGTCCCGAGAAATATATGAATGAAATGTCTTCGATGCGATGATTCATATTTTTGATATTCCTATGCTCGAGAGGCGAAAATCGTATTACCTTCGAATGGAAACTATTCGTTTTCGAGTCACAACTTTAGAACTTTCGAATGAAATTATAAAATTTATTTTTTACAAAACATAAACTACGTAAATGAAAATCACATTTTTCATACAACACCATAAAATACCAATCAAAATGTCAAACAACAACAGTCCAACATGCGTCTCTCCTCTCGTCATATCAAACAATCATCTTCGTCTCGCCCAATCCTTATCACGCCCCATGAATTTCCAATTAAAGTGAAATTACACCAATTAGGAAGTTGCATACAACAATGACATCTCATGCTCTCCCAAGTTTAATGAACAATTCCTCATTCAGTCCCGTAACCGTATTGTTATGGTGGACCC
Organism: Microchrysa polita; assembly: GCA_949715475.1. Lineage (NCBI taxonomy): Eukaryota > Metazoa > Arthropoda > Insecta > Diptera > Stratiomyidae > Microchrysa > Microchrysa polita. The sequence continues at coordinate 23,670,177 of OX454417.1, forward strand.
AATTCTAATATGTATATCTGCATATATCCTGCGCTTAGATGATCCAAAGAAGGATTTCCCATTTATAATTGCCCCCCATTGTGAGGGCGTCATACGCACACATCATATCATAATACACGTACACGGTGCGAATGTGATCCATATCTTCTTGCAATTTCACAATTCGAATACGGGTTGTTCGGCTCAAGATGAGAGTGTGATGTTAGGACGTCAGTCATCATAATATCATATGAATGACATAGGGATATGCTATGAACTTTGACTTGGCCAAGTTACTCCCCAATTTCAGGACGAAAAAATGAAATTATTCGTTTCGTTGCACGAAAAAATTGTTTAAAGCATTATGGTTCGCTAAAATGAATTTAAAATATAAAATGTCTGCGTTTAAATTTTACTCGAACCCTATGTATTTCTTTTATTTGATCCTTGTGATGCAGAAGAAGTGACACTCGTGTTTTTGTTTTGTATTTTAATAATTTCTTTTTTTTTTCATTTTTTCAACCGGTTGGAGGGATATAAGAATTGTTGGACTTTGACTAAAATTTTCAACGTCAATAAAACTGCATCTTAATCACAATTCTATCACTTTTTTCAATCTGGCTGCAGAAAGCTATTGAAGGGTATAGATAGCGCGTCTTCCAATCCATAATGGACTCTTCCACGGTGAATTTAAAATGTATTTGAAGTATCAACGCAAGGAATCAATTAGGCACGCTAGGGAAATTAAAATTGCATACAGTAAGAGTAAATCGTTTTACATACTTTCAAACCCATCGAGGGCGATCCCAAACCGGCACGGAATAATAGACACAATCTTTTTTTTTCATAAAATCTCTCCTGCCGTAATTAGACTTCACTTCATAGGTTCTAACTTATTTTAAACGCAAAGGAGAAACAGAAGTCTTCCCGCATTGAATGTAGCCCACTCGGTTTTGTATAGCAACTCGTAAGTTAATATTTCAAAATGTCATTTTATAGCAGTTACAAGAAGAGGTACTTGAAGCAAGCGGTAGATATTTTTTCTCTTCATTACTCAAATGCATTGAAATTAAATCATCATCATCATCATATCCATGAAAGCAGAGTAATATGAATCACCCATCAGGGCCAGGACGCCAGCTCCTCCTGGCTCCCTTTTTCTCTTTATGCAACATAAATTCTTACAATTTTGTTTATGACTCGCGCAATCTTTATTCGTTGTCGCTCTTTCAGGTCATTTGAATTTAAGTGGTTCAAGTTGGATTTCCACGATTTTTTTTACGAAGCCAAAAAAAGGCAACGGCGATGTGCAACCAAAATGCAATCAAGGTAAGTCTAAAGAATAAAAAGGTAACTCAACTGCAAGGCAAAAGAAAAGATTTTAATTAACAAAATTCATTTCTTGCTAAAGCTAAATAAAATTTATAAACATGCTGGCCTGTTTAGCACCTACACTAGTGGTTGGAGAGGCTCTGCTGGCAGACAGTTAGAGTCAGTCAGCGGCCACTAACAACCCTCTTCGGTGGAGCGTAATGAGAGTGTAACAAGTGCACAACACCGATAGGGAAAGTGAAACTAAAGTACGCATTGAGGGTCGATTGCTTGAACGAGTTTTCGAGTTTTATACAATTTTTCTATGTACATACATCTGTGCGGGGGTTGGTGTATACTGCGGATCCTGGTTTCTTCTTTGCTGATGCTGATATTCTATTGCCAGACTCCATACACTATTCTGCCTGTTACTTTTAAAAATGTTTTGGAGAGTGTTTGAATTTCTTGCCACTTGACTGTGAACGCCATGAGTATAGTCGTGGTGGCTTCTGGTTTAGATGGAAATTTTCTATTAAAATAACGAAATAGAAAACTAGCCCTTTTCATTTTGAAATGCATCATGGTTTTAGCATGTTCAATTTGTATGGCAGGATGGAGATTTGAATGAGTATATAAGAACATGGTTGATTTAATTGATGATGAATATATTTGCGTTTTACTGTAATGCGTTCATTGTGTCGAGTGGAAGCTAATTGGAAGCCTTTCCAAACGAAATGCGGTTTAAGATTTCTCATACTGAGTTTCAAATATATAAGAGCAGTGATTGGGATGGGAAGCATCGACATTGGGTGGGTTTCAAAACAGTTGCGTATGTTCCGCAAACAAGTTGACCGTTCTGACCCACCAACTGCCATTTTCTTCTTCTTCTCAGTACCGTATAGCCCCATGTGGGGCCATGGTGCGTTGACTCAGCCGTTTATAGACAATTTCGAGTTAACGTTTCATTGCATATAATTTCGGAGTGTTATAATGTTGCAAGCACTTTATATTTCCTATCCGCACATGTACGGAAATTTTGGACCACGCCGAGATTAGATCTCCGGACCTCTAGATTACTCAACCAAGTGAGCCCCAGAGCGTGCTATTTTGCGGATCAGAAATAATCTCAAATTTTTTTTCTTTAGTCTGTCTTTGTGAAACATGTAAACGAAAAGAACCAAGATACACCCGGTTCTAACATTAAAGAAGTTTTAAAATAGTTTTTTTTTCATCAAATATTCAAAAGATAAAAATTGACGATAAACCGATTTTAAAATTTCTTTAAAGTTTGAACGGGTGTATCTCGGAAGATGAGGGGAAGTAGAATATCCGCTATAGCATTCGAATCCGCTTTAAATAGTTCGACCGGAATTCCATCTATCCCCGTGGCCTTACCGGCGTCCATAGATTCGATAACCCGCTTTAATTCCGTCTGAGATGGTGGTCTGGAATTAATACTGGCTACTGGAGGGACGTCTTCTTCTGCCGATGAAGATGCACTTGCAGGCCCAAAACTGTTGTTAAGGACCTCAAAAAAGTGCTCTTTCCATCTCTGAAGTTGCTGTTCTTCGGTAACAAGCAGTAACAATCACAGGATGGTCGGTTGTGAACGATTTACCAATTAGTGGTTTAATTAGCTTAAATAGGGTACCGCTTTCACCACGGTAAGCCGCATAATTTGCCTCCTTCGCTAAAGCGTTGATGTAAGTACGCTTATCACGCCTCACACTTCTTTGCACGCCTTTTTGCAGTGAACGGTATTCAGCGCGAAGTTGATTTTTAGCTGAATCATCAGCAGCAGAGTTAATCTGTTCCTTAGCTCTTTTGCGTGCTGAGATAAGAGACCAAGTAGCATCACTGATAAATGGTCTCCTACCTCGATCCAATTTTCCCACAGTCGCTACGCCACATGAAATAAAAGAATCCTTTGCAAAATTCCATCTATCTTCAATTGTAGGATTCTGAAGAGATGTTGCTGCACAAGCTTTTTCGTGCAAGGCGGTCGAGTATGCACGTCTAGTTGAGGAATTTTTTAGCTTTTGCACATTAAATCGTGGCAAGATTCGCGTGTTGTGAGATCGTTGAATCGCTGCCGTTCGTAAGCGAAATTTCTCGATAACAAGATGGTGGTCGCTGCCAACATATGCCCCACGCTTCGACCTGACGTCTAAGAGGCAGTTTCTCCATGTCTTAGAAACAGCAATATGGTCAATTTGGTTCTCTGTTCTGCCATCAGGAGAAATCCAAGTTGTTAGGTGGCAGGGTTTATGCTTGAACAACGTTCCGCCAATGACTAGTTGCCGAGAGTTACAGAACTCCACGAACATTTCGCCATTGTTGTTTAAAGCGGATTCGAATGCTACAGCGGATATTCTACTTCCCCTCATCAGAGAGTGTTGGGAAACCGAAACTCTTCCAGTAGAATGGAAAAAGGGCGTAATTATTAAAATTCCCAAGAAGGGTAACCTTAAGGATTGTAATAATTGGCGCGGTATTTGCCTACTTCCAGCTGTATCCAAGCTGATGGCTAAAATTATTTTGAACCGGATCAAGGATGAAGTTTATCGCACTTTAAGCAATGAACAGGCTGGCTTTCGTGAGGGTTTTTCATGTAGTGACCATATAAACACCCTCCGAATTATTATTGAGCAATCCGCCGAATGGAGATCCCCATTACATTGATTTCGAGAAGGCGTTCGATAGTGTTGATCAGGAGTATATTTGGAGAGCTCTTCGTAGGAGGGGCATACCAGATGAAATAATTTCCATCATCAAGGAATCTTATCAGGGAGCCCAATGTGACGTTTTGCACAAGGGTAAGCTTTCAGATCCTTTTGAGGTGCACAGTGGAGTCAGACAAGGTTGCATTTTATCACCTATTCTTTTCCTCATAGCCATTAACGATGTACTAGTGAGCGTGCTTCAAATCCAGAGGAAAGGTATCAGATGGAAAATGTTTGATTACCTGCAACGCCTGGACTATGCTGACGACATTTGTCTGCTTTCACATAAAAAGGAGGATGTAGCTCAAATGGCCGATGCTCTGCATTGCGAAAGTCGTAATGCTGGGCTCAAGATAAACGCTGCCAAGACCAAGTACTTGAGCTCCCATCCTGGGGAACAAAGCGGAATTTGTGTTTCGGGCCAGGCAGTCGAAAAAGTTGACGAATTCTGCTACCTCGGAAGCATAGTCACAGCAGATGGCGGCGCGGACGCTGATGTACAATCGCGTATCAATAAGGATAGAGCAGCCTTCTTCACTTTGACTCCTTTCTGGCAAAATAACAACATTTCCAGGCGCACCAAAATCCGAATCTTCAATTCTATTGTAATATCTGTGCTTCTTTATGGCTGTTCATCTTGGAAGGTGACCAACGAGATAACAACTAAGCTGCAAACTTTCGTAAACCAGTGCCTACGGCGCATCCTACAAATCCGCTGGCCGGAGATTATTTCCAATGATGATCTCCTGAGTATCACAGGCCTGGATTGGATAGGCACTTCTGTCAAAAGGCGAAAGTGGCAATGGATAGGTCATACTCTCCGAAGAGGGCCAACAAATATTGCAAAGCAGGCCCTAGATTGGAACCCTCAGCGAGCCAATGCTAGACGCCGTGTTGGACGACCACGACGATGGCACAGAACAGAACGAGGTGGAAAATAGGCGTAGTTGATGTCCTATGCCCCACAAGGGGTTAACAGGAACCAGAGAGATCTCGGAAGATACAAGCAACTTCGTAACAGGCGGATGAAATGTTTAGTGGTGTAGCAAATTTTAATTTAGTTCGGCAAGCCGAACATTTTGAGACAATTTACAAAAAAATGCTATTACATTGTAACGGTTAAACATAAAGGGTTTTAAAATAGAGGGTAAAAAAAAATTCGCGAGCGCACAGAGCTCGAACGGTGGGTTGGTGAGTGTAGCGAGCAGGGGGCGAAGCCCCCTAGTATTCTATAAATTAGTGAAAAGCTGCTATCTTACCAGAAGTAAGTTGTTAGTATAAATTAGAGCGAATTTATGTAAAATAATAGATTATATAGGTATAATAAGGGGATTTTGAAAGTTGTCCCAGTTGCGGTTTTTTGACTTTCGCACCATTCTATCGACGAGAATCAGTCTTAACACAAAACCTATTATTATGGACGACATAAGTTCAGATCGTTGGCAGCGGAAGACTCACGAGGCGTTCAAACAAGTTGGCATTCAAACAAATTGGCGAAAATTCCAATTAGCTTTATTGAAAGTCAAATATTGCCGAGATGCACTGAATGAGATGGAATGGGTAAACTCACAGGATACTGTTGCTAGGCTGCACCTCAAAACCGCCGACGAAAGACTTGTAAAAGCTGCTGTCAATGTAACCGGCCCATTTGCGATAATCGCACGAAGAGAATTAGGAAATACTACCACTGCCAGCCATTGACAGGACCGAACAATGCATAAATGTTTTTTTTTTCATGTACGTTGGTTTTTATTAATTATTATGTATTACGTCGGGTCGGGTCGGGTCGGAGGGTTGTTAGGGCCTTTTAAAGAAAAACACATAATTCAAGACAAACAAAAATTTATTTCTCGACATAGTCTCCACGCAAGTCAAAACATTTGGTGAAACGCTTCTCCCAACTCTTCAGGCCACCAGAAAAAATTCTTTAGGTAAACCTGAAAAATACAGGTAGGTATACTCGTATGTACTGGCTCTTCAACCTCGGGTTTTGACCCATATTTTTCCCCACCCAGAATTTTTTCAAGTTTGGAAACAAAAAAAGTCACTCGGAGCTAGGTCTGATGAATAGGGTGGGTGTTGAATTAATTCGAACTTCAATTCATCCAATTTTGCCATTGCGACCATACATGTGTGGACTCGCACGTTGTCCTGATGAAACAGCACTTTCTTTCTCGCGAAGTGTGGTCGTTTCTTCTTGATTTTCGTCTTCTATTTGTGCAACGCAGCGTAATAGGGTCCGTTAATGGTCTTACCTTTTTGAATCAACCATAATTACTCCACGGCTGTCTAAAAACTGTTGCCATCACTTTTCCGGCAGAAAGAACGACCTTCGCCTTCTTCGGAGCTGGTTCCCCCACCTTAATCCACATGACTGTTGTTTAGTCTCCAAAGTATGGTGATGAATCCAGGCTTCGTCGACAGTAATTAAGCGGCGCAAAAACTCGGTAGGATTCTTTTGGAACAGCTGAAGAGTCTTGCGCGGCATGTCCATCCGTACGCGCTTTTGGTTGATTGTCAACAAACGCGGCCCCCATTGCGCGGATAGTTTTCTCATGCATCTTCATGTAAAATCTTATGCACCCGTTCGGATGATATCCCACAAGCCTCAGCAATGTCCTTAATGGTTAATTGGTGATCTTCCATCTCCTTTAAGTGCACTAAACTGACAATATCTGTCGTGGAAACTGTTTTTAGACATCCAGAACGTTCATCGTCAAAAATGCTTGTACGACCGCGTTTGAGCTCGGCCACACAATGTTTCACGGTTGTAAATGAGGGAGACAATTCACGATACACAGAGTCGACCTCTTCTTTCTCTTCCCGAGTATTTTCCCTTTCAAATAGAGGAGTTTTATCACCGCGCGATACCCGATTTTATCCATTGTTGTCAACGAACCTCATCCGCCAACTTTGGAAGGGTACGTATGTATTTTGTACTAATCGGAATGACTTGAAATTTTTATAGCATTGTAGGACCGTGTAAGCGACTATCGCGACATCTGAACTCAAACTCGTCATGATTCACACGGTCCATATACGAACACAACTCGTTCACTTTTCCGGCAGTCTTTAGAGTCGCAGGTCGCAACACGTTCTTACAGCCCGTATTATATTTCGAATGTGTGTAAATATATTCATGTTGTTAAGTTGACATCGCGAGTGTTTTTACTTTGGATTGTTAGGAAGTCCATGTGAGCTGACATTACTAAAAGTGCAGACTTCCTACAGTGGTGACCCCGCCGAAGCGAAATCCGGAGCACACCTTGCAGAATATTTCGTCACGTGCACGTGTAAACTTTGCTGCGTAAAATCGAAAATTGGCATTGTACCCGAAAGCATCGTCAAGGTATTTACATTTATTTCGTGTTTAAAATGTCAACACCCGAATCAACAAACACGGAGCTTCAGCCCGGCGCCGACTCTCACGCCACACAAGCCGCCATGGGGGCCCCAGGCCACTCAAACACACAGTCGGCCATTTTGAAAAATCCAACGACGCCATCTCGGTCCACATTTGCACCTATGTCCGCAACAGACACGCGTCAATTTTATCCACCTGCATTTCTGGATTCTCTGCAGACAAAAATTCCGACATTCTGGAAGCACCGGCCAAAATTGTGGTTCCGCTATATAGAATCGCAATTCGCCAATTGTCGGATTACGTCAGACACTTCGAAATTCCACGCGGTCGTTGCGGCACTCGATATATCGGTGTTAGACAAAATTGCCTCAACTTTTGCTGGCAGTGGCTTCACACCGCCCTTGGATACAAGGTGTCCGAGATATTCCACCTCGTCAACACCAAATATGCATTTGTCGGGGTTGATGCGAAGACAATGTTCGGACAAGCGCGTAAAGACGATTCGTAAATGCTGGTAGTGCTCTTCAAGCGAAGAAGAACCGATCAAGATGTCGTCAAGATAGTTGAAACAAAAGTCCAGACCCCTTAAGACGGAATCCAGCATCCTTTGGAAAGTTTGTGCCGCGTTCTTCAGCCCAAAAGTCATGACATTAAATTCAAACAGGCCGAAGGGTGTTATCGCGGCTGTTTTTGGGATGTCTTCGGCTGCCACGGGGATTTGATGAAATGCGCGGGCTAGATCCAATTTAGAAAAAATTGTTTTCCCGTTGAAATGCTGGGTGATGTCATGTACGTGACGATACCGGATAAATATCCGATACCGCACATACATGACATCACCCAGCATTTCAACGGGAAAACAATTTTTTCTAAATTGGATCTAGCCCGCGCATTTCATCAAATCCCCGTGGCAGCCGAAGACATCCCAAAAACAGCCGTGATAACACCCTTCGGCCTGTTTGAATTTAATGTCATGACTTTTGGGCTGAAGAACGCGGCACAAACTTTCCAAAGGATGCTGGATTCCGTCTTAAGGGGTCTGGACTTTTGTTTCAACTATCTTGACGACATCTTGATCGGTTCTTCTTCGCTTGAAGAGCACTACCAGCATTTACGAATCGTCTTCACGCGCTTGTCCGAACATTGTCTTCGCATCAACCCCGACAAATGCATATTTGGTGTTGACGAGGTGGAATATCTCGGACACCTTGTATCGAAGGGCGGTGTGAAGCCACTGCCAGCAAAAGTTGAGGCAATTTTGAATTTCCCGAAGCCGAAAACCATCTGCGACTTACGACGTTACCTCGGTATCGTTAATTTTTACCGAAGGTTTCTTAAGGATGCTGCTTCAATTCTTGCACCCCTCAACGTTTACCTACAGGGCAGCAAGCGGAAAGACAAAAGCGTGATTAACTGGACCACGGAGGCTCTGCGCGCGTTCGAGAACAGCAAGCAATTGATCGCCAATATGTCTCTACTGGCATACCCGATCAATGGAGCACCACTACGCGTTTCCACGGACGCTTCCGATACAGCCGCAGGCGCTGTGCTTGAGCAGCTGACACATGGTGAATGGCGACCGCTCGCTTTCTATTCAAAAAAGTTATCGCCAGCACAAACCCGATACAGCGCGTACGACCGCGAGCTTATTGCTATCTATTTGGCGGTCAAGTTTTTGAGGTTTATGATCGAAGGCCGTCAGGTCCAAATCAGAACTGACCACAAGCCGTTGATTTTCGCATACCGGCAAAAAGCGGAGCGCGCGACACCAATTCAATGTAGATACCTACATTACATATCACAATTCACCACAGATATCGTCCATGTGTCGGGCGCTGACAACTTGGTTGCTGACAGTCTTTCTCGCTCGGAAGTAAACGCAATCACCATGCCGGTCGCTATCGATTTTCAACAACTCGCCGAGAAACAAAAAGAAGATACGGAACTACGTGACATCTTATCAGCGGAATCATCGTCACTCGAACTAAAACAGATGGTGGTTGACGGATGTTTGAATTCAGTGTACTGCGATGTATCGCAAAAACGGATTCGGCCTTATATCCCAGCAAGTCTCAGGAAAACAATTTTCGACTTGGTGCATAGTCCTGCGCACCCAGGTGGAAAATCAACGAGTCGTCAACTGCGAAGCAAATTCGTATGGCCTGGTATGGACAAAGATGCAAAGTCTTGGTCCAGTCAATGCCAACAGTGTCAACGTGCCAAAATCAGCAGGCACGTCCGCAACCAGCCGATGAATTTCGATCTGCCGAGTAGCCGTTTCGCGGAGGTACACATGGACATCGTGGGTCCACTGCCGCCTTCGAACGGTTTCAGATACTTGCTCACAATGATAGATCGGTTCACGAGGTGGTCCGAAGCCGTGCCATTGGACGACATTACCGCCGAAACAGTCGCGAATGCATTCTACTCGACTTGGGTATCTCGTTTTGGTTCACCGAAGACGATCGTAACTGACCAGGGTTCGCAATTTGAATCCGCCTTGTTCCGCAGGTTTCTTGAACTAGCAGGTTGTAAGAAATCGAGAATGACAGCATATCATCCTGAATCCAACGGTATAATAGAGCGCTGGCACAGGACACTTAAGGCAGCTCTCTCGTGTCACGATCCGGAACGATTGTCGGAGACTCTGCCGACAGTTTTACTGGGTCTACGGTCCGCATACAAGGACGATTTGAAATGTTCTCCTGCGGAATTAGTCTACGGCGCAACGCTCTCTCTGCCAGGTGAATTCTTTGTCAGCAGCGATACTTCCGTCGAGCCACACATATTCGCAGACCAAATTCGACGGGATATGGAAGGTTTGCGTCCTGTTCCAGCTTCACATCATCGGCAAGTCAAAGTGTTCGTGCACAAGAACATGCAGACCTGCTCGCACATATTTTTTAAGCAGGACGCGGCTAAACCGCCTTTGAGGCCGCAATACACGGGGCCTTACAAAGTTCTTGATCGAATCAGCGATCGTGTCTTCAAAATACTTATGGGGACAAAAACGATCAATGTTTCGACCGACCGTCTCAAGCCTGCGATGATACCAAATGACGATCTTCAGGACAGCGATCTTAACCGTGCAGCGAGCCAACCGGCGGTCCTTCGAACGTACAGCGGTCCAGCAGCCAAACGAGTTCGTTTCAACATGTAAATTTAAAATGAATTTTCTTAACGTAACGTCAAATTAAAATTTTGAATTGTTTGCTTTGATTGTTTTGACATTTTACAAATGAAATGTAAAGATCAATGTAACTCCAAGGGGGGTCCTGTACATTGAATTTATAGAACATGGAATGCGCATACACTATGAAAATGCAATCAAAAAGTGGCTCCAACATCTGGGTAAACTTTTTGAATATTTAGACCATATTTAGACCAGATTTTCAAACGTTACTAGTAAGCGCGTCGTTTAACGTCACTCATTGAATTTTCATCGTCAAAAACTCATATTTAGTGTCACTACCGTCAATTCAAGTGTCCAGTAAATCAAGTCTCGTAAAAAAAGGAAAAAGTCGCAAAAAGAGCTTTGCGGTACAGGAAAAGGCAATGGAATGGAGAGAGTATCATATCATATGTATGTAGGTATGACACGTAAACAGTAATCATCCTCACTCGTAACTTTTTTCATTACCTTTTAGGTTCCCAAAACAGCACGGCAGTCAAAATATCCCAACTATATATAGCTTGTTATGACTATAAGAGTTCGGAGCCTCATATAATAGATAAAATATTATGTCTATTTTTAGGGTTCCACTGTTTACCTCTTTTCGCTTTTGGTCACTGCTCTCCTGGAAATAATGGGTTCGATGAGTAATGCGTAACGGCGCGGATAAATGATTTTAGAGTCCATTCGAAAAAAATTTATTTAATTAATTCAAATAAATTGTGAAACATCCACTAATGCACTGGTGTCATAAATGACGCCGAAATTTCATTTTCGCATCAATTTTTCATTAACCTTTTACGCAGGACAAAATTGCAACAAGGAATTTGTATTCTACGCGTTTTTTTTTCTTAATTAGCGAGTCTAATGATCATCGTCTCAAATACCAGTTATGCCTCCCTATAGTGTAACCATGAAAAGCCGGTTAAATATTTTTACATAATGTTATTCGCAAAGTTATTCTCATTAATTTAGTTATTTTGTTATAAATTAGGCTTTTAGATATAAAAAATAACAGCGAATATAGCCGCGACTACGTTCAAGACCAAAAACATTTCAAAAATTTCACTGACAGCCCGGAATTGTCAATTTGAAAGCTCGGATATTTAGACTAGTAAATGATATAGTTTCATTGAACTTTCATTGATTAGTCATTGCACTGAAAATTTAGACCAAAAAAGTTTACCCAGATGTTGGGACCCTTTTTAATTGGTCTAAGCGTATTCCATGTTCTATAAATTCAATGGTCCTGTAGGACCGTGTAAGCGACTATCGCGACATCTGAACTCAAACTCGTCATGATTCACACGGTCCATATACGAACACAACTCGTTCACTTTTCCGGCAGTCGTTAGAGTCGCAGGTCGCAACACGTTCTTACAGCCCGTATTATATTTCGAATTTGTGTAAATATATTCATGTTGTCAAGTTGACATCGCGAGTGTTTTTACTTTGGATTGTTAGGAAGTCCATGTGAGCTGACATTACTAAAAGTGCAGACTTCCTACAGCATACATAAGTATAGGCCATCTATTGGATGGCAAGATAACTTGAATGTACCATGACTCTATCCCCGTAAGGCCAGAAACTTTTCAAATGACCCTCGTATTTAATTAAATATTAGTGTGTTTTTTCTTCGTGAGGACTCAGCCCTATTGGGCCTGTCCAGGTCGTTTCAATTTTCGTTCGTCTTCATCATTTTGATTGTAACATACTCAAATCGGGCTTGCTATCGTCTTCTTCCAACATTTTTGCAATTTTCTTTGTGAGACATTTATTTATGAAGTAAAGTTTATTAATGTTTATATGTGTGTGACTTGAGAAAAACGTGTTATAATTTCTGTGTTATTAGATAAGTTTTAAAATGTTTTGACATTTAATTTCAAAATTGAGAATCAACTGCTGCTATTACAAACCACACCATCTATTCATAATGTTAACGAAAAAACTATTATTTACGCATTGTGATACAAGTGGATTGAACGAGGCCTTCATCTCTTCTGTTCACTTGATGCAATCAACGACAAGTTCAAGTTTGAAAGAGGAAACGGAACTTGAAGACGAAAGGAAAGACGAAAGACGCACAGGTGTTGCCATTGATCAACGCAAGGAAGTGTTTTGCTGACAAAAAGCTCACAAACCCATATTTTCCGTGTTTCATCATTTCATAACTTCTGGGCTTATACCTTATAAGTTTTGGCTGCCGCAATTTTGAAATTCTCTCTGGAAAGTTAACGGAAGGGTTGTTCTGCTATCCGTTCTCATAAGGAGAACTTTAGGGTTTCCGATATTGTCCGTTATATGATGGCTGGTAAGGTAAGTGTCGCTAGTATCGAAGAAGAAATTCTTATTTCGAAAGCTGATAGCGTGATGTTCCTAGATTCCAATTACATACCCTCGGACCTCCTAAAAAAATCCTATTCCTACGGCAACGATCACGATGTTGAAAAAATGTTGCCCGTTCGGGGTCGTCATTGAGATGTATCCGTCTAATCCGAGGCTTTCAGGCCAGGTTTCTTGACACATCGCTTAACCATGATAGTATTCGTAATCGAAGGAGAGGTCCACCATGGAGGAACCTCAGACATGCTGCTTTGGTAGTTGACTATTCAATTTCAACTTATTACATTTAGTAGTCTGCGAAGCTGAACTCGTTATTACTCGAAAAGGGTGATTTTTTAAGAGCTTTCGAATTTGATTTAAATAAAAAACACATAAAATTCAGCAAAATGTATGAAATCTTTATTTGAGTGGATAGAACGATCTATATAATTTAATGTTTAAAGATGATTTCATGTAAATGTTGACTGCGCCTCAAATGGTTCATTCGCTGGGTCCAATTTTGGCATACTCTCTCCAACATATCTCACGTATAAATTCTTCAATTTTGGCTTCCAGCGCGTCAACAGTTGTGGGCTTGTCGCTATAGACATGAGCCTTAACATAGCCCCACAAAAAATAGTCTAAAGGCGTTAAATCGAACGATCTAGGCGGTCAATTGACCGGAACCAAACGTGAAATAAACTGTTCACCAAGCTCGCCTCTCAATTGGGTTTCGCGTGCTGTGTGGCATGTGGCACCGTCTTGTTGAAACCACATGTCAGTAAAGTCCAGCACTTCCATTTTGGACAAAAAAAAAAGTTCATAATCATCGCACGGTAGCGCTTCAGAAGGTTGCCCGAACTGACCATAAAATGATTAAAGTGCACGATGCACTTTCTTAACCGAGCATGAATTTTGATAATAAAATTCAATAATCTGCAAGCGTTGTTCGTTTGTAAGTCGATTCATTGTTAAATTTATAGACCACACTGAACATGTTTGAAGCTAACACCAGACACGAAACCCAAAAACAGTGTTGCCAAAAAGAAAGTTCCTAAAAATCACCCTTTATAAGACGCAGCGGTTTTCCAAATGTTATATCAAAAATCAAACCACTTCGCCGTTAACGGTTTTACCCACTACCGTTTCCAAAGGCAACCCACAGGGAGGACTATGTAAGAAGGCGTTTGCGCCCGCATTTTGAATTCAATTTAAAATAAATCACTACATAAGGCAAAACCATAAACCAATCCTCCTTCTCAAGAAATATTACAGTAAACGGGTATATTTTACTTAAAAAAAATATATTTGATGGATATGTTAAGTAACGTGTCGTGCCGTAAGTCTAAATCGGAGCTTTCGTATTTTTGGGAGTGGGGAAGTAACAGTAATTTGCCTACTTATAGGGGAATTTTTGTTTCTAATCAAATTGTCTATTCAAGCCAATATCGTAGGCCGTTATAATGACCGGTTAAAGGGCAAAATAGCACTAATAATGAGAATATTTGGCTTAAGTAAAACACGTAATGACTGAAATTTGGTGGAGATGTTAAGAGATACGTCCTTAATCTATATCTGAGTTTTCGTATTTATGGGAGGGGGTTGTTATAGTAAATTGCCTACTTATAGGTTAAATTTGCGTTTTTGCTTAATATCATTCTTATTGTTGACCCTACAGTAAAATGGAAGAGGTTTTCTTTCCAATCAAATAATCTATTCACCGGTACCTTAACATATTTACTATACGAATAGTGCATAGGGTTTTGTAGTTAGTTGCAACTCAAAACACATACATATTAAAATATCGTAACTATATATAAACTATGTATCATCATTTCCAATTAAAATAAAATTTCAAACCAGTGGCAAAGAGGCAAAAATGGTCAGAGAATTATGACATGCATTTTATTGCTTGAGTAACTTTGGGGTGGGATTAATTAGAAAGTTCTTACCATAGCGAGGTAGTTGGGTCAACATTTGAAAGATACTTTTGTGGGTCTAGGTATGCAGTTAGTTTACAAAAAAAATCTACTTTTCTAGTATAAAAAAAAATGTAAAACCCGTTCTTATTGGCCTACTTGACGTATGACATTGATTTAAATAGATTATAAAAAATGAAACTTCTATACACCATTTTACTGTAGGGTCAACAATAAGAATGATATTAAGCAAAAACGGAAATTAAGCCTATAAATAGGCAATTTACTATAACTACCTCCAGTGGCGATCCTAGGTAGGGGTTTTGGGGGTTCAAACCCCCTCTGAAATTAATTGACGCTACAATGATTATTATTTTCTTAAAATAACAGTATCAGTACTACCTGAAATAAGTATGTTTTGACACATTCAGGATACATAAGACTGCAATAGTGGCTGAAAACTTTCCCCTTATTTGGTGGGTTGAGGCTTTTGGAAGCTTTGACGTAATCTAATCGAAAAGAGGCACAATCTTGACATTGCCTTGACCTTGGGTTATAATTCGACCTGTGCCGTCTTTTGCAAATTGTTTTCCATTGTGTTCTGTAAACGCCGTACCAGAACTGTTTTGTTCCATAACATAACCAAATGTATCTCGGCAATTGTTTCTATTTTTGGGGTATTTTATTTTTTCTCAAATGTAAAATTTGAATACAATTTGTGTGCATGTATCGGTATAACCAGATGCTGCCAGTTCAACTACTCTCAAAAACCCCTCCCGAAATTTATTTCTGCGTACGCCACTGACTACCTCCCTAATATATATGTACGCAACTTCAGATATAGATTTATAACGCACCCCTTAACGACTCCACCAAATTTCAGTCATTACATGTTTTATTTAAGCAAAATATTCCCATTATTGGTACTATTTTCACCTTTAACTGGTCACTATATCGGAACTACTTGACCGATGGAATCAATGTAGGTACCGTAGGATAGATAATTTGATTAGAAACAAAACTCCTATACATCACTTTACTGTAGGGTCAACAAACAGTAAGAATGATATTAACGAAAAATGCAAAATTCGCCTATAAATAGGCAATATACTACAACTTCCCCCACTCCCACGAATACGAAAACTCAGTTTTAGATAAAAGACATGTCCATGACATCCCCAGCAAATTTTAGCCATTACGTATTTTTTAAAGTAAACGGCCGTTTTGTGTCTTTAAATACTGTACTAAAAATAATGTAAGCAATCCCAACATTTTTATTTAAGCACAGACTGTACAAACACCTAAACAATGCATCCAACAACTTCCCCTCTACAGGTGAAATAGTGCATTTTACTCTCATCACATCACCTATCTTCTTCCAACCACCAGCATCTATCGTACTTGCATCTCCCTATTCACATAATGCGCGAAAACGAGACAACCGCTACCATCACCTCTCACACGAAGAGAGCGATCTCTTTTCGTCTAACCATCGAAATAGCATATACAAATAATACAATTCATCCAGCACGCCAGACAAGAAACACTATCGAGAGCGGCAACATCGATCAAGTGTGGTGCTTGAAAAGAGATTGCCAGCCACCATCGAATTTCACTATAGAGCGCGCGCCAACTGTTCATGTGTCGCGCCACTTCGGAAAGTGCTGGAACTGTGTGTGAAATTTTTTCATCATCGCGAATTGCACCAACAATTTACGGGTAAGTATGTGATTCCCCGAAAATTTGTGCAATGTTCCTCCCAAGTGTAGCAAAAATCGATAAAATGCAAAATGTGTGCATGTTTTACCCCGCGAGATATTCCGTAAAATTATGCGCCATGGCGCTGCAACTTTGCTTTATGGAAAATTACATGGCAGTGTTATGACGGTGTGTGTATATTTTCGTCTATTGCATGCGCGCCCACCATCCATACCCGACATGATGGAAATTTTCCTGGGAATTGTTAGACGCACTATGTGGCTATCTTGTTCTAATGGCTATTGATGCACGTGGGAGAGAGTGAGAGCGAGTGATGCTAAGTTGAGTTGTGTGCTGCTCGTGGATGAGAATTGATAATGGTGTTGCCGATTTCGAATAATTTGTATTAGGCTGAAATGTTTTTAAGTTTGCGCCGGCAAATCTGGGGGATTTGTTTACAAGTGAATGAAAAGGCCACTACATGTATTTTTAAACTGTATCGACACGTAGCTATTTGGATGTTAACGATGCTGTTGTCATCGTATGCCAAGTATATTGATATACAATTTATTTTACATTGGTGTAAAATTGTATAACACTAACCGTTTACCAAATATGTACAAATTATTCTAGAATGGCTTTATTAATTTGAACGATTTTGATAGTTAAATTTAAGAAAACTTCCAAAATAAAATTTCAAACACCATATTCTCCGGACGTTATTTGACAACAGGTTTCATTGTAGCTTTAAATAGTATGGAAATAAATTGGGTTATCTAAATACATATTATTTAAATATTTAAAAAAAATGATGCTAATCAATCACCGAAAAGCTCGAAGACCGACAAATGGATTGGTATTGCCATGTTCAACGGCGTCCGCCTGAGAACCCCGCAAAGAAAGCGATATCAATGGAAGTTCAACTTGATGAACCCAAGGCCAGAGGCAGACCGAAGAACACCTGGATATGTCAAGTGAAAAAGCAACAACAACGCATTGGTCTCGGCGATGACACGATCCAAGATAGAGCTGCCTGTAGAAATATGCTGGGATATTATCGCCAAAACGGGCGATGTGCCTACACCGCGGGTCGAGCAACGCGAAGCCATGGAGCGGTATAAAGAACGAGGCAAGGAAGAAGAAGATTTAAAAAAAATCAAAATTAATAAATATTTTGCCCTCTTGAAGTAAGCCCATAAGAGTGCATGATTCGAATTCTGGAGAAAGATTTCGAAAGAAACTCACGTCGTCCAAGGATAGATTTCTCATATCGGGTTTCTTGAATTTTACAAATAACTATTTCTGTATGAAAAATGCACCAACCCGTACCATTATGCATCTTTCCTAGAAACTCGGTTATTTTGAGAATAACTTGTCCGTCGAAAACAGGTTGAATAACTGGGAAAATTTGATCAGTTGCTGTAATTAAAACTCCCCGCTTGTCCAGACTCGCGATTCGAATCTACCAATAAGATAGGGAAAATGAGGGGCATGGATCCATTGGGCCTGTCTGCAAAGAAACAAGTTGCTCCCAAAAAAAATCGTTTTTCTAGGAGAGATGCAGTGAGGATATTTGGTAACACCAACCCATACCGATACACTTAGTCCAGTGGTACTCCAGTTTTTTTGCATGCTTTCGGAATTATATTACACTGCAAAGCAATAGATCTCAGCATTCACTGTGTACCGCTTTTGCAGATCGAAAACTTCATGTTTGAGAGCCAAAAATCGTCACGCGGTATCAGTTTATCAAAGTGAGAGTATGCGGTACGACCACGTAGCTCAATTCTACCAATTAGAATGAGATAAATCGGGATGAATAGTCCGAGGCGTTGTCGTTATGGCTCAGCATTTTTCCGCGTTATAAACGAGACCGGCAACGAATTGAGCTAATAAAAAAATGTTGTGGAACACACCCTCCGAATCCTCAAAAGAGCACTAAAGAACTTTCCGGTCCACGAAATCGGTTTTTTCTGCTTATTAACCGATTTACCTTGAACCTCCACTGTTTCGACTGCTGTTTGGTGGCTGGTGCGAAATGCAGGTTATACGTAGGGGTTTTGGGGGTTGTAACACCCTCCGAAATTGTCCGATGTAATATTCAAGGGGACATTTACCATGGAAGTAGTTTTGACAAGTTTACCATCTACAGGTATACCGTCAGGGGAGCACCTAGCCTTTCGGCCTTATCTCCCGGTCCTTAGGACTGTTTGAACACTTGGCGTTTACTATCAAGGTCTTATAGCCAGAAGGGGATTTCTCCATCCGGTGAATGCACTCACCTTAAGGAACCCAACCCGGGGTTGCATCACCTGCTCGATGACTCGGGTAACAACCTACAGCCACCTCGAGGCCAACACCTTGATGGGCAAGGACCATGGTCCTCTGGGCACACCCATCCCCGAGGTACATTATTCTCTAAAGACTTCTCTATAGCAGGTGTGATCTTCCTTTGGCCCCCTTTTGGTTAAGCCTCACGTACAATTCAGATGTGCATATCCCAGGCTAGTTGAACCTGTGAATACTCGTCAGCTTAAAGCAGACTCGTAGCGCTGCTTTTCACATCCGGGCGGCCCCTTCAGTATACTAGTCAGCAATGCGATTCGGACCGTGTTGTCATCCACAAACTAGTTAGGTATAGGCGCGTAGGCACCTTCCACCAAGGCCATTCTCCCTAACTAGTATCTTCGAGGCTCGGGTTATGCGAATCCGCCAGCTCCGAAGCTCACACGATTAACCGTAATGGTGAACCCCCCACCAGGGACCGTGTGGTCATCCACAAACAAGTTAGGTATAGGCGCGTAAGCATCTTCCACCAAGGCCGTTCTCCCTAACTAGTCCCTTCGAGGCTCGGGTTATGCGAATCCGCCAGCTCCGAAGCTCACACGATTAACCGTAATGGTGAACCCCCCACCAGGGAACACCGTTTATGTGCTCGGCCTTTAGTCACTTCCCTCCCGTAAGTCGTGGGAGGAGGTCGGTCACGCCAAGAGCCAACCGTACATGACTAGGGAGCTCGGGAACGTCATCGCCCGAATGGTCTTTGTACAGGTCCACGCCATGGCGTATCAACCATACCAGTGGCCTCCCTGCGCTGCTAGGTACGTGGTGTCACCAAAGATCTTTGTCCCACTACACAGCCTTTTTGGCTGATGTCACAAGAACCTTGCGGGAGGTAGTTTTGACAGACGGAAAGTGAGCAAATTGAGTAAGCAACTCAGCATCACAGAGATGGTGTTTTCTGCTATTTAGACGATTTGCCTACCAATAAAAATTGCTCAGGTTGATTATATAGGTATACAACCAGGTCTGATCAGTGAACAAAGTTTGAGTATAGTGCCTTTCGATCAGGCAAAATTTTAATAAATTAATAAAAAAATTTCGATTAGCTGTGAGTGAAACTGAGAGTAGTCGTAAGTTTATTTATAATTAAGTCCTTCGGCACTTTGAAATAATTATGAATTTTTGTATGTTTTATCTCTTGAAACTGTTTTTGGACATTTGAAGCTCCTTTCCTAATCCCCTCCGAAAATATACGGCGTACGCCCCTGATTTCCTCACTTGGAGTCGTAATAGAAGTCCACTGCATTCGGGGCCGGATTTACCCTCTGTAGCTCCCCTGGGCAGTAGTCGAGTTGCCGTCCTCTGTCACCAGTTTAAGTTGAAAGTAGCATCAGTCGCATTAATTTTTTTTAACACATTGGTTTCCGGTGTTTTTGGAAGTAGACTTCAGTGAAAATTGCAGTTAGTTTGCTTCTCACAAAGGTGTTTGGACTAAACTTCTAGTCAAAGATAATGTTCAGAAGTGTAGGTACTCCATTGAAGGTGAAATTAGAACTTTTTTTGCCAGGAATGACCCTCGTTATCCCGCTACAACCCACTAAATTAATTATTGTTTTTAGTACGGGATGAGTTTCCTTAACGTTTAGTGAAATCGAAGTCATTCGAAAGGTATCGACTCTTTTTCTCTTAGTCACAACCGTTCTCTAGCTGCAGCCCCACTAAATGGTCGTTTTTAATACTTTATGAAACCAGCAGAAATTGCAGTTTCCGGGAGGAGGAGGTGGGGAATCCTATACCTGGAGAAAGAAAGTGGATCCAGGGAACAGATTCGTTCATTCGTGGTCAAGACCTTTCGTTATAATAGGTTAGAAGTAAAACCAAGTAAACGTGTCCGGTTTTCTTGGTTCCAAGTGTATGTTACTTCTCTCACGAGGTGAACTGGCCGGCTGAAGCCTACGGCGGCATTTTTAACCATCGTGCACAAATAAAAAATAGTTCGGTAATCAGACTTTTTTCCCATTTTAGAAGTGTTGGCCGAATTCCTTGGGCAGCCATATTAAAACAATTTGGGAGTCAAAGATCAATCGATTAATCGTTGGATTGCAAAAATAGATCAGATATGTAAGTCCACCACTGACTGACGACTTCTGCAGAATTTCCTTTTTTCTAATTTAAACTGCCTCCCGAAATACCGAAATGTGTATATTTCACAGAACATTAATTCAATGGAAGGATGAACGTTTTAGAAATATGCAGCCCTTCAAAATTTGCGCCCCGGACAGTTGCCCATGTAGGAAATACAGCTCTGACTGCATTTTTAGTTGCTGGGTGTTATTCGACCCCAGCTCGCTTCAGACATTGACGAAGGAACAAGTGTTGGAGCTTTACTTTCTGTAAAATGTCATGGATCTTCGTCTTGGTTTTCCCCTCCATCCAGAAGGCTTTGCGTAGTTACAGAAAAAAATACGATTTTTTCCCATTCTGGTAAAAGTGGCTGATTTGCACAATAAAAGTGTCTGTTGCAGAAGAACTAGGCACACGAATCTTTTAAAAGATTCGTCAGCTTTCCTAACTAAGCTGGTCAGAACGGAGTCTTGTCAAACGGCCCTCGTATAAAAACTGTTTTATGTTCTTATTTTCTTTGCAGACAGACCCATTGCAATTGAGGCAAGAGTCTTGTCTGCCAAATTTCTGGTTCTCGGTTTTATCAAGTCAAAATGTTTTCTGTTGCGACTTGGACATAAACTTTTTCTGGCCAGATTTTGACCGTAACTGATAGCGTTCCTGTTTACTTTTTGGCGTGCAAATTCTGCAACCGTGACTGTAATCTATTCTTCTCACGAATGTGACAACGAATGAGTGACGGATCCAAAACAAAGCACGAAGCGGTAGCTGAAGTTCTCCAACCCGAATCTCAATCGTCCCAATTTTTTGCTTCAGGAGGGGTCTTTGAAAATAGGGTGTGGCAAGAAACTATTTTGAAAAAATTATCAGACATGAACTTTGCTATCTGTACGAAAGGTAGTCAAGTTATTTAGGCGCTTTCCTCTTGCAGAATTTCGTCAACTGAAAGTTATCCCACCTTGCAACTAATCGATTCTGGTAATAAAGTTAATCAACTTGGTACTTGGTCACTCAAGTGTGTTGGGGAATTAACCAGTGGATGTGCTGCCTAGGCATCCCCCTCCTCCTTTTTGTTGGATTGGTTGTTCCTGGATTTTTGATTTTTGAACGAGTCACAACAGCGTTAGAAAAGGTTCATCCTCGCTAATTTACCAGCAGCAAGAATCTCACACACGTTAGCCCCTTTTGGTACTACACGAAAAGACATGACAAAATATAGGAGATGAATCGTTACAATGGAAGGGGTTCGACTTCTCTAAATCTATCTCCCGGTTTCGAAATCCACGCCTGACTGCCAATATTGAGGAATACGATCCATGATCGGATAGTTCCTTCGATAACAACCAATTAAATAGTGTTTGGCGAGTAGCCGGTTGCGGTCGCGTATTGACGAGAATTGCGTCTGGTAGCTGGTCCTGGGCAGACATCAGGGGGCATCCTATAGCGGTGTGTGATATCCTCTCTGGCAGGAAAGCCCAAGTTTTAAAGGAATTTTAAAGGATTTTCTGTGCATATGGTCAATTGAATTGATTGTTGTTGTAGAAGCGATTCAAAAGATTTTTTCTGTTTAAAAGAGGGCATCTTGGTCGTTGCCTCGACAAGTTTGCTCCGGCACGATTTACCTCGTAGAACGGACTGCTTTTTAAGACAACACAAAATACGAATTCACGCCCCGACTATTCAAAGATAAAGTTTCGTCTCTACCAGAACAGCACTAAAATTCAAATTTTCTTCTTTTATTTCTTCTCAAACAGGTTATGAAACTCGTCAGCTAAAACCAACAATTTCGTCGTATCAAGCACAAACCCTCGCAACCAACCACAAAATGTCCGGCCAGGAAGAAACATCTCGCGCAATACCACTCTACTGGATACAAAAACAAATTCAAAACGGTGCTAATCCACGTGATATACTAACACAAATTCTCGGCGAAGAGACACACATTCCCGAGGATTTCAGTGATATGGCCCTATGGCGTATTCTGGCCAGTATTCTCTCCGAGCCGCCACGACGCTCAAAACTGCCGCACGTCAACACAATTGAAGATGTAGTCCGGCTACTGAAAACCTGCAAAAACATTATTGTATTAACCGGGGCGGGAGTGTCGGTATCGTGCGGCATTCCCGATTTCCGTTCAAGCGACGGCATTTACAGTCGACTAGCCAAAGATTTTCCCGGTCTTCCCAGTCCGCAGGCAATGTTCGATATCAACTATTTCGCACAAGATCCCCGACCGTTCTATAAATTCGCTCGGGAAATTTATCCTGGACAATTCAAACCATCGCTTTGCCATCGATTCATCAAATTACTCGAGAGTAAAGGACAACTTCTGCGAAACTACACACAAAATATCGACACATTGGAACAAGTGGCCGGTATCGAGAATGTAATTGAATGTCACGGATCGTTTGCAACGGCCAGTTGTACAAAATGCGAATACAAGCAAGATTCAGAGGCTATACGTGAGGATATTTTGAATCAACGCATACCACTTTGTCCGAGATGCAATGGGCCCGCGAAAAGAGAGTTGATCAGCGATCAGAATGATTACAGTGAGCTTGTCGAAAGGGGTGTTATGAAACCGGATATTGTATTTTTTGGCGAAGGTCTATCAGATACATTCCACACAGCCATGGACAGTGACAAGGATAAGTGCGATTTACTAATCGTCATAGGATCGTCGCTAAAAGTGCATCCGGTTGCACTTATTCCCCGATCAATTCCCGAGGAAGTACCACAAATACTGATCAATCGCGAAGAATTGCCACATTTTACATTTGACGTGGAGCTGTTGGGCGATGCCGATACAACCGTTGCTAAACTGTTAGAGATGTAAGTTTTCAATAGTTTCTTGTGTGTGTTCCAGATTAAGTTAAATTTAATCTTATTTTTTTCTCTCTCAGGCTTGGAGACGAATACTCCATTGACATCGATGAATCGTCACTGCCACAATCGGCATCTTCTTCATTGTCTTCCGTCTCTCCACATCGGTCGCAAGCGCCTGACATACAGGAATACGTTGAACCGCTACCAAAACGTAGAGAAATTATGGAGGAAATGACCACGTGACAGGCTTGCTGACACACAAAACCAGGTTAAAGCGGATGAGGCGTGTGTAGCTCAAATTAGTTTAGAATAATTTACGTCATAAACCCAACGTTAACGTCTATTTAAATTTTACTATACATACTGTATTATCATTTTTCCTAGATCGATTTTGTTACAAGATTAATGTTTATTATTAAGTTATATCGGCTTTATAAAATGATTGTCTTTTCCTTAGAACTTTTATACATGCACTTTGCTTCAAATTTTATAATAGATTGACACTTTCTTGTTTATCAATATCGTAAAATAATAATGAGAAAGAGAAGAGAAAATGAATAAGAAAATATATTTCAAATTTTTTAAAAGATTTTATTTTTTCATATATTCTTAGTGAACCTCGAGAAGAGGACTCGTCCATATCAATAGGGGCATAATTATTGTGTACCGGAAACAGTTGGTGTGTGATCGTTGTGATAATACCAATGTTAACAGGAAAATTTCCGAATGGAGGTCGATGTAGATAGAGCATGTTTCGGCGCACATCTTGCTGAAAATTTCAGAGTCCTAGCTGACTTCGTTCAGAAGTTACAGCCGTTCAAATATGCGCCCCATCTTATGAACGGGAGACGCCCCTAAGGAAGCACCGAATCATTGACATTCCCTTCATCCCAACCTTTGTTAAACTGTTTTTGAAAGTGGTTGCTCAATGAACGCCCAAAACATCAAAAACCGCTAAGAGTTCATACACACACATCGCTACACTGAACTTTCCCAGCGGAGCTTTAAGTAAGCACTTACTTCCAGTCAGAATCAATCATCTAACTAATGCAGTGGTTCCCAACTCGCTAATGACTGCGAATCACTTGGCTCAAACATAAACCACTACGGACCACCATATTTTTTTATAAAGGGAATTTAGCGATTTTTTTTACAATATCCTAGGTTCTTTCAAATCATTGCTTTCACTTATTCAATAGAAAGTTTTGGCAAGTCGTACAAACTTTAAAAACGTCAAATATATTTTGAAATATTTCTCCATTTTCATAACAATTCATAACTTCCATCCACCATCCACCCCGGCTCCGGCCCACAAAAGGACTAGCTGTTGAAACGGAAAAGTGCTAATTTCTAGCTGCTTGGAGGTATGCCTGTGATAGTAATACCTGATGTCAACCGCCATAAAGCAGCGTTTCCAATCGAGCCTGACAGTCGAACTGGCAACCGAGACCGCGGAATGCACTTTGAACTATGTGGTGATTCCATATTAGCAGCTAACAATAAATTTATACTCGGAGAACTAATTAGATTTTGTTTTGGGCACTAAGTTCAAGTGGAGGACATTATGTATTTATTTCATATATATGAGAAAATATGCTAATGTCGTTTCCAAAAGTTTTGGAGTTGGGGAGGATAAGGTCATCGATCTGCTCACTAAAGAAAATAAAGGATTCAAAGCAAGTAATGCCATCATTTGCAAATATTTTACATACCACTTATAAGTTTCATTGATTTCTATTTATCCGGTGTGGGTATTTTGACCGGATAACAAGTTGGTCGTATAGATTTTTTCATTCGTCAACTGACCGTTGTGCATAGTGTCCCTTATAGGGGACGGCTTGTAAATCTACTACAGTCAAACTTCTCTATAACGAATCACCAAGGGACCGATCAATTTCTTCGTTATAGAGAAAATTCGTTATAGAGAATAGCTTTATATTTTTGTTCATTTGTATACAGGGTCTCCAAAACCCCAAAGATAACCCAAAACAAGAGAAAATTCGTTATAGAGAATAGCTTTATATTTTTGTTCATTTGTATACAGGGTCTCCAAAACCCCAAAGATAACCCGGTAACCGATGATACCGCATTTAGTGTCCGTTGTGGGAAACACATTAAAAAAATTAGTCGCGTTTTTTGCAGTTATGTGTAATTAAAGAAAAATCAAAAAACCCAGTCCTTGCTGTAATTTTTCATCCACTGTAACTGCAAATTTGAATATTTATCAAATTTTCTTTTCGCACTGCAACAGCAACAAAATGCTCTATTACCTACACCCCAACCCGAAAAAAATAACTATTTTGTTTTGAGAGAAACGTGACTCCAAAAACCGAAAGATCAAATTCATCGTTTCGAATATCAGAAGACCTCAGGAGGCCAGTAAAGTTCAGAATGAGTCAAATACCGTCCATTCCCATTCAAAATTGCGTTGCTTCAACGTAAAATTGTTGGACTATTGGCATGCATAGTCGGGGAATCCGTAAAGTGTCTTTAGTTCTATTCCACTCTGTTCGATTCCTATATTACTGGGGTATTCCCCTTAGTTACAAAATCATCGGGGGAATCGATTGGAAAAAAATCGTTATATAGAAGTTCAAAATACCTGAAAATCGCAAGTTAGAACTGGGAAAACATTCGTTATAGAGAAAAATTCGTTATAAAGAAATTCGTTATATGGAGAATAAATTCTTCAGAAAACTTTTGAAAAAGCAGAGTTTCAAAGTAAATTCGTTATATAGAGAAATTCGTTATACGGAAGTTCGTTATAGAGAAGTTTGACTACTTATTTTTTTCGAAAAAATCTTTCAAAAAGTACTTCCTTGTCGCTACTTCAATTCATAATAATTTACAAAGGTCAAAAAATGTTGTCAGGGAGCATCACTAATGGGTTAAAGACGTACACCAGACATGTCAAACTCGCGGCTCATCTTGCTGTTTTGTGCGGCCCGCGGTCACGTGAACCAAACACAATGTGTATCAGCATAAATGCGTAAAAATAAAAAATGCTCACATCCAAGAAATTCACTAAAACTCGTCAAGAGTCGGTGGCTAATGCAAGCTTTTGTATGTATTTTCGAAATCTTCCTCTCTGTTCTATATACAAATTTCTGCCAAATATATCAGGTACATTTGCTGAAGGCGGCTTTTATTGAGTAGAACATATTAGGCCCCTTCGTAAGATCCATGAGTCCCGAAATTTGGTTAAAAAAAAACCTTATAATTTTCTGCCACGTTTATAGTTAGCGTACACATCTTTCAGATTATAGGACAGGAACATCTGGGATTGAAATTTTTTTGAAAGAAGAGCCAGATTTATAAAGACCCCAAAATCTTGTTTTTGGTAAGGAAATCACCTGGATGTGAAATTTCGTAAACAGCAATTTCAGTCCATTGCCCGATTTTTTCCGTTTTTTCTTTGATTCACACCACATCAGGAACAAATTTTTGACTAGCTACTGAACATTTCAAAAAAGTTTTGCAACAGAAATTTGATTGGAAAACAGGTCATTTCAAAGATCACGGTATCATTTTACATTTAAGTTAGTACAGTAAACGGGTATATTTTACCTAAAAAAAAACACGTAATGGTGAAATTTGGTGGAGATGTTAAGCACCGTGCCCTAAGTCTAAATCTGAGTTTTCGCATTTGTGAGAGTGGGGGAAGTTATAGTAATTTGCCTACTTATTGGGAAATTTTGCGTTTTTCCTTAATATCATTCTTACTGGTGTTCCTACAGTAAAGTGATGTGTAGAAGTTTTGTTTCCAATTGTCTATTCGACGGTACCTAAGTCAATATCATAGGCCAAATAATTCCGTTATAATGACCGGTTAAAGGGCAAAATAGCACTAATAATGAGAATATTTTGCTAAAGTAAAACACGTAATGACTGAAATTTGGTGGAGATGTTAAGGGATACGTCCTAAATCTATATCTGAGTCTGCGTATGGGAGGGGGTTGTTATAGTAAATTGCCTACTTAAAGGTTAAATTTGCGTTTTTGCTTAATATCATTCTTATTGGTACAGTAAAATGGTAGAGGTTTTTTTTTCAATCAAATAATCTATTGACCGGTACCTTAATCAATATTATAGGTAAAGTAGACCCGTTGTAGTTACTGGTCAAGGGTCAAAACAGTACAATAAATATGTTTTCTTTAAAAAAAACGTAATCGCTCAAAGTTGATGTAGATGTTAAGAGACGAATCTTTTGTCTAAAACTGAGTTTTCGTATTAGTGGGGATGGAGGAAGTTGGGGTAAATTAAGTTTCCAAAAAAAATCTACTTTTCTGATATTAAAAAAAAAAATGCAAAACCCGTTCTTATTGGCCTACTTGACGTATAACATTGATTTAAGTACCGTTTGATAAATTATTTGATAAGAAATAAAACCTCTGTACACCATTCTACTGTAGGGTCAACAATAAAGTTCAAACCAGAACGTTTACGTTACGTTACGTGCCGTACCCTTCCGTTCCGTTCCGAAACGTCATATTTCAAATTTGAAAGTATGCACTATAGAAGCTGCACAAAAGATATAAAAACGAGGCTAATTTCGGGCGCGGCCGAAATTTGGATACGCTTCGCTCCCCTCAGGCTAAAAGTTTTTTCGGGCGTACCTATGACTTGTGTTCAGTCCTCCCCGCTTCCATGCTTTTCCATGAATTTTCACATAAGTGCCGTGGCGAAGATTTATTGGCAGAAGCGGGGGACGTGGGTTTCTTATAAGAACCAAAAAGAGGGGGGGGGGGTATGTTTGTGGCATCAATTAAAACACTTTTAATTTGGTGGACAAATAAAGAAAAGAAACTAATTTGGGGGTTGGGTTTATATGCCAGCCCCATGACCCCATGGTCCGATTTAATTCATTTTTGCATATGTTTTGTAACATCAATAAAAATACATTTCCATGACGTTTGGTTGAAATTTGTGTCCAAATAAAAAAGTATTTTTTAGAAGAACCTAATTTTGGGGGTTAAGATTGTATGGCAGCCCCACGACCCCATAGTCCGATTTCATTTATTTTCACGTTTGTTATGTAGCATCGATAGAAATATAATTTTCTGAGGTTTGATTGAAATTGGTGTGCAAATAAAAACGTTTTTCTTAGAAAAATTTGATTTGGGGGGCTAGGTTTGTATTGTAGCCCCATGACCACATGGTCCGACTCCATCTATTCATACATATGTTCTGTGTCATCAATAGAAACACATTTGTGTGAAGTTTGCTAGAAATTAATGTATAAATAAAAAAAATATAAG
The DNA here is from genome assembly GCA_949715475.1 of Microchrysa polita. Lineage (NCBI taxonomy): Eukaryota > Metazoa > Arthropoda > Insecta > Diptera > Stratiomyidae > Microchrysa > Microchrysa polita. The sequence continues at coordinate 23,699,156 of OX454417.1, forward strand.
ATGAACTTAATTTGGGGAGCTAAGTTTGTATGGCAGCCCCATGACCCCATGGTCCGATTTGGTCCATTTTTACATATGTTTTGTGGTATCACTAGAAACATATTTGTGCGAAATTTGATTGAAATCAATGAGAAAATAAAAAAAACATTCTTAGAAGAACCTAATTTGGGGGACTAGGTTTGTATGGCAGCCCCACGACCCCATTGTCCGATTTGTACATATGTTATGTGTTACCAATTAAAACACATTTGTGTGACATTTGATTGAAATTGGTGCATAAATAAAAAAGCTTTTCTAAGAAGAACCTAGTTCTGGGGGTTAGGTTTGTATGGCAGCCCCACGACCCCATTGTCGAATTTTAGCGATTCAAACATACAAACTGCCTGCAACAAAAAGAAGCATGTGTGCTAAATTTCAGCTCCATAGCTTTTGAACTGGCCGAGCAAAACGCGTCGCAACAGACGGACAGACTGACATCGCCCAATCGACTCGTGGATGTGATTACGGACTTTGATGGGGAGAAAAATTGTTATTTTGTTTCCACTATTCAAAAACTAAAAAAATAGAATCCGAAATGATATTTGAATAAACTCGAATGACAAAACGAAACGCCAACAGAATTCAAAACAACAACAAACTGACTTGGATTTCCGTGGAATTTGACATTTCGAATAGTTTTTTCAAAGCTTCCGTTCCGTTTTCGGCACGTAACGTATGCGTTCTGTTTTGCCCTTAAGAATGATATTAAGCAAAAACGCAAATTTAGCCTATAAGTAGGCAATTTACTATAACTACCCCCTGATATATACGCAACTTCAGATATAGATACGCAGCCCTTAACGACTCCACCGAATTTCAGTCATTACATGTTTTATTTAAGCAAAATATTCCCATTATTGGTACTATTTTGACCTTTAACTGGTCACTATAACGAAACTACTACTACTGACGACGTTGTTCCTACTGTTACTAACCCCAAAATCCTTGGTGTCTATCTAGACACCATGATGAAGTCGAAAAATCATGTCGAAGACGTAGTCGACAAAATGCACAATAGAAACAACGTCCTAAAGGCACTAGCCGGGAGTTCCTGGGGCAAGGACAAGGAAACTATGTTGGTCACCTACAAAGCGTAGGTAGAGCAATTCTCAGCTACGCAGCACCGGTGTGGTCACAAACCGTTTGTGAAACAAACTGGAACAAGATCCAGACATGCTAAAACGTTGCTCTACGTATCGCTACAGGTTGTCACCAAATGTCGTCCCAGTATCATCTTCATCAAGAAACCAGCATGTTGCCAATACGTGATAATAATCTTCTCCTGTCTTTACAATATCTGGTCGGTTGCTATCGAGAGAATCACCCAAACCATCATCTCATGGACAATACTCCCCCTCCACGACATGTCAGGAGTGGAATCAGAGACCTCGAGAGAGACGTCCAGGGATACAAACGGGTACCTCCCGATTTATTTGATGACACAGCATACCATGCGGCCATCGCAGATATTCACACAACCGTTGTGAATCGGTCAATAGGGAGATTAAGTATGAATAGAGTCCTTTCAGCGCCCCCACCACCTATATCACTTGAGGAGACTAGGCTCCCGAGAGCCACAAGAGCGACACTAGCCCAGCTTAGGTCGGGTTTTTGCTCGCGCCTCAATTCATACTTATCTCGAATAGACCCGGACATTGAGAACATTTGTCCGAGCTGCGGTGGTGCGCCCCATGATGTGGACCACCTGTTCCGATGCCCCGCTGCACCCACTAACCTCACTCCGAGGTCGCTATGGGAGACAACCCTATTGCAGCTGCTACGTTCTTGTCGCTTGAGCAATAGGCGAGAACGACGACGAAACATAGAGTACTTCCACAGACATGCACAGCGGTTCACGCCTTTCTGCACCGCTACTACAACAACAACGGAACTACTTGACCGATGAAATTAATGTAGGTATCGTAGGATAGATAATTCTAATAAAACTCCTATACACCACTTTACTGTAGGGTTAACAGTAAGAATGATATTAACGAAAAATGCAAAATTCGCCTATAAGTAGGCAATATATGTACTCCAACTTCCCCCACTCCCACGAATGCGAAAACTCAGTTTTAGATAAAAGACATGTCCCCTAACATCTCCAGCAAATTTCAGCCATTACGTATTGTTTTTAAGTAAACGGCCGTTTTGTGTCTTTATTTACTGTACTATATTACTATATGTAAATATTCGTGTTGTAAGCATAATAATTTGTAAATAATTTTCATATTCGAAAGTGGGCATGATCCTTCCACCTACAAATGATCTGACTGAGTTCATTTATGGGGTATCAAAAATTTGATGGTTCTCAAAGCTACTAAAAAATGTGTTAGTGGTCTTTGACAATCATAGGATTTTTGTCGGGCTTAGTAGCTGTATATCCACTCGACCTGGAATACTTGGCCAAGGTGAACCGTTTTCATAAAACCCCTCCGGAAATATATTTTTGCGTACGCCGCTGGTTTGAAACATCAGAGGAAAGCACCACTTCCCTGTAGACGCCTAGCATCTCTCATCTCTCCAGGTAGAGTCCAGAGTACCTTGAGGACCACTTATGGATCTCTCACCGACCACCTTCGGTCGGCAGACAACCTGTTGGGAAACAGTGCACTAATGCAATTAGATGAAAACCCGTTTAATGCAAAATAATACGAATAAGAACTAACTAATCATTCATTCATTGAATACAGACTATGGAAAATCTATTGCATGAAAAAACCATCATGGCAATCAAGTGGAAAAATCGTGCATGTAAGCGAGAGAAGGAACTACTCAACTCTGCATTATTTTGTAATGCACTCTCGAATGTGGTTTTTGAAGTTTGTGTGGCGTGGTGTCGGTGGCGCAAACGGGTTCAGTTGCCACACAACACTATGAGGGGAATTTAAGAAATTTGAGTTCTCAAATGGCAGTTCCCTTCACAAATTCATCGAGGATGCAAAAACCTGATTTTTCAATCATCGCTGATTCACGATGTTTGATGATGGCAGTCTCAGAAATCGGTATGATTTGTGGTCTCATATTGACTCCGTGACATGGTGCTCCGAGTGTTTTACCATTTACATATGTACATAAGTACAAACATGTCGGATGTTTATGAAGAGTAGGTTAATGAAGCAACCATTGTAGAAACATGCAGTGGTCTACCACCCGGTTTGCAGAGAACTTTTACCGAAAAAAATCTGGTTGGCGTTTGGATTTGTAAGGAAGTATTGTAGGTATTAGATTAGTTTTGGAAGTAACCTTTGTGGAAAGTTGCAGTGCAAAGAACTGTCGTTGTATCGATGAAAAAAGGTAAAATCAGCGAGGCAGATAACGTCTGTAGAATTGTACCCGAAAAAACAAACATTTCGGGTGACGTTTGGATTTGGAAAGAATTTGGGTGCTGTGAGTGATGACCAAGGCGAAAGATTCTAACAAGATATTTCCGCAATCCACATACCTGTCATATCTGAAGTTAAACACGCTCGAAAATCATAAGTTTTTACTAACGGCACATCATATTTTAAATAAGTATGTAAAAGTTTGAAAATTGTTGATAAAAAGATGCGTTGCAACTTTTTTTTAGAATGGGTGTACTCCATGTTTCTCCAGTGCCCTAAAATGAACCCCGTTCACAATTCATGTCAAATCCGAATTCCCACCGCAAATCTTTTTCATTCATTTCACATTAGGCACGATACAACTAAGTTGAAGTGCACTGCATAACTCCATTAATCTTACCTCTTTAATCTATCCATCCTACCTACAACAATTCATATAAAATTCAAATGCCGACGGTTTCATTACCTACAACAATCGATTCCACATCCCCTCATTTCCGAGTACGTGACAACCGTGTGCTTCTTGTGGAAGCACATCAACCACTTTCACCCACCCACCGATTTCTAAAACAGTTCATTTCGTTACAAAGCGGGTTGTACGGCTCTGCAAGTCACCACAGAGGTTATCTCCTTGGGCACTACTTCTCTACAAACCGTGTGGTAGAGAAATGCATGTTTCTACAAATGGTACCACTTTGACCCATTCATAGATCGGATCATGCCAAATCCGAATGTCACCCGTAAAATGTTTTTGCTAGGTGTACGCTAGAAACCGGATTGTACAACACCGGGTTGAACTGTACTGCCAATTTCACAAAAGGTTAACTCTTTCATCCATTCATCAATATCTACATTATCTACGACAATCCATTAATACCTACAACAACGCTACATAAACATCCGACACGTATCTATATATGGAAAATTGAATAGAACCGCCAATGTCACGAAGCCCATCTGAAATAACAAGTCATGCCGATGCGCTTATTAGCATCGAACAGCACGAAACTGACCCATCCATTTATATGAACTTACAACAATAAGAATTTTAACATGAGTGCCAGGCCCCTACGAAGCCGTTCTGAACACAAATCATGTCGATCTTCTTCTTTTAGCGGTACAGCCGCTGTGCATCTATATGGATTCAATTTATGGTTCGTCATCGTTCTCGTCCGTGGTGTCCAGGGACAGGAACGTGGCGGCTGCGATAGGGATTTCCCACAGTGATAAAGGGGTAAAATCAGTGTGCACAGTACCACGCATTGAGGCGCGCCAGCGCAATTTGGGCATTTGTTTTGTATGCTCACGTCTATACGAGATAGGTACGAATTAAGGCGTGAGCAGAAGCCTGACCGAAGTTGGGCTAAAGTCACTCTGGTGGCTCTCGGGACCCTAATCTCCTCAGGCGAAATTGGTGGTGGGAACGCTGACAGGACTCTATTCGAAATTAAGCTTGCAATAGACCGACTCACTTCGTCGATGTGAATCGTTGCAGTGGCGGTCAGGTAGGTCATGTCGATCTCTCAGCGCTTGTCGACGATTTCAGCGGCGGCAAGCGATTTCAGCAGAACATGTACAACAGAACAATGTTAAAAAAAAATTGCTATAAGAAACTTTTCGCATAGCAACACCTCGCTTTGTGTGTACACGAGCATTATTGGATAAATGCAACACAAGCGGGTAGTGGAGTTCATAAATATGTGCAAAATCATAAACAGTCTACTCACCGTTGCCATATTGTTGTTGTGGCGGTGGTATCGATGCATAATCTCTTTGCTGTTGTCGGTTTCCTCCCGAATAATTATTCAGCATCCGGTGACCTCCATCTCCAAGTGATGCTTGTGGCAAATTGCGATTAAAACCTAAACAGATTTAAACCATAAGAAACTCACTCTTGGCATGTATTTTCAATCCCCACACTTACCAATGGCCGGCCGGTAATTATCACCTCGATTATCGGGTGCTAAAATATTTGGCGGATCTACGGCACCCGGCAGTCTACGTGCCGGATAAATGTAATCATCTCCGTAGTATGGATCCCGAAAGCGTACAGTCACCACCTGATTATCCTCAATGTCCGCTTCTCCATTGATCGGTGAGTTTACAACACCATTTAGCGGAACACATTCCTCCGCAAGCAAAATCAATCCTTGCATACCTTGCAAGGAGACCGGAATTTCACTATTCGGATCGATGTTGTTTTTATACTGTGTCCGTAAGAATTTAAATCCGGGATTATCCGGACCAACATAGAGACGGCCGTCACCGCGTTTGTTTCTTTGTCCTGTACGAAAGAAACGTATTGAAGAAATACAATTAAAAACAACTGTAAAAGTCAACTTACTCTCTGCATCTGTCAATTTATCATAATACGGTATGAGCGCTTTGAACAATCGCCTCTCGTCTACGAATGGCAACAGAGCGACACCTTGCCAGGCAAATTTTTTGCCGTTCAAATCAATTTTGAAATCTTCCGGATAAAAGTCGATAATTGTTGAGTGCTGAATAAATGGGAATTTGTAAAATCCGTTAATGGGGAATATAAAAAACGACTTACTGGATCTGACATCAACTGTGCCCATGGACTGGGCACGTGCGAGCTACTCGCTGCCGGGAACACGCCCATCAATTGTTCAAGTGGATTGAACTGCAAAAGATTCCATCAATTAAGTAGTCAGATCAACGTGCAACAATAAAATTACCGGTTTTGTCCCCTTCTCGAATTTCGTCGACAACCCTCCAATATTGACAAAGTCCGATGCAAACGGAGCATAATGATATGGGAAATACCATTTCCACGAAGCACAGCCTTGATAATAATATTTCAATACCCAGCACAATCCACGCACATACTGCAGCGCCACTGAATACCGAAACCCTTCATTATCAGGTCCGACATCAAATTTCGACTCATAATAACGATCCTTAAAACCGTCCTCCCACAACCGAACTTCATCATTTTTCTGATAGTCCTCATCCTCTTCCTGCTCGGCCTGTTGCGGTGCTTCACCTTCCATTTCATTTGCCTTTCGTTTACGACCACGTGGTCCATCTGAATTCATTGCATTCATCACCATCGAATGCATTCCGGCTTCTTGCTGCATATTCATCTTGCGAATGTTGGCCATCTCTTGACGTGGATTCTGTACGGCGTTCGGTGCCCTACCACGACCGAGTGCGGTTGGCGCAAATTGGGAATTGTGCATATTTCGAAAATCCGGCGTTTCCATACGTCGACGTTTGGCCTTTTCGCGTGCTTTGAATTGTTCCTCGCGACGTTGTCGCTCTTTGAAAATTTGATCTTCCATTTGACCCAAATCGGTCATGATCATTTGAACGCGTTCCAGTTTTGTTTCGCCGGAATCGGTTAACCAACCCTAGAGGAGGTAAGGAAGGAAATTGAGCGAAATATACCTCAAGGCATTTTAGTGAAATCTTACTCCTGTCTTATATACACATTTCTTGTATAATTCTACCAGTCGATCGATTGCACCCTCACGAATTTCCAAGCTGGGTAAATGGGGTAGGAAATCGTTTCCTACGAAGAAACACATAAACACCCAGTCGTCCAGAGCTCGTTCAAAGTCATATCTGCAAAAGATTAACAATCCAAATTATTACGATTACCAAGTGGAATAGCTTGTAGTTTGCAAAAAAAAACAATAATTTTAGTCAAGGTTTACTCTGTGATCCCATCTAAGTACTTTATCAAGCATAGATAACCCTGCCCAAATAGGGGAATTCTTTTTTCGTAATATCAAAAATATTCGATCCATTTCAATTTACATGCAATGTTCGTAACAAGAATGTTGAGGGTGAAGAACTTTAGATATTCATTCCATCAACGATGATAGACAAGGAAGCAGGAGCATATAGCTCATTAGAGATCAAACAACACTGAGTCTTACAGGCATTGAATACTACTCGGTTAGCTTCACCCAGGCAATGATTTCTATTGTCAGCAAAACTACTGATAGGATTGGACGGAGGCTAAGAGGTCATTGATGAAGTTTCGAAAAAGAGTGGGAGATAGGACAATGCCCTGTGGCACTCCTGCACTAATTGCATGAACAGAATATTTTTTTGCAATCTAGTACAACAGCAATTGACCGGTCAGTTAAGCAACTTTTAATTCAACTTATTAATGAGGGATAGACACCAAAACGGTGAATAGTTTTGATAGTAGGGCTGGATTCCAAACATGGTCGAAAGCCTTTGAAATATCCAAAGCAAGCAAGTTAGCTTCACCAAAGTTATGGAGACAATGATTCTATCGCTCTGTAAGAAATGTTATTGAAGGAGAAGCACGAAAACTGTTTTGAATGTCACTGATGAGGTTCTGCGAGTTTAGATATTGGGTTAATTGTCTAAAAGAATTGTAAAAGCTTTCGACAGTATTGTGGTAGATTGTAGATTGTAGAGGGACGTGAACCCTAAGGGTTTCGCAGCACTGAAGCCAATGGGCCTATTGTGTTATCGCCCCAGTCGCAGATAAGGTCGCTTATAGATGTCGAAGCTATGTCGTCCATATCTGGAAAGGCCACTCCGAGGTGTGACCAGCGACGCTGGGCCAGTGTATCGCACTCGCATAAGACGTGGAAAGAGGTTTCGTCATCTTCTTCACAGAATCGAAAGCTCGCATCTTGCACAATCCTTAGGCTTCATGCACACGACGCGAAAACGGCACGCAAGCTCGACACATCGAAATGCATTGGCTCTTATGGGAAGCTCATGACGAGCGACAGCAAGCGAGAGCCATGCACAGTCAAAACACGGCTCGCGAGCCGTGAATTTGCGGATTGTGGTGCACGATATGTGAAAACACGAATCGCTAGTTGTGATTTGACAGCGGCACGGCTCTCGCTGTCGTGAGCTTCCCATAAGAGCCAATGCATTTCGATGTGTCGAGCTTGCGAGCCGTTTTCGCGTCGTGTGTATGAAGCCTTATTGTGCGTAAATGTGATCTCAGACAGGAGTGACCTGTGAGAATGATACGTACTTTAGCTCTGCTTAACTGCAGCAGCTCAGCCGTTCTTCTGTGGGAATACCCAGAAAAGTGTTAGGCTGTTGTTTTCGCCTAGTTTGTTCAACGCCTTTAGGCAGCATTGAACAAGTCTTGACGTGACGGTGTACTTAGTAAGTGATTTAATAGCCGCCTGACTGTCTGAGAAGATGGCTATACGTTTATTTACGTAATTCTCTCGTATGCATAGATCAGCGCAGGTTTCTATTGCGTGCCTGAAAAACAGTGGTGTGGAGGCTCATAGGTATAGATATCCTATGTGCTGGGCCAACCACACCCGCTCCTGAGCCTTCAGTTGTCTTGGAGCCGTCAATAATCCATTTAATGGACTGTGGATGTACCCTAGCGAAGTTAGGGTGCCACTCCTCCGTCCTCCCTGCTCCATGATACAGCCTTGAAGCAGCGACCGAATGAGAGCTCCTTTGCAAGGTGGTCGGAGGGCATATTCGCGATAGTATTGTTTTTGAGGCATCTGAACTGCCCCTTAGCATGCTCCAGACTGGCATAATTTGCAATGAGTCGTACCATTGCTAGTTTTGCCTGGGTCTCGAGGTGGATTTCAATTGGGTGTAGATCTAGTAGAACTTCTAGAGCACTGTTAGGGCAAGATCGGAGTGGTGGTGGTAATGAGACATGCTAGTATCTGTACCTTACCTAGAGCGGATTTACCCTCCGTAGTCAGGGCTCTCTTCCACCAGACCACAGCACCATAATGTAAAGTTGGTCTAACTATTGCTTTGTATATCCAGATCATAATGATGATTGGATAATTCCTCCTGGCCTAAGAAGCACAACGTGCGACAACTATGGGGAATATACCATCAGGACCGGCTGATTTCGACCAGTCAAGCTTGATAATGACTTTCAATGATCTTGGCGATGCAGGAATGGACTTACACGTTCAGAGAACTGCACCCCAGCAAAATTATATTTTATACGGACGGCTCCGCAGGTTCTGGCGGAGTAATCGGCGGCATAGGTATCAGTCTGTCTACTATAATGGGATTACAATCAACCATGTTTCAGGCCAAAATTGCCATGGAAAGTGGCAGCACAACAAAATGGCAAGATTTACTGCCAGTCAGGGTACAAATAAATTCGCCGTGCGATGTAACCGAGATCATTCGGTCGCCACGCTATAGTAAGAGATTCATAGAGAAACAAGTTTTCGATACTCTGCATGGCCCGTTGCATGTTTATTATTCAGAAGAAGATAAGAAATTTTTGATCGTAGAATCTCTCTCTCTCTCTCTCTCTCTGGTTCCAGTTCCAACTCCTTGTGGAGCATTGGGCATTAACTATGCCTACTTTTCACCTGGCTCTGTTCTGTGTCGTCGGCTTCAGGTCCGCCTCGCTATCAACCGATCTTCTATACGTGTTCTTAGTCCTCCAACACAGCGCCTTGCATGGGCTCCTTGTGGGTTCCAATCTAGGGCCTGTTTAGCAATATTATTTGGCCCTCTTCGGAGGCTATGACCCATTAATTGCCATTTTCGTCTTTAGACAGAAGTGTCTATTCAATCCAGGCCGGTAACATTAAGGTGATCATCGGTTTCCAAACACTCTCTGATGAGGGGAACCAGAATATCCGCTGTAGCATTTGCATCTGTTTTAAATAATTCAACCGAAATTCCATTTATCACCGGGGATATAGCTAATGCACAAACACCAGATGCTCCTTCAATTGATGGTAGATGGAACATCGTGAAGAACGCTTTTACATCGTGTGGCAATACATTTTTGGGGAGACTTCAGAGAGATAGGAGACCATTTATCAGCGATGATACATGGTCTCTAATAACTGCACGGAAGAAAATTCAAGAGCAATTAAAATGGGCTACTGACAGTGCAGTCAAGCAACGACTGAGGACCGAATACAGTTCTCTTCAAGAGAGTGCACAGAAGCGTAAGACATGATAAACGCAACAACATCAACGCGTTAGCGTTATAGGCAGAAGATGTGGTGACCGTGGTGACAGTGGGACCCTTTACAAGCTCATACAGCCACTGTCTGGCAAATCTTTTACCCGTGGGCACCCTGTAAAAGATAAAGACGGGTCTCTGTTGATCTGTCGATGGCTGCTAATAGGCAGAGGTGGAAAAGAAGCCTAGGCAATGTCCTATGCCCCACTAAGGATTAAAAGGAACCAGAGAGATTATGTATAAGACACGGAACAGAACAAATTTGCCTAGTGTGATGTTTCCTAAGAATCGGTACGACTGAAGAAGCTACTCAGAAGGATGTGTTATATGTTGCTATAAGCTTTTATAGCAGATTGGATACATTCTGCTACGAAATTCATCCATCCCGATAAGAAGACGTACACCTTCAACAAAGCTGACTGGGACAGCTTTAAAAGGTTCACCAACGAGGCTTTTGCTAGTCTCACCGCCCCAAGTGATGTACGTATGGCTGAAAAACAAATTAGACGAATTATTCTCACTGCAGCTAAGAGATACATTCCAGCAGGCCGCATTCCCAGCCTAAAACCTAACTTTCCAACATCTGCGGCTAAATTGGCAAAACCTAGGGATCAACTCAGAAGTGCAGACCCAAGTGACCCACGGATAAACGACCTTAATGACATCATAGTCAATCAGGTCAACGACCACAGGAGAGGCATATGGCAATCACATCTCAGAAAACTAAATTCCAACACTGGTGTGAGCAAACTCTGGAGCACGGTTAGAAACCTATCCAACCCCACTAAAACTCAAGGGAGGGTTTCTATCAAGTTTGGTAACTCAACCGTGAGCGACGATAATAAATGCGCAAACCTGTTCAATAAACAATTCGTCGAACACCCAACTAAGGATAAACTCAAGCGCAAAATCACACGAGACATCCGAAACACTAAAGTTGATGAACATCTCCAAATCACCTCTACAGAAGTTGCAATGGCCATAAAGAATGCCAAAAACTCAAAAGCACTTGGTCCAGACGGTATAGCAATGATCAGGCTCAAACACCTCGACACACCGGCCATAGAGTATATCACTGCCACGATGAACCTTTCGTTACGAACATTACAGAAATTTGGAAGAGAGGCCGTATCATACCGTTACCCAAACCTGGTAAACAACACTCCTTAGGAGAATCCTACCGACCAATCACGCATTTATCCCCTGTGGCGAAAATATTGGAATCGCTGATACACAAGACTCTTGCGACGCACATACAACTCTCTAATCACCAACACGGCTTCCGAAAAATGCACAGCACCACCACTGCACTAGACCGAATCATGTCTAAGGTCTTCAATGGGATCAACCAGCCCCCACCGTTTAAGCGTACCATTCTTGTGGCTTTAGATCTGTCGAAAGCGTTTGATACGGTGAACCACTCGCTCCTACTGACGGATCTCCGCAATTCTTCCACACCGCCGCATATAGTCAAATGGATCGCAAACTACCTTGCCGGACGTCAATCCAGCATCGAGTTTAGAAATGGGAAATCTAAACTAGGAAGGATAAAACAAGGCGTACCACAAGGCGGGGTACTTTCCCCCACCTTGTTCAACCTATACATGTCAGGACTTCCCACCCCACCTGAAGGAATCGACATTGTATCCTATGCTGACGACTGTACCATAATGACATCTGGCAACGACATTCCCGACATGTGCGATCTCATCAACGGTTACTTGGAAGAGCTCAACCTTTTCTTCAACAACAAGAACCTAGTGCTATCAGCGCCCAAATCTTCGGCCACCCTCTTTACCACATACAACAAAGAATTCAACCAACGGCTTAACATCAGAGTAAATGACACTGAAGTTCCCACTATCCGTCACCCCAAAATTCTTGGCGTCACAATTGATAATCACGGCCTATTCAACACCCATGCCGACAACATTAGTGACAAAATGAAGGGCAGAAACAAGATCTTGAAGTCCCTTGCTGGCAGCAAATGGGGCACAGATAAGGAGACTTTACTCACCACCTACAAAGCCGTCAGTCGTTCTGTGGTAAATTATGCAGCACCGATATGGACAAATAACCTATCGGAGCATTCGGTAGCTCAGTGGCAGAGATGTCTATCTCTGAGTTGCCGGTGCGTGGGTTCGAATTCCACTGTGACCCATGGATGTTTGTGTTGTCCATAAAATGCTCCTACGGCAGCCGGTTCTTCGATGTAAATCGTCCTGGAGCTACCCGTTGCTAAAAACGGCCAAGAGCTGCCAAGACCCCCTTCGATTCAAGAGAAAAAAAAATCTCTTGAATCGCTACAACAACAACAACAACAAATAACCTATCCAAAACCAACTGGAAACGGACTCAAACATGCCAAAATGCAGCCATGCGTACCATTACTGGATGCGTTCGCATGTCATCTCAAGACCACCTGCACCAAGAAAGTAAGCTGCTAGACCTCAAGGCACACCTTGATCTCCTGGCTAAGCAATATCTTGTTGGTTGTCATCGAAGCCTACACCCAAATCATGACCTCATGGACAAAACCCCACCACCACGTCATGTAAGACGTTCGTTAAGGGACATGGAAAGGGAAGTCCAAAGGTTTAAACGAGTTCCTCTCGACAACTCCAACATATACAAGGCGGCCCTTAATCAACTGCACACCAGCGAGGTAACCAAAGCCACAAATAGGCTATCCGTAAACCGCGTCCTTCGCGCTCGACCACCCGACATCTCAGCCGACGAACAACAACTACCGAGAGCCACACGTATGTACCACCTTGGCTCAGCTTCGTTCTGGATTTTGGTCCAGACTAAATTCGTATTGGTCACGCATTGACAACAGCATTGGAAATATTTGTCCAGCATGTGGAGCCAGCCCACACGACGTGGATCATATATTTGACTGCACTGCCGCACCTACGCATCTTACGCATCTAACACCTATCGCACTATGGGAGAACCCCATCGAAGTTGCGATCTTCTTAGGTCTTGACCTTGAGGAGAGGAGTCTTGACCTTGAGGAGAGGATGCCTACGATTTATGAATGATGATACAAGTTTCCCCGCCCCCCTCTCTTGGGCCACTACAACAACAACAACACATCTAATATACAGTGCAATTCCTCATTGTTGAAGGAGTAATGTAAAAATTTGTAACCATCAACACCATCATTCGATACAATTTTTGTGGGGTACCTACGCTGTTGTTCGAGTTCGGATTAACGAATATAGCTGTCGACTATGCGGGGACTTCGAGGGAACGACTATTCGCGGCAACAGCTGTCACACTCCTGCATTATTTGGGAAAGCTTCAAGTTGCATTTCCACAAAACATAAATCGAACATTAGCCGGTGACTGTGACTTTACTGATTTATGAAAATCTACTTCCCAATAGAGAAAATAAAATGTCAATCCTTCGGAACACAAAAGAACTCAAGTGAAATTGTGAGCTTAACATGAAATGTCCAAGCTCACAACTGAATAAATCCACCAACTCAAACTTACTGAAACGGTAAATTAGGCATAGCCAACGTCTTTCTCAAATATTCCTTCAGCACACACAATCTCACAAAAATAAACTGCACTTCGGCACCAACTGCAATGTCCGGCTTCCCTCCAACATCATTCATTTCCATTGCACTCAATCCTTGGCACTTGTCCATTTCATGTCCTGAAACAAAACAAAACCGATCGTCAACACCTCACAACTACTCCAAACCATACGCCCGCAACTTACCAAACTGTCCGCACATATCGCAAGGTTTTGGCTTATTCGGCAAAAACTCCTCTCGAATAATTGTAAAATTCGGCTCGTGCGTCGCCAGTCCCAACATAATCAAATCAGCATCAGCTCCACAGAGAACATGTTGCGTATTCGGATCATGATCGGGTTGCGAACGTTGTTTTCGAATGTAGTCCATAATCTTATGCTCACCCTCGCCAGGTACGTTGGCATCGGACAGAATGACTTGAATGCCCTTCCAAGCCGGATTGTTGTTAATTCGATCGTGAATGTAGTACGACAAGCACTGACTCAGCCGCTGCATGAACGGCGTACCGGGCGTGATACAATTCGAATCGAAGTGCTCCTCTTTCGGTTTCTCCGGCGGCAGAATGCATCCACGCGCCAGCAGCTCCTCGCGAACTCGTTTCATTTCGGTTCGCTTCTCGACCGCCTCCTTGGCGGCCCGGAAACGTCGCGAACGTTGTTGGTTCATTTTTGCCCGCGGTGCGACTCCATCGATGGCCATGTAGAGGAGTTTTCGCGGTCGAACAATTCCAAACAGACGATCGATACATTCGAAAATGGCCAACATCATCTCGTCCTCATTTTTGGGGGGTGGTTTGTCTTCGGGATGCGTACACGGATGAATGATGCCGTTCATGTCCAGGTACAAATTGTCAAATTCTATACCATTGGGATTCGGCAATGTGGAATCTTCGTAGATATTACGACCCTGGTCGTCCACTTGCTAAAATGAAAAAGTAATTTATGAACAAATAGACGCTCAAAGTATTCTAGAGAAATTCGTAGGTTATGTACGGAATCCGAAAAAAAAAAACACTTTTCTCACCTTATTTTCAACACACTCAATAATAACACTAGGATATTTACGGCTCAGCCATCGAAAGAATGCTGGTACTCCCATTTTGGAGTAATTTCTGCGTCGAGATTACTGAAAATTTTAAGAAATAAAATCAAGTGGTAAACTGTCGTCGGTGTTTTTTCTCGCCGAATGCAAAGGCAAACAAGAAGCCACGACACATGACAGTTGTTCAAGTAGTTCGATGGACGCGAACGTACAGCAACGGATGTCGTCGAAAAACAGGTTGACAAACTGAAGAGATAGACTGCCAACCCAGCCAGCATCGGCGTAATGTACCGTGAAAATAGCCACAAATAAGCTTTACTTCATGAATCACGAATCGGCATTATGTATCGATAGGACGCATTGAAAATTAGATACATGATGGTCAGCTGAAGGAATGTCGACGGATCATGCATATAGGAAATATAATGGTTTTCTCCTCAAGTGTGATTTTTGTTGCTGGGGTGAATAGAATCGCGAATAAAAGATGATCATTCGTATAGTCTGGCTGGAGTAGTGGTTAGGGCGCGCACCTTCGGTGCATAGGATTATGAGTTCGAGGCTCACTGTCGCACGTGTTTTTTTTTTTTTAATTATTTATTGATGCATTGAATATATATGATACTTAACTATTACATAATGTTTACGAATAACGATTTTATAATGATTATCCGTAATAAGGCGCAAATGCGTATATACATGAAATAGGGGGACATCGTGATATACTGCTTGTATGAAAACGTGATGAATGAATAAGCAATATGTGCTCACGCGTGTTGCATGAAATAATGATTACAAATGTGTTAAATGCTGGCTGGGAAGTCAAGTACATATGTCAAGAAATATCGCATGCGAGTTTAGTAAACAAAAATAATCATTTGTCAGATCAGCTCAGATACAAAAATTTAATCGAACAGTGGTGAAGCATTTTTATGATTTTTCAGTGAAAAATATGCAAAAATGTTAGTGGCACGGTGTGTTAAAATTGATATGAAATCGGCGTTGGCTATTGTTGGACTGTTTTTCTTGAATGGAATCAAGCAATCGCAAACAGGTGAGGAATGTGCTTGCTCTAGTTAAGGCTTATAGGCGAAATGAGGGTCGGCAACCTCGAGACTTGGTGACCAAAAATCGTTGCAGGGATGTTTATTTCCTTGTTCCAGACGATTTAAAATCCACATCGTGGGGAAGAATGGAAGAATTAATCAATACTTCCGCAGGAGCCTCGGAGTGTCGGCGACTGTGGAAGTGAGCGAGAGGGCTCACGTAAGAGTACACAATGCTACGGGTGTTGCAGGAACTGCAATGTACTTTATCGGGTGTTGCAGGAGCTGTGTACTTTATCGAGGGACTAAAATTTGAAAAAGAAACCCCACGATCCTAAGTTATTCAAAGCAAGTGGACAATTAATGCCATGATGGGGGTTTAACGTCTGCTACCGTAAAGGAAACGGATTGATTTTGTGACGTCAATCAGCGCCTCTAAAAAGTAACAGTTTTTCTTACCAAGGGATAAGGCTTGGCGTCTACATACTGCTAGACTCGAGGCCTTTCTACTACCTCTGCCGATCTATGGTCCCAGCACTCGGTTGCAACTCCACGCCGTTGTAAAACCACAGCCCGCACGATACTCCCCTCATGGGGGCCTACCACGATACTCCCCTCATGGGGGCCTACCTTTTGCATCGGATAGGGGAATTGCCGCCTATCGGGGTGCCCCTTGGCTGTTATCTCGACACCCCGTACTTACACAAGATTAGATTACCATCTACGAAGTTTACCGTCAGGAGAGCACCTATCCTTTTCGCGTTTATCTCCCGGTCCTTCGGGCGATTTGGACCTTCGGCGTTTTACTGACATGGTCTTATTGTCAGATAGGGATTTCTCCATCCAGTGAATGCACTCACTGTCAGAAACCCAACCCCGGGGTTGCATCACCAGCTCGATGACTCGGGTAACAACCTACAGTCACCTCGAGGCCAACACCTTGATGGGCAAGGACCATGGTCTTTGACATTGAATATCTGGAGAACCGTTACGATTTCGCGAAAAAGGATTGCAGATTCGATCGTTTCAGACCAATATTAGGATCAATTTTGATGCTAAGCTATAAGAGCGTCAACTTGGTGACGCGCCCGTTGTCCGACCAAGTCTAGTCTGCCTTTTTACTTTTTTAAATCACCCATGCCTACTTGATTTTGGTCAATTGTTTACAAAAGGGCTCTTCACTTAGTCATCATTAAATCTTACTCAATATCGATACGCAATCAGACCATTAAAATATTGCGTATCCGTCAGGCAATAAAATTATTGCGTACCAATGCATTTTTATTAGAACCTAAACAAAACACATTGGTACTGGCCAAGCACTTAAACAGTATCAGCCACTTGTGTAAACAATTATTCAATGCTATCTAGGCATGTCGGACCACGCCACCAAGAAGACTTAGTCTTAGCATATAGTGCAAAGGTGCTACAATGTTATACTTTTCGACCCGGGATTTCGGTCATATAACATTCGGCCAACCTACGATTTCACTGTCCTCAGTGAATGACACAGACAACACTGAATACCATATACAGTAGCGAGACTCATCTGCTTCCTGTATATCAACTTCATTCAGTTGGCAGCCTAAAATCAATTCAAATCATACAATTGCTTGCATATCATTTCTTATCGAGTTATGTGCAACATTTGCCCTTGAACATCAACCATCAATTCACAGCGCAATCATCGCTTCATCCAGTTACAAACTACTCCCTTCTGAGAAACGAATCGTTCGGTCTCGTACCTAACATCTCCTGGACACAACTAATCAAAAATTCTGAGCGTTTCGCTTAATATCCAGTTCCGAGCCTCACCTGCTCCTGGATCCAACAACATGTCCAGTTCCGAGCCACACCTGCTCCTGGACTAAGTAGTCAACGATTCCGAGCCTAACGCTCAACACGTCCAGTTCCGAGTCTCGCCAACTCCTGGACCACTATGCAACAATTCCGAGCATAACGCTCAACACGTCCAGCTCCGAGTCTCGCCAACTCCTGGACCACAACCCATTTCGAGCGCAACGCTCAACATCTCCAATCACGAGCCCGCCGCTCACCTCGTCCAGTTACGAGCCAATCGTGCTCCCGGATCATCACATTACACTTCAATCACGAGCCTGCCGCTCACCTCGTCCAGTTACGAGCCAATCGTGCTCCCGGATCATCACATTACACTTCAATCACGAGCCTGCCGCTCACCTCGTCCAGTTACGAGCCAAACCTGCTCCCGGACCATCTTATTACATTTCAAACACGAGTTACCGCTCCTCTCGTCCAGTTACGAGCCAATCCTGCTCCCGGACTTCAACTGCTAATTACAGCTCTTCTTAATTAGTGAATGTCAACTTGATAATCAACCCTTTTTTTTTTCAAAATTTCTGCTCATCCATTGCACATTTTTTTTTAATTCAAACAGGTACTCATTACCCTTATTTAAGCTATGCTTAAACTATACCATTCTCTTCACCGCGATATACAGCATCTCTAACTGCAATCCTTATCAAGCATGTAGACTTATCTGTAATGTTTCTCCAATTTGAAAAGAAATGTGCCCTCAGCACCACATCAAGCCTTTTCCAATTCTGTGTTTTTAAGAACATGCTTGCAGCACACTAACGTTTATCCATACCACTTCGCATGAATAAATATTCACTATACTCAGGTTTAAACGTTCAATACCTTCCTTTATATGTATGGAAATTCTAAAGCACACAATAAGTGTATCATCTCCGACTTGTATTAAGTCCAAAAATCTTGAATCAGAAGATTTTCTATTTCCAAGAAGCTATCCAACTCTTCCTTTTCGCAATTACTCAGTTTGGTAATCCGAAAGATGCTTCACGTCATATTAAGCCAACAACCATAAAACTTCTTTCACCAAAATTGATATATTTAACAATAATTATTTTTATCAATCGCATAACTACGACTTCAGCACTTCACTTTATTGAAGTTTATACTATCGAATTCACATCAATTCATTATTATTGTAAGAAGTCAACAAGAAATTCATTTATGAAACGTGAATAAACAATCTTCATGCCATATCATAATACTAAGGAAACCTTGCACAGCATTTTGAACTCAAAAGAATCAAACGGTTTGGTACCAACCAACACGTACCATATTGATTCTCACATCAATGATTTAATTTGTTTATGTTAATGAGCTACTTCAAAAATTACTCAATTGGTGTCATGAAATTAACTATGTCATAATGCGCATAGAAAATAAGAAAGTCGGACATTTTGCGTCAAGAAATCCTCCTAGATCTCGCAAAACAACGGCAGAGCAGAAACGCTTTCACAACCTGTAGACAACTTAAAGTAGTCTACCTTCTCCTTCTGTTTGATTTTTTTAACAGTTTCAACATTTTAACAACCATAATGGAGTCTTCTACTCCTACAAATATTAAGGCATCCACAACATATAGTATGAGCCTTTTCAGCACTGTCCAAACTTGTCGATCGATGTTTAACATGACCATAAGCATCAGAATACATACTTTCCTTCTCAGTAATATTCACTGCAATCTGTTGCTACAGCGAATTCCAAGTCTCCCGATCAGATCGACAACAAGCAGTTAACTGCAACTGCGATTTAACAACCAAGCATTGAATACCAAAACTGACAAGTTTTTTTTTTGCACCAACATTTTCTTGTCAGGAAATACATACATATTTAACCTTAAAACAAAATTTGCGACAATAGCAACAAAAACCATGCCAAATACAGCAGCAACAATTATGCCGATAATCACAATTAATACAGCAAACGTGAAATGCAACATCAATGATTTCAACCAAATCAACTGAAACATCTCATCTGTTATCACAGCAATATCTTTGAAAACATAAATATTCAACAGGCAAATTTTAAGAATTCTGTAAGTAAAGCTTAAAAATAGATTTGAACCACTATCAACAACAAATACAGTAACACTTTCAACCACATCCTTTTCGATATTTCAAAATCAACTCCGTCGTCAAACTTCACGATCAGATCGCGCAAGGGTTTACTCTAATATTTACGACAAATACAGCATGAATTTGCTGCTCGATTTTCAGGCCTGCAATGAGTAGCCGTTCAAAAATCATAATAAAATCTACTTCAGCATCTGAATCAAATCATTACCGCTAAACCGCGCAGACACTGGTAAAAAAAATAAGAAACAAATACGCTGAGTGGACTAACAAGCACATTACTCTAACTGCAAAAATAATGGGCTTGACACACCGATTCTCGAATGACGAAAATGCTTCATCATTACATAAATTATAACCATCATTAGCACATTTGCCAAATTACGCATTTGAAACAGCATTCACTCAATAATGTCCGGAGACACCCTCTGATATGAAAGAAGACGACGTTTTACAGAAAATTTTAATTTGTCATCAACCTTCACCCTTGTCTTTTTTAATTCTTGAAGACAAATGTGTTTTTAAATTTATCGACATTTTCTTGAAAATATTGCACTTTCACCTCTTACACAAACGCCAAAAGTAAATTAAGAACTTCAACGACGAAAACATATGTGTCACCTCAATTTCGAATTCATCATAGTAATCCTCGTTATCATGATTTTTCTGTATGTCTGAACCCTTAACGTTCAAAATCAAATCACAACAATAACCAATAGTTCATTGAACCACTACTTTGAGAACTTTGCTCATCTGCTTACTCCCAACACTCATTTATATGTATTTTAAAATCTAAAAAATAAAAGTGCATACACAAGTGCGAGACACCTCCCTCATTGTTATTTTATTTTCCTTCTGGCCTCACACTCAAAATCATTCCGGCGACACCACCGTATCAACAGCACCTTTAAGAATGCACACATCAAAACAACATTTTAAAATTCTTGGACATCAAACAACATTTGGAGGACCACAAACCCGCAAATATGGGAATCCTCAGTTTACTTGATCATCAATATCAATATCACAGTTGTTCCATTATTCTAATGGATTCGGATCAAACCACAAAGAATGTATGCAATTTTACTCACCATGCATTTCTCCACTTAAATTTTGTTGCGTGCATACTTACAACAGATCAGCCGTCTTTTTTCCTTGTAGGTCACTCACTCATCCTTTGGACCATGTCATACCAAAGTGAAAATGCCATTCTGAAATTTCCTATCCGCTTCAATCCACTTCCTATGAAAGACACAACTTTCTTCACAATCCTTCCTTCATGGAATTTTAATCGGTGCACATCACAATTACAACTAACTTTCGCGATATATTTTTCTATCATGGGAAATGGTAACACAACACACGGGATTTGGGATTAAACCCCACACCTGAATTATTAGGATCAATTTTGATGCTAAGCTATAAGAGCGTCAACTTGGTGACGCGCCCGTTGTCCGACCAAGTCTAGTCTGCCTTTTTACTTTTTTAAATCACCCATGCCTACTTGATTTTGGTCAATTGTTTACAAAAGGGCTCTTCACTTAGTCATCATTAAATCTTACTCAATATCGATACGCAATCAGACCATTAAAATATTGCGTATCCGTCAGGCAATAAAATTATTGCGTACCAATGCATTTTTATTAGAACCTAAACAAAACACATTGGTACTGGCCAAGCACTTAAACAGTATCAGCCACTTGTGTAAACAATTATTCAATGCTATCTAGGCATGTCGGACCACGCCACCAAGAAGACTTAGTCTTAGCATATAGTGCAAAGGTGCTACAATGTTATACTTTTCGACCCGGGATTTCGGTCATATAACACCAATATTAATGAAATGACATCATAAAAATTTGGCGCCGCAGATACTGAAATCGTGCCACTACTTGTCTGCTTAAAGCAAACTCGTAGCGCCGCTTTTCACATCCGGGCGGCCCCTTCAGTATATTAGTCAGCAATGCGATTCGGGTCGTGTGGTCATCAATCCACAAACTAGTTAGATATAGGCGCGTAGGCATCTTCCACCAAGGCCGTTCTCCCTAACTAGCCGTCAGCTCAGAAGCTCACACGATTAACCGTATGGTGAACCCCCCTCCAGGGAACACCGTTTATCGTGCTCGGCCTATTTATGACTTCCCTCCCGTAAGTTATGGGAGGAGGTCGGTCATGCCAAAAGCTACCCGTACATAACTAGGGAGCTCGGGAACGTTATCGCCCGAATGGTCTTTTTACAGATCCACGCCATGGCGTATCAACCATACCAGGGGCCTCCCTGCGCTGCTAAGTACGTGGTGTCGCAACTCACCAAAGATCTCTGTCCCACTACACAGCCTTTTTGACTGATGTCACAAGGAGTTAGACCCCCTGCGGGAACCCCGTACTTACACAAGCAGACCATCTACGAGGTATACCGTCAGGGGAGCACCTAGCCTTTCGGCCTTTATCTCCCGGTCCCGCTAAATGTTTGGACCTTCGGGTTTTTACTGACAAGGTGTTGTGTTATTGTCAGATGGGGATTTCTCCATCCCGCGCATGCACACACCATCAGGAACCCAACCCCGGGGTTGCATCACTAGCTGGATGACTTGGGTAACAACCTCCAGCCACTACGAAGCCAACGCCTTGATGGGTAAGGACCATGGTCCCCTGGGCACGCCCATCCCCGTAGTTCACTATTCGCTATAGACTTCTCTATAGCAGGTGTGATCCTCCTTCGGCCCACTATTGGTTAAGCCTGACGTCGAATTCAGACATGCACATCCCAGGCTCGTTGGACCTGTGACTACGAGCCTGTGTAGACACGTAGCGCTGCTTTTCACATCCAGGTGGCCCCTTCAGTTTACTAGTCAGCAATGCGACTCGGGCAGTGTGGTCATCAATCCACAAACTAGTTAGATATAGGCGCGTAGGCATCTTCCACCAAGGCCGTTCTCCCTAACTAGCCCCTTCAGGACTCGGGTCATGCGAAGCCGTCAACTCCGAAGCTCACACGATTTCCATACGATGCACTCCCCCACCAGAGGACACCATAATCGTGCTTGGCCTTTAGTGACTTCCCTACTGTAATCTATGGGAGGAGGTAGGTCACGCCAAGAGCCACCCGTACATAACTCAGGAGCACGGGAACGTTACCGCCCGAATGGTCTTTGTACAGATCCTCGCCATGGCGTATCAACTGTACCAGGGGCCCCCTTGCGCTGTTAGGTCCGTGGTGTCACAACTCACCAAAGATCTTTGTCCCCCTACATCCAGCCTTCCTTGGCTGGTGTCACAAGGACTTAGACCCCCCTGCTGGGCCCCGTACTTACACATATGGGACAACTCACTAGGTAAAATGGACATTTTCTGCAAACCGGGAAGAAGCGAATCAGCTGGAATTAAACAAAACTAAGCCTCGCCAGTAAAAAGTTATCCTGAATCCCCGGGGTGTTATGCGATCCGTGCTAATCGCGAGAAGATCTCCAGGAACGCAAATGGGTACCGGTATCGTAGCGGCCAGATATATGGCACCCTCGGGTACAAGGTAGCCTTGCTTCACCAGGCGGGCCTTGGTGTAGTGGACCATTATTTTCCTAACTACATACTCGTGGGGAATCCAAATACTTTAAAAAAGATAATTCCGCAGACCTATCTGAAAGAAGCAGCCTCAGACTCTGATGTAGGTGTAGATGAGCGGGTGCGTACTCCAACATGAGAAAAACATTTCAATGGGAGCTCCAAACTCATGTGGTCTCCCAACCGGAAGCCTCCAGCCAGTGTTACGAAAAGCCTCACGACGGAAGAGACGCAAGTAACAGAACCCCATATGGTTGCTCTCTCTTGATTTACCCTAACTCCTAGGGCATGGTGTGTTGAAGACGGCTATGTGTAGTCGTAGTTGCGGCGGGTTATGCCGAGTTTAGGAACTCGTTTCTCTGTGAATCCCAGCATCACAGAGTGGCGACTGAACGATCACGGTCACAGAGCACGACGATATGGTTACTAAATTGAACTAATTATCAACTTCATGTATCATCTACAACGCAGCCATGGAGCAGATTTACGGTAAGAAAACCAAAAACATCCATAAAGGCAAAGACTTCTTCGAGAGCTCCAAGAGTGCAGGCGGGACGTGGTAGAAACCGCGGCTTGTTCTGCTATACGTTCTCATAGGGAGAACTTTTGTGTTTCCGATATTTTCCGCTATATGTCCGTTATATGGCGGATGGTAAGATAAGTGTCGCTAGTCTCGATAAAAAGAACAATAAGATTCTTCTTACGAGAGCTGATAGCGTAATGTTCCGAAACCGCATCTCCTCAAACCTTAAAAACGAAGAAAGTGACGTCTAGAAAAAGAGGACAATGGATCAGCCGGAGAGGAAGGGGGCTAATCGAAAAATCCCCACTGAAAAATAACTCGAACCCTTATCTTCTTCTTCCTTGCCTCGTTCTTTATACCGCTCCATGGTTTGCGTTGCTCGACCTGCAGTGTAGGCACATCGCCCGTTTTGGCGATAATATCTCAGCATATTTCTACAGGCAGCTCTATCTTGGATCGTGTCATCACCGAGACCAATGCGTTGTTGTTGCTTTTTCATTTGACACATCCAGGTGTTCTTCGGTCTGCCTCTGGCCTTGGGTCCATCAAGTGGAACTTCCATTGATATCGCTTTCTTTGCTGGGTTCTCAGGCGGACGCCGTTGAACATGGCAATACCAATCCATTTGTCGGTCTTCGAGCTTTTCGGTGATTGGTTGGTCTATGGACAAGCTGCCTCGGATGTAGCTACTCTTGATGTGGTCCCTTTTCGTTACACCAACTGACATGCGTAACATTTTCATTTCAGTCGCTGTCATTTGTTTCGCGTAACCTTCATACATGGTCCAGCATTCTGATAAATACATGAGTGCGGGACGTACAACCGTTTTGTACAACTTGCCCTTTAGCTTCAGTGGCATTTTCTTATCGCAGAAAACTCCAGAGTTTTCTCACCACGTCATCCACCCAACCTTTGTGCGATGTTTGATGTCATCATCGCATGTAGCTCCGTTGTTCACCATCGAGCCAAGGTACTTGAACTTGGTACAAGACTTAAGCTGCTCTCCTTTGACGTAGTTTCTACAGCGATAGGGTCTATGTTTTGGAGCAACCCATGCTCAAAAGTCGATATCACCCCCTCGACACAAGTGGGAAAACAAAAATGGAGCAGCCTTGGCCGGCCCCACTGCCCCTGACTCTACTGATACGCGCCGGCATGAAAACATTGAAATCCGCAATAACTACAATACCACCAGGCTCAAGTTGTGCCGCGGGATTCCAAGCCAACATTTGCTTATTATTATTGGACAATATCGCTTTTATTGGGTGACTTCAATGCACAGCACGATTTATGGCATTCTAACCTCAACAACGATATTAGAGGAAATCACATTGCAAGCCAATTGGATGAATCCGACTTCTGTCCACTAAATGACGACACTCAAACCCGTGTTGTAGGGTCATGCTCCAGCTCACCTGACATATCCATTGCCTTCCTTGCCTTTTTGTCCGACCATCTGCCAATCATCCTTACGCTTGATAAGCCACCTCAATATACATACACGGAAAAGAAAACGTACACAAACTGGGACGATTTTCAAAGGTACACCAACGAAGCTTTTCTGCTCTACCACCTCCTACGGATGTGCGCTTCGCCAAAAAACAATTCAGACAGATTATACAAACGGCCGACAGAAGATTCATTACCGCTACTGAAACCGCATTTTCCATCCACCAGGGCCAAATTGACAATGGCCAGGGATGAACTACGAAAAATAAAATAACCACAGAACACAAAAATGAAATTCCCACCTAGATAACTGCTACATTCAAATCGATGTCAGCAATCTGTATAATGAGATCACTTTTTAACCGCGTTAATCCAAAATGCGGCTTATTTTGGGCTCCGTTCTCATAAAGAACTTTTGTGTTTCCGATATTTTCCGCTATATGGCAGATGGTACAGTAAGTGTCGCTCATGTCAACTGATAGCGTAATTTTCCCTTTACACTACTACAGACAGATCTATGTAACTCCACTTTGCCTCAAATCTACATATGGATTGCTAATTATGTTGCCGTCGTCAGTCTGTACCGAGCTTAGAAATGGGAAATCTAAGCTCCGCAAAATCAAACAAGACGTCTCCCAGGGAGGAGGTTTATCTCCTGCCCTTTTCAACATTTACTTGTCAATCAACAAGCAACGGGTTTCGAAATTATCTCATACGACTGCACCATCATGGCAACCGGCAAATGTGCAACTTTATTAATACTATTATCCTGAAATGATCAACCTTATTAATATGTACTTGCTTGAGCAACAACTTTACCAAATTTGATACTATCAGAGCCTAGGTCCTCCGCCACTCTGTTCATTCATCAAATTTAATCAGGAATATAACAGATCCATCGCAATAGCAAGAAATACGTGATCCCTAAATCCTCGATGTTACCATCGACAACTTCGGCAAATACCCATGAAGACAACATCTGCGGTAAACTCAGGAGCAGAAACAAAATCCTTAAAGCTCTAGCCGGCAGTACGTGGGGCACGAAGTAGAACACATTGTTGGCTACTTCCAAAGCCAGACCCTTAGTTGACTATGCAGCACCCACGTGGACGAATGATCTTTGCAATACTAAATAGAGACATAAGTCCAGAAGTACGAGAAAGTTTCCTCCAATAACTCTGACTACAAGACGGCACCGCTACAACAACTACAAGGCGGGTTTAGTTAGCATCCATACTCTAGAAGTCCATAAGACAATTCGAGACTTTACTAACAACCACGTACCAAGCCACTCTCTCTGGATGAACAGCACTTACTCAGAGCCCGCTCATCCTTGGTACACCTACTTCGCAATGATGATAGACAGTTATCTCTCAAACCGCGTGCTACAGTGCAATGTTGGGTCATGGGCCTAAGGAGTAAACATAGTATACATAGAATCGAAGTTACAGGGGTTTCACAAAGATCTGCCTGGTCTGGTTGTCGGTCCTCTGCTGTGGATGTTGGAACTCCATGCATCAGACTGATTTGCGACTACAGCCACAACTCGGATTGAATAGGTTCAAATAGAAGCGAGATACGAGGGAGTGAGCGCTGAGCTTTGGGCCAAAACAAATTTTATCCTGAAGAAGAAGAACTTTAACGCTGAAGACGCAATCATTTTAGATTCCCAAAATCTCATTTCTGGCTTCGCTCGCAACTTGCATTTTCTACCACTTAATGCACTGCGTACTTTTGAAGAAAATTTCCCCGAGCTTTTCACTGGCAAATTATATTTACAATATAAATTTTAAATGTTTCTATTTTTTTATCTTTATTTTATTTTCAGCTACCAACTCTATGGAAGATTCATCGAAAGCTGAAATTCAAAAGAACAATACTCCTATAGACTACGCACCCGTAACAATCATCAAAAATGTAGGTTAAATGTGAAATGAATTTAGTCTTCTTAAATTCATCTGAACCCATCCCCATTCGTAGCAAACCGAATCGTCATCGTGTGCTGTAAACAATGCCACCGTAGAATGCAACAACCTGCCAGCCTCTTGTATTAAATGCAACTATACAAATCAATGTATTTATGGGAAAGATATGAATATCACTTGTGAAGTTCATACAAATTTAGCGTGTATGGTATGCATTTATTCGCATTGTCCTTAAGTCCGGGCCAAACCCATTCTATTTTTTATTATACAGGGAGATCGTCACTTTCAGCGAACAATGAACTGTAGATATTGCTATCAAACGGAATTTTGGCAATACAAATGTGTTCAAAAAGGTGATTGTAATTCAGCCGATCAGTATTATAGGTCAGGATCCCATTACTGCTCAACTCAATTCGCTGTTATTTGATTTATATCAATGTTTTCTCTACTATAGAACAAACTGCACAGTTCATGACGAAGTCTTGTGTCTGGGACGACGAACTTTTTTAAAGAATGTCAAATGCAATTGGACCCAAGGATACAGATGGAGTGTTGCGCTTCTCATAAGTATAACATTGGGCGGTTTTGGAGCCGATAGGTATATGCGCTTTCATTTGATTCCCGTATCTAGAGCGTTTAAAACTAAAATTGATTTTTTGGACTTCAGATTTTATCTGGGTCATTGGCAGGAGGGAATTGGAAAATTGTTTAGCTTCGGCGGACTTGGTGTTTGGACAATAATTGATGTGCTATTGATATCATTACATTATCTCGGACCGGCTGACGGATCACTTTATATGCCTTAAGTTAATAGTTTAGAGCTTCATTGATATTTTAGGAATTTTAAGCTTATTAGTGTAATGGATGTGTGATATTATAATGATTATTAAAATAAAGAATTTGAAATTTACTTTTTTAGTGTTAACGACTACTCTACATTGACTGTAATGGCATGGGAAACTCCTCAAATACTTTTTTCCCCAGTTACAAGTTACTAGTATTAAGAATATTAGAGCTTGTGAGAACGTGAATTACTTAATTAAAACAACCAATGTTCACCTTAACGGGGGTTATGCAGTTATTAGATGACAATGAGCCGCTTAATTTGAAAGTGGCGTAAGTCCACTTCTTAAGAACATTTAGTTAATGATGGACTTATCATGTCTTTGGCGGTTTCTTTCAATAATAAAAAAAAAATCAAACTTGTATTTAAAAAATAATGGTTAGAAGCATTATACGAGCAATATTTGCTAAAAGAAAAACGAAAAAAATAATTTCTGCCCGCTCCGATTTCGGCCATTTTTCCAGCTATTGAAAATCGCCCGACTAAGTACATAGGTAATTTTCATAAGATTGGTTTTATTCTGTTATTAACCTTATTCAAGCTTTGAAAGAAATTAGCTTCACCAAACCAGTGCAGGAGCGATACGCGGTACACACAACACACACAGTCGTAAAAAGTCATTCGCCTGGCTAAAATTATTTAAAGATAATTCAAATGAAGCTACGAGAGCAGCGTACATCAGTGCGAACCAAGCATACAAATCCATATGTAAGCCTAAAAAGCGGCTTTTTTACCAGCATCAAACTGAACTATTATGCGAATGCACTAACTCAAGAGCCTTTTGGCAAATTGCAAACCGTATAAATAATACTGATACGTATAAGATGGGAAACCGACTTAATGCTGAGAAACTACGAGAACACTTTACGCGGATGTTACAATGTACAAACGTGAATGAGAGATTTCATTTTGCAAGACCGAACTGGAGTCATCCAATTCTCGATGCGACCATTACTACGGATAAGGTGCGTAAGGCCTTGCAACAGTGCAAGGATAATAAGGCGGCTGGGAGGAGTGGCATTCCCGTCGAATTTTTCAAGTATGCTGGGGATAATGTGATAAACATCCTATGCAAGGAATTTAATGAAATTTTTGATGGTGGAAATATTCCAGATGAATTCAGAGACGCGATCATATTCCCAATTTTTAAGAAAGGCAATGTGAATGACCCAGGATGATACAGAGGTATACCTTTCTTGAATGCAACAGAAAAAAACACTGGCTTCTATTCTACAAGCGAGGTTCTCGAAGTGGTTAAATGATGAGCAGAAAATAATCGAAAACCAAGGTGGCTTTAGAAAGGGATACTCGATGAACGACCATATTTTTGTGCTCCAAAATCTGGCGAGACTTCACATCGATGAAGGCAGAAAGTTATACGCTTGTTTCGTCGACTTCAAGGCTGCATTCGATACTATCGATAGAAATGCTTTGTTTTACAAGCTATACAATTGCGGACTGTCTTCGAAATTCGGTAACCTATTGGAAAGATTGTACGAGAGAACAACGGCAAGGGTATGGAGTGGCAATCAGCTATCGAAATCTTTCGAAACGAACGTCGCAAAATCGCCGAATGACCTACAACAAATGATCAATGATCTCGATATGTACTACATAAAATGGAAATTGACAGTAAACCTGGATAAAACGAAAATAATGGCCTTTAAAAAAAGATTTCGTTTGGCTCGGAACGAGAACTGGTCTTTCAGAGGCGATTCAATAGAAGTGGTGAAGCAATACACTTATCTCGGAATACAAATATCAAGTAATCTTAATATGGAGCTTCACCTAGAAAGTAAATTAAAGTTAGCAAAATGGGCAATTAGCTCAATCTGGAAAAACAGCCTAAGTAACAGGAACATAGCGCATACAGTGAAATACAAGATATATTTAGCAGTATCACAATCTGTGCTTCTATATGGTGCCCAGGTATGGGGAGGAAATGCGTAAGAAGAAGTTGAAAACTCCAACGTTATTTCCTGAAGCGAACTTTACCTTCAAAGACACCAAACTACATGTTGCTCCGTCAGACCGGTTTATCGCCACTATTTGTGGAGACACTTTCGACGCTGACAAAGTACTTGGCAGAAGTATCCCGAATGAGTGAGGAGAGGCTCCCTAAGAAGGTGCTGACATATGCGGTAAATGAGGAAAGTCTTTTCTATGGCTATTTGCAAACACTTGCCAGAGAAACGGGAACTCAATTCGATTGGAACGGTACAAGCGGTAATTGCGAAATACTATTTCAAATGATTTCGGAAGTAAGGAACATGCGAAGACGGGCAAATATAGAAGAAGCGAGAAGTTCACAGCATCGTGAAATTTATGTAAACCTGAATCATGATCTTGAGGCGAACACATATTTCCAGAATAGCTTTAGTATTCATAAAAATTCACTTATTTTTAAAGCGAGAGGCGAACTATTGCCGCTGAATTATATTCCGCATCGGATCGATCTTCCAATAACATGCGATCTGTGTAACATGAGAGCGAGGGAAGACACCCGTCATTTCATCGGTAAGTGTCCTGTACTTAAGGAGACCAGAAGGTCATGCTGGAGAAAGGACTATTTAAGCGAAGAGGAAGTGGATAATCTGTCGAACGGATCGAACTGGGACATTTTGTATGAGTACTGTTGCCTAGCGTTGAAGTATCGTAGCCGAATTATAAGCGGTCAAATCTAATCGATAGCCTTAACTATGTGACAGGGTCGATGAACACGCAGAATGTGGAGATGTGTGAACTTCATCACCCTGCCGCCGTACGTCACCTAATAGCAGTGGCGGCTCGTGGTGGAAAATAACGGGGGCTCACAAGGAAATATACAAATGTGTTGACTTCAGGAAGAATATGATGTAACCAAATTTTTAAGAGTTTGTATTAAAAAAAAACTAATCTACAAAAAAGCCAAAAATTCTACAGAAATTATTGTTTTTATAGGTATACGTATTATTCTTCCGCAGACTATTTCAGACTTTCGTCAGCTGGAATGTTTGTTTTCACTCTCGCAGAACAAACAGGGAAAGCAAACGAGTTTTCTAAGCCGCACACACATGGCGAATCCATGGATCTTATTAAATTTTCATTCTGTCAAAATCCAAATCGGCCTGGGGATATTTTCATTGGGCAGAACGAAAATCCATTAAAATCCATGAATTCCGCATACAGTCTTGACTCGATAATCCGGATCAATTATTGCGAGGGGTAATCCGGACCATCGGAGCATCCGGATTATTGGAATCACTTTTTTCTTAAGAAAAACAATCCAAATAAATTAAAAAAGAGGAACAAAAGCCGATACATGTATTATTTCTTCGAAATTAGTCAGCATCATGTTATTTGCCAAAACGTCCCGTAAAAACGAACGAGACCAAATCTGCCATTTCACCCTGAAAATCTCAAATATGGATTATAGAGTCAAAATTGCTGCCGAAATTTGGACTATAGAATACATAGTGGAAACATTAAGTGGTCCGGATTAGCGTGATATCCGGATTAAAGGAGATCCGGATTACCGAGTCAAGACTATTCTCATAAATCTACTTGTTTTTTTTCGCGAAAATCGCCGCTTTAAATGCACGCCACACTTGCACTCTGCCCTACAGAAATTGCTAGAGGGTCTTCCCGAGTTTTTATTTTAATCTTATTTTCTTCTAGAAGATTTTTTAAATTTGCTTTAAAGAAATTGACGTTGCAATTTTATTCATCGCGATTTGAACAGAACAGACGTATGCGACACAACCTTTCTTCTTTTAGAATTTAGCTCATACGATTTACAAGACGCTGTGCACAACAACTTTGTGCACAAGCTCTAGTGTAAATTTTGCACAACCCCCTTGCCCCGGAAACCGCTAAGATATCCAAAACTAGAGCGTGTGCTCCTCCTGGTTGTTGGTCGCAGTGTCGTGACCATGTCGTATGTGCAGTGAGCAGTCGGCACCGGCAGCAAATATTAGAAACATAGGTACTTATATATATACTTATCTCTCATCTTTGCCGGCAGTGTAGGTACATACATACGTTTATGTCTATGGGCATAATTTCAGTAGATGGAATGTAGGTTTATCTATATAAATCGAATAAGGACACGATGCGGGCTAGATGTGCGATTTGAGATAACAGATTTGAAGAAGTGAATTACGTACTCTTACGATTTTTTTCTCAGGGGGTGCACGTGCACTTGTGCACATATGGGCGAGCCGCCACTGCCTAATAGTCCATTATTTTAACCGGGCAATTAATAAATTACATATCAACAAGAAGCAAAAATAATAACATATAATAGTAACGCATAATTCCAAATTCTACATAAAAACAACAAAAATGTGAAAAAAATGAAAAGATAACATTAATTCAATCAACTCAGGCCGACGGCAATACGCCATGCCTTATACGGGTTTTGTAATCTGCATTGTAATCTTTTATATATAATATGAATTTTTAAAATAAACCACTTTATCTATCACAACACACTTACAAATTCAACCAAGTTGCAGATGAATAAGGCCTGTAACGGAATAGATCAATGGTTGAGCTACGCCACCGCCGTCTAGATATTAAGGCCGCAATGTAGACTCTTAAACGTCAAATTAAGAGCTGAAATTGCATTGCATTGTTATTGCTTTAATGACTTCATATGCTTGTTGTTGTTGTTTGTTCGTGTAAATAAAAAGTGTAAGAGCTAAACTATGACGTCATCGTACAGCTGAGTTGCGGCTATGATATATCTAGATGGCGTTGATTTTAGACGTCAAATTAGCAGATTACATTGTCGTCATCATCCCAAGTAGTGACGTCATGGTGACCATATGGCATTTAGCCAGTGGCTTGTTACTTTTTATTTATCTGTGCGGTTGTACGATAGCAGTACCGCCGTTGAAACGTTTTACGTACTTACTCGTTTTTTCCTACAATATCCGTACTATCTTTTCGCGATCACAAATAAACTGATTGGTAACCCTAAATGGGGAAATCTTTCACTTTATCACTAATTTTCCATGCACTACATTTTGAGTATAATAACTTCTCTGTCAATAACCCACATAACCTGCCACTATCTTTTTAATTAATTGTTTGCCGTTCAAACACATTTTCTAAACAAAAATCGCGAAAAAAGTACACTCACTCGTCTGTGTGCCACTTTGTAATGTTTAGTCTCACTGCCTTGTTTTTGCTGTTGATGACGTGCTTATATTTGTTTCTGTTGTTTTTTTGCATCCGTCGATAAATTGAATACGGATCCATGCCGTCATTGTACAGTTGAGTTGCGGCCTTGATGTATCTAGATGGCGTTGGCTACGCTCATCACGATAGCATTATTTTTGTTGGAAACATTACTTCTTGGCATTGAGGGGCGTACTGAACGGGGTCGTTTTTCATTTTATATTTCTTCATTATTAAAATGTGAACACCTTTCGTGGACTCTGGTTTTACTTAAGGCAGTATCCCTATAAGCCTTATTAAGTATTTCAATAGCTTCCCCGGCCAATTTTGCTAACAGAAAAACCAAATTTCACAGCAGCGTGGTTCTCTCGAAAATCTACCACCAAGAATGTACACAGTTGTTTCATTAAAAAAAACCTCACGGGCCAATCGATGCAGTTACAGCGATGTAATTTCGCAGACTAACTCCTCACCGCAGTCAAATTAAACTTCTTTTGGGTTCACTCTCCACATTGTCATCAAGGACTATTAGAGTTACATCTGGTGAAAGATAGTGATGGAAGGCTACTTGTATAAGGCGAAGTTGAAGCGTTGGAATGAACACTTCGCGGTTGTGTACTGTTTCCATCAGCTGTTGTTTGGGAGTAGTAGTTGCCGCTACGGTTACCGAAAAGTAGCAATCTTTCTTCAATTTCCGTCATCGTCGCGCTATGCGATGGAATCCTTTTACCCAAAGTGGCCGGAAAAGGAGTCATCCTAAAATCATTTAGACTTTAAGAGAAAACTGTGGTCAATTGGGACCGTACGTTTCGCAAGTGCAGTAGACACGCGGGGTTAGGGCAATCTATGTATAGTAATGTTCACGTAAACGGATGTTCATTTTTGACGCAATTAATGTGTATCAGAGTTTACTGTATTAATTTCTATTGCACAATGCACTAATAATATTGCTGTAAATTGACAAGTACTTGATATGAAATATATTTGTCGACACATAAAAGGTATTGATTTTCGTTATAGTATAGCAGAAACGCCTGTTGTTATTTCGATTGTCATTAAAGTCAGCTTGTACGGAAAATTGCATGGCAATACGTTCCACACGTCGAATCAAAAAATTGAATCCGATGGTCACACACACCTTTCGATTTATCTCGTAATCAAAAAATCTCGCCAATCGATCGGCGGGTCTGTGGCGCTTCTAACAGCCACAATTGCCTATGTGTGGCCTTGTGTAAACAAAATTTATCCCTTTCGACCTTATCATTATATTTATTTATAGCGTAGGTCAGACGTGTCAAACTCGCGGCCCGCGGGCCACATGCGGCCCGCCTTGCAGTTCTGTGCGGCCCGCAGCCATGTCGAAGCAGCACAATGTGTATCAATACAAAAATGTTGAAATTGGTAAGGTGAACAAATTAAGCCGTTGAAATCAAGTCTACAAAAATTACTAAAACTCGTCAGTGGCTTATGCAAGATTATTTTAGGATTTTTTCTCCAAATACTACCAACAATTTGAGGTCGGTTATTTGATTTTATAAGACAGCTCATCTTTTTCGTACAGGACAATACTAAGTATCTTCATGAAATGGCTCTGTCCCGAAATGCAGTTAATAAAAAATTGGTTGGCTTTACTAAACATGAATTGAGATTTATTTGGAAAAATGGCAAAGCTTTAAAAACTACAGAAATCTTGGAATTGTTAACTAAATCACCTGGATGTGAAATTACAACATAATAATTACATGTGTCTGATTTTTAGACCTATACTTATCATGTATTGGTGCATGAGTTTGTACCATATCACAAACAAATTATTGTCTCTTTTAGCCACCATTCTGCTTAAATTAATTTAATCTGACTATTTTGTTATTTTGGGTGACCTGGATGACTAGTGCTAAAATTTTTTTATCATCTGTCCCGCATTTGACCTAAATCATGTTATTCACAAAAAGTGATTACTTGAAGCTCAATCATATTTTCACGTTTTCGCTTCTTGTCTTAATTGTATAATGTTCTTGAAGTACATTTTCCAAAGGAGGAAGTTCTCACGGATAATCCCGAAGCCGCTCATAGTGATTCCCAAACGGGAGGCGCGCCCCCCTAGAGAGGCGTGGCGGTGCGGGCACAACTCTAATATTGATACCATTAATAAATTAGGGCTTGCTTTGCTTGCCATAATTAATTATGGTTTTCTTGCGAACTTCTTTCGAAATATGTACACCAGGAGGTAATCGGTTGTTGCAAAGCTTTGCAAAATGGCAAAAATTGTATTTTCGTCGATTAATTCGCTGCTACATAATCCATTTGATGAACACCGCTGAGAATATTTTAGGTCGAGAAAAAAATAAAAAATCTCTTGATACGGCTGATATAAAGACTATATGTTTTTTTTTTTAAATAACAGTTACGGATTTTGGTCACTCCAGTAATATCAATTTTGCTCATGACGAAATTCAGGATGCGGAAATCATGAAATTTAAATAATACTTCCTAAAAATCAGCAGTTCCAAAAGATGGGCTGCACTAACAAACAATTTAAATTGCGGCAATGGATTCCTGGATGAAACGTATGTCCAAAATTAAAGCATTCCTTGCCCATGGCATGGGAAGGGGCAGGATCAGCAGATCTCGCAAGGGGGGCACGAGCTCGATCACCACTGCGCTAAAGTGATGCAGACTTTCTGTCATATTTTAAAAATAATATTCTGTAATCAACTTGCATAATACGATTATACCATTTCTCAGTCAAGTTCGTAACTATGGAACATCAAATTCGTAACTTTGGAACATAAAATTCGTAACTTTGGATCATCAAATTCGTAGGTTTGGAACATAAAATTTGTAACTTTGGAACATCAAATTCGTAACTATGGAACATCAAATTCGTATTTGTGGAACTTCAAATTCGTAACTTCGGAATAACAATTTTCATAATGCGGACCCTTAAATTCACAACTGAATAAAACTAAATACATCTTTCACAACCTGTCTGGTTGAATTTCATTAAAAACCTAAAAATACCCATGCGTGACAACAGCAAGACATAGATTTAATCTTACACAATTACGAATTTGATGTTCCACAAATACGAATTTGATGTTCGAAAGTTACGAATTTGATGTTCCAAAGTTACGAATTTGATGTTCCATAGTTACGAACATCACTGAGAAATGGTATATACATATATAAGTTTTTTAAATTTTCCTCCTGCGGCCCACCTAAGCCTCAGGAGAGTCTTATTTGGCCCGGGACACGTTTTGAGTTTGACACCCCTGGCGTAGGTATTTTTTATGAATTAGTGATATATGTAGGTACATACATTAGAGAGTTTAAATAATTAAATTAGTTCCTAGTAACAGAGTTGCTTAATTGTCAATTCGTGGACATAGAAAATCAATATTGCAATAATATTTTGCCACGGCTCAGGAGCAAATATAAAAGTAAGTAAATTTTAATTTAAATAAAATTATTTATTGATTTAATAGCTTACATTCCGTTTTGGAGATATAACTGAAAAACACAAAAAATTGGAGCCTTAACTACCCGCCCCACCGGGTATGTTTACCTGCTAACTACTCTAAACAAAACCCTGAAGATAAAAAAAATCATCCCCTTTTATGGTCTCTTCAGTGTCTTCCCTCATTGGACTATAATTTGAGTCAAAAAAATTAGTTTGTCTTCAAAATGGCATATCACAAATAAAACATTTCCCTTAAAAATATTTACAGTGTTTTATTAAAGAATATTTACCAGCGTAAATTTCATATGTATTTTGTATAAAAATAGTTGATCGATAATAAGCCCACCTTAAAACTTAACATTAATCTGTTAACATTTCTACCAATTTTCATTTAATGAGGAATTTATTTTTATTTATTATTATTAAAAGGAAAATTTCACAATATGTTTAAAATTTTGTTTTTCTCATTTTTTCAGTGTAAGCTATAAAGCGGAGCATACACTCACACAAAGCTTGTGTGTCATGTCATCATGAATTCCAATTATTATTTTACCGATACTCTTCTGCAGAATCATATCATTCCTTTAAAGACTATCTGCCATCTGAAGCCTCCCGATTTTTATCATTCCACATTTTTCTGATCTGCAATTTCCGATATTCCAAATAGTAGTTAAAGTTCATCCCATTGTGATTGAATTCCGACAAATCATCAAAGGATCTTGGGGGTTTAACAAAGCGTTTTCACTGTTTATTGGTTTTTCTTTTTTTTTTGTGCGGATTCTAATCATCCCAGAGGTCACGTGCCTTTCATCTAATTCACTTCTTTGATCCAAACATTCGCTGCCTAACTAAATCAGCGCGGGATAAGAAGTGTTGGCTAAGTAATAACGAAGAAATAAAGATAATAAATCCGTCTATAAATTGGAACGCCGATCCCATATTAATCAGTTCAATGTGGCATTCGGATTTGTATAGGAGAAGCCTTCAAATTGAGCCTGATCCATTGAATGTAGAATGTCCTTATCGATAGGTGTGAGACGTACCCGCTCACGTGTGAAAGTTTTATCGAAATATTTTGTATCGAGTGGATGTTTCTGGAAAAGGTGAGAAGTAAGAATTTTAAACTGTTGCAGAAACATTTCTTTTAATGTTAAATATATTCGTACCACTTGAGGTTTGAACGGCGGATCTATAGCTCTACGTTCCAAACGATCCCAGTCGATCTCTCGGAAGAATGGATGTTCATAGATTTCACCTGCCGGACTATATTGCGAGCCCAGGCGTACCGACGGATCTTTATGCAGAAGCTGCAAAAAAAAAATTTAATTGAAATACTGGAATTTAGGGTAGTACAAACAAAAATGAATTTACCGCTTTAAGTATGCTGGTCGCCTCCTGTGTAATGTATATGGGGAACCATGGAATTTCATTACAAATCGACCAGAATAACTCATCTTCATCACAACCACTAAACGGTGATTGGCCAATAAGCATTTCATACAGCAGCACACCAAACGACCACCAGTCAACGTTTTGATTGTATTTATCACCCTGTAAAGAATATTATTACAAAAATATTAATTAAATATTTTCTTGGAATATAGGAAAATGTACATACCTTTATGATTTCAGGTGCCATATAATCTGGTGTTCCACAAAAACTATCAGCTGTCTTGTCCAAATAGATTTGCAATTTACACATGCCAAAATCAGCAATGCGTACATGTCCATCGAAATCCAAAAGGACGTTGTCGAGCTTGAGATCTCTGTTGGGTTAAAGAAGTGTTTCGTTATAGAAATTAATAATATGTGTACGGTGTGTTGCATACCTGTATATGATTCCTTTTTTGTGTAGAAATTTCAATCCAGAAATTATCTCAGCTGCATAGAAGCGTGCTCGCGGCTCAGGGAATCGACCACTCTGTTGAATGTGGAACATAAGATCGCCACCGTTCAGGTACTCCATGACGAAAAATAAGTGACTCTGAAAGTAAGGTATATCGTTAAATTGGTAAGTTTCGACCTTGTAAAAATGCAGATAGCTCTTCACAAAAATGTTCAGACTCAACGTATTTAAAAAAAAATCCATTTTATTTTCAAAATTTCTACACAATTCGTTTTGACTTCGAAACCAATTTTAAATTACCTCCTGGTTTCATTTCGAATCCATTTACGGAATGCATTCTGAATCCACACTATGGTTTCTTCCTGAATTCACACTGAAACCATCCCATGGTTTCACTTCATCTACTAAACTTGTTCTGAAACCACCTCCTGATTTTACTTCGGATCCATCTATTGAATCATTCAGGAACCACTTAATGATTTCATTTCTGTGTAAACGTTTTCATACGTAGGTGAATCCAATGTGAAGGCTAAATGAAGCAAAAGTGATTTCCACTTTCACTAAGTGAATTCAATTATGAATTCAAAATGTTCACTGGGACTTAATTTATCCGCGGTCCAAATTGTTTGTTTGGAAAGCGATGGCGGGCAAAATATTATTATAGAGAAGACTTTTATGCGACGTTTTATTATTTGAGGCGCAAAGGAGAAACATTTCTGACAATTCACCGCTACTTGAACAACATGTGATAGCCCGATTTGGATACATAGGTTTCAAATTTAAAATTCTTATGCTTTCGCAAATAGAGATTTGATTTGAGTAATTTTAAATTATTAATACCAACTTGTGAAAGTCCCGCTCAAATCAAATAATTGTCAGGCTGCCGTATGGGCATTGTTCTAAAAATAAAGGCAACTTAGACATCATCAGTAGTCTGGCTGGTCTAGCGGTTAGTGCGCGCACCTTCGGTGCACAGGGTCATGAATTCGAATCTCACCGTGGATCATGGTGTTTTTCGAACTCACGAGCTTGTGACGGACTATTATCTCACTCAGATGTTAAACGAGTACACATTTATGGGGATAAATAACACTGCTGGGCGTGATGCTGATCTCATTACCTCAACAAAAAGCAGATAAGATCTTGGAAATGGGATGTCGCTAACACATCCTGCGGCCTTAGTCCAATGTTGGATTGTCGCGCCTGTTATTTATTTTTTTTTAGACATCCGTGCTCGTGGCCGTGATCGTTCGATCGCCACTCTGTGAAATAGACACTCATAGAGAAACGAGTTTCCAAACTCGGCACGACTCGTCGCAAGTTTATTATTCAGAAGAAGATGATAAGAAATATTCTTATCGTAGAATAATAAACTAACAATGC
Organism: Microchrysa polita; assembly: GCA_949715475.1. Classification (NCBI taxonomy): domain Eukaryota; kingdom Metazoa; phylum Arthropoda; class Insecta; order Diptera; family Stratiomyidae; genus Microchrysa; species Microchrysa polita. The sequence goes on from OX454417.1 coordinate 23,739,176, forward strand.
GACTAGGAAGTGGTATGGCTGACAACCGTATCACACTCCGAATTCAATTGTCTTTGTAACGTTGATGGACTACACACGGTAGTCATCAACGCACCATGCTCCACTAGGAGTTACGGTAATCGAGAGAGAGACATCCATAGTCACAGTGCTATTTGTTTGAATCCACGCTCCGGCAATTTAGAGGTAGAGCGTCTCAAAGAATCCCCTTTTATGGGATGCCATTGTGAAAGGCGAGTGGAAGCAATTGTTTCTGACTGGCTCTGGAAATATGTCAGGTCTGCGATCTCGTTGATGACGAACGTTATAATTATACGTCGCTCATTTGGCGAAAACCGAAAACCTCTCGTCGTATCGTATTGAAGGAAACAGGAAGATATACGGGGAAACTACACCTGTTAATAGCGGGAAGACCTTTTTTACCCTTTTAACGAAGTTGCCCGCGAAGCCCAATTCTTTAACCATATTTCCTTACCCAGGGGACAAAGGGGCAACAAGTAGGACAACCCCAGTCCAACACTACCGCTCTGAGCATCAAGCGCATGACGCTGTTCGCTCCTAGAAAAGCCATTTCTTTAGGTTAATCTTACAGTTATTGGGACATTTGATTAGTGCCCTAGGACGTCTTCGGATGATCAGCGTCTTCCATTAAAAGCAATAACGCTAAATTCATCATCAATGAGGCACGATAGGCCGACGTTGGGCTTTGGCCGCCTGAATCGTTGACCTCCAATTGTCGCGGTTACGTAACCTTGTCCTCCAGTTTCGGAAGCCCAGCAGCTGGTGGGCGTCTTCACCTACGGAGTTCTCCCAGTGAGCCCTCGGTCGTCCACGCAACCTCGCTCCGTCAATTCGTTGTGCGTTCATTACTTTCTTTGGCATGCGATTATCGTCCTTCCGTTGTACATGCCCCGCCGATTGCAAACGTTGAAGCTTGACGATTTTCGTTACTTCCAGCTCATCGTACAATTGATACAACTTATGGTTGTACCGGATTCGCCATTGATCTCGCTCGCGAAAGGCCTCGAAAATTCGCCGAAGGACCTTTCGTTCTAATCGGTCTAGCAAAATTTCGGAGGCTTGGGGTCTGAGGGTCTATGTTTCGCAGCCATAACATAGCACGGGTCGGATGATTGTTTTGTACACGCGGAGCTTCGTGTTCCTATGCGCAATTTTCGAATTATTTATAAGGAGGACCGAGAAATAGGTCTTATTCGCTAGTTGTAGAGCGTCGGCGCCAGCCTATCGCCCTGCTTAGAGTCCAGTACGAGTTTCAAATAGGTCAGTGAGTCGGTTCTGCACTCTGACCTAAATAAATAACAGGCGCGACAATCAAGCATTATTGGACTAAGGCCGCAGGATGTGTTAGTGACATCCTATTTCCAAGATCTTATCTGCTTTTTGTTGAGGTAATGAGATCAGCATCACGCTCAGCAGTGTTATTTATCCCCATAAATGGGTACTCGTTTAACATCTGAGTGAGATCATAGTCCGTCACAAGCTCGTGAGTTCGAAAAACAACATGGAACACAGTGAGATTCGAACTCATGACCCTGTGCACCGAAGGTGCGCGCACTAACCGCTAGACCAGCTAGACCACTCTGACCTGCGAGACGGTATTAGTCATCGTCATCCTTGTGAGTCGCACTAACACTTGCCGGTATACCAAAATGCAACAAAAGTACAGTACACTTCGATCGATATTGTCGTATGCCTGCTTGAAGTCGACAAAGATTTGGTATACGTCGATGTTATATTCCCAGCACTTTTGGAGTAGTAGATTCACTGTAAAAAGCTGATCGGTCGTTTAACGACCAGGTCTGAAGCCGCCTTGATACTCGCCAATGATTCGTTCTGCGTACGGATTAATTCTCTTTTCAAGAATTTTCGATAAAATCTTATAGGCCGTACAAACTAATGATATGCCCCTGTAATTCTCACACTTTAGCTTGTCACCCTTTTTGTGGATTGGGCAGATTATGCTTTTGCGCCAATCTTCGGGGATAGGTAATCCCCGTCGTTCCATATTTTCAGCAGTAGCACATGTATAGCGTTGGTCAGGCACGTTCCACCATGCTTCAGCAGTTCTGAAGGGATCTCGTCAGCGCCGGTCGCTTTATTACTTTGAAGCGACTGTATGGCGACACTCACCTCCTCTACTGTTGGGGGTAGAACGGGAGGGCCTGTTTCGGCTAACTGCTCAAGAGCTGGCTCCGTGGGGGATGTTGATTGTGCATTGAGGAGCTCTCCAAAATGCGAGGTCCATCGTTTGTTGACGCTTTTGATGTAGCTGATGATGTTACCATCCTTGTCCTTACATTGGCTTGTCCAGGGTTGATATCCGTTCTTGATATTATTTATAAGTTTTTACGTCTGTCTAATGTTCTTACTGGCTAATCTTTGGTTGATTTGCTGTAACTGCTCGTTGAAATGTTTGCGATTCTTACGTCTAATTAACTTATTAGATACTCGCCGAAGTTCAATGTATCTTTCTTTCTTGGCTCGAGATGCGCATTGTGTGTATTGGCGATAGGCTTCATTTTTCGCCTCAATCGAGGTCCTGTATTCGTCGCCGAACCAGTCTGTTCGTCTACGCCGGCCTTTATAACCCACGACCTCTTCTGCAACTCCTTTGATGCTGTGTTTCAGCTCCTGATGCCTAAATTGTTGATGTTATCAAGCATGGGCGACAGTTTTTTTTTCCTCAAGCGCTGTAGTGTACGCAGCCGCTGTGGCATCATCAATCAAATTGTCAACCTCGAAAATCTTGGCAGGATTGTTTCTCATTAGGTGCACCGAAGAGATTCTGCACCTGTAGGTCGTCTTCACTAAATAGTGATCGGTGTCGCAGTTGGCTCCTCGATTGGATCGAACATCTAAGACGTTAGAAGCCCATCTCTTGCTGATCAGTACGTGGTCGATCTGGTTCACGGTGTATTCATCTGGAGACTTCCAGGTCTGCTTATGGATTCGTCGATGAGGGAAGCATGTAGAGCTTATGACCATGTTTCTGCCGCTCGCGAAGTCGATAAGTCGCTGACCGTTGTTGTTGTTTTCGTCGTGGAGGCTATGACCACCAGTAGTTCCCCTATGCCAGCTTTCGTTTCCGACTTTAGCGTTAAAGTCTCCTAGCAGCAGCTTCGCGTCATTTGAAGTGAGTCAAAGAGTGTTTGTAGGTGGTTGTAGAATTCGTCCTTAATCGAGTCTTTTTTTACTTCTGTAGGGGCATGCGCATTAATCAGACAGAGATTAGCGAAGCGGGTCTTGATGCGGATCGTACATATCCGCTCGTTTATGGGTTTGAAGCCGATAACGTGGTCTTTGAGCTGCTTACTCACGATGAAAGCTACTCCAAACTCCCTGTTGCCCTCCTCTTTACCACTCGTAAAAATAGTGTACGATTTGAGGTCGTTTATCTAGCTTTTGAGCCATTTAGTTTTCTGGATTGCAACTATGCTCAGCTTGTATTCTACCTGATCCAGGAGGGCCCTTAAGGTCCCCGGTCTATTCAGGGAGCGTACATTCCAGGATCCGAAAGAGTAATCAGTTCGTTTGCGGGGTCGTCGTTGTTGTGTATCCGTCCAATCCGAGGATTTTGTTTCAGGTTTCTTAACTTGAAGTTTTTTCTTAGGATGAGCTGCCGGCACATCGCTAAACCATGATAGGGTTTAATCGTTGAGTAAAGGCCATCATGGGCATGCCTCGAAGATGCTGCTTTGGTGGTTGAGTTAAACGTTTTCTGTCACCTATCAAGTTAAGTAACCAGAGACGCTGAAGATGTAAATACAGCAAATGTCGCATCAGATATATTTGACTTAGCCGTTAGAGGTGTCACCAGGGGGCGCCCGCGCGGAGGAGCCATGGAAGAAGTCTTTTGCCCCGCTAAATTGATTGGAAAAATATTTTTGTTTTACGCGGGCTTTCGGGCTATTACTGAGCCGAAAATAATATTCAAAGCCTCATCTGGAGACATAATACTATCTCCCCAGGACAAAATATTTCTTGGTGGCCCAATATCATAAAGCTTGGCTCATGGAGAAAGAGCGGTCAATTTATGGTGAAAAGGAGTAAGTCAAGGGGTTCTATCCCCAAAACTAACTAAAAGAAATAATTTTAGCGATTGTTGATGCTTTTGATATAGATAAATTTAGTGATTGTTAGGAGTAGCTCGACTAGCTGTATTTTGTGGAAATAGCTCGGTGTCGAGCGTTATCGAATGTTTAACTTCAGCCATGATAACCGAGTTAGGTTGTGATTCACAAATTTGTCATTAATCACTAGCCCGCACGTGTAAAAATCTCAACAGTTTTCAAATAAATAAAAAAAACTCAGATTCAACTATAAATAAATCACCCACAAAAGACAGAAGGGATAAATCTATAATTATAAAAACAAAATATATTCAAATTTGACCTAACACTGTCGACAATATCACAACAGAGCGACGTGGAATTTCTTCTATTTTTTGATTTAACATTTAATCGACTCGTGTTCCTATCATTAAAAAAAAACATCGAAATAATTAAATCAATTGGCGCAGGATAATTAATTTTATGTTTTCGACTCACCGTGAAAATTGCAATGTGCGCGCATTAGATCATACTCTTTCCGTACCAAAAATCAAGGTACCAATAAATTAGAATTTGTCGATGTGCCAAATAATGTTAGTTCAAAACTCGCCATTCTCTAGAAAACTCAGTTTGGCACAATGGCCAAATGACAAACCAATAACGTCATTATGTTTTGGACTAGGACAAATTGTAATTTGTCTTTAATTTAATTTGGGGAAAATATTGGTCGATCACATGACTTCCTATATGTTATTTGTCAGATGATAAATAAATGCTATTTGCATGGTTAGCGATTGAAGGACAAAGTTAAATGTGTAAACAATATTTATTAAAAAGAACCATTGTCTGTCAAATTGATAAGGTTTCGCGTAACGAACGTTTCGTATAACAAACATGATCCCTTTGACTTTAATCCTAAAAAAAATTGGCGAATTTTGATCGGAAAGTGCTTTGTACAAAACGAAAGATTGTTATCACTTCATCTTAAATAGGCCAATCAAATTGAGATATTTTGTCGGTGAAAATCGTGCATCTTTGATTTTATTGCAGGACGGTCCTCTAGATTATGGCAAAAAAACCTGACCGGGAGTTGGAAAAAAGAGGGTCACTTTTCAGTTTTGTGCGTTTATTTCAAAAACAGTAAAAGCTACAGCAAAATGTTCCCATAACGAAATAAACTTCACAAAATTTGGTATACTAGTGGTCCCTGAAGCTATTTGAAGTGGTCCGCGATTAGATATGCCGTGGGGTGACTGCATCACCATTGCATAAAATTGTGCGTGAGGCAAGCACATCGCTACGAAAACATCTGAGCAGAAGGCTGTAGTATAACTTTTGATATATTCATTCACATTAGGTTATACCGTTATCCTGCGACTCCAGTAGGAAAACTTATTAATAGAACTTATAAATTCTGCTATCCTCCGATTTGTGCACTACATCTCTTCTAATCTACATATTGTTCCCGTCCGCCTAAAGAGCTTTTAATCAGTCATCTTATTCGTGCTCGGCTGATCAGGCCGAGGCGACTAGTTACATCCGGTTTTCAAAAGATGTGAAGTTTTAAAAGATAAAATATCAAACATCAATGTACTTTTAAGCAGACTTCATAATTGATCGTGATCCCTTATGCAAAGAAGTTAAGGGAAATGTAGAAAATATCTAAATAAAATTTTATTTTTTCCGGTTCAGTGATTAGATTAGTTTGTGGAGGGGCGTAAACCCAAAGGGGTTCGCAGCACTGAAGCCAATGGGCCTATTGTGTAAATGCCTTAGTCGCAGGTGGATAGGACTATGCCTGACGACCAAGGTTGATCGTGCTAAGAAAGGAGTTGAGGATGCTAATTGAAATCGAACCTATGCTGTCCGTGTTTGGATAGGCCACTCCAAATTATATCTAGCGGCATTGGGCCAGAGCATCACACTCGCACAGGATATGGATTGAGGTCTCGTCATCTTCTTAAGTCGTTCCTGGCCATTGATTAGCCTCTTTTCTATACAGGTAGAGATGCTACAAAAGGGTTCTGGTCCGCAGAAGAGGGATGCTGCGGATGTGCGTGCCAACTCATCAGCCTGTTCATTCCCTGTGATGCCCATATGGCATGGTACCCAGAAGAGTGTTAATCTATTATTTACGCCTGGTTTATTCAGCACCTTCAGGCAGCATTGAACAAGTCTTTATGTGACGGTGTCTGGGAAGATCGCTATTCGTTTGTTTGGCACGTAAACAGAAATCGGCGCAGGTTGCTGTTGCATGCACTTCTGCCTGAAATACAGTGGTGTGATGCCCCAAGGAGTAGATATCCTAAGTGCTGGGCCAACCACACCTGCTCCTGAAACTTCGGTTGTTTTAGAATTGTCAGTAAACCATGGTCTGTGGGTGCAGCCTAGCGAACTTAGAGTGCCACTCCTCTCTGCTCCATCTTTCGGCCTAAAAACGGTGGCCGCATGAGATCTCCTTTGCAAAGTGGTCGGAAGGCATGTTCGCAATAGTGATGCCCCTTAGTAAGCTCCAGATTGGCATCGCTCGCAATGAGTCGCGCCAGTGCTAGTTTTGCCTCGGTTTCGAGGTGAATGTCATAGTAACACCTCTAGAGCACTGCAACGGCAAGATCGGAGTTAACCGATGGTAATGAGACATGCTAGTCTCTGTACCTTGCCTAACTCGGACTGGCTCTCCGTAGTCAGGGCTCCCTTTCACCAGACCACAGCACCGAGTTTAGGTTTGGTCTAACTATTGCTTTGTAAATCCAGAACCCAGGTTTCCCCTACGATTTTTTTGCATATCCAAAGGGCTCGGGTGGCTTTTTCAGCCGCCGCTTGGGCATACTTTTGCCAGTAAATTTTACTGTCGAGGATTACCCCGGGGTATTTGACTTGACTCCCAATTGGTAGAGGGGTGTTGTACATTATCGGGCGTCTGAGTTCAGCTGGATTTCTATTCCTGGAAAAGGGTATGATGATCGCTTGGGATGGGTTGACTCGAAGCCCGTTCCCATCACACTATTCTTGAACTATTTTTAGTTCTGACCACTATAACCACATGGTCGGCATATCCCATACGGGAAGCCATTAGATGTGAACTTCCACAAAGGGTCGCCAGCAGCCAGGCACAACAAGATGGGCGAAAGTACACCTCCTTGTGGGCAGCCTCTAGTAACCTCAGCAAGGAGAGTTTGTTTGTTGATTTGGCAGAAGACTTTTCTGGAGGAAAGCATACTGCTTATCCATCCTATAGTCGTATTTTCTACCATCTTATTTTTTAGTGCTCTTTCAATTGCATCGAAGGCAGAATTGTCGAATGCTGCTTCAATGCCCAGAAACGCGTCTGTGGAACGCGGATTCTGTGAATTTTCCTGGTTGGTAAGCAAACTAACGTACCTTTTGTGTAGCGGGTCTCCATGAGTGCGGGATGTAGCCCTGCGCAAAGCTGCTTCTGAAGATACTCAGGGGGCATGGAGTTATTTTATCTTGAGTAAAGATTTGCCTTGCTGTTCTCCAATCTGAAGAATTAGTTATATACAGAGTGTCTTCATTTGAAGGCTCCTCATTCTTCAGTATGTGGCATCCCGGAAATTGGGTGCTAAGGAGTAGCTCGCCCATTGCGTGGCGCCCACCAGGGTGATTTATGGTGCTTAGGTGCTCAGTGTCCTTTATAGCCATAACTTGATGGAGTCTAGCAGCTGTGTTAGTGCATTCAACACCTTCACAATTTTCCCCACGAGTACAATTTGGCAGATCTGATTTTCATGTTGTATTCATGAAGTTAGGAGCGATACGTGTCCCTGTTCTTTTAGCTCTACTAAAGAGTCTTCTTGTTAGCCTCCATAGTTTCGATAGCTCTGGAGTCCACCAAGGTTCTCTTTTGTTGACCTTCGTTCTTCTGAGGGGGAAGTTTTCCTCAAATCAGGTCACTCTGGTCCTGGTGACGTTGGAGACCAAGCTGCCCAGACTTAGCCAGCTGTAGGCAGTCCTGTGATCCCCGATAATCAAATGGTTTGTCAAATGGCCCCTCATAAACAAAAGGTTAAATACTACTGTACTAGACTAAACGAGACCGAGTTCTAATCGTGCGAATAGCATGATGAGTGTATACCCTACCTACAGTAAGGTGACCAGACTCCCGAAGATCCAATGCACAACTGCCGAATTCGGTTTTTGCATTACATATAGCGAAAATCAGTATTATGAGATATCTAGTCATACAATAACAATAGGGTTCTAATTGAGTGGCATTACGGCACAAGTTAGTGCTGCTTGCTTGAACAATACTGCATCATGCTACCGGGTATGTCGTTATGTAGGATTTTCCTTGAATAAAATCACAACCATATCGTTCACTCATCCGCCTGGCCATTTTTCGTTATTACTCCACAGGGGCAGCCGCAATGTCTTTAAATCCTGCTTTCTCGCTTTGCACAACATTGTTGTATGCTGTATACAAACCACTCATTCAGACCTTTTTTACCGTATTCATCTCCTCTGCGTGAATGATTCTTAACATTTGCGCTCGGCATTGCAGATGACCGTTGTTTTTTAAGTTCACCCCACAACCTTCCAGGATAAAAATTTCAAGGCGTAGAGCGCACTTTAGGCGATTCTATGAACTTCTGAGTACTTCCTGAGATGCGTTGTCGCCTGACGGGATCATTCAGAAGTCTAACTTCGATATAAAGTAGGTATATCTACATTAAGGTGGGGATTATGAAAATCTACATCTGATCTCTAGAGCTTTGGGAATCTCAGTTAAACAAGTAGAATTGTATCAATTTCAAAACCTTGAAGCGACAGCCCATTTTTCGATCCCGTCAGCAGACCTCCATGTTTACATTAGCGATGCTATGCCGTAGCGCCATTTTAACAGAATCGAAAGACATACATATTGTGGGAAAAAAACTTAATCTAAAAAATCTTGCAGAGTCCTTTCCTGAGTATGTATGCATTTTCTTATAGAGGTTGATAGCGAGTCCGATGGGATATGGTGGCTGATTTTTCAATCGTTTTGTGATAGGAAAAATAAATTAGCCTTGAAATGCTCACTAAATATGGACAGTGCGATGCTCTGCAAGTCGACCAAATTTCAAAACTCCGCTCAAGAATTACAAGTTACAGAACAAGAACAATTTTCGGTTAGAAATCACAAAAGTGTATTTTGGGCAACTGTAACTTCCGAACGGAGTAGGTAGGACCTTGAAACCTGGAGTCAAGTCAAAAAGCCCTACAAGGGCGTCAATTTTCACGCAATTTCATAACTTTGTAGGGGAGCTAGGGGTAGGGGTAGTCGGAAGTACTTCACTTTCCACCAAATGAGGCACTGATCAAAATTTCAAGTTAATAGTGATATTCTATCGAAATTTATGGCCGAATTAAAATACCAAATACCCATACTACCAGGGGGTAGTATGGGAGGTATAGGGGAACCAAAACAAACATCTGACCTAAATTTCAAACCGCTGACTTCATTATTTCGGGAGTCATCGTGCAAACAGACAGACACACGGACAGACAGACATGGCTTATTCCAATCAGTGACCGACCCTGATCATTTATATACAGGGTGTCCCGTTCATGGTGGAGAATCTTTTAATGGTAGATAGTGTGGCTCATTTGGGGAAAATTAATGTTCTACGAGACACCTCTACTTTGAACCGTTACAATGTAAAAGCACTTTTTGTAAATTGTGTCAAAATACCTGACTTGCCGAACTAAATCAAAATTTGCCAAACCACCAAACATGTCATCCGAGATATGACTTCACTTTCCGAAACTACATAAAATTTCCAATAAAACGACACCTCGCCCGTTACGAAGTCGCTCGTATCTTCCGAGATACACCAGTTCAAACTTTGAAGAAATTTTAAAATCGGTTTTTCGTGCAAAATTCAAATGATAAAATCGTAACGGTACTTTGAACTGACAAATCTGCAAAGTTGAAAAAAGTTGCCTCATTATGTTAGCTCTCGAACGACATATAAAAATTAAGGGCTCACGATTTGAAAATTTGCGAATTTAACGTTTCAAAGGTAAAAAATGTGGTTTTCGTGTAATGCAAATCATCTGATATGATGAAGATAAATTTGTACGATCAACACAGTTCATTTTGTTGGGCGAAAAAACTTACACGAAAACCACATTTTTTTACCTTTGAAGCGTTAAATTCGCAAATTTTCAAATCGTGAGCCCTTAATTTTTATATGTCGTTCGAGAGCTAACATAATGAGGCAACTTTTTTCAACTTTGCAGGTTTGTCAGTTCAAAGTACCGTTACGATTTTATCATTTGAATTTTGCATGAAAAACCGATTTTAAAATTTCTTCAAAGTTTGAACTGGTGTACCTCGGAAGGTACGAGCAACTTCGTAACGGACGAGGTGTCGTTTTATAGGAAATTTTATGTAGTTTTGGAAAGTGGAGTCATATCTCGGATGACATGTTTGGTGGTTTTTTGCAAATTTTGATTTAGTTCGGCAAGTCAGGTATTTTGACACAATTTACAAAAAGTGCTTTTACATTGTAACGGTTCAAAATAGAGGTGTCTCGTAGAACATTAATTTTCCCCAAATGAGCCACACTATCTACCATTAAAAGACTGTCCACCATGAACGGGACACCTTGCATATATACTTTGCCATACCTCCGATGGCTCCTTTGAGGTGTTACATAATATCGGCGTAACAAAAACAATACACCCTATACCATCTTATGCGTATAGGGTATAAAAATAAAGGTTTTTTAACACTTGCACATTGCTCTAACTCCTAAAAAATGCAACTTGGAGTAGATATTTTGTGCAAGTATTGACATAATGGTGGATATAACTTTTGCCGAAAAATGAGTTGCCCCGATAATGGATAATATTTTGAAAAAAAAAAACATATTCCCATAACTCCCCTAAATTTTCATTCATGTCTTTTATGGCCAAGTTAAAGCCGCATTACACTTCCCACCAAAATTCAGCTCTATCGGATTAAAACTAAAGGTACTTCCCATACAAAGTGATCCAGCACAGCTTTGTTCCACAGTACTTACTTGTCAATTTATCAAATGAGAAGTACATAGAACAAACTATGTACTTGGTCACTTTGGATGGGAGGTGCTGTTAGTTTTAATCCGGTTCCTTGGCCCTCAAATCTCAGATATATATTGAACTCACAAAAACATAATGTAAGAACGGACGAAATCGGAACATACGAGTAGGCCTATAAAAAACCCTATTGATTTTCCAATAATTATCATGGTGATTTATTTATTTATTTATTTAAGAGCTTTTAATTTTCTAAAATGAATTCTCGTATATACTCACCTCTGTTTGAAAAGTGCAAAACAGATGGCACAAATACGGATGTTTTGTACCCAGAGCCAATACTTTTCGTTCGATTAGCGTACATTCTACATCGTCATCTTCAAGAACGACATCTTTCTTAAGACATTTTACTGCATAGCAATAATCTGAATTTCTAAGCTCGGCCAAAAGCACCTACATAAATAGATAAAACACATTTATTTAGTTTTTTTCTTTTGATTATTATAAAAACTAATTAAAGAATTTAGACATATTATTAGATAAATCGTACGAGTACTCACCTTTCCAAAACTACCTTTGCCAAGCACAGCAAGAAAATGAAAGTCTTCTACGGAGTATTTCTTAAATCTAGGAATTATTGTTGCTGGCGCTGTGATTTTTCCGGATCTTTGGAATTGTGCAAATGTGTAGGATGTTTCTGGAATTTATTAAATATTTACTTAAATTATTTTTTTAATTTATAACTCTGCAGTTTTAATCAAGCAAAAGAATAAAGATATTAAAATACTATTAGTAATGAAAATCCACACGATTTCTTACAGTTTTAGTAATACCGTATTTTCTTTAATTTACGTCTGGTAATTATCTCATAGAAGAATGAACAGAATTTCTATTGCAATCAATTTGTAAGTACATACAGGGTGGGCCAATTACAAGTTCGTTTTTAAAAATGCAATAAAATGAACAAAATTAAATTTTGTCCATGTCTTATGGCTTTATTAGAAAGTAAATAAGCTCCCATTAATGATGTAACACAACTTCATTTAAGTGGCTGCCCCGGCTGGCGTGCGTCGCAGTAGCGCATACTGTCACACAAATTTTCCAAGACCCTGTATATGGTTTCGGGCTCACGGTAGCTCACGGATTGCTTGGATGATATTGGCCTTAAGTGCTTGGATCGTTTCTGGATTGTTGGCATAACATGAGTCCTTCACGGTTCCCCACAAAAAAAAAGTCCAAAGGGGTCAAATCGCAGCCCCGAGGCGGCCAATTGACATCGCCAAGACGGCTGATAACACGATTTGGGAATTTGGTGCGTAAAAGATCGATGACGCGCCATCCTGCATGAACCAAAAATCGTCCAAATCCATGTCTTCAATTTCAGTAAAAAAAAAAAGTTGGATAACATGGCTCTGTAATTGGCTCTGGGCTAGACAGCACTCACTTTAAAAATAAGTTTTCAATATTTCCCAAAATTTTTCAAGTGTAAAGCGACTCATTTCTTTCCGCGGAGGTATGGTACTGACTTTCTATCAAGATTTCGGGCGAAAAACAGCTGTCAGTGTCAAACTAACCTATGATTTAAAAACGAACGTGTAATTGGCCTACCCGTTGCATAAAAAAAATGTAGGTAAATCAATATTTTTTAAATCGAATATTTTACTGCAAAAATACTATTGACTTCGACCAGAATTCAGTTGCTATTTCGTATGCAATGACTTATGCATATCCGGATCGTGGTTTTAGTTGTTAAAACGGCAATATTTCGAAACCGACATCCAAAATAAATCAAATCCAAATAAAAGCTTGAAAATTAATTCCGAGAAATACTAAAACCAAAAAAGTATGGTACTAAAAAAATCTGAAATACCTATTTGTTCTTAGAAAGTTCACAAAGTCAAAACAATCGTTAGACATGATTTTGCTTAGAAAACATCCCAGCAAGAATTAAAAAAAAGTGTATTAAGTGTTGCCAAGAAAAACCATCAAAATTGTTTATTCATTTCGTTTCTGGAACTATGGAAGTGTATATGTTTAATTAACGCGTTAGTCATACAAGATACTACGAAAATACATTTCTGAAAGCTCTGTCAATAAGACAATTAAAAATATTAATTTGTTAACAACATTGAAAAACATCAATAAAATATAGTTAATGTCATTAAACGATACTCCTGAAATAAACATTCAAACCGAAAGATCAAAATACAAATAAATAAATAAAACACATTCAAATTCAAATCATTTGGCAAGTTTCTTATATATATTTTGTTTCAGTTCCGAGTTGAAAAAGTAAGATGCGCGCTCCCGTCGGATTCTTTTTCCGTGTAAGATTTCCACAAAGTATTCTACATACTAGATGTTAATTCAAGCTTTTCCACATAATATTTTTGTTCCTTTATTCTTTCCAAAAACAAGTATTCTAAATAAAAGTACGTAAACAAAACAAAAAAAAATCTTCAATACCAGTACCTAAATCATCCTTGTCATCTTTCACGTAAATTTGATAGGCAGGATTATGGCTTGGGAATTTTTCAGTATCGTGTGCACCTAAATATGATTTAAGAGATATACCATCAGCAAGAAAAAATAAACAATAATTTTTTAAAAGGATTTGTGACTTTTTTTATGGATTTTTATTTCTTCTAGTTTTATTACTATTTAGTGCACTTTTTGATCATCCCGTGTGGTTTTGGGTAAGTTGTAATTTTTTATCTGATATTTCATTACCTACAAAATTACACGAGACGATAAAAAACGCATTATTACATCACCTTCTCGAAATCTTAGAATTTAAAAACTGAATATACGTACATAGATACGTAGAGAGCAAAAAAACTTTTTGGCAAATGACGAAAAACGCAACCGCCAGCCACATATCAAGGGCGTTTATACTATTTTTACTATCGCGAATTAATTTATTTCCTCATAATTTGTAAATTTTTCTTTTTCTTTTTTTTTGCTTCTTTCCTTTTGTTCGTAAAGTCTGATATTTTCACGTGTTTGTGAATGACGCTTTTAATTTTATTTTTTATCAATTCTTTGTAGATTTTCGCAGAGATTTTACCAAGCAGCTGTTTAACATTTTCATAAATTTAAATGATATAAGGAAATCTCATTGGGGAATTATTAAATTTATCAAAGTATACGGACAAGAACGGATTAGTATACAATCGCTTGCCGCATTTAATTGTCGCGAACCACCAAACTGGTAAAATTGAAAGTTTATTTAGATTCCATTTATACATTTCTTTGGAATAACACGCTCAATTTCGGTCTTACGGCAGTAGCAATTAATTTTCAAAATTATAAAAATAATTCACACGGGCAATGGATTTTATAGTTAAATCAATAAAACATATTTTAAGAGGAATCGCAAAATCTATAGAAACTACTACTATTAAAAATTTCAAATTTGGTGAAAACCTTCTATTTTAAATGTCGAGGTCCGATGCTTTGAAATAGGGTTGCTTTTCAGGTTTTCACACTTTTTTGAATTCAGTCATTGCAATGTTCGCATTTGATATGAACCCATATTTAAACTTGATGATCGCTTGATTAGTTAGTGCTCAAATTCAAGTAATGGGACTTTTCGGTTGGAAAGACATTTTTATGTTTTTCTGCTAAAAATGCTGTGACACTTTCCGCTTGGAAACAAGAGAATGTGGCCGTGATGGTTCGGTCATCAGTACAGAGATTCATACAGAAACGAGTTTCTATACTCGGCATGGCTCGTCGCACGTTTATTGTTTAGAAGAAGATAAGAAAATGTTCTTATCATAGAATAATAATCAAAAACGCGATTAGGAAGTGGTATAGCTGAGAACCGTATCACACATTTCGAATTCAGTTGTCGTTGAAACGTTGACGTCAACTCACCATGCTCCACTAGGAGTTAGGGCAAATCAAGAACAAGTGAATGAACCGTGCATTCAAATGTCTGACATATATAGCAACTGATAATATTTACATAGTGTCCCTAATAAAGTGGCAACCGATAGTAAGTTTATACTGATTTTTTTTTAATTTCAGGAAATGAGATTTCGTTCATGTTTCCGAACTTCGACGATCCTTCTTATATGCGTTTTGGATAATGAGACAGTGTACAGCATAGCATGTGACAAATGAACATGAAAACTTATAGTTGTATGTCCCGCATTGGCTTCTGAGAGAGTCGGTCGCCTTAGTTTACGTTTATCGAACGATCAATTCGAAACGAATTTGTGTGTTCCATTCCATTCGTATTCTAAGCAATAAGGCAAGAAATGTAGTCATTATACGTGATTTGAGATTAAAAAAAAATGTTTGTTGTTTCTCATGTTTTTGGGTGCTTATCTCGAATCTAGAGCCTTCCACCAAAATTTCGTTGCGAACCAGGACCAAAACCGCAAAAATAAAAACAAAATTTTCGAAGTTTTGCCGTTTTTTGGCTTATAACTCCGAAACTGTACATTTCTGAAAAAAAAAAAACGTGTCCATGTACCTGATAGGGAAAACATGATTGCGGGTCTAAAGCGACAATAATCTTCAAAATGCGTTAAGCGGTATCGCTACCTTTTCGACGTATTTTTGCAATTTTGACCCTGTCTCTCTCTCTCTCTCTCTCTCTGGTTCCTTTTAACCACTAGCGAAGCATAGGGCATTGACTACGCCTCTTTTCTACCTCTGCCTATTAGCAGCCATTGCCTTCAGCTGGTCCCACGATTTGCCTATAGATTTTCCCTCTGCCTCAACAGATCTTCTCCATGTATTTTTGGGTCTTCCCACAAGACGCCTTGCATCGGTTCCCTGAGGATTCCAATCTAGAGCCTGTCTTGCAATGTTTTTTGGCTCTTTTCGAAGTGTGTGACCTATCCACTGCCACTTCCGCCTTTTGATGTTGATGCCTATCCTATTTTGTCCATTAATTTGGAGGAGGTCGTCGTTAGAGATTACCTCAGGCCATTGCGAATTTTTAGGATGCGTCGACGGCACTGATTCACGAAAGTCTCTAGTTTGGTTGTAATATCACTGGTCATCTTCCAAGTGGAACACCCATATAAAAGCACGGATTTTAAATTGCTTTCGAAGATGCGGAGTTTGGTATTTCTGGAGATGTTTTTGTTTTGCCAGAGAGGAGTCAAACTGATAAATACTGCTCGGGCTTTATTTATGCGCGACTCTACATCAGCATCAGCCCCACCATCCGCTGCTACTACGCTTCCAAGGTAAGTTAAGTTATCGACTTTTTCTATCGGCTGTCCGGAGATAGAATTGTTTCTTTGCATTTCTGTTGTCAAGCTCAGGTATTTCGTCTAAGCGGCAATAATTTTTAAAGCAGCACTTCGACTTTCACGATGCAAAGCATCCGTCATTTGAGACAGATGATCTGCTGAGTTTGAAAGAAGGCAAATCTCGTCGGCATAGTCCAAGGTAATCAAATAATTTCCACCTGATACCCTTACTTTTATGGTCGCCTAGAGCGTCGCAGATTACGTCGTTGATGGTAATAAGAAGCAGTATTTGTGATAAAATACAGCCTTGTCTAACTCCATTATTCACCTCAAAAGGACTAGACAATTCGCCCTTGTGCAAGACGTGAAATTGGACTCCGTTATAGGACTCCTTTATGATGGCATTAAGTTTCTCTGGTACGCCTCTCCTACGTAAGGCTGTCCAGATATAAGCCCAGTCAACGCTGTCAAACGCCTTCTCGAAGTCAATGAACAATAGATGTAACGGGGATCTCCATTGAGTGGATTGTTCAATTATAATTCGGAGGGTATTGATATGATCGCTACATGAAAAAACCCACACGAAAACCAGCTTGTTCATTGTTTAAAGTGTGGTCGATCGTTTTCTTGATCCGGTCCAAGAATATTGTATAACTGTACTCGGTCCTCAATTGTTGCTTAATTGAATTGTCATTAGACGAGTTTATTTGCTCTTTAATCCTCTTCCGTGCAGTTATCAGAGACCATGTATCATCAGTGATAAATGGTCTCTTACCTTGATGTAGTCTGCCCACAATTGTTTCGCCACACGATAGAAAAGCTTACTTCACAATGTTCCATATATCATCAATAGAAGAAGCATCTGGCGTTTGTGCATTAGCTACCTCGCGCAATGCACTAGAAACTGTGCGTATTGTTGACGGTTCTTTGAGCTTTTGCACATTGAATCGTGGCAATACACGCTCGTTTTGTGTGCGACGAATAGCAGCGGTCCGCAAGCAAATTTTTGCGATGAAAAGTTGGTGATCGCTGCCTACATCAGCACCACGCTTAGCCCTGACGTCCATGAGACAATTTCTCCATGTAATGGAGATTGCTATATGGTCAATCTGGTTCTCTGTTCGGCCATCTGGAGATATCCAGGTTTCAGTCGGAGAGTAGCACTGAATTATAGTAATGTTTCTTACTCTGGACTTGAATCTGGCAGTTATTATTCGGTCGGAAATAGGCCTCCAATCTATAAGAGATTGGCGAGCTTCCTTGTTCAAAAGGATGCCGACTACAGCCATTCTGGGTGACGTTTCAAGTTCACTACCAGAGTAAAGCAGCGCAGTTTGGGGTGATAAGGTCGTTCCCGATCCGGTCCATCTTGTTTCGCTCAGTCCTAATATCGAAATTCTATATGCGGTCATTTCCCGTTCGACTTTCGTGAGTCTTGTACTACTGCACTCGCCCCACATCGTTCGAACGTTCCTAAAACCAATCGTAGTCCGTTGTTTGTAGCCAAAGGTCGTTGCCGGTAAATCAGTCCGTGGTATCCGAGGCTCGTTCAATGTTTCGAGTGAAGTTTAGTTTCAGTTATACAAGGAACAAGCCTACACACCCTATCCCTCAAGTCGGCTTCTACGACAAGCCGAGAACGCTGTGGCATAATTCTAACCCAAACACCACAGGGGTCAATTTATATTAAGCAAAATTTAGCACAAACAACGTCGCGCGCAATTGTGGTGATTTGTACGAAACCCAGGAGAGTTTTATTTTCCCCTGCCCCATTAGTCGCCTTCTACGACACGCTGGAGGAAGTGGGGGCATTATTCTTGACCCATGCCACAGGGCAATTTTGACCCTGCATCGCAACGAAATTTTGGCGGGAAGCTAGCTCCTGATTCGTGCTCAGCACCCTACAAAACATAAGAAACAATAAAAAATGTTCTCCACCACATTTTACAATCTCATGTACTAGGCTGTCCAAATTCTGTTTTTTTTTTGCACAAAAAAAACCCTTCAAATTTTAAAAGCCTAACACAGCTGTAATTTGAATCCCGTCAAATACGCCTCCAGTCATGAGTATTATGTAAATTATCTCCAGAGCGTGGGTTCGAGTCCCACTGCCACCATGGATGTTTGTGTTGTTGTTATAAAATTACCCTTTCGATAGCCGATTTCACGGTGTGAATCGTTCCAGAGCAACCCATTGTTATAACAAGAGCCGAAAAGCAAAAAAAAACTATTGCCTCTAAGTATGCGGTTAGGATTTTCTGCGAATTTTAGTTCTAATGGCGAATTGCTTGAATCTGCTTCAATTGCTTTAAGTGAATGCATGTAATTAGTTGGAGTGTAATTGTTATCACTTGAGGACTGCACAAAAGAATGTAACTAAAAGGTATGGTCCAACGTGAATGCACGAAGTTGATTGTTAATAAAACAAAAAGTTTTTAGAGAATTGTTCAATTTTTTTGTATTATGATAGAAGGATCTATGGCAATTATGTGTGAAACAAAATATCGGCCAAATGCTCGCCATGGCTACCATGGCATACTTCTATCCGATGGTCCATATTTTCAATGACTCTGAGACATAATTGAGGTTGAATATCGTTAATGTGTTGAATTATCTCATCCTTTAGCTCTTGAATTGTTTTTGGCTTATTGACGTAAACTTTTTATTTTAAATATCCCCAGAGCAAGAAGTACAACGGTGTGAAAGCACATGATCGTGACGGCCAATTAGCATCGCCAAGACGAGAGATAACACGGCCATTGAATTTCTCGTGCAAAAGAGCCATTGTTTCGTTGGCTGTGTGGCAAGTGGCCCCATCCTGTTGGAGCCACATACGTCCAGATCCATATCCTCGATTTTTGGCCGCAAGAAGTCCGTTATTTGGTCGATTATGTTGACCAAAAAAATCACGAAGTGCACGAAAAGCATTTTGATTTGAACGTCCATTTTCATAAAAGGCTTCAACGACATCAACGCGCTGCTCAATTGTGTACTTCTCCATGGTTCAATTTGCCAAACACTGAAGCAATGAGATGTCTAATAAAGATGGGCGAGAAACTTACCGTTAAAGTGTGACACTCAAATAAAATCGTGCATTCTAGTTGGACCACCCGTTATTTATGTGCTACGTACATATATTGCAATATATCTAACTTTAAATTGGTAAGCAATTGGCGAAACCCAAGGCGTTCTAAACATTTAAATGGAATTGTTTTTAATTTTAACAAGACGTTTTCAAATGTCTATAATTTAAAATTAATCAAAGATATTTGTGATGGTAAATGAGTTGAAAAACTGTCACCCAAATACAGTGGCGTAACGTTTCTAGAATATATTGTGTTCGAGATCGAATTGGGGGCCCCTCACAAAGTAATAATTTCGAATTAAGCAAAATTGTTGAAATCACTTTTTTGCCTGATTTGGAAAAATGTTGATATTACAAGTAAATTTATTTATTTATTTTATTTAGTTCAAATCCAGGATTTCTTTGTGTGTAGACGGCTATCAGGTTCTGATAAAACGACATTTACACTTGCCAACCAAATTTAGGTTTATTATGAAATCTCGGATCCTGTTTACACCATCGTCCTAATTTATTACACAACTTTTACACGATCTGACTTATGTCGCACACACACGAAGAATCCGAATACATTTCCTTTTTGATTTTCGCTCAATCATAATAATCCAAGAAAATGTGTGATTTTGACGAACGAGTATCAAAAAAAAGGATTCGGATTGACCGTGTGTGTGCGGCATTATAGAAATTTACGTCAATGATTTGTACTTGGGTGAGAAAATCAAACTTATAGGCTGATAACGAGCTACTGTAAAAGTGACATTTATTTTCAAAGATGTGTGTTGCATACACTCAGCGAAATTATCTACATTTTTACCACGATTTCGTATAGATTTAGTTTGATATTTTGGTTGAAATCGCGTTATGAACCGGGTGGATTTTTTCCTGTTCATTGGAATTTTCTTTTGTTAATATATTAATTAATATTTAAAGGCTTTCAGCTTTAGCTTTATTAAGCTAATAAATATCATACTTTTGAAAGCGACCCAAAGTGCAAATGGAAAACTTAAAAATTAACGGCATAAAATAACTGCAATAATTAATTTAAATTTTTCTGGTGTGGGTAACGCTCGTACATTTTTTTGCGGAAAACGCAAAAATCATCTTTAATAACGATTATCACGACGTGAAAAAGGATAACCAGAAATACAAATAACGCAAAATTTTGAACTTGTAATTTTTACGAACCTTTCAAATGATTCAGGAATAATAAGTTTTTTGCATACTAAATAGCTAACATTGTAGTGTGATCAGAGAACAATTTTACTTTCCGCCCTCCCTCATGCAGAGCGTTTTTTAGTCCCTGTATTGTGATGCATTCCTAGCTTCGACACGATCTGTAACAATTCATCGAAGCTAATACGTTCTAATATGTACATACATACACTTGCCAGAAAAAGTCTCCGTACACAATGTAATGAAAACTGCATATTACGGAACCTCTAGGAAATGAACACCTTAGATTGAAATTTGTTATCTAAAATGTTTATTTAGTTTGTTAACTAATATTTCTACACATTATTTTACTGAAACTCGGTTGTAAACAAAATTTTCTAGAACAAAAACTAAAAAACGAATTAGAAAAAGTCTCCGTACTCGACCATATTTCTTACAAATATTCAGTTTTTTCACAGGATTTCGAAGAGTTCACTAGCTTGAGGGATAACATTTTTGGAGGAGGACTTCCATGCTTCGATTAAACATGGACTGGATCAATTTGGCCGACCCCTGGCCTGTTATTTTGCCCCTTCTGAAGAGAATGGCGCTTTGAAGCATTCCCTTGTGTGTTATGATGTGCTGACGGTACCTGTGCGCCTTAAATTTCTGAAAATGTTCGGTGGTATTACGCTCTCAGAATTGATATAGCGTATGTGACTTATGATCTGTTTTAAAAAGCGATAGAAGCGTCACAATTAAAAGCAAGTGCCATTATTTTCTGTTCACTGTTTCACTGTTAAACGCCGTGTCTCATTTTGGTTTTTAGAATGCGTAAAGATACGTATTAATCAATTGTTGACACTGTAAAATTGAATACGCCCACTCCCCCGCCAATATACACCCCGTAGTCATCATGCCCACCTTTGCCATCTTAGGCAGTTAATGCCTGATTTTTCTTATAAGGGTAGAGCCAATTTTTTGCCACTTAAATTTTCTTGCCTTATTGTAAAAATATACAAAACCCACTCTTTGCCGAAATTAAGTAATTTTACCATTACTGTGCAGGGTGGAGAGGTCTATACCATCGATAAAGTAAATCTTGTACCAGCTGCCTAACGTGGCAAAGGTGGTCATGATGATCAGGGAGTGAATGTTGGCGCAGGGAGTAGGCGTACTTATTCTTACATCATCAACAATGGATCAATACGTCTCTTTACACATTCTGAAAACCAACGAGACCGAGTTCTAATCGTGCGAATAGCACGATGAGTGTATACCCTATACCCATGTACAGAACTAGAAGGCACACAAAACCCAAAAATTCAATTTCATATTTTTTGTAGGGGAGGGAGGGGTAGATGGTTCGGACCTGGCACATATTTAATATTATATCAAGGCATCCAACAGCTACCATTTGATACTAATTAGAAGTTTTTCGCGACATTCTAGCAAAAGATATGGGGAATATAACTTTTTAGCGGAGGTAGGGGTAGGGGTAGTCGGACGTTCCCCACTTTCCATCAACTTCAAGCATATGTTACAATTAGGCATTGATGAAAATTTCGGGTCGCTAGTGATATTCTGTTGAAAAATATTGGCAAATTAAACTATCACGGAGGGGTCATTTGTATGGGAGGTAGGGGAACCCTTGGTCCGATTTGGCCCATTTTCAATACCATCCAAGCTTTTATCAAAACAATCATCCGACTTAAATTTCAAAACGCTAGCTTCATTATTTCGGGAGTTATCGTGCGAACTGACAGACACACGGACGGACAGACAGACAGACAGACAGACAGACGGACATGGCTTATTCGAATCAGGGACCGACCCTGATCATTTATATATATACTTTGCCATACCTCCGGTGGCTCCTTTGAGGTGTTACATAAATCGTCGTAACAAAAACAATATACCCTATACCATCTTATGGGTATAGGGTATAAAAAAGGAGACACGGCGCTTAACAGAGGGGCTTTGCGAGGCTTCTTGGTTCACAGAAAATAATGGTCCATTACACTTGGCTTTAATTGTGACGCTTCTATCGCTTTTTAAAACAGAACGTAAGTCCCATACGCTATCCCAATTTCGAGAGCGTAATACCAGCGAACATTTTCAGAAATTGAAGGCGCACTGGTACCGTCAGCACATCATAACTTACAAGGGAATGCTTCAAAGCGTCATTCTCTTCAAAAGGGGGAAAATAACAGGTCAGAGCTCGACCAAATTGATCCAGTCCATGTTTAATCGGAGCATGAAGGTCCTCCTCTGAAAATGTTATCCCTCAAGCTAGTGAACTCTTCGAAATTCTGTGAAAAAAAACCGAATAATTGTAAAAAAAATATGGTCGTGTACGGAGACTTTTTCTAATTCGTTTTTGAGAAGTTTTTAGTTTTTGTTCTAGAAAATTTTGTTTACTGCTGAGTTTCAGTAAAATAATGTGTATTAAAATTAGTTAACAAACTAAATAAACATTTTAGATAACAAATTTCAATCTAAGGTTTCATTTCCCACTTTTTCCGTAATATGCAGTTTTCCTTACATTTATGTACGGAGACTTTTTCTGGCAAGTGTATGTTTTTGGCAATCGCTATCCAAAACTTCAGTATCTGTATGTCCTAAATGAGGACCCGCGCCAGGCTCCGTGAACGGCAGTATATGCCCCAAAGCTGTCTGACATTTAGTGAAATGCCTACTTGACGTCCAAAAACAGGACAAATCAGGATAAAAGCAAAACTTTCGGGGTAATAGCAGGATGACAGGTTAACAGGTGACATGTCTTGTCAAAAACAGGACGGATGCGAGCATTAGGTATGGGCCTCGGAAAAATAAGCCCTTCCCTGGTAACAGGAATGCAGCTCTTCAGCGCAACAATAAAAAATTTTAAATTTTTGCTTCAAACCACATCGAAACAAAGAAAAACGTTTAGCTTCAACGCTGCAATGACCCAAAAGTCTAACAAAAATATTTTTTTTTATAATTACAGTCCAAAATTTCCAACTCCTCTTCACTACGTTAGGGGGCCCTAATGGCTGGGGGCCCGTGTGCGACTGAACACATGGAACACCGTACTTTACGCCACTGCCCAAATACTTATGCTTCAAAATCGGACCATTACATGTTGCGAATAATTTATTGTCAGAAATGCCTTCATCCTTGCGCCACAAACAATACAATAAGGCATACAAAAATTATTGCCCTTTCATGCAAGGTTATTAGGCCCGATATCGAATTTTAAATCAACAATCTGGCCCGCATAAAAATTAAGTTGGACATCCCTGGTCTAAATGCCTATGCTGAAATGCAGGTTCACACCTGGAACGCGTTTTTATGAACTGTTAAGCAAAATTCAAGAAATAATATCTGGACATTTATTGATTTTTTTGATTTTCTGGGGTTGCTGCCAAAAAAAGTTGGAAGCCAATGGCATAGCAAAAAGAATAGGTGTTCGGCCACCTGCACGCACTTACTATAAATTTAAGCTGTAAACTGTCATATAGACACATAATTATAGGTTTCAAGTAGTGATATCCGATAACAAATATAATATTGAACATCATCATCATTACCTTTCCGAACCGATGATAAAGCCTCAACAATTAATTTTTGATTAATACCACATAAATTGGCCATCAATTTTTCACATTTCTTGTGGCAATTCACGTCACAATCTGTTGATATAGAAAATAAGACACAAAAAATTGCCGTTTCATTTTAATTAAAAAAAATCTCTGTGAAGAAAATCATAGCGATATTTCACTATAAAAAAAATAATCCATAACATCAAAACAACTAAAATAAACAAATTTTTGCAGGAAACGAAAACGGAAATAATTCAATGAAAGTCGTAGATTCAGGATAACATCGATTTGAAAATTCAAAATAAAATTACATCTATCTTTCAAATCAGTCTAGAACACATATTTAGGAAAAAAGATTTATTGTATAGTACATACTGCATTTAAAAGAAAATTCATAATTTATCAACGGATTAAATCCTAAATGACGATCGATGAGTATTTGAAAACTATTCAGAAACATTTATTTGATTTAAAATTCGCTTAAATAAGTTTGAAAAATTAGTGCAACGATTTCCGTGTTTTGCTGGTTTTGCCATACTTCTTTCCTTTAAGTAAATCCCTGTTTTCAGTATTTATGATTTACGAAAATGCTGAATAATGTACAAATCAAATAATTTGTAGTTTTTTCACCAACATTTTTGATAAAAGTTCTTATTAAATCTGAAAATTTATACGATTTACCGTCGATTTTATAAATACACGATTTTCACATACTATACGAATGTCCACAAGAAAATTGTATATACGATTTTTCCTTCACACTGACATTGGACCTCGTTGGTTTTGTTGTTGATGTTTGACATATGCGTGGGCTATTTTGACATTTTAAATAATTGTCGCTTGATTGTCGAGTCGGGGCGAAAAGATCGCGTAATTTTAAGAAAATAAAAAGAAAATAGATCATTTTTGGCACAGCCAAATGGTCAATAGTCACTTTGATGCGGTAGTGTTCGCGCATGTAAACAAACATGTAGTGTTAGAGAACATTGCCACGCGACATAGTGTTAGAAAATGAAGTTGTTGTTGTTTTTGTTCTTTTTTCCGTTGGGGTATACATACATAAGTTACATAAAGAAACACAACGTACGTGTATAGTGTATGAGATGTCACTGTAGTGTCAGAGAGGTGTGTCATTGAAAGATTTTCTGTTGTTCACTGTCTGTCACACAGAGAGTAGTGTATTGCTCATTATTATTTTTGTTAATAATGGAGATTAAACTGAAGTACAGATGAATTTAAAAATTTAAAAATTAATTTGAAATCTATGTATAGAGGACAAGGAAGCATTTTATTTAAAAATGTATGTTTGTTCTACTTTAGTTAGCAACCCGACGCCGCATGGAGGGGTATAGTTAGGCAAGGAAGACGAACAAAACTTATTACAAATATCTAAAATCAAACTAAAATTTTTATGACCGAAATTTAAAATAAATCATTGGCAGTGATTTTCAAAATTCATTGAACTCAAACTCAAAGTATGATTATATTTATATTCGGTATTTTTAAAAAGCAATTATTTCCTAAAGAACTCTTAAAATATTTTCCGTTTATATAAAGAACACACAAATTATGCATTTCAAAAACATATGAAAAATACCTTAAGCTGCAAACTCATGATCTGAACAAGTATGTATCTTCTTCACATTATCCTAGATTTTCCTTTTTCTTACAATGCAATAAATTCACATGTCTAATTCATGTGCATATTTTAAATATTTTTTTTTTGTTTCTTTTCCATTTTCATTCGAGCAATACTTTTAGTTCTTTTTTTCTGACGTTTTCTTTTGTAATAATTGCTCGTCACTCTTGAGAAATACATTTTGAAAAATTCTGTTTTTTTTTTGGCTCCTAGACAAAAACAACAAGCAAAAGTTGCTGCAATAATAATATATGACCTGGTTTTTACTATGGGATTAAGAAAAGACATTAATTTAGACCCTCATTATAGCTTCTTTCTTTGGAATTATTTGTTTGTGTTGTATGTGCATGAATGGATGATCTATTTTTTGGGGATTTCTTTTTCGAAAGTTCATATGAAGAGATTATAAACGTCAACAAGTTTGACGACACAAATGCTTCTGTATAGGCAATTAGACTATTCACAAAGAAGGAAGAAATACGTTTGAACCAGGAAGCGTACTCAATTCAGTGGTTTGGTTCGGTTAACATAATTTGTTGATTAACGTTTTCCACGAGACACTCAAATGGTAAGGAAGATGGCAGATGAATGACGCAAGTAATGTTCATCACAACCTGTGCCATTAATCAATAAAATGTATATGTAGAAACAGGGCTGTGGAGAGAAAATCCGGGCCCGGGGGGACAATATTCCGGGCCCACCCCATCCGTACGATAAAAAATTATGAATCGAAGAACATGTTTTGCTTACTTTTTCATTTAATGCTGTTTTGTAGTCCTGCTTGTCCATAATCACTATGCTGTTGCCTTTGTGCTTTAAGGAAGTACACTGGTTTTTACTTTAACGATTTTAGGGTTGTCGTGTCTTGCGTCTTGCCGCGATATATTACTCTCCTTATGTGTAACTTTCGATATGATCCTTTTTCCTAATTTCTTTCTTTTAAAGCTACTTCGATGTTAACGGCTGTCTTTTCGATATGGTTCGTGGGGGGGGGGGGGGACGCAAATTGTAGTCCTTTATTGAGCATCAGTAGTTCTTTTTCGTTTAGTAGGGATGTAGACTTTTTGACCACAAAGTTGCGCAATATGGCTGTATGGGTTTCCGCAACGAATTTACAATAGGTATGTTTTTTTGGTTCTCCCGTATAGGTTTGGGTAACGAAACTTCATATAAAAACAGGTGGGTCAGCTGGCATTTTTTTATATGGAGTTTCGTTACCCAAACCTACACGGGATAACCAGAAAAAACCTTTTTTGTTGGCGAGGATAAATTAAGATTCAATAATTTAAGTGACCAACGGTGCTGGTACCTTGAAAAAATTTTATTAGCAGCCGCAGTACGTCACAAAATGATCGCCCGAAAAAGTATGTTCTATGATTGAATATGATGATTCGGCCCCTAATCCTAAAATTCAATAATAGACTAGAGTATGAAATGTATTGTTGTTAAAACGCTAGAAACAGTAGGTACTTATACGGTTATACTGAAAATAGCAATTTGTATGTAAAAAACACTGAAGCACAACCTTTATGTCAAAGTCCGGGCCCCCTTTGAAATCCCGGGCCCGGGGGGAAACACCCGTTCCCCCCACCCTCTCTACAGGCCTGTGTAGAAATTAAGTAGACTGTAAGTCTTATTTTATAATTAAGGCTTTATTTTATAATTACGGCAAAGAAAATAGCGTTTGTTTGTCAGGTTGTCTAAGTTAAAGGCAGTGGTGGTTTTACAGATTTGCAGCCCATAGGCTATTTGCATTTTGCCGCCCCTACTAACCTCTACAAGTATATACCTTAGAGCACACATTTGAAAATTTGTAAGCACATCTTCAATTCAAGTTGTGGAGGAAGTTTGCGCAACACGACCTTGTGTCGAAAAGATGGATTTCCTTTATCTATTTCGAATAATTTTTAATTAAACCTTCGTACATAAATACGTGTGACCTACGAGCTTTTCACTTCGTAGGTCCTGACCGTTCTTCAACCTAACCTTCATAATGCCTTGGTTGGGGTTTTCTAAGCGGTTATTAAAAATAATTAAAAAATAAATTGACATGCGTATTGATTTGCTTTATCTAGTGCATCATTCTTCTATAAATTGGGTCCCGCATTACTATTTGTTTGAGCAATAAGGAAATAACTAGCAAATTACAAATTAGTAAATAATACTGATATCGTGCTATACAGTTTAAGTTTTTTAATCATAAAGCGACAATAATGAACTGTTCCGATAAAAAAATAAAATTTCGACGCCCTATTCACCTAATCCAAATTTCGACTTAAGTTTTTGAAACTATGTGGAATTTCACGCAAACCATTTTTACCACTCAAGAAATTGGAAAATTATCTAAGAAGTTTAAGGGTTTAAAGGAATAGAAAAGATTTTTTTTTCAACCTTCAAACTTAATAAAATAACATTTTTTAATTATCAAAATTTATAAAAAAAAGACACCCCAATATTCTTACATTTTTTAAATTATAAATAAATGACAGATTTAAATCCATAACTTAAAAAAAAATCTCCCTCTCTCGGTCATCCAGTTGAACGGTTGTCATTTTAAGCTATCTTCAATATTTTTTTCCACCATTTGGAGCTCTGAAAGAATGACTTCTTCAGGTTCATGTATCGCCGTGGAGATTGAGCTTCACCTGTTTCCAAAACTTGTCTAAAATAACTTGGTATTGAAAAATCATTGAATTCGGTCTTTTACGGTATTAAAAGCGTGTAAACTTATAAAAAATATCTGTCCGAAAATTGCCACCACTAAAAATCTGCTCCAGCCTACTGGTAAACCAGTCACCGGTTCAAGGAACAATACTGTGAGCTGATCTAGATTCATGTCCCTAGGTCAATACCAAACACATTTTGGTATTTGGTTGTTGGTCACGATATAAAGAATATAAGATAGCGACAAGTGGGAGAGTCAGAGAAACGAATGACGTATTCTTTCCTGTGACGTCATTTCTCTTAACGCTCTTACTAGGCACAACACTGTGCACAACGACAACATAGTTGGCGTGTCACCGGAATGAATTTAGTGTAATAAAAAATGTTTGTTTATTTTCCGTAGTTACGCCATATTTTGCATAGCAACGCCATCATATTAAAGGCGAATCAAAATATTCGTTTTATTTAAAAAATACATGTACAGTAGAATCTCCATAATTGGCCACCCAATATGGCGGAAGGAAATACATATCTTATGTATGTATTGGGCAAGTATAAACGAACATGATAAAAAGGACCATTCACATAAAACATACATATATTGTTTGTATATTTTATACAGTTTTGTGTATTTTTCTTTTTGAAAATTTGTTATTAATAATTTCAGAATTTAGTTGTCTTATGCGAAAAAAACATCCGGGTTCTAAAAAACATTTTTTTCACCTTTTCTTCACAGGCAATTTCCCTTTCATTAGCAATTAAAATCATTTTTTTTAAATAATTTTTACATAATTTCATTTCCCCGTTCGTCTCTAGGAATATATTATTCAATTCCTCTATGAACCATCGTTTCCTCTGTTGGTTTGCAGAGTCCACCTTCGTCCAATTGATAAGTCCAAGTATAAGAACGATTATACTCATTTGGATTAACGCTTGTTTCGGGAAATCTCACTCGGTGGCAGATGTAACCCGCTAAATGTTCGAGTCCATCACCAGTGGAAAATCTTCGGACTCGTCTTCCTCCTCGGAAAGATCTCTGAGAATATTAATTGCAAATAAAATTTTTCCTAAAATATGAATGTGGCGTAGGTAATACATGGTTGAATGGCGTAATTACAAATTACCTGTTAGACCAACCTCATGACTCTTTAAGTGGGGGGGGGGGGGGTATCACCTGCATTAGTGTTGGCGTTGTCAGATATACAAAATTCATTAAAACCCAATATATAATTTCGAAGCCTGTATTTAAATTCAATGCGATCGGGATGGTTTTTTCTTGTCATATTGTAAATAAGATACTCAATAAGACACTTTACTATTAAAGGTGTCTGTTTAGAAAAGGTTTACTGTATATAAAATCAACGTATTTAGTGAGCTGTCATTGCATACGATTTGTTGTTGATTTTTCATAGTAATATATTAATCATAGTAATCGTTCTCATTCAGTAGTATACGTTCTCTTTCGATTGATGACGTCACAGGAAAGACGGAAAGAGCTTATGACCATGCCCTGGTTGTTGGTAATTCGACGTATTCCTTGCAACACGGTAAAATAGTATTAAAATACAACAAAATGAAGGCATAAATGTTCTACTGATGTGTGGCTACTGAGATATTTAGATTTTTGTGAATTTTGGAAAAATTGACATTTTAAACTAAAACTTTTTTTTGTTCTTAGCCAACACTACGGCCGATAAGCATTTCGCATTTATTGGAAATTTCGAAAATAATTCGCATACATTATTTTTTTTTTGTATGTCATACCGTTAATTTAATTGTTTATTTAAAAAAAACATCTCCATTGTGTAATCTTTCCAATAAAGTATAAATTTCGATATACAGTGAAACTTCCCTTAACGGACACTTCCCAATAGCGGACATTTCCCTATAACGGTCAAATTTTGATTCCCCGGCAACATTCCTTGTGTTTCTTGACATTGAATACTTCTATAAAGCGGACACTCTAAATAACGGACGCGGACAACCTTTTCGTTGATTTTCCCTTGGTGCATGTTCTCTCTAAAGCGGACAATACATACTAAAAAAAATTTTCAACAAAAAAAAACTTTTGCTTGTCAGCTTTCCCCTTTTTAGTAATTGTTTGTTTCCGTCTTTTTAGTAATTGTCTATTTCACTTCCACTTACGTCGTTTGTGCGATTCTTTTGGCTTTCTTTTTTTTTTTGCTATTTCGCCCTTCTCGCTTTGCCTAGAATAGTCCTGCTGCACATGCTGAATGTTTACCTTGCTCGTACTCATACCTTTTTTGGCTTCGTGTCTATTGTTAACAAGTGTGTTAAGTGTGAATTATGTCGCGAGTGCGTTCAACACTTAAAGAAAAAGTTGAAATTATTCAGCTTAAGGAGCGCGATAAATTAAGTGTTCGGGCGGCAGCTACGAGGTTTCATATAAGAAAAACGCAAGTAAGCGAAATTTTAAAACGCAAAAAGGACTTCTTGAAAGAATACAATAAACACGGGAACGATGGAAGCCGGAGAGCCTTTCCAAAAACGGCTGGCTTGACAATAGACAAAGCCGTTTTCGAATAGTTTTGTCGTGCAGGGGCTGCAAACATCCCCATTTCCGGTCCACTTCTTAGAGAGAAGGCACATTCTAAATAAACGTGTGATAATCTGAAATTTCTTTTGTTGTTTTTTTCTTCATCTTGGTACCATTCTCTCTTAATAGCGGACACTTCTCTATAACGGAGAAAATTCCCCGTAAGTGTCCGTTATAGGGAAGTTTTACTGTATATCCTTGAAATAAATTAGGTTATAAAATTGGAATATTTCTCTTTAACTAAATCAAAATTATGGTTTTATATTCTAACAAATGCTAATTTGTTCGATATTGCCCGAAGTATGTTATCTGCATACTCTGAAATCTGATAATCTCTGAAAAAGCCCTAGCTCATTTGTGAAGCCTATTAATCTCAAGTGTCGTAAAAAGGATTTACAGTAGAGCGTCAATTATCCGAACATTCGATTAACCGAACCGGACACTTTCACTTTCTTATGAAAAACATCGAAACAATTTAAAAATCAAGTGTCTGAAGGAAGCAACCTCTCGTCTGTATCGCTCAATTACCTCGAATTTTTTTATTTTAGTTCAGTTCTAGTCGTTTTACTCGTTTTTAGTTTTTCGCTTAATTTTACATTTGTGATATTTTCTAATTTTTCTATAGAAGCTCGATTAACCGAACTTTCGTTTATCCGAACCACCCTTGTCGACATTAGTCTGGATAATCGACGCTCTCCTGTATTTTATTTATGGGGCCAAAGACGAGATTTACTATTAAGTGCAAGCAGTGTAAGATATCACATATTTAAAAATCATGAGGGCACTTTAGAGAACAAGGAAGCCGTCAGCGCGACGAACACGGTGTTCGTTGATTGTGGAAATCGACCATATTGCCTTGAAGTTTTATCACCGAACGTGTACGGAATAGGGCTCCACAATTTTCTACCAGATATTAAAAAGAACACCCAAAATAGTGAAACTTCCAGCAAAATCTGCTTCTAAGCAAAAGTCGGATCCCATGTAGGTGGCCAAATTGTTTTAGACTATAGCGGGATGTTTACACAAAGTTTATTTTTTCACAAGAGACGAACGATCACAGGTTAATAATACGGTCATTGATTTGGTCAATTTGCCAATTTGTGAAGAGCCTCGCTTACAACTGACCTTAGCACAATCCTCGGACATTCGGATGAATGGGCTGACATCATTTGGCTAAGTATATACCTCATGCGCGTATTCTCCAAATCTCGTGCTTACACTTTGTGTCCTGTACATCAAAATTATGACTAAAACAAGCGGTTCAAGTTTAGGTAAAATGTTGCTCATTGCCTACTATACAGTATTTCCAACATTTTATGATTAAAAAGACATCAAAAAGCTAGAGTACCACTGGCGGGAATGTATTGACCTGAAAGAGCATTATGCTGAAAATGTTTAAGAGCTGGGTTTTTCGCCCATCCTGGAGACTATTTAATCTATCCTCGTAATAGTGTTACGTAAGCAATTCACTTTCAGGCAATGCAGTCCGCAGATATCTAGAGGTTGGGAACCTTTCCCACACACTCAGGAAAAACTAAAAAGCCAGATTTCTTCACAAAAATAAACAGATGCAATTATTCTAATTGGATGAATCGTATTGAGATTCTTTGTATGAAATGAAATGTATCTCGTAAATCCAACGGAATATCAGATTACATGTTAATCAGTGCCATTAAATTAACAAGACTTGATATGATTAACTAATAAAAACATAGATACCATCTACGGGGTATACCGTCAGGGGAGCACCTAGCCTTTACGGCCTTATCTCCCGGTCCTTCGGGCGGTTTGGATCTTCTGCGTTTTACTGACAAGGTCTTATTGTCAAATGGGGATTTCTCCATCCAGTGAATGCACTCACCTTCAGAAACCCAACCCCGGGACTGCATCACCAGCTCGATGGCTTGCTTCACAACCGAGAGCCACCTCGAGTCCAACTCCTTGATGGGCAAGAACCATATGGTCCCCTGGGCACACCCATCCCCGAGGTACACTATTCGCTAAAGACTTCTCTATAGCAGATGTGATCCTCCTTCGGCCCCCTATTGGATCCCATTAAAACAGCTAAATAACTAATAAAATCAACTATCACTCAGAAAAATGCATCCTGTAAATTGAAAAATTTCTGTGTTATAAATTTAACAGAACGCCAAATAACTTCTTCCGAAAATAGACCAAGTTCATTGTTTTATATGACGTCTTTAGTCAAAGAAGAATACGATATTTGGTTGGTAAAATCAAACATCTCCGAATGTTTGCAGGATGGTTGGGGGGTGGCTCCCTGAAAAAAACCTGGCCGATTGGGGGTCCGGAATTTTGAAAAAAGGGGAAGGGAGTGTTTTTTGAGCTTTCAAATTTTTTGCTTTTGCCATTGAATCACGGCAAATTTGCGACATTTAATGCACTATAGCGATCAACGAAATTTAAAAGTTGTAGTGCTAACTTGACAGACATAAATCATGTTTTAAAGCACAGCGTTTGGGGTGGGTCGATTTCTTTGCTCCCAAGTGTGTAATACCACAGAACTTTTTTTGGACAAATTTGCCGCCAGACTAAAAAATAAAATTAAATAAATAAATAAAAACAAATAAAAATAAAATTCACATCTATTTCGTTAAAACTAAATTTCCGTCCTCTAATTATATGCAATGTAACAGATTATTATCCAGTAAATATTTTGGTACTAGGTTTGTGATTATGGGAAGGCGAGTGTATGCTTAGGCCTCCATTACACAGTCATATTTATATTATAATATGTATGTCATATGCCTAAGCCTACTCGTTTTATTCAGTATAAATTTTTAGACTCGCAATCAGTGCCCGCTCTAAGGGGGCGCCAAATTTTAGGGGCGGCTTTTTGGTTAGCACTCAAATGATATAAAGTTGAAAGAAAAAAATCAGTATCAACTTTGAGTGGAAAAGAAACCACAGAAACTACAAATATAAAATAGAGCGAAGTAAACTGCCATAAGGAAGTAGACGAGCTGGCACCCACAATAATTTTACAACCGTTGTGGTCATTTTTTGTATGTCGGCTGAATAGATTTTTTTTAGGCAAATTGATTAATTCAAAATAGTGATAATTTTTTTGTTATTTATTGACTACTATTATTCAAAGATGCAAGCCCTTGCGTGGCTTTGAAGTGCCCAGAGTTGATACGAGGTGCTGTGTTAAGTAAAAGTGGCCTAAATTGTACGTCTGTGACGCTAGCACCCACCCCACTTTCAAAAAGCAAACAATTCGCTCAGTTATGTACGATATGTCTCAATTTGATTTCCGGAACATGAAGTTTAAAATTTGTGATAAGTCTGTTGAATCACAAAAGAGCAGTCAACTAAATAATTACTGTATCCTTACTACAGATGTCCGGGGGGGGCTTAACGTCCGCGCCTACCGAGATGGTTTATCGGACGGGCCACGAATAGGCCAACGGATTGAATTTGTGACGTCAATCAGGCGCCCACTCCAGCAGTGTGGAGGTAACAGTAACATACTGTTAGATGCGAGGTCTGCCTCTGCCGTTCTAGGGTCCCGGCGCCCGGTGTACCCTTACTACAGGGTACAAATGAAAATCAAGGAATCAAGCACATTAGATTGGATTAGATTGTGGGGCGTGAACTCGAAAGGGTTCGCAGCACTAGAGCCAATGGGCCTATTGTGCTATCGCCCTATCCAGCGGCGTTGGGCCAGAGCATCACACTATAGCAAAGGACGTGCATTGAGATCTCGTCATCTTCTTCTCAGAATCGACAGCTCACGTCTTGTAAAAGCCAAGCCTCATTGTGCGCAGATGTGATCTCAGGCAAGAGTGGTCTGTAAGAATCCCATAGATGGCACGTACTTTACTTCTGCTTAGATGAAGCAGCTCAGCCGCTCTTTTATGGGAATATCCTGATGTGAACAGTTTAGATAGCCTGTGACCAGGTAGTTTGTCTCAGTGCTCAGATGCCTTAAGTCGTTCCTGGTCTTTGATCAGCCTCTTAACTATAGAGGGAGAGATGGTACAAAAGGGTTCTGGTCCGCAGAAGTGAAGAATATGCTGCGGCTGTGCATGCCAACTCTACAGCCTGTTCGTTTCCTCTGTTGCCCATATGGCCTGGAACCCAGAAGAGTGTTAATCTATTACTTAGCACATAATTTCAGCCGAACGGCACAATTTTCGTCACTCATTTTCGTTTTCGATAACTACCATTCATATACCTTTAGCAGCAATTAAATTTGATTTCGCCTGATCTCTGCGCGGATGTATTCCTCCAGTTGGTTCCACAACAAGATAAGTATGATGAAGCCACAGTCACTGCCAGTACGTTCCGGACATGCTAATATCGCGATTTGGCTAAGTTTCCCGATTTAACTATAGCTCTGATCTTATTATCTCTAATAAATTGTCGAGATTATATATGGAAATAAGTAACGCACGTTAAATCCACCCAATAAATCCTTCTGCGAAGAAATCCGGATGTTGCACAGCGTGTAAGGGAGTTATCCAAAAGGTTAGTAATGAAAAGAAGCACCAATCTTTGGCCCCAGAGCGAAATTTTCTAAAATGTATTAAGTGTTTTAGTAGGAAATTTGGTTTAATAGTTGTCAGTTTCACGTATGTCATTTGAATATTTTTTGACGGCGGTGAAAAATATTTTGTTCGGGGAATTAAATACAAAGCCATAATTTTGGAATTTCAAACAAACTCTCTACAAGACTTAAATGAACTGTGATGCATTGCGCTTAAGAGTCTAAATGTATCTATAGGTTTCTACTACGTGCTAACTGAGCGTTCAGTACCTCAGTGCGGAAAGAGATCCTATTCTCTGAATTACTATAAAGAGTTGGTTCGAGTCCCACAGTGACCATGAGTTTTCCGAGTTGTTTTTATCAAAATGTGCATTTATACGACCGGCAGCTGGTTCCTAAATGTGAATCGTTTCGGAGCTACTCGCTGTTACATTACAGCAAACAAGAGCTGCCTGGTATAGTTCATGAGGGGCGGCAAATTGTCCTTTTGCCCGGGGCGGCGTAAATGCTAGTGCGGGCGCTGCTCGCAATAAGCGAAATCAAGTCGGCTTAAGCATATTATAATAGAAATATGACTAAATATGACTGTGTACTGGAGCCCTTGGGTTCGTTGCTTATAGCTCAGTTCCGAAATTATTAAAACTAATTATCAAAACTCGAATTCGATCCCAAATTTGAAATGGTTTTTCTCGCTTAGCATTGTCACAAATCCAAGTCTAAAGACCGAGCTATACCGTTTACTGGATAACTTTTAATCGAAGTTGGCCTTTCCAGATCAGAAGACACATATTGTGGGAGGAAAATCTCAGCTGGTGAGGCAAGTGTTGACGCAAAGAAAACAGTTTTCCCCCTGCTCTCAACGTGGCAAACATGCAAATCTTAAATCATGCTCCCTACAAGATAGTGTTCAAGTCCAATGATAATCGGTTGCGTCGGGAGTTTGTGAGCTGCGCCTTCAAAGGGATGGAAGTCGAACGTATTTGTCAATAAATCATCTTCCTCCTTCCTTCCTGATGAGCGGTTTTCCACTTTATTTTTAATTAGGAAATTGAATGGCGGTCCGTCGAGATCCATTTTCAGGCTAACTGGTCCGCACACGTTTCTAAGTTTGGAACCTCTGCTCTAGAAGATATGGTAAGGAAGGTAAGAGCTAAGAGGCTATTCCTCCTACTATGATCCAAACATAAAATGTTTAAGGTTTGTGTTCGTAGAGACGACTCATGGGATCATCGCTCAGCGATCGTAGTTTTGCATCCAGTTTCGAACCGTATTTAAATATTTTTTTAATGGTTCTAGTTTCGTAGTATCGACTATGGACTAAAGGAACATGTCTGTATAGAAAATATACCCATATAGTGATCAAAACCAGTGGTTTCACTTCGATCGCTGAGCGATGATCCCATGAGTCATCTCTACGAACACAAACCTTTATTCACTCCAGCTTTTTCGATACACGCCCCGCGCCGCCGCGCGCCTGAAAAGGCTTCGCAACCTAATTATGACTATTCCTATTTAATTGATGATTTTCCTATGAATTGGCCTAGTTCATATTTTACGATCAGGAAAGAAATATTAAAAGTTAAGTGTCGCATGT
This sequence comes from Microchrysa polita, assembly GCA_949715475.1. Taxonomy (NCBI): domain Eukaryota; kingdom Metazoa; phylum Arthropoda; class Insecta; order Diptera; family Stratiomyidae; genus Microchrysa; species Microchrysa polita. The sequence continues at coordinate 23,776,264 of OX454417.1, forward strand.
CAATAAAAAAATAATGGCACTTTCTTTGTCCACATATACATATACACCTTTCACCGTATTACACTTCTAATTTATTGCATTTCTAAACATTTCATTCTATAATAAACCTAAAAACACTGAATCTATATTTGCGTGCCTGAAATAAATTAATTTCTGTCAACAAAAATAAATTTGTCAAAATATTCTTGTACAACTAATATGTAATAATAGCAATAATAATTGGATATGCTACAAGTATTTTGCAATAAGTCTAATTCAGCGTAGAAAGCCCATGTCGACATTAATTGATTGCCAATTTCAAATGACGGCAAATATGACAAAAAAAAATGTATTTAAAACGTTCGGATCGGAATTATTTTATTATTTTTAATTTCACTGGTCTAGTGTCTGAGTTTTTAATCGATCGTGTTCACGTGCACGACTACAGATGATGTGCTCGATGAGGTGACGATATGAGTGTATTTTTGGCGACAGCAACTTATGCTAAATAAAGTTCTTCTAGTTTGAAGTGTATAGAATATTAAAATTGTTTCTGGTTGTATTTGTATACAATCCGTATGTATTTTTAAGCATCTTATACCCCTTGCTACTATCCATTCCAATGATTTAACAACAGTTTAGTTGCATTTCACAATGGTTAAAACGAAACAATAAATCATTATAAAAATATCTCAAATTTGATTTAATTGATAAGAATAACAACCAAAAGCTTTTATGAAAAAAGAAATGGGAATATCTATCAACTTTTTTTTTGTAAAAAACTCTAACCTTGGTAGCAGATAATATGTTTCGGTGTTATAACAAAAAGAACTATTAAATTGTATATCCTGCACAAAATATCTGTGATGGAACTTTGTGAAAGTCTTGGGTGTTTGCCAACAAATTTCAACTTTGTTTTTGTTGAATTTATTTTATTCCACGTGATTTACTGAATACTGGTCGAACGTAAATATTTTATTTTTCTTTTATTTATAGTCATCGCATTTGTACGTCATCAGTTGTTACGTGCACGTTTGCACTGTAGGTACATTGTCACTATGTATTAATAATACCAACTTAGCGACTTGAATTGCCTAAACTCGGTTTAGTTTTTCAATTTAAGCTGGCCAAAAGTAATTCATTAAAAGTTCAAAAATAAATTAACTGTTTTTAAAGTTTTATTTAATATTATTTAAAAATCTATTGGCTCGATGATGAACAGCGGAGCTACATGCGATGATGACATCAAACATCGCACAAAGGTTGGGTGGATGAGGTGGCGAGAAAACTCTGGAGTTTTCTGCGATAAGAAAATGCCACTGAAGCTAAAGGGCAAGTTGTACAAAACGGTTGTACGTCCCGCACTCATGTATGGATCAGAATGCTGGATCATGTATGAAGGTTACGCGAAAAAATGACAGCGACTGAAATGAAAATGTTACGCATGTCAGTTGGTGTAACCAAAAGGGACCACATCAAGGGTAGCTACATCCGAGGCAGCTTGTCTATAGACCAACCAATCACCGAAAAGCTCGAAGACCGACGAATGGATTGGTATTGGCATGTTCAAAGGCGTCCGCCTGAGAACCCCGCAAAGAGAGCGATATCAATGGAAGTTCCACTTGATGGACCCAAGGCCAGAGGCAGACCGAAGAACACCTGGATGTGTCAAATGAAAAAGCAACAACAACGCATTGGTCTCGGCGATGACACGATCCAAGATAGAGCTGCCTGTAGAAATAAGTTGAGAAATTATCGCCAAAACGGGCGATGTGCCTACACCGCAGGTCGAGCAACGCGGAACCATGGAGCGGTATAAAGAACGAGGCAAGGAAGAAGAAGAAGATTTAAAAATCTATTATCACACAATGTCATATTTACACGCTACTATGGGAAAATGTCTGCGATGCACAACCCGCTCCCCTGTTTAGAAATCGAAGTCGGACACATCCCATAATTATTTTCCTTGAGAAGTAAGGTCGATCCACACTTTCAATCATCAGTTACAGTCACAGTTATTTTCCATACAAGTTGACGGATTGTCGGTTAATTGATTGATTGAATTGTATCTGTCAACTTGTATGGAAAAGTACTGTGACTCTAACTGATGACTGAAAAGTGTGAATCGACATTAATTCTAATTAATTTAAAGTTTTTAAGAGGGTGTTAAAATCACATGATGTCAGCACGTGGATGGTTTTTTAGCGTGTTCGATTTTAAATTCACATAATACACAGTTTCAGTAAGTGCAGGGGCGGCGCATAAGGGCCCGCGTAGCGGGGGGAGAACACCAGATTTAGGAGCCCAAAAGCCACTTGAAAGATTCCCTGAACCATAAAAACAGCACAAAAAAACAAAATTCCGACGTAGATATTTTTTGTAGACAAGAAGAGATATGTATATACTTTTCAAAGTGAAAACAAATGCTAAATTTATAGTTCCTCTTCCACTGTAGGTCTCTTGGATAAGCCTCTACGCTTAAAACATTTCATGTTGAACTAACATCTTTGAAAGTTTTTCACCAAAAAAAAATCTTCCAGGGTTGAAAAAGTTTCTTTAATTTTTATAATCAGTCATATTGCAGGAAAGCTTTGGCCTTCTTTCATAATTCACTTGAAAATAGCTCGAAAACACATCATTTTGTGTTGTTGCTTTTGTGAAAAGAAAAGTTAAACTTTCGTCCGTTGGCATGCCGAAGGTAGCTCCTGATGATTGGGCATGCCAACGGACGAAACCATCTGACAATGTGAATTGCCTTAAATAGTGATAATTTCGGGGATCATACTAGCCGGTTGATAAAACTGATTAGTATGACAATATACCCCACTTCTATTCTCAAAAAGAAACTGCTTTATAGTGAATATTGTTAATACAACCCTCTGCAAATAGACTATCTTAAAACATTTCTTAAGATAGTATCTTCTCTATAGGGTGTTTATGACTAAATTCCAGTCTGTCAAACTGTCAACTGTCAAACACGAACAAAATAGTTCACGTTTGAGCTTAGTTGAAACTAATTAGTTGAAGACTAAAATATTTTATCTTGCTAGCGGCATATACACGTTTAAATGAAGTCTTGCTAGGGGTTCAGGCTATGCTATGTGGCGTCCAACATCTGGAATGAAACCCACTAGTATCGTGGAGAAATTATCGAACTGACTGGGCCTACGAACGTGATGTGGTAGTTTATATAAAAATTGTAGCATAGCTAGCAATGTTTATGTTAGTGAATAAAACGTACACTTTTCTAAAATCGCAGAAAAACTACGTATTATACACTGAGACAAAATAAACGTTCCGTAATCAAGAATGTTTTTCTTAATAGTAGAACATTCACATTTAACACTAAACAATCTTAAAACAATTCTGATTCGCTTTAATTTGAGTACAAAAACTGTTATACTCTTATTTAAAAATAAAAGGTTCTTACTATAAGTACCCCCAGAAATAAAACAGAATAAATTGCTGTATTGAATTGAATAATAAGGAACAAACGTCCTTAACCCATATATGCACAACGCCCAATTTTTAAAATGGTGCACTTTTTAAATTTTTAAATTAAACTGATAAAATTTTTTGAAAGGGTTTTTACTAAAACAAAACAATACAAAATAATTCAGTTTTAGCAATTTTATTGTCAAAAAAGATGTAAGAAACGAAATTTACCCATAAACATGAAATCTTTAGCCAACCGACGAAAATATGGATCGATTTTGTTGATGCCCCAAAAATGGGGCGTTGGGCGTCTATGGCTACATAAACATTCTAAAGGAAACAATGATGCTTAATCGGTTTACAAACACTTATATTTTGAGCCCATTAGTACCCTAGTTAACGGTAAAAGTTGTTTCTCGACAAATGTCATCCAGAAAAAATGATAGTTAATAATTTGGTTTTTCGGCTGAAGAAGCTAGGATTCCCTACTGAAATTATAAGGGCGGTTGAGTAGGTGAGACTATTCAAAATCAACTTCACCCTGACTACAACAATTGCAGCAAAAATAATTCAACGTTTAGATACATTTCCCCATGAAACCCCTCCAAAATCCTTTTTGATTCGACTCCACCTGGCTTACCTTCCGATCTCCAGTTCAAAATAGTAAGATTTATTCCAAAAAAAAAAACAGCATAAAATTGACGTTTACTTGTGTCTTCCCTTTATGGCAACGTTTGCAATGGGCGGGGAATGTACAACGGATGGACGATAATCGCATGCCAAAGAAAGTGATGAACGCACAACGAATTGACGGAGCGAGGTTGCGTGGACGACCGAGAGCTCGCTGGGAGAACTCCGTAGGTGAAGACGCCCACCAGCTGCTGGGCTTCCGAAACTGGAGGACAAGGTCGCGTAACCGCGACAATTGGAGGTCAACGATTCAGGCGGCCAAGGCCCGACGTCGGGCTATCGTGCCACATTGATGATGATTATCTCTGTCAACTATTTTAGTATTATGTACTAAAGTCCATTACATGTTTGCTAATTTTTTGATGCTGTGTTAATACATTGTTATAATTGGCTGTCCTACTTTTATTTATTGATGTAGTTATTCTGATTCTTTTACTTCCCCTGGAGAAATCGAAGAAAATTATTTGAGCGTGTATTGTTACGTCTAACACAATCCATGATTAATGTTATTCCAAATAACCAATTCGGGTTTAAGACTGCACATTCTACGGAACATGCGTTAGTGTCACTTGAAGATCATATCGTTCGTAACCTTAATCAACAAAAAGCTACTGTGGCTTGTTCGATTGACATAAGTAAGGCATTTGACTCAGTGTGGCACACTGGCTTAATATACAAGCTGTTTTGTATGTCATGTCCGACTCCTCTCATCAGGATGATTATCAGTTTTTTGACAAATAGAAAGTTTGTAAAAAAAATTAAAAACGAAATATCTAATCCACATGAGATCAACTCGGGGGTGCCACAGGGCTCAATTTTAGGCCCCTTACTATTTAACTTATATGTTCATGACTTCCCAATCAGACATTATACCTTCACTAACTCAGGACAACCTATACCTACAAATGGCGGTCTAATGTATGCAGATGACACCACTGTTTTCGCTAGTGACGCTAGTCCTATTAGAGCATCCTATATTCTTCAGTCCAAAGTAAACAAATGCAGTGACTATTTTGATAAGTTGGCACTAAAAATTAATCCGGACAAATCTGAAGTAATATGCTTCAGAAATACTGGACGTCTTTGTAAAAATGGAGTTATACTCGAAAGTAAGAACATTGAAATTAGAGTCAATGGAGTACCAGCCCCACGTAAAGACAAAATAAAATATTTAGGTAAAACATTTCGACATGATATGAAATTTAACCTACATGCTAGGACCCAACTAAAGAAAGCTAAAAATGCAGCATTTGCACTGAAAAAGGTGATGTCTAAAAGAGCTATACACACAAGCACAAAATGTCTTTTATATAAAGCACTCATTAGACCTATAATCACATACTCCTTCCCTATCTCCCCATGTGTTGGAAAAGAAATTCAGATATTCGAACGAAAAATCCTCCGAGCGTGCACGTCTCTTTACCGTAGACCAAACAAAAAGTATTTCAGGAATAATATTTTATATAGAAAAGCCAACATTGTTCCCATACTTCAGTACATGATAACTCTAGCAAGTAAAAGAACATGTAACTGGATTAATCACCCTAACCAAATTATCGCATCAACTGCATTACGAAGTAGAAACGCAACGGTGGACCAACCACTGATTACCGGATTGTCATTAATAATGTCTAATTACTCGGACTTGTTTCAATTTGGCAGCAGCCCATTATATTTACCAAAATTTTATGTTCAAAGGACGGATCAGGTTCGTAGAGGGTAACAAATTAATTATTATGCAAACATACTTTTTAATCCAGTAATATAATTATCACAATCTAATAATAAATACTACTATATAGACAAAAATCAAAATTTCCCTATAACTTTATAATGTAATGACATGAATTATAATATCTATGTATGTATATATGTATTCTTTTTTTTTCATTTATTTTTTTATTTTTCTTTTCTTATTAAGCTTAAGTTAGTCATAAGTTAGCTTGTAAGTGTACAGAATTTTTTTAACTCTTTGAACTCCTTGTATGTAATCTATTTGGAGCCTAACATGCTCAACGCCCCATTTTTGGGGCGGCTGTTATTTACAACAAAAACAATCACAAAAAAGTATTTATTTCGCAAATATGCTTTGGAGTATTGTCGACACATATATACCAAAAAAAGTTAAATATTCCAGGAAAAAATGATTTGGGCTTATGGTTGATTTTGAAGGATTTCGTCTTCAAATCATAGGGTCCCGGATCGAGTCCCACTGTAGGCGGGTAATTTATTATGCTTTTCGGAGCGTAATGGAGTAGATTAAATGTCGCCAAGACCTATAGAGATCAATGCTGAGCCGTGTGAGCTTTTCCATTTTAAAATAAAAATATACGATTGATGAAATCAATAATAAAAGTTATAACAAGAACGCCATTCCCAATATAAGAATGCAAACAATCAAAATAACTCTTAGCAAAGTTATTTTAAGTACGACGTTTTTAATTTTAGTAGAAATACTGTAACGTCAAACATGTTTAAAAAGAGTTGATTTAAGCGTGTTTTCGATTGATTCCACTCTGCTTTTCTCTCAGTGTAGGGGGGGGGGGGGCACCCAAGAAATTGGCGGGAGGGCCCCGAGTGAAGTTGTTCCGCCACTGAGTAAGTGACCACAAATTTAGTTTTATTTGACAGATGAATAATTGTTAGAACTCAATAAATAAGATGACATGGACATTTGCTACAACTGAAAGCCAATTTAAGAGTTATCCCAGAGAAAATACGGATGTTATTATAAAACACCCTATAGCCTTTCAGTAACCTCTGACAATCGAAATAAGACATTTGCGCCTCTGTTATGTTGCCCCGAAAGAAACTGCATATCCACACATAACGGTTAAAAAATTCTTTTCATCCCATAAATTAAAAAAAAAACTTCATTGAAATGTTTATTTTGCCTAATGTGTTGCAAAATGTTAATTTCCACTTCCCAAATATTTATATAAACACCAGACACATTCGTTAGCTACTGAGTAGATCCGGATTTGAGAAAAATAAATTAATTAGCAAGCACTTCTTATTCGAAGATTTTCAAACAATTTTAATTATTTATCAAAAACAAAAAAAAAAAAGAATGTTTTTCTAAATTTAGAAAATTGCAACTATATAACCACACACTAATTTATCCCTACATTTGCGTCGAGAGTGAATGTTTTTGCGAAACATGCTCGCAAATTATAGTATCTTCCTATTCTCTCAATTTACAGATGCAGCAAATTGCTTGAATGTTTGACATGCTTCCTAGATACATATGTGCTGTATCTGTGTTTTGCACCGTGTTCAAGTATATCCGAGTTGGTGTATTCGCGAAAAAAAAACAGTTCCTATTTATTAATACAATTGATTTGAGGGCACATTGAACATATGTAATGGTGTATCTTTCGATTAGTTAGTTAAGACTAGGTTTCTGTGATGTGGTGTATTTGAATGTTTGTTTTTTTTTTTCGAATAAAAATAGGTTCCTTGTCTAGGTCATTAGTCATTATAGGATGGCGTTGCCATGTTACAGACTATGTATTGTTAAAATAACCGCGAGTATCGATGTAACATTCTGATTTTATAATTATGTAAAACGAAGTGGAGAATCTTCGTGGTGTTTTGATCTTAGTATTTTGCTGTTTGTTCGTGGCAATGATATGTCCTGTGTAATTAAATTGATAATCAATTTGGCACAGGTAGATAAAAATACTTTGAATATTTTATGTTTTATAATACCCATTCTATAGTACGTGCACTTGGGTATTATGCAGAAGATTGTTCTGTGAATTTGTTTATGCGGATGCAATCAGTTGGAATGTAAATGTACTTGAAAATAATAAAAGTATTTACGAGGACTTTCTAAATTAAGATTGTAATATTATGGAATCACATCACAATGATCGGCATCATTGCCTTGAACGCAAATTCCGCTGAAACTTCTTTTCCTTTGTCGCTGTTGAAGATTACTAAGTCGTTAGCTGCGATTCCTATCGGGGACAAGACAGAACAGCACAATTTCATGACAGAATTGTAGATAAATTTGAATAGAAATTGCGCTGTTCTGTCCTGTTTCCGATAGAAAAAATCGCAGCTTACATGATTTCAAAAGAAAGAAACAACAATCATGAAGATGCATATTTTCAAGTATGTAAATCACACGATATACTAATACTCGCAGGAGTTTTACGTAGTTTCTTTCTATGCATATCCTTTAAAAAAGACAAGAATCTCGCCCAAAGTATTCGGACAGGACGAAACCCCATCCCTGTGGGTACTGTACCACGACTAATTTATTGTTTATTTTCAAGTCGGATTTTATAAATTAGAGTCGAAAATAGGTGAAAGAGTTTTTTTTCAGACCTGTGTAATTTTATTTTCTCAAAAAAAAAAAAACTATCAATAATATCTTGAATCGTTTTTTAAGTGGTGTGCTTCCTCCTTCTTGAGATCATGCATTTTTTTCCAATTTCACCTTAATCATCTAAAATTTCTATACAACATTATTCAAGAATGTATGTATGTTGAGTAGGCTTAACCGCTTAACCAGTGACGAAAACATGGCCATTTTACTACTGCGCAGGAGCGCCACAAAAGGTAGGTAGATCCATATTATAAACTGAACCAGAAAATTAGCAGAAGATACATAAGTTGCCAGACTCATGATTTTCTTCGATAATAGAGAATAAATTTTGACATGATGAAACCGCCGAACAATTTACTTAGCAAAGAAAAAAAAAAGAAATTATCACCATTTTCGTAATTTTTCGAAAATTTGGAACAAAATGCGTCTAATTTCGAGCATTACCAAATGTGGTGGAATTGGGTATTCGCTGCTTTATATTGATAGTGGAACAACTCGAAAAATGCATTTTTTTCAGGAGAAGCAATAAAGATTTACGAAAAAAGTTTTTTTGTCAAATATACGCTCAACCGTTCAACCTATTCCATCCAGTTTTTGCTATTATTTATAAAAGGGTCTCTAGAAACATTATAAATAATTAAATTTTAGGACCAAATTCAGTTTAACCTGCTTTTTTAAGCATTTTTCTAAAACGTGCCATTATTTATTGATGAAAAAGTTGTTCATTTTTTGTTTATTTTATTTTCGTACACAAAATAATATCCTGTTAATAATACATAAAATATTACAGATTATTATATAGTGAATGATAGAATTTCGGGATATGATTGGTGGTGAACCGCTTAAGTAAATTTAAGGCGAAATTGGCCACAATTTCAGTATCTATGGGGCCAAGTTTTGAAGATGCCATTTCATTAATATTAGCCTAAAACTATCGAATTTGGAAAACTTTTTCGTGAAAACGTAATGGTTCTCCAGATATTCAATGCCAAAGTTTGACATTACTTTGGGGTAGTTCAGTCTTTAATTGGTCCATTATGGACAGACACAAGGCAATCAAAAAGGGTGACAGGCTGAAATGTGAGAATTTCAGGGGCATCTCATCTCATCAGTTTCTATGACTTACGATTTTATAAAAAAATCTGGAAAAGAAATCATATCAGCAAAACTAATGCGGATGACGTATCAACGAAACCAAAACAAAGGCCATGATTGGCGGGCATTTACAACGAATGAATAATAATCGCATGCCGAAGAAGGTGAGATTGCGTGGACAACCGAGGGCTCGCTGGGAGTATTCAATACGTGAGGGCGCCCACCAGCTGCTGGGGTTTTAAAAATGGAAAATAAGGTATCGTGACCGCGACAATTAGATGTCAACGATTCAGGCGGCCGAAGTCAGGCTATCTTCATATTGAATTAATGAAGATGTTGTCCATATTGAAGGTCACCTGCTGTCAAAGATTGATGAATTTGGGTTCATTATTAAGAAAATCTCAGATATGCAGCTTGATGGCATAGAGAATAATGACTTAATTTACAAATTAGTTTCTTCCAACTGGAAAAACACTTAAATTAATGTAAGGCATTTTCACTTATTCTGAATTTAGACTTTTCTTTACATTAAAAGTACATTGGTAATAATTATTATTTTGATATAAGCTATTACTGCTATTTAAACGTTACCCATAGAGAAAGCTTAAAATGAGTTCGGCGAATTTTCTTTCTGTCCCATTCATGGTGAGGATATGTCCCACCATGAATGGGACACCCTGTACATCACTATAATATACAGTTTATTAGAAACTAAAATTTTTTCGGAAAACAAATTAAACAGGATTCTATTATTAAAAAATAAACTGGGTATTGGATTTTAAAAGCTGCAAAATTTGTTCAGAAATAGGCTTTAAGTTTAAAATTGCTCTACTGAAAAAGCTGGAGCGGTTATTCATAATCACCACAGGCATGGGAAAATTTGTAAAATGGAAAAGCGCCACATTTGGCATAATTTGAGCCCAAAAACGGGAAATCCCAATTTTTGAGTTGTGCCACTATCAAAATAAAGCCGAGATATTTGAAATATTCACTAGTAGAGGGATAGATTGTAAAATTTTGTTTTTTTTAGAGGCACATGAACGCACTTTTCATAACATTTCAATCCTAAAGTAGCTTTCCTATACGTAAAATATTTTATCAAAAAAAAAACATTCAATTTCAATACCAGTCCTCCGAAAATAGCATCGTGGCAGGGTCATATCAATATTTTTCGATGTCCCAATCTCGACTTAACCAGGTCGGACTTTATTTTCTTTATGTTTCTGAAGTTATGAATTTATGAAAATAAACAACGCATATGTTGAAACAGCTAAATCCACCCGCGAAGAGTTCAGGCGAATTGAAGTTGATCTGCTGCGGAAAATGAAAGACGCAATTACCGAAAACGACTGTAAAGTTTGGTCATTAAAACGGACACCATTTTGGCGGATGCATTTTTGCGGCTCGTGGTGCAACAGATATAAAAAAAACCTATCGTGTTATGAGCCGTGAATTTACGGCTAAAGGTTCGTTTTCGTAGAGACGACTCATGGGATCATCGCTCAGCGATCGTAGTTTTGCATCCAATTTCGAGCCGTATTTAAAATTTTTTTGAATGGTTCTACTTTCCTAGTATCGACTATGGACTAAAGGAACATGTCTGTATAGAAAATATACCCATATAGTGCTCAAAACCGGTGGTTTCACTTCGATCGCTGAGCGATGATCCCATGAGTCGTCTCTACGAACACAAACCTTTATAGTGTACGAGTTCGAGATGTGAAAACACGTCTATTCATGTACAAAACTGCATTTTATACCAAATTATATTTGTTTTCCTATAGTTGTGCGCACACGGAGAGCTCTCAAGGTCTTAAACTTGGATTGGCTAAAGCAGTGGTTCCCAACTCACCAATGTCTAGGGACCACTTACTCTAAAAATGAATCACTACGGCTCGCAAGAGCGACCCGTCGTAGCTCTTGCGAGTAATATAATGCGCTGCAGTGTTTTACTTAACCACTTTAGAGTGGTAGATCTACTCATTTTTTCTCAAAGTTTGACAATATATCAGTAAAAATTTAAATACATACAAAAAGCCTACCACAATTTGAAATTTCCAAAATTAGATGAACTTTTCCCAAATTTTGCTAACATTATGAATTAAGATTCAGCGAAATAAAACCCTACAGCGAAGAAGTTATTGACGCCATTGAAAACTTTTTTAGAGCAATTGGAACGATATTTTACTACATAGTTAAGCCTGCCACTTGAGGCTATCTGAGCGGTTCTGGATTTAAGATGAAGTCGAAAATGATAAAAAAAACGGAGGTAGGCTGCGATCGAACTAATGAAGTAGAATTACAATGTTTGCTAAGCCAATCATAGTGCCAAAATTAAGTGCGAGATTAAAAATTAAGCCCAGATTACTCTGTCAGACTATTCATTGACTGTTATTTTTTATGGGGGCTTCTCACTTTCCTTGGGTTTTGTGATTTGTTTTCGAATAATTCTTCTTCATGCTTACATTACGCGAAGCACGAAGTAGCAAGAACCAACGATAGCATAGCCATAGGCAGCATAAGATTCGATTTTTGCGCATAGCACTCACTGCCTGTTTAATCCCTATTGTTCTAAGATTTTCACTCAAAAAGTAAGATGTTGCACCCATATGCGCCAGCTCGGCAGTTGTTTTTTGCCTGTATCGATATAACGAGGAACCTAAAGCAGCGTCACTCAGTTTCCGCAGCGATTCTCGTAACAAAGAATTCATTGATTGATTTGATAAAGGTTCTTGACAGTTCCTTTTCGGAATGTAATTTCAATTAATCATAATGGAAATATAACAGAGTCTCCACGTACCACTAATATGCTCCTCACGAACCACCTCCGGTCCGCGGACCACCTGTTGGGAAACAGTGGGCTAAAGAAAACAATCCTTTTAATCATTTAAATAAATCTAACTTGCAAATGTTCCGATCGCAATCTATAAATTTCCCTTCAAGATACTAGGGTTGTTCGTAATTATGGAACAGTATATTCGTAACTATGGATTATCAAGTTCATAGTTGTGGATCAACTATCAATTTGAGACAAATAAACATCAAACTCGTAACCATGGACGATCGAATTTATATCTTACCGGTCAGGAAAAAAACCTTTATTATAGAAACTTCAAAATTGATTTTTAATTTCATTCAAAATTCCGACAATAATTTCATTACCGTCTACTTTAAATTTTCAAGTGGATAAAAATTGGATCAACGTGATGGTTTACCAACGATGTAATATTTTTGACTTTTATATTTCATAAGGAATACGTTTATTTTTTTCTGAAATTTGAAAATCAACCGAAGAACCGAATATTTTGGTTTTCGAACAGAAAACGTCAAAATCCAGCATGTAAACTTTTGTGAGAATTCGATTTGTATGGATTTCAAAAATGCGTGAAATTTTAGTAAACTCTAAGCAATTTACGAATGAAGTCATAATCGTGACAAAAGTCAAGACTCTTATAACGGTGAATCCGAAGTGAACTGTTGGGAAGGGAAATACAAAATGCAAATAAAATAAGAGAAGTCGATACACGTACATCCCTTACATTTTTAACATCAACAAGATTATTAACAGTGTGTGTTGCTCGAAGTGATGATCGCTGAGCGATTATCATTATTGTTCCGATATTCATCCAGGCTCCTTTCTAAGTCCTGGAGCATTCCCAAAAAAATATTATCGACGAAGCTGTATTCTTAACATACTTCAAAGCATGAAGAAATACAGCTCCATACATAATATGTATTTGTCAATTGTGCTCTAGGATGTACAAAAGAGAATAATCGCTCGGCGATAATCTCATGGGTCGCCTCAAGCAAAATAAGCCTTAAATAAGCTCAAATAAACTGCTCTGATTTATTCTTTTCCGTGAAATAATGACACACCAAATTATTTAAGACTATATTGACATTACACATTGAAAGTGCATTATTTATTCATTTTGATTCTGATAAAATATATCAAATGAATGTTTAAACACGAAACTGATTAAAATGAAATCTGCCAACGAAATCTGCCAACGTAATCATACCCATAAACTTGACCTACACAAATCATTGCTCTTGCGACAATAAATCGCATCATAGAAAATCATTCCAACGATTATGCTTTCTTCCAATAACAAATCTCTAATTTCTATTTATTTATTGACAAATCGAATTTGCAATTGGCAAACACTTTACATTCACCAGAGAAAAATGTTTAGATTCTGGAAAGTATCCAAGTGAAGGAAGAAGTCAAGACGCTTTGCTCGATTAATAGCACTACTCATAGAGTGTGATAAATCGGTAAACATTTTCATTGGAGACTAAAACAGATGTCATTGTGTCCTCTGGCCGTCTAATGTGCTCGGAGAACAACGCAATACGCTAATTTCAAATATTTCGAGAATAGATGTTTGTCTTTGTTATTTTTTAAAGCAATTTCTTTTTTTATTAGTCGAAGACAGACATCCTTATGGATGTGATTACGCGAGCGGAATTTTGACGCCTACTCTTTTTCAACTCGGAATTTGTATGCATGCATGCACGAATCAGGATAATTTAAGGACTATAGGCTTACCAAGCATTTTCTTCGGACTGGTCGGTGCCGTTCCGCCCTCGAATCCTGAATCATTACTGCAGGTGCTCATACGAATTTCACTGCTGCCCAACGATGCATCACCACCACTTGCACCAATACCGGCTGGATTCAGCTCATCGCCACTACACTCGTCCGAAGACGTGGAATATTCACTATCACTATCGCTTTCATCACTCTCACTGGACGTTTCGTCCTTTGTTTCAAACTTTTCGCGTTTCCATAACGGTCGCGGTGTTGCATATAACGGATACGGTGCCGGTTCGTCTTTTACGTAACATTTGCCCTTCGTATCGATTTTGATCTTCTTGTTGGGATCGAATTTTTTCTCGTCCTTTTTATCACGATTGTGATGTTTGTGATTGTGCTTCGCCCTCTTCTTCATGCTGGAGCCTTGACACGAACTGCACTCACTAGTATTCACGTCGTAGTCGTTGTCGTCACCGCTGGGATAGTAGTCGGATAATTCAGCGTCGACGTCTATTAAACAGCGATTAAGATCCGCTACTGTGCGGAATTTCGATAAAGAATTGCCACTTGGACGATCGGATCTATCAGCGACAGCGACACCTGTCGTAACAGCCGCATTCGCATCCGATTTTTCCACTTCGCCAGGAGCGGCATTGGCAATACACTTCTTGTCTTCGCCGTCGCGAGCATTTTTTGCAAGAGCATCCGCCAACGTTCTCGAATCGCTGACGTCATTGCTAACATCAACAACAATGGCCAGTGCTTCCTGCGCACTGCGCTGCTGCTGATTTTCATGTTCGTTTGACCTTTTCGCCGCTGAATTTTTCAACCCACTTTGCACAGCTCTTCTATTGTTTTCCTCAGACGACCCAATTTCAGCTGTTCTAATTCTATCATTGTCACGCTGACCGCCATACGCAATTACATCTGCACTTGTTTTAATTGCACTACACGGCGAAAATGCTTCCCCAGCTAATTGGGATACCTTTGAGGATGGCGCTGCAGTTGTAGTGGTGACCGGTGACGCACTAGCATTTGACGATGTTGCGGTCGTTTTTGTTTTTGTTTGGACGCCACTTGAGCAGTCTGCACTATCGGCGCTTCCTGATTCAATTAATGCGGAACTTTTGGTCGTCTGTTCTAGTTTAATGTATGTCCCGTTCGGCGAAGTTGTGACTGTCGTTGTCGGTGAAAATTTGGCCACTCTGGGCTTCTTCGGGGTTAATTTGGCGGTTGCATCTTTTGATTTATTCGATACTAGATCCTTGGTTTTGTCCACAGTGGGCTTTTGGTTGGCGTTGTTGTTTTTATCTTTCGCAAGCTTAGCAATTTGCTTTTCAATTTTCGCTTCAGGTGACTTGGCATCGAGCCCAGAATCTATTTTTGATATTGGTCGATCAGTAGCGCAAGTGGTGTCGGCTACAGATGCTGTGGCTTTAGATTTGCCAGAATCTGAAACGATTCGACTGTCTGATAGTGGTATTGTTGCGTTTGTTGTGGGTTTTGTTTTCGAAACGATTGACGTCAGCTTGTTGGATTTGTCGACTGGTTTGCTGCTATCAATCAGATCATGTGGCTTTTTAGTTTCTAGTTTTAGCGGCTCGTTAACGGACTGTTTGGACGAGGACGTAGTTTTTTCATCCATAACTTCACAGCTTGTCGACTGAATGGGCTTACCTTTGCCTGGGGCATTTCTTTGCACAATTTCAGGTTTCACAAGGGCCGAAGCATTGGAAATAGATCTTTGAACATCCTTTTTGTTGCCAGCACATAACTCACGAGTTTCTTTAAGCGTTTCGGCTTTCTGTTCAGTCAATTTGTCTTTGATCTTTTGCAGACTTCCCGAATCGGTGGCATTCTGGACATCCTCATCTTCGAGAATATTTTCGCGTTTCGACCACATGCTTTCCATTGTGTTCTGACGACGTTTATCCATGTAGAGTGTTTCACGCGAGCCAATTTGACCCCAAAAGTCCTCGCCGCTGTTGGACTTTTGAAGTCTCTGGATTGGTTTAGGTTTCGCTAGTGGCGCATCCTGAGACTTACCTACTTGACTGGGTGATGCTTCCAGTTGTTTTGGAGAAACGATCATTTCTATGGGTTCTTGTTTTTTAAATGGCGTTGAAATTGTCGGTTTGAGTACTTTTGTAGGCAACGGAGTCTTAGGTTGAGACGTCTGGAACATGCCTTTTAGATTAGCGAATTTATCACGACTTTTGGCTTCTTCGACGGCGGCGTTCGTCTCACTCGGCTTTTCTGAGCCGGTGAGTTTTATATCTGGTTGAACAACATCCTTTTCTGCTTGATTTTCAGCGGTTTTCTCTTCGCGTGGTTTTGAAGCTGCCTTTTTCGGCTTGGCGTTTATTTGCAGAGTGACGTTAACAACCGAATCAGATTTAACAATTAATTTTGGTAGTTTGTCCGGCACGTTTTCAGTCTTCTCATTTTCACTGGTTCGCGCATCGTCCGGAGTGGTTCCCCGTGACGTGTCATCCATAGACGATACATCAGCCTTCTCAGTCTTCAATTTCTTTACCCGTCTCTTTTTCGGCAGAACAACAACGTGTTCGTCCGCCTCGTCAACTGTGAATGTGATTTTAGGCGGCTGTGAACTCCCAGCCGCATCAGATGTCCCTTCAGGACTTGCCGAAGCTGCCGAAGGTCCCTCGTCAATGTCGACAGTTGCCGTGATTTTATGTCGAATCTTCTTACCTTTTTCCGAGGCTCGTTTTGTCGATCGACGACAGTCGTCCTGACTCTCATTACGCTCGAGAATCATTTGAAATATACCCGATCCGGATTTTTGCAGCTCACTAAGGATTTCCATTTCCTGCTCCTGAATCAACGATGCTCGTCTTCGCAGCGCACCGGCATTCAGATCGTCGTCAATTTTATCCGAAGAAATATCCTCACAGATGTCATGAAACGTCGGACATTGAGCTTCGCTCAGACGACGCAATGCTTGAATTTGTGAAACAGGATCAGTGGACGGCGATTGTTGGGGCTTGGACAGATCGGCGAATTGTTGTTGTTCAGCATTGTTTCGGTCTCGAATTAAATGACGTTCCAGCAAAAGTTCACCGGGAGTTTTTCTCGTGAAGTCGCGTGATTTTGGTTGCAGCTCGTCCGTGAAATTATCGCGCCAGGATGTTTGATTTTTGCCTTGATCCGGAGTAAGTCCTTGTTGTTCGGCTCTTTTTCGTTCCTGCGAGGCACGTTGGCTCCGGGGACGCATAATTGACAAACGAACAATGGCTCGATCGCGCTTGATTGTACTTCGATGACCACCTGGATCATTACCATCCACACGTGGCATAAATCCATCGTTTGACGTGTCCACGTCCGCAACTATAGGCTTTTCGGTCGCTAAATCTTTTTGACTAGAAGCATCCTCCACTGGAGTCTCATGGTTGTGCTCATGATGTGGCCGATTCGAAGCCGAAACGTCTATATCAGCTGTACTTTTTAGAATCGGCCTGGGTGCCCTATATTTCGGTGGGGAATTGTAGATTTTTGGACTTTGAATTCGAGTCAGAGACGTAAGTGCCCGAGCAGTATAGGGCGATTCGGTAATAGTGGTTAGTTTGGGTTTGTACCGAGTCGAGGTGATAATATTGGGAGCACGAGATATAGGGGTAATGTATGTTCCGGACAATGCCCGACTATATGTACCGTAGGAGGCGTAAGGATTTGACGTGTAGTAGGGACTGTAACCGCCGCTACTGTAGAAGTAACCAGGATCTGTATAGAGAGGCATTATCTCTTCCAATGGAAATTCACAACACGATTAATACTATTATGTAACACCACACGAAAACACTTTAAAGTTTCTATTCAGACTAATTTTGTACGAAAATTGTATTCTAAGCTTGTATTTTTTTTTTTAATTTTTAGTTATATTCACTGAAGGCATATACAAATCGACACAAGGACATAATTCACTGGTACACTCATAAAAAATAAAAAAAATAAACCTTCAATTTGAAAATAAGAATTTTCAATATTAAATTATTTCGATTCACTTCGTTTTTATCGCGACAATATCGTTTCTTGCCTCTTTAATTGTCAAATTAACTACAAAAGTATCTTTCAGCAAGACGTTATAATCTTGTGTCTACCACAAACTTTCGTTAACTGAATGATGAAACGATGGTGATTTTTCATTCTCCCGATTTCAAAGGAAAAATTCAATATTATACGATTTACAGATCTGTCGGTTGTGACTTCGGCAAAATCGAATTTTTTGGTGAAAAATATTATGAGAAGTTCCGAACTTTGGCTCCGTCCGTACGTCCGCGTTCACGTATACGTGTCAGAGTGAAAATTACAACAACGTCTTTGACGACTGCGCGTTTACGATATTCACCAAATTTACGATTTTGTACGATGGCGTATTTTCTTCTATTTTATACGCGGCACAAACGATCCGCTACGGCCCAATGTCGAATTTTCTCTAATGCGGCTCGACGATGACGACCAGCAATATAGGCTGCGGTTCTATGCTAGAGCTGGGTGATCGCCAATGTCGGAAAATGTGAGAGTGGCGAATTTTTGAATTTCACTTTAAATTGTTCGAGTGGGGAGCAATTTGTAATTGCCCGGGGAAAGAGTTTTTTTTTCAATGCAAATGGGTCCAATCGGAAGGGACAATTTTTTTTGCATAGGAAGAAAAGTCAGTAATTTGGCGTATTGATTTTTAATTTTTGAGAAAAATTAATAAATGATTTGATTTTGTAAATTTCTGTTATCAGACATTAGGTATATACCAAAATTGTTGTCTTCCTCTCTATCTCTCTCCCTATACAGAAGCTTTTGAACCCGGAGAGAGATATTCCATAGGGACGAAAATAATCACAACGCTACTCCAGTTGTTAAATTGCCGCCCTCCGTCACTAAGGCTGGAAGTATTTGAACATTACAGTTCTAGAAAAACCCTCCTAAGCTCGGGTAATGATAATGATGACCTAACTTACGCAAAGTGAAATTAATTACATATTTCCCTATTATTTTCCGCTTGTTGAATATTCGCTGGTTCAGTGGTAGCGATGTCACTTTATCTCTGAGTTTCCGGAGCGTGGGTTCGAATCCCACTGTGACCATGCATGTTTGTGTTGTCCCTCCCTCGATCCCTTACCCTAATTTCCCTTCAGCGAAAGCTATGCTTGCATTAAAGGGTTGTCCCCTAAAGCCTTGACATCAAAATAAAAAATAAGGAAATTTATTGCCAGTGCGCCATAGAAGCGGGGTTTACCGAACCATATGCAAAGATTTGGTTAGACCAGGCGCAAATCGTTGAAGCTCTAAGCGCATTGAGTTCAACTTGGTTTTAATTGCGAAAGTCATAATCATCATCAATGTGGCACTATAGCCCGACGTCGGGCATTGGCCGCCTATGAATCGTTGACCTTCAATTGTCGCGGTTACGTGACCTTGTCCTCCAGTTTCGGAAGCCCAGGAGCTGGTGGGCGTTTTCACCTATGGAGTTCTCCCAGGGAGCTCTCAGTCGTCCACGCAACCTCGCTCCGTCAATTCGTTATGCGTTCATCACTTTCTTTGGCATGCGATTATCGTCCATCCGTTGTACATGCCCCGCCCATTGCAAACGTTGAAGCTTCACG
This sequence comes from Microchrysa polita, assembly GCA_949715475.1. Lineage (NCBI taxonomy): Eukaryota > Metazoa > Arthropoda > Insecta > Diptera > Stratiomyidae > Microchrysa > Microchrysa polita. Next base: position 23,795,957 of record OX454417.1, read on the forward strand.
ATTTTCAATACTTTCAGCTCATCGTACAATTTATACAACTCATGGTTGTATCGGATACGCCATTGATCTCACTCGCGAACGGCCCCGAAAATTCGCCGAAGCACCTTTCGTTTCGTTTCGGTCTAAAAAAATTTCGGAGGCTTGGGCTTGGGTCTCGCAGCCATAACATAGCACGGGTTGGATGATCGTTTTGTACACGCGGAGCTTCGTGTTCCTGTGCGCAAGTTTCGAATTAATTATAGGGAGGACCCAGAAATTGCGAAAGTAGAGTGACATAATTTGATAATTTTCACACTTCTGGCTCTGTCATTTCTGAGCATATCACAGCACCACGCTGTGTTCCCAGTAATCAAACATGATTCAAGCAAGTTGATGGCGCGTTGTTCGTTCAAACTTTCACGCGTGATTCGGACAAACTTTTCCGTGTGGTTTTTCCTTTTGGTTTGAGTTCATCTTATAGGACGCAACCACACTGACCGGGGTTCGCCGCAGATGCAATGGCAATGGGGGAATTCAACGAACAAATAACATTCATTGTCTTTCCCATGCAATAAACAAAACTCTTATTCCTTTTTTATTTCCTATTCCAGACTATAGTCTCGTAAACCGATTTTGTGGGTGTAGGGGACCAATCGTTCTGGATCCAGTAAAACAGTTCCGCATTTTACAAGTCTATCCCGCATGGAATATCTTTCCAAAATTGTCCCAAAAGTCCTGCTTATTTCAGTAATTCACCCCATTAGGTGGAATCTTTGAATGGCTGTTACTTTTGACAGCAGATAGCTAAGACTCAGCAAAATGTACGACGGAAAACGCTGTGGTCCTATCGGTATCGGCGACAATTCCCGATGGCAGCTTGCTGCCACACGGGGTTTTCAAACCTCTTCGGGGCTGACCACACCCGTTTCATCCCAACGAAACGGCCAAAAAACCCCTCCATGGCAAGAACCATGAAGGTTCGATGCAGGATGGATGTGTATGTGTGTGGATTTGTTCTATGTGTTTTTTCGTCAAATTGGGAGCATTTCATCTCAGCGCGGTTGCTCTCAATTCTTCTAATCCGCGCCGGCATCGAGACCAATGCAGGTCCCGAAATCTAAATCTGCTGTGTATGCAACCGACGTATCTTCGGGAATGCCAGGTCCTTGAGGTGTACTCGCTGCAGAGAATGGTGTCATTTCTACTGCTCAGGCCAAAGAAAATTGAGACATTATGACGAGTTGTCCTGCGTTGTACCAGGGTGTCTGCACGCGGGTCGGCCCCCAGCCACTCCAGGCCCTAGCTCACAAGCTAATGGCCCACCACCGTCTCCGGCGATTCCTGGCCCCAGCTCTCCACCACCGCCACCCGCAGTCAACAATACAACAAGACATAATAGCTCAAGTTGAACACCTGCACCCCCTGCAGCAGTGTACACCCCACTCACCATATTGTAGTTTAACTGCAATGGCATCCGTCAAAAGATCGACGAGATAGTCCGTTTCATGTATACGCGCAGAATTCTGATAGCGGCATTTCAGGAGACAAAGCTCCAACCTTCAACTCCCGAATTTAACATCTGCGGCGATTACATACTTTTGAGGCGCGATAGAGTCGGCAGGCAGGGTCCTAATCCAGGAGGAGGGCTCGCATTCCTAATACACAGAACCGTGCAATACAGTGTATTAGATCTTCGTATCAACGACGGTACGGCGGAAATGCAAGCTATTGCCGTTAAATCCGGCAATACCAATATCGAACTTATAAACATCTATGTTCCACCAGCATCCAGCTGTGGCTCTGGCTATAAGTTCGATATTGGTCCACTCCTCACAGGACAGGATCCTATCCTATTTGGCGACTTTAACGCCCATCACGAACTCTGGCACTCTCTTCTCGTAAATGATGCCAGAGGTATAGATATCGCGTCCAAATTAGACCCATCAGACTTCTGCGCACTCAATGGAATCTCGTCTACACGCGTCGCTGGTGCCTGCCATAGTTCTCCTGACATAACTATAGTGAGCTCAACTTGTCGATATCCACGCTTGTCATCCCTGAATTCTGGAAAAAGGGACGAATCAACCCCCTTCTCAAACCCGGTAAAAACGCGAAACTCGTCGAATCCTACCGTCCAATCACAATCTTATCACCCGTTGCAAAGACGCTCGAAGCACTCATCCACCCCACCCTTGTATCGCATGCTGAGCTAGCTTCTCACCAGCATGGCTTCAGGAAGATGCATAGAACCACAACAGCCCTGGATATGATCACCCATCACATTCACAATGGCCTCAACCAGAAACAGCCCTGTGACAGAACCGTCCTAGTGGCCCTTGACCTCTCGAAAGCCTTCGACATGATCATTCACTCTGCGTTATTGGCCGATCTCCTAAATATGCATATTTCTGCACAAGAGGTTAGGTGGATTAGTTGGCAATCTAGCTGGGAGGCAATCCTTCACAGAGTTTCGGGGCAGTTGTTCAAAGCATAGGAAAATTAAGCAGGGAGTTTCACAGGGTAGCGTACTCTCTCCTACAGTGTTTAACATCTGGCGAGCCTTCCAACACCACCGGAAGGTATCGAACTAATTTCCTATGTGGATCATTGCACCGTACTCACCTCGGGGAATGATTTAAATCGGATGTGTGCTCGACTGAATGACTATACCTATTGAGAAACTGGTGGAGTTTTTCAATATCCGCAACCAAGTCATTTCGCCGTCTAAATGTACTGCAACTCTTCTCATCACCTGGACGCAGGAATTTTCAAAGGTACGGGTACGGATATCAAGTACTGGTAAGCATGCTAAAGACGTTGTTCCTACTGTTACCAACCTTAAGGTCCTTGGTGTCTATCTGGATATCATGATGAAGTCGAAAGATCACGTCGAAGACGTAGTCGACAGAAATGCACAGTAGAAACAACATCCTAAAGGCAGTAGCCGGGAGTTCCTGGGGCAAGGACAAAAAGCTATGTTGGACACCTACAAAGCGATAGATAGGGCAATCCCTAGCTTTGCAGCACCGGTGTGGTCACAAACTGGAATAAAATCCAGGCATGCCAGAACGCTGCTCTACGTATCGCTACAGGTTGCCATCTCACGTCGCGTCGTCCCAGGATCATCTTCATCAAGAAACCAGCATGTTATCAGTGCACGATCACAATCTCCTCCTGTCTTTACAATATCTGGTCGGCTGCTATCGAGAGGATCACCCAAACCATCATCTCATGGACAATACTCTCCCTCCACGACATGTCAGGAGTGGAATCAGAGATCTCGAGAGAGACGTCCACAGATACAAACGGATACCTCCCGATATATGCTATAAGACAGCATACCATGCGGCCATCGGATATATTCACACAACCGTTGTGAATCGGCCAATAGAGAGATTAGGTCCGAATAGCGTCCTCTCAGTGCCCCCACCATCCACATCGCCTGAGGAGACTAGGCCCCGAAAGCCACAAGAGTAACACTAGCCCAGCTTAGGTCGGGTTTTTGTTCACGCCTTAATTCGTACATATCTCGTATCAGTGCCGGATTAAGCAAGCGCGGGGCCCGTGGCAAATTTTGAGCGCGAGGCCTATGGAACTTCGAATAACCAAACTAATAAAGTAGTACTAAAATTGATATTTCGGTTTATGCGTCAATTCTTAGAGGCTTTTCCTCTCTCATTTTCATACCTCTCAGTGGCGTACCTCTCAAGCATTATGAAAAATGGGGGAAAATAATCTATTTTGAAAATGATTCAAAATTGTTTCATAAAAATGTTTTTCATTGACATGTGTAAGTTGGCCAAAATTTCTTTTTATTTTAATCAGTAAAAGCAAATTTCTGTAGTCAAATTATATTTATTCGACAAAGAATTTATTTTAGAAGTCCCCTTTTGGACGACATTTGAAAGTTAAAAAAATCGTCATTTTCCGAAAGAAATATTTAATTTTATAAGTGTTGCCTATTAATATAGACTTCGATTGAATTGTCCCTTTTCAGATTTATAAAAGCTCGCAGCCAAATATTAAGCTAAAAAAATTCGTAAATCGCGTTACGTTAACACATTCTATTTTTAATAAGTGCGTTTTTTGGTTATCCCGTGTTGGTTTGGGTAACGAAACCTCCCATACAAAAAATTACAGGTCAGGTCATTTACAGGGTCAGCTGGCATTTTTTTAAATGGAGTTCGTTACGCAAAGTCTCAAAAAAACGTACTTAATATAATTGTAATTTTTAAATTCTATAGGTGTGTACAAATCCATTTCCCAACATGAGCTTTTTCGACTACTGCTCGAGTTCGATATGAAGTGGTAGATCCATGTCAGAAAAAAAACCGCAAAGAAGGGCTAACGGGGTTAAATTATCAACGCATGTTACTCATGAACAAAAATATTTCAAAAGATATAGCCAAGCGCAAACGGGTACAAATTTTCGTTTCTTTTTTTAATAAAAAGCAGTTTAAGATGCCCATATTGCTGTGCAAATTTTGCTGAAACTTTCAGACTCTTGTTTGTATTCTGAAGATAAAGCCGTTTAAAGATGCTACCCAAGAAAAAAAACTTCAAAGGTTTAGGGCAAATGGATTCAAATTTTCATGGGACCCATGAACGAAAAAAATGCAAAGGGGGACTAAGCGCAATCGGGACAATTTTTCACATAGCTGGATATAGCAAACAGTAAGGGACACTGGGTTTCACTAATACAAAAATTTTAACAGTGATAACCAAAATTATTCGGTAAAATGTAAGTAAGTCTAAGTACACGGTCAAAGTCGCCGTTACATTGGGTGCGAACTCGATCCAGAAACTTAGAAGTTCACTTGCAGGTTTTCAAAATTTCGGAGTATTTATGTTTGTGGTTATTCTACGAAAATATGCTTAGAAACACAAATTACACAAAGCATTGTTAAACGAAAATCTTAAACATTGGCGGCGTTCAACGAACGAAAGTCACCGGAAAAACACTGGAAATTCTATAAGCATTATCCGCCACCAACCTCTATCTCCGCTGAAAAGTCCTCATGCGCAATGAGTATCTAATTGGATGAGCACTTTCCTGCTACATTTTTCATTCGCTGAATGCACTCATTGATTTCATTTCGGAAAAATACTACATTTTTGTAAGTACATAATCAGAATCTTCTGCGGACCAGGTCTCAGACTCTCACGGACCACATTCGTTCCGCGGACCACCTGTTGGGAAACAGTGCGCTAGAATATGAATCTGAAACACTATGGACGAAGATATACGGGAATGCCATCATATAAAACCGAAACTGGCCTTCCTTGGCATGTTGGTTGTTATAAGTTTTGCTTGAGAAAACCGCGGGGCCCCTTAAACCGCTGGGCCCGTGGCATTTGCCACCTTCTGCCACGTGGTTAATCCGGCACTGTCTCGTATAGACCCGGACATCCAGAACATTTGTCCGAGCTGCGGTGGTGCGCCTAACGATGTGGATCACCTGTTTCGATGCCCCGCTGCACCCACTAACCTCACTTGGAGGGCATTATGGGACAATCCTATTGCAGCTGCTACGTTCTTGTCGCTTGAGACAATAGGCGAGAACAACGACGAAACTTAGAGCACATACACAGACATACACAGCGACTAACACCCTTCTGCATCGCTACAACGCAAAACGCTCTATCATCGGCTCCTCCCTATTACCTTTTTTTTTTTTTGAAAACCGGTTTGTTTGAACGGCTTTTGAACACAGACAGATAGGACTCTGAAACTTTCAGCAAAATGTGCGCCACAAATTGCTGTATACATTGCCTTCTCCTTTTCTTCAACTTGTTTAGCATCTTTGAGCGGTTGTAACTTTTGAACAACTGCTAAGACCCAAGATTTTTCAGCAAACCTGAAGCCGAAATATGGTCTACATCCTCTGATCTCCAACTATCCAAATTTTTTTGGAAAGTTGACCACGTTGCGTTTTGGCACCGTTTGTGAATTTTTCTCCTAGGGTTGCTTAAAAAATTTACCCGTTCTGCAATTTGATTGTTCTAGGGTCGCCTTTTTGAACGGCTGTAACTTTTGAACGCAGACAGCTAAGACTCTGAAAGCAAAATGTACGCCATGCAATGCTCTACATCGGCCCCCTTGATACCATACTCTCTTTTTATGTAACAAGTTGTATACCAACCATTAAGGCTACGCTGTAGAGCAGTGGTTCCCAATCTTTTTCAGTCCGCGCCCCCCTTTGCCAAATCTGGTGGGACTGACGCCACTCGAGAAAATGTGGCCGAAAACCGAAAACAGATCATCAGATCAAAATTAATTTTGTTGTAATATAAATTATGACCAACTCCAATGCACAGATTTACCTCATTAATAAATCCAGATATGTACCTACTCCAAGCTACCCACAAAATTGTCCAGCCTAAATTGACTTTTGCCGAAATAATTTATCCTAACACAAGATATATATTTTTGGCTTAGCGATAAGTAAAGAACTGTTATTACTAGAGCTACCACAATCGGAAGGTGTTCTAATAAATAAATAAAAAGAAATCAAAAGAAAATTATTTTCACACGAGTCTAGACGTCAATATCATCAAGTGATTTCGGCCTAAAATATTTCCAGCGTTCTTTTGGGTAGAGGCTCTTAGCTGGAATAAAAATAAATTTATTGTTACAGCGATATATAAGTTGTACTCACGCCCCCTTCCCAAACCTTTACGCCTCCCTAGGGGGGCGCGCCCCCCAGTTTGGGAATCCCTGCTGTAGAGCAACTGGAAGATTCGGCCTGTATAATCAAATGGAATTCCTCACACGCGGAGATATTCAAGTCTCAGCTATGAAATAATCGGATCCGATCTGAACGTTTAAAAAGATCACCATTACATGGAAGTTCGAAAGCAAGTACATATCACAGTATACATATCTCGGATACCCAGAGACTGAAATGTTTTCATCATATTAGGAAAGCAGTCTGGCTTGTGTAGTGGTAAGTGAGCACACCTTCGGTGCACAGGGTCAAGTGTTCGGGACTCACCACGAACGAATTCAGTTTATGGTGTTTTTAGAGCTCAGGACGGACTATGATCTCACTCAGATGTTAAACGAGTACCCATTTATGGGGATAAATAAACACTACTGAGAATGCTGTTGATCTCAACACCTCAACAAAAAAGCAGTAAAGATCTTGGAAATTGGACTAACACATTTGCGGACTTAGTCCACTGTTGGTCTGTCTCGCCTGTTATTTTTATTAGGAAAGCATAAGCTAATTTAAATATTTCGTTTTAACTATTTGCTCTGCCTACGGTCTACTACTTTTAAGTTGCCTTAACCCCTTGTGGGGCATAGCGCGTCCACTACACCTACTTGCCATCGCGTACGGTTTGTGGCCATGTATCGTATTTAACCCCAGTTCTTTTCCAAAGAAGCGCATTCCCCATTGACGTGCCACGTGATTTTAGGGTGACTCCTTTGTCGGCCTCATTGGTAGAAAGGGTTCCATCCATCAAATGCCTATCGACGAATTGACTCGCAGGCGAAAGTGGCAGTGGCACTTTCGCCTGGAGGTCTTCATTAAAAATACATTCGGGCCAAAAAATTCTTAAAATTCGACGAAGACAACTTCTTGGTAACTGCGCAACAAACCTTCCGAGAGCTGGTCCCATACAAAAATCAATCCAGAAACATTTCGCTCGGATCCATGATTGTGTCCGAGAGTAGACAAATGTCGTCAGTATAGTCTAAGGTGACCAGACTCCCGAAGGCCCAACGCTGTACACATATTTGCGGATTTCGGCTTTAAGGCAAATCCGCAGCCATACTACCATGGTACGGCATTTTCATTATTTACGCTTGATACTGGCACTTAGGACTCCCCACAAAAGGAGCTTAACGTGAAAATAGAAGTATTTTTGCGCAGTTGACTAACAGCATTTTTCACCAACTCTCATTTTCCAAGTAAACTAAGTTGGCCGAATTAAGCAAAAGTTTGATGATTTACTCAGATAGGACTTTTTGGGAAGTATTTTTACAGAAACCATAATACAAGCCAGTAATCTCTCTCTGATATGCTGTTACTCATTGTGAGTCATATTTTTCGGATTTAGCCGTATTTTTAAACCTTTTCCGAATCAATTTCCCAGCATTATTTGCAAAGTAAGTTTATTTCCGCATTATTTTTGTTACTTATTACGAAAAAAAACATGCCAAATATATCAATTAAATTATTGGTAATGGCAATGACCAAGGAAGTTTCGAAGAACCTATACTCAGATATACTCAGAACTTATACTCACTGAACTTGTTATAAGTTCTTTTCTGTTAATATAAGCAATTATAAAAAAGATTCCTAAGGCTATTTTTCTTATTTGTGAAACCATTGGATCGCGGGATTCGGAAACAAGTTTTACTTTCAAATAAAGTTGTGTTTATCGAAGTTCAGAGGCATGCAAGCTGTTGGGTATAATACCAAAAATATAGCTCATGACAAATACCTTACTATGATAAAATGTGAAGTACAGTAGAACCTCGATTATCCGAGGTGGTCGGGGTTGGACCCCCTTCGGATAATCGGTTTCCTCGGATAATCGAAATAAAGAAATAATTTATACATCTGATGGGAAATAATACATATATCGTACATGTATATAGATATAAAAGTAGTATTTTGTTAGTATAATTGTTATTTTGGGGTATTTGCTCGCATCTGGGCTACGTAATTGCGCCATTTTTTTATAGTTAGAATATCTGAAGAAGTTGCTGAAGGCTGTTCCTCAACATATTTCAGAGCAGTCTCTAGAGCTTCCAATCCTGATTCGTGCATGACCTCTTGATCGCTGTCCTTGAATTTTCCCTTACAACCATTTCTAACATTTCGTCATTCCCGAGAATATTCCCTCCGTCATCGTTTAAGACCCAATGTTCGACATCTTCTTTGGAGGCATCTAAACCGGGTATTTGATTCGCAATCTAATACACGTCAACAGGAGCTCCTTTTACGTCTTCATTTTATTTTTCGAGGATTTTATTCCACGATTTTTCAAAGGTTGAATACTGGACTATGGCTTTCCAAGCTTCAGCACACCAATAAACCACATTTTTTAAGTTAATACTTTTTAAAAGTTCTTGTTCTCACCTTGTACAATAGAAAGTCTCCATAAATGTATAGCGATCATTTCCCCATTTGTACACTGAAAAGTCTTTGCTTAAAATAAATAAATAAGCATTATTTTAAGCAAAGACTTTTATTGTAACAAGAAGATACATCTTTAATCAGGAAAAGTTATTCCTTGGCTGTTTTTTGTTGTATTTTTTTTCTTGTTTTCAGCAAATGATTTTTTTCAGTGTAGTCAACTCTGAGGTACTTGTGCGGCCACTTGCGAAAGGAATCTGTGCATATAAACCCGTTGCAATTTTTGTTACGTTCTCCGTATATAGGTACACTAGCTGAGAGAGCTCGCTTCGCTCGCTCTCTTATCTAGTGCTCGCTTCGCTCGCATTATTGGCTTCACTCACAACTTGACACTAATTTGAATGCCAATCAACCTGCTAACTATAATTTATTGGGATCGACCTCTCGATGATGAAACCAAAATGTATAATGGAAACAACGCTATAGATTTCCGTCGGGGGGTTAAGCGGTCAAGGTAATACAACAACAACATATGTACTCAACCCCCTGACTGATTGATGAGACTGCACTTGCCCTTCAACTATATTAGCGAGTTATCTCGAAAATCATTAATTTAATAAATTTCTATTAAATATGTCAGCACGCTCATTTACTCAGTTTTTCGTGCACTAAAATGTGCGCACGCCACCTACAATGCTCATACTATCCCAGAAACCATCCAGGTTGACGGTTGTTAATGTAACTTAATTGTAATTAATTGTAACCTTGCTATGCCAACATCCGGGCTGACGGTTATTAGAAAAAAAAACCCATGACCCTTTAGGCAATTTTGTTGCGAATCCGGCGACATCTCAATCGTGTCGTTCCGCCAAAGGATTGCGGAGATATCGACGGATTCCCGAAATAGTACGAAGTCTATTGTGAAATTGCTGTGACCAACATCAAGGATGTGTGTACGTAAAAACATAGTCACCTTGACTACAATTAACACTGTATATGATCCAATGATAACTAAAATATTCCCATTAAATTTAAATGTCGTCGATGAAAACTTGATTGCAACAGGTGACTCTCATACAAAATGAAATTTCGATATTTACCACCACTTCCTTCGAGATTTTCAAAAATTTTTTGGTCCATAAACCTTCTCCAACGTAAGACGGATAAAACAAAAAAAGAATCATCCAAATCGGTTCGTGCGTTCTGGAGTTATAGCGTCAGGGAGGAAAACCCGACTTATTTTTATATAGTAGATATGCGTTAATATTTAAGTTTTGTTATCAAAATAATATTCATGCCTGCATTGTATTTTAACTTTTATGCTTTGAACTCGGTTAATTCAAAATTAACCAACGTTAACGCATCGGTTAATTGAAAGATATCCGATCTTAATTTACCTTCGGTTAATCGAGATCTGGGTTAATCGGTCCTCGGATAATCGGGGTTCTACTGTATAGAAAGGTGCCAACGAACGGCAGCTTTTTTTTTCAGGAGATAGACATAATCAAAGCGTAAGCATACATCAACAGATTTAATTCAACAGTCTTGATATTTTTTGGGGCCGAATTGATATTATTTGCCCCGGGCTCCCAAAAACCCAAAACCGACCCTGTTTAAGCTGGTGGCGGGTTTCCAGGCACGGATTTGAACTTTGTTTAGAAAGCTTTGCAGAGGTAATCGGATGAAGTACAGTGGCTGATTTTCCATCGTTTTGTAATAGGAAAAACTAATAAAAATCGCATCTTTCGACGGCTGTAACTTTAGCACTTTGGTAGCTAGAGCCTTGAAATGTTCTCCAAATATAAACAGTGGAGTAAAAAAAATTTCAAAATTTCGCTCGAGAATTTCCAAGTTATGGACAATTTGTTATTATTAGAGAGTTTTACACTAACGTTATAACCACCGTATACGTAAAACAAAATTTCCATGCAAAAACACCCGCGCGAATAACACGTAAAACTTATACGATATTTTTTAACTAATGTTATGACAACTAAAAATCGCGACCCGACAATTTCGACTGTTTAGAGAACATCAACTATACGGAAATATACCCATGCCTACTTGGGACATGCAAAATTATGATATACTGTTACGTATACGGTACGCAAGCGAATTTTTATATGGAATGTCAAATTATGTCGTATTATTTCGAACGACAAGCTAAAACTCTCTATTATTAGGAAACACAAAAGTGCGATTGGGGCAGCTGTAACTTCTGAATGCGGATAGGTAGGACCTTGAACCTTGGAGGAAATCTGGGCCAAATGTGCCGAATTTCAGAAATTTCGGTCGGTTTAGAGTTATCGAAAATGACAAATTTTAAACGTGTTATTATCTCTCTGAATAATACTGATCATCCATGGCACTTTACAACTTGAATCGCTTCTTTTGAAGGCTGTAACTTCTGAACTTTGCGACAGAGAGCCTTGAAATTTTCACCAAATGTAGACTACAAGTTTTCTAAATTTCAAAATTTTCGCTAATGAATTTGCGAGACAATTTTCAATTACAAAACTCAAAATTGCAATTTGGGCAGCCGTAGCTTCCAAGCGCGGATATGTTAGGACCATATTTGGAGATAATGTGAGCGCCAAGTATCTTTGTGAGTGGTCCAAATTTGAGAAAGATCGGTTAGGGTTCCCGAGCAATCGAAATGAACTTATTATGTAGTGAATAAGGTTTAATTATGTTGCATGGAGAATGCTGTACATTTTGCTGTACATTTCGCAATGCTGTACGACAGGTCAAAATGCTGTATTGTACAGCAAAATGCTGTACGTCTGGTCAGTTTAGTATAGTACAAATGTTGTAGGTGAGACTTCAAAGTCCATTGAATTCCGAGATAAAGCTGCATGAAGCACATCACCAATCACTAAAAAATAGAACCGGTGCTATGAACATCGAAGCCCTCCGATACCTTACCATTATGGAGTACGCGGCATTTTGCACCAACGTATATTGACCACTATTAATAGCCACCACTATTTTCTCTGGGACACCCCTCTTGCGTAAGGTCGCCTAGATAGATTCTCGGTTCACACTGTCGAAAGCCTTCTCAAAATCAACAAAGAGCATATGCAACGGGGATCTGAATTCGATACATTGCTCAGTTAAAATTCTTAAGGTGTTGATGTGGTCGACACAAGAAAACCCAGATCAAAACCCAGCCGGCTCTGCATTGATTTTGCTTTCTAAGTGGAGCTTAATTCTATTCAACACTATCCTAGTTATTATTTTGACAACAACGGGAAGGACACAAATACTCGCCCAATTATTGCATTCTGTTAGACTGCCCTTTAGAAGTTTGACTATCAAACCTTCCTTCCACTCCATGGGAAAAGATTATATATCCCAGGCTCTACCAATGAGGCGGCGTGACAACTTCACTGTTAAGCCTAGTGTTGCTTGGTAAAATTTTTAATTTTAGTGCAAATTAGTCCACTTAAAACCATTTTGAGTTTCCAAACTTCGATAGATTATAGTGACATATAACGTTTTTTTTTGTTTCAGCTGTATGTCCCGCATTGGGTTCTGGAAAGTTGGTCGCCTTATGTATAGCGTAAGCAGAGCAATCATCAAACTATGTACTTACTTATATGCGACGCACTTTTTCCATTTGACTTTTCAATTACATGTCTCCCCATGACTTTTGTCTTTTACCATTTCAAATTTAAAAAAAATTTTGGCGTTGAAATTGTCCCTCAATTGTATTAGTTTTTTTGTGTTGCTTTTTGGACATTTAATTCTTTTTATAGAAATTCGAAATTCTTAAAAAATGAAACACACTTAGCATTTATAGCGTATGCCGTCGTATCAGTGTCTCGTTTGTTCAAATACATAATAGCAAAATGTCCCTACGTTCTGCACACTCAAAATACTGAAAAAACGCTCTATATTGGCAGCAATGACAATAATATTCGTTTGACGTCCAAAATGATGTGAAAGTGTGATACCGTGCGAGTTTCAAAAATAACGATGCGCTCAGACGGAAGGCATGATGACCGCGCGCAGAAAAAACATATACAAAATCAAAATAATGTACTTTTCTGTTAGGTATTGGCTGATTTCAGACTATAAGACGAAACCGGACGGGTAAACTTGCAAGACAAGAGAGCTTTTGTAGTGGCCAGCAGACAAGCATTGTTCATTTCAAATTGTAAGAACGAGTCTTACGAAAGAAAAAAATCGTGACACGATTGTTTTTCTTTCGTAGGAATCGTACGATCGATAAGACGATTGCATCCACCAATAGTTCAGGCGTTCTGCAAAGACAATTAGCGCGTGTTTTACTTGCATTTTAATCTTGTCGACTCGTCACTTCATTGTACACTGATTTTGGAGCGTGCATGGCAACATTTATACATACTTGCTGTGTGATTATTGTTCGCCGGTCCGTGTTTTGATCGGATAGTGTGAAATGATCATACGATGGTTCTTGTCGTGCAAGTTTACCCGTCCGGTCGTTTTCTTACAATTTGAATTCAGCCATTCTGTATATATGCTGTAGTACAGCAATTATTCTGATTCTACAAAGATGAGTCGCCATAATGTCGGAATCTCTGCTGAATGCAGAACAGGTGAAATGTTTTTGCTGGGCTTGTTTTATAAAGCAAATTCTATTCCTATATCCTACGTACACAGTATAGGTAGGAATCGAAAATTTAATAAAATCGCATAGAAAGATTCTTTGCGGTGCATACACGAGTACGAGTGTCTAAATTTGAAATATTTTCTATGGTGTTTTTATGGTGGCACGCAACAAGACCGCATGCAACAAATCATCGTTTTGGCGACGTAGAAAATGGTTGCGGTCAGTTAGCTCTATCATATTTAAACTGCTCCTCAAGGAATTTCGTAATTTTATGCAGGTGAAGAGATTTATTTTTGACTGCACTGAGCCGAGGTAGTATATTTATAATTTTGATGTTGTTGTTGTTTTTTGTATGGAAACTCAAATTGCCTTTAGTACGATATGGGCGTCCAAGCATGTTAAGAGAGGCTATAGTTGCTATTTGGAAGAGCTGTATGTACAACATCAAAGTAAATATGGGGCCAAATTGAATGAAAGTATATGATGAAGTGACTTCCTACTTCCATGCGATAAAATGTCAAAATTGCGAATACCATTTTTAAGAATTTGTCAAAATTGTTTCATTCCAACAATAACGTTTGATTTAAATAAAATCTTTCCTAAAAAAAATCAACAAACCGCCACAACATCGTTACAACATCAAAATATTAAAAATATACATTTTGAAGAATTTATTAAATGAGATTAGATTAGTCTATTGGCAAAGTTACAAGGAACTGTGTATAGTCGACGTACCTGGGTGATTGCAATGCCTATTGGCTATGAGCGAAGGCATATCATCTTGTTTTTTTTTTTCAACATTAATCTTAAGCCAATTTTAGCGACAGACAAACATCCAAGAAGAAGGTGTATGATGCAAGACCGATATTCTGCAATGCTATTTTACGCTATTTGCCTATACCCGAGAAGAACATAAGAAGTGTATAGCAATAATACGCCGTCCATTTTATAGATATAATTAGCTACGGCACGATAGTCTATTGTTGGATGTCGTTCTTTATTTAGATAAGTTTTAGATTTATGTATGCAGAAAATATTAACGTTTTGTCATGATCACTCTCGTGAATAGTTTTTGCACGGCTGGGCACATATCGATTTGCACAACCGCTTGGACAAAAGTCAAATTTTGTAAATATATTTTTGAATAAATTTTTGTTTTCAATTTTTTTTTTATGCAAATGATTATCGCTCTTCTCTCTTCCACACAGGGCTGACGCGGCAAGCATGAGGCAAAGTGCGAGTCTAGCGAACGGTCAGCCTATAAAAAAAGTTTATAAATTTCTTAATGGCTTTACACCAATTTCAATTTCCTTGGGAAAATATATATTATTATTATTGCATCACCATTTTTTTACTTTGCATATATTTTTGAAGTTTTTCTTTTGTTTCGAGAATTTAAAGTATGTACGAGGGTAGTCTGATAAGTACCCAGCCTCCCCGCCTGATGGTCTTAGTATCGCAAGAGCAATTTACTATCGTTTAGTACGTTCTTCTAGACGGCAACTGTCCAAATTTCAGCCGGGACAGACTCGTAGTTTTGCTTTGGCCGCGTGTGAAAGCTGGAGTGTGCGCCGATTTTAGAAAAACGGAAAAAGAGCAATATCGGTCGGTGATACGATTCTTGTGTTTGGTAAGGGAAATCGCGCAGCGAAGTCAAAGAGCATTTGGATGCTGTGTACAGTGACTCTTCTCCTTCGATGGCGACCGTCAAAAATTGGTTTAACGAGTTTCAACATGGTTACACGTCGGTTTTTGATGAGCCACGTCCAGGTGCCCCGAAAACGGCTAGCTCGCAGGATAACATGACAAAAATCCACGATCTCGTATTGGCAGACCGCAGATTGAAGGTGCGAGAGATAGCTGAGACAGTAGGCATTTCAAAAGGTCGCGTGGGTCATATCCTGCATGGAATTTTGGCGGCGCGATGGGTGCCGCGTTTGCTCACTCCGGAAAACAAACGCATCCGTGAGACCACTTCAAAGCATTGTTTCACGCTGTTTAAGCGCAATTCGAAGGAGTTTCTGCGTCGTTTCGTGACAGTCGACGAAACTTGGATACACTGGTACACACCAGAGACCAAGAAACAGTCGAAACAGTGGACTTCACCCGACGAACGTGCTCCGAAGAAGGCGAAGACTGTTCCATCGGCCGGAAAGGAGATGGCCATCGTTTTCTGGGATTCACAAGGTATGATCCACATCGGCTACCTGCAGAAGGACAACACGGTCACAGGGCTGTACTATTTTTTTACCGATTTATTCAGGTAAGATATCAAACAGGGCAATATAATCCAAAAAACGATACTTAAAAAATACAAAATATTACAGATATCCAAAGCTAAATTATGCGAAATATTCATTAATAACAAAGTGTAATTATGTAACATTCGAAAGTAAAAAAAATAAACGGAAAAATAAGACATAAGGAATAAGAATTTTGTATAGAGCAATAAGATCAAGAAAAATATTTGAAACTGAAAGCTTACTGTGAAGTAGATTTTTAAAAGCAAAAAGAGAAGTAGCCAAAGGACCAAGTTGCAATCTATCGTAATTACGCATAGCGCGTATAATAGGCGAATACATAAAGACCGAGAGTTCAGCAGTTGGTGGAACGAAAACCTGAGTGGATCGCGTGTTGAAGGACGGAATACGGAACATTAGGTATGTTTTTTTGGTTATCCCGTGTAGGTTTGGGTAACGAAACTTCATATAAAAAAATGACAGGTGGGTCAGCTGACATTTTTTTTTATATGGAGTTTCGTTACCCAAACCTACACGGGATAACCAAAAAAACAAACCTATTATATGCTCATTCAGTGATGAATTTAATAAACCGCGGCATAGTTAATCTTAATCTTACCCTTGTGTGAAAAATCACACATTTTCGATTTTTCCCCATGACTTTTCCAACCGATACCTATAACTCATCTGGACTTTTCCTAAAACTTCAAATTAAAAAGAAAAACATGAGTTTAAAAAAAAATTCTTTTTTATTTTTAGATATTTAAAAACTTACGTTAAGTGAAAATTCACACATATGGGTGTTTTATATGGGTGAATTTTGTTTTTACCGTAATAATATTTTTAAATCTTTTATTTGCAGAACGCATGAATCCTTGTTGTTCGGAGTAAATTATTTGTGTGAAAAATGTGATTAATTATGAAATTCTGGTCTAGGACACACCATAATTGAAAATCTTTTGAAACATGCAGACTTAGGTCCTGGTCCAGTCATATTAGCATTTCAAATACGAAAAAAACAGAGTAAGGCTAAATTCAACAATTCAACATAAAGCACATTTCTAACTTTAAGAAATTCGCCCAAATTACACTAAAGTTGCATATGTGTGAAAATCCACACATGAGGGTACTATCGTAAGTTTTTTTTTCAGGATAAGTTGAAGGTTAAAGAGAATGCACTCATCTAGGAATACTCTTCTCCTTTCCAGGGATAACACATTAAAAAGACGAAGGCGTTCGGGATAGGGACGGTAAGATTGATTAAATTTTTAGAGAAGCGCCCTCGTAAATTTACGTTGAACGGATTCTAAGTCGGTGGAATGTGTGGATGCTGTAGGAGACCATACGAAGGAAGCATACTCTAGGGAGCTACGTACAAGAGAAACAAAAAGTTTAATAGAGGCGGAAATAGAGGTAAAGTCACTAGAACAACGTAAAACGGCAAGTCTGGATGCTTTCTTTATAGTTGTAAAAAAAATGCTCGTTAAATTTGAGTCGACTCTCAAAAGTAACTCCAAGATCGCAGAAAAGTGAGACAAAAACTAAGTCGATAGAGTTAATTTTGTATGGAAATGACAGAGGAGCCGGTTTGAGTGAATATATCATGGCATTGCATTTAGAGACATTAAGCTCCAGATGATTGGAGGCACACCAATCCGATAATTTATTTATGTCCGATTGCAAGGATAAGCAGTCTTCATGACAAGAAATTGGGGCGAAGAGCTTGCAATCATCCGCATAAAGCAAGCAGTGATTGCTAATAAGATACGGTAGGTCATTTATAAAGAAGCTGAACAGAAGGGGTCCCAGAATGGAACCTTGCGGAACGCCAGACGTTGGGCAGAATGGCGAAGAGAGTGTGTTATTGAATACTACACGTGAAGAACGACCAAGGAGATAGGAAGAGAGCCACGACACAAGATTATATGGGAAATTCAGTGATAATAGTTTATCAAGCAATATGCCATGATCAACAGAGTCGAAGGCTTTGGAAAAATCAGTATAAATTACATGAACATCTAGATGCTTGTGAAACGATCTTGCGATGAAGTCAGTAATTTCTGCCAGGTTGGTGACTGTAGACTTCTGCTTGCAGAAACCATGCTGATTGGAACAAATCAAGTATCCGAAACATTCGTAAATGAATTCGTATATAACGCGTTCGAGGAGCTTGGAGCAGCTTGATAGTAATGAAATGGGCCTATAATTAGAAGCGTCCTTACTCTCGCCTTTTTTAGGTAAAGGGACAATAAAGGACTGTTTCCATTCATTCGGAAAAATCCCTTCTTGCAAGCTTTTATTGAAAATTATTGCAATCCTCACTAGTTTTCTTAAGGAAGTCGTTGGAAAGTCCATCAGGACCCGAGGATGAGCTTCGTTTAAGAGACGCGATGAAAGACTTGACATAGGACGGATCGATCGGCGAAAGTCAAGAAATGTAATCCGGTGACGTGGAAGTGACAAGCCTTAAGGCGCTAGATTGACGGAACGTACTAGAAAAAAAACGACGCAAATAGTTTAGCTATTTCATCTGGAGAACTGGCCGTTACGTTACCGTAGGAAATAGTAGAGGAGTCAGAGCGAGATGAACGCATATTTTTTATATATGACCAGAATAATTGGCTCTCGTTGTTTCGAATGCTATCTTCAATAGATGCTAAGGACGCAGCTCTAGCAGTTCGAATGAGGCGCTTTGATTCATTTCGTAATAGACGGAAGAGTATGAAGTCCGTGTGGCGTCTAAAGCGTTTATATAACGAATGAACTCGGTTCTTTCTTTTAATTATCCTTATTATTTTAGGGGTGAACCAAATCGGACCCTTGCGTGGCTTAGGGGTGTATATAGGGACATATTCACCGATGATATACTGCAAGATGATGTAAAAAGTTGTCAGTGCCAGATCACAGTCAAGACCATGCAGGACACCTGGCCAATCAGTATGACTAATCGCATGAATGATAGCCCTGTAATTGGCTTTGCGAAAGTTGTAATGAGTATTCTTGGTTTGTCCCTGAGATTGATGAAAAGATAGGGTAGCATCAAATTCGAAAGAAGGATGATAAGGATCGCAGGAAATGTATCCAGGAGCAAGAAGGCAAGATGACATACAGTCAATAGGAAGATTGCTTAGGACAAGATCGATGCATGAAATTTCGAATGGTATTAAATTGTAAAAGACTGCAGAACTCCACGAAAGACGTAAGCGATAGAAACAAGGAAGGAGTGGAAAAAGACGATGCTGGAAGACCCGTTTCATCTGGCCAGTTGATACTGGGGAGATTGAAATCACCGCAGATTATTATGTGTGAGCTAGGATGGTGTATGTTGATAAGATCTGAATAATAGGTAAAAAGGGTTTCTAGGACCGCCAAAGAGGAGTTGCAGGGAACGTAGGCGCAATAAATGAGGAGAGGAGCCGAATTATTGGGCCGATTAGACACCGAATTGATGAAAAAACGGCCGCACTTGGCAAAGAAAAAAATGCTCTTCCATCATGATAACGGCTCACACCTCCGCCCGCCAACGCCAAACTAGTCGAATTGGGCTATGAACTGCTGCCCCATCCCCCGTATTCTCCAGATTTGGCCCCGTGCGACTTCTTTTTGTTTCCAAACTAGAAAAAGTCACTCGCCGTTCAGAAATTTCAGTTGAATGAGGAGATAATCGCCGCCACGGAGGCCCACTTTGCAGGCCTCGCAAAAACGTATTATTCAGACGAAAGAAGAAGAAGAAGTTGGAGCATCGCTGGATCAAGTGTATCGAGCTAAAAGGAGACTTTATTGAAAAATAAATCGCCACTTTTCCAAAATTTTTGTTTTTCTTTTGTAGGCTAGGTACTTATCAGACCACCCTCGTACCTACACATGAAATTTCCCCAAGAAAATGATAGAGAAAATGGATGTAGGTATCATTTATACCAGGCATGTCAAACTCGCGACCCGCGGGCGCGCTTGCGGCCCACCTAGCAGTTTTGTGTGGCACGCGGTCAGGTCGAAGAAACACAATGTGTATCAGCACAAAAGCGTAAAAATTTGTAGGTGTTGAAGTAAAGTCGTAGAAATTTACTAAAACTCGTCAAGAAGTCGGTAGCTTATGCAAGCATTAATTATTATGTATCTTAGAAATCTTCCTCTCAGTTTTACAAACAATTTGCTGACGGTTATTTTAAGGCGGTCTTTTTGAGCAGAAAAATATTAAACCGCCGTCAAATTGTTTTGTCCCAATATTCGGTTAAGAAGAAAGTTATTGGCTTTGCCTGATGATGGTTTTCTTACACGGTTGCATTATAATTCACGTTGGCATTTTTCAGGTTATAGGACGAGAACATCTTGGATTTAGATTTATTTGAAAAGAAGACCTAGCTTTAAAGATCCAAAAATTATGTATTTGGTGAAGAGATCACATAAATAACATACATACATATGTATGTATATAAACATACGAATTTTAGCATATTACCCGATTTTTCGCCTTTCAGCCTACTAAGACTACTACTTACTAGTCCATGCCTTTATTTCCGACCACATCACAAATTTTTGTACAGCCACCTCCCCATCCAAACGTAATTTATGTCAACAATTTTGGCTCCCAAAATTGATTTGGACTTCGATGTTTCTGAATTACCGATGATAGGTACAATGTTCTGATTAGCTGTACAAAATTTGGCAGAAATGAATTCACAAACAATTGTTGATCGGTCAACCAAATTTACCTTCTTGTCTAAAGTTTCTAAATTTTTTGAAGAACATTTTCAAATAAAGAATTTTTAAAGGATATAATTCCAAGGTCTCTAGTGAAGCGACTCAGATTTATACTCATATTTTAAGTAATATTCTGTGATGAAGTTTCAAAAATAATTGTCTCTGGGAGTTTTCGAAATGTGTATCGTGCGCGCTCAATCCTGCAGACAGTAATATTTGGTCCAGGGTATAGGTTTAGAGTTTGACACCCCTGATTTATACAGTCGTGCATAAGATACATAACGCCATGCACTGCCATTTGTCTTCAAATATAATTCCTAAGTTAGAATCAAATCGAAAATTGTTATGTTTTAAGCGCAAGGAAGGAGTTTATCGTTTTTTATCGACTTGTATTTTGTCAACATAAAATAACCGACTTGACAAAACTATAGTTTCCACACCGTAGGGAACCATCTTTTTTTTATACCCTTCGCTTATTAAGCGTAAAGGGTATATTAACTTTGTCATGAAGTTTGTAACGCATTGAAGGAAGCATCTCCGACCATATAAAATATGTATATATATGATCAGCGTGACGAGCTGAGTCGATTGGACGATGTCCGTCTGTCCGTCTGTCCGTCTGTCTGTCTGTCTGTCTGTTGCGACGCGTTTTTCTCGGCCAGTTTAAAAGCTATGGAGCTGAAATTTGGCACACATGCTTCTTTTTGTTGCAGGCAGTTTGTATGTTTGAATCGCTAAAATCCGACAAGGGGGTCGGGGGGCTGCCATACAAACCTACCCCCCAAATGTAGGTTCTTCTTAGAAAAACTTTTTTATTTATGCACCAATCAATCAATCAAATTTCACACAAATGTGTTTTAATTGGTAACACACAATATATGTAAAAATCGACCAAATCGGACAATGGGGTCGTGCGGCTGCCATACACACCTAGTCCCCCAAATTATGTTCTTCTAAGAAAAACTTTTTAATTTTCTCATCGATTTCAATCAAATTGCGCACAAATGTATTTCTAGTAATACCACAAAACATATGTAAAAATGGACCAAATCGGACCTTGGGGTCATGGGGCTGTCATAGAAACCTAGCTCCCCAAATTAAGTTTTTCTAAGAATTTTTTTTATTTATACACCAATTTCAACCAAACTTCACACAAATGTGTTTCTATTGATGACACAAAACATATGTATAAATAGATGGAGTCGGACCATGTGGTCATGGGGCTACCATACAAACCTAGCCCCCCAAATCAAATTTTTCTAAAAAAAAACGTTTTTATTTGCACACCAATTTCAATCAAACCTCAGAAAATTATATTTCTATTGATGCCACATAACAAACGTGAAATCGGACTATGGGGTCGTTGGGCTGCCATACAACCTTGACCCCCAAAATTAGGTTCTTCTAAAAAATACTTTTTTATTTGGACACAAATTTCAACTAAACCTCATGGAAATGTATTTTTAGTGATGGTACAAAACATATGCAAAAATGAATTATATCGGACCATGGGGTCATGGGGCTGGCATAAAAACCCAACCCCCAAATTAGGTTCTTCGAAGAAAACCTTTTTGACTTGTCCACCAATCTGAACCAAATGGGTTTTAATTGATGCCACAAACATACGTAAAAATTGATGGGAAGGCCATAGGGCTGACCTACAACCTCCTTCCCCCTCTTTTCGGTTCTTATAAGAAACCCACGTCCCGCTTCGCCCTATAAATCTTCGCCACGGCACTTATGAGAAAATTCAAAAGCATGGAAGCGCCCGAAAAAACTTTTAGACCGGGGGGAGCGAAGGGTATCCAAATTTCGGCCGCGCCCGAAATTAGCCTCGGTCTCGTTTATAATTCATATAAATTTCCATCAAATACTTCAGAAACTATAGAAAACTACTGTTCGAAACCTCATAAAAAACCTTAAAATGAAATAAAACGAGACCGATGCCTTTCACATTGTAACGGGTATAAAAAGATGGTGGCTCTTAGAAGGAATTATAATTGGTTAATTGTTGCAAAATTTAGTTCCTTTTTGGGAAAAAGTTTACTGAACTGTAGCCCAGTGGTCGGCAAAGTGAGGCCCACGAGATACACCTCGGCTCTTTAGCTTACTCAAAGTATTTTCCATTTTTTTTTGTAGTCTGGCTGGTCTAGCGGTTAGTGCGCGCACCTTCAGTGCACAGGGTCATGAGTTCGAATCTCACCGTGTTCCATGGTGTTTTTCGAACTCACGCGCTTGTGACGGACTATGATCTCACTCAGATGTTAAACGAGTACCCATTTGTGGGGATAAATAACACTGCTGAGCGTGATGCTGATCTCATTACCTCAACAAAAAAGCAGATAAGATCTTGGAAATAGGATGTCACTAACACATCCTGCGGCCTTAGTCCAATGTTGGATTGTCGCGCCTGTTATTTTTATTTTAATTGTTGCAAAATTTAGTTCCTTTTTGGGAAAAAGTTTACTGAACTGTAGCCCAGTGGTCGGCAAAGTGAGGCCCACGAGATACACCTCGGCTCTTTAGCTTACTCAAAGTATTTTCCATTTTTTTTTTGTTGGGCCAATGCCGTATAGTCAGTCGGATTTGTGGTCAGTTGTTTGACCAAAGCCAATAATTGACCTATCACACCTCCTATAAGAGTTTTAGGAACTTTTTACCAACGCGAACTTAGCTGTAATATGTCTTTAGTAGTTATTCTGGCATTGTTTCACTTCTTTGTCGAATTTGAATCGAATAATTTTTTTTTATTCTACGGAAAATCATTGCTTCACGCGCAATTTTGATTCTTGCTATTTAAAAGAAGAAAAGTGACAGGGGAATGAAAAGAAAAGTGTTGAATCGTGAACGGTTTATAAAAGAAAAAGGGTGTACGGAGAAATTAAAATCGCTACACACAAAACGCGATCTGTGTCAGCGTCCAAGGTAAATAAATATATCGCACGGATTCACGGCGACATTTTGTAAAATAAGATTTTACACCCAATCAGAGAACGCGGGCGTTCTGTCAATTCGCGTGTTCATTTCGCATTTTGTTAGACAGGTATAATCATGAAATACAGTGTAATACAGTGCGCGCGGCGAAAAAAAATAATGGAGATTGCATTGTGTGTGACGGAGCCTCTAATGAGTAAATTAATGCCGGAGCCAGCTGTTTTCACAAATGTTGACCCTGAAACGTGCAAAGCAATTTACGAAGCGTTAACCATTCGTTAGGCGCGCACCTATTTATCTCGTGGTTAGGCGCGCAGTAGTCTGGCTGGTCTAGCGGTTAGTGCGCGCACCTTCGGTGCACAGAGTCATGAGTTCGAATCTCACCGTGGATCATGGTGTTTTTCGAATACTGGATTGTCGCGCCTGTTATTTGATTTTTAGGCGCGCGGGCTACAATTGTAGCCCAAATTAAAAATTATATAAAAAACATTGCTCAATTTTAAATTTTTTTTCCTGCTCGGTCTGCGGTCTCTTGATTACTGTACAGAATCGAACAAATTTAATATCCTTAATTTTCCATTAAAATATATATAATAAAAGAGGGCAAAATGACGAGTAGTCCTATTTTTAGTCTTTTTTCACATTAACTTACACCCAGAAGAAAACGTGTATTAAATCCAATGAAGTTTTTACTTTACTTCGAGTAAACATAAAATTTCTTTAAACGTATGAAGTTTGAATATATGTAATTATTTAAAAATGCCATTGGGTCAAATACGCTTTCCTAGAATTTAAAATTTCAGTAGTAATAGAATTAAAACATGCCCACATCAACTAATGCAGCAAATGACTTAGAATAAAGTAAGTCAAATTCATGGAAACTTTGTTAATATTGCATAGCCTCTATGTATAAACATTTTAATTTTGTATTGCACCGCGCAATGTGAACGGACTGGCACGCAAACGGACCGGTTTCGAGTCCAAGTTTCGGCATGAGGTTTTTTATGAATAAAAAATATAAAAATTTGAAATGCAATTAAATCACAAGAAAGAAAAATAAAAAAAATTTTCTTTTCTATTTTTTTTTTTAATAAAGGAAATTTTTACATAGAATCGATGAGCAATCTCATTGTTATAATCGAATATTCACTTCAGATTTTTAATGATATTTCTATTCATTGTCCCAAAAAGGCTATTTCATCGGCTCCAAATCATAGCCAAAATTTCATACGACTTATGTAATTATGTAATTGTAGTCTGGCTGGTCTAGCGGTTAGTGCGCACACCTTCGGTGCACAGGGTCATGAGTTCGAATCTCACCGTGGTTCATGGTGTTTTTCGAACTCACGAGCTTGTGACGGACTATGATCTCACTCAGATGTTAAACGAGTACCCATTTATGGGGATAAATAACACTGCTGAGCGTGATGCTGATCTCATTACCTCAACAAAAAGCAGATAAGATCTTGGAAATAGGATGTCACTAACACATCCTGCGGCCTTAGTCCAATGTTGGATTTTCGCGCCTGTTATTTATTTTTTATTTTTTATGTAATTATACCCTTCGCTCATAGAGTGAAAGGGTATATTAACTTTGTCATGAAGTTTGTAACGCATTGAAGGAAGCATCTCCGACCATATAAAAAGTATACATATATGATCAGCACGACTTGGGGAGTCCATTGGGCGATGTCAGTCTGTCCGTCCGTCCTTCTGTCCGTCTGTTGCGACGCGTTTTACTCGGCCAATTTAGAAGCTATGAAGCTGAAATTTTGCACAAATGCTTCTTTTTGCTGCAGGCAGTTTGTATGTTTGAATCGGTAAAATCGGACGATAGGGTCATGGGGCTGCCATACAAACCCAACTCCCCAAATTAGGTTCTTCTAAGAGTAACTTTTTTAATTGTGCACCAATTTCAACCAAATTTCACACAAATGTATTTCTATTGATAACACAAAACGACAAAACTTATGTAAGATGGGGCTGCCATACAAACCTAATCCCCCAAATTAGGTTCTTCTAAGAAAAATTTTTTTATTTCATTATTATTGTTGCTATTTTCTACAATGTTTTATAATAATATTTTTATTTTAATTGATATCTATGAGTACCAAGAAAGTAACATGATTCGCGCGCCCATCTTGTAGCCCAGTGGACTTCGATCGCAAAAGAATATTTTTAACAGCTACTGAGCAGTTCGAATGAATTCGGTTCATATCCTGAAAAGATCGCCATTTCAAAAAGTGTGGGCTACAATCGTAGCAAAGCAAATATGTACTTTGAATTCGCTATTATTACCCCATCAGGAAGTTTGAAAAAAAATTTTGACAAACTTCGGAAAATTAGGGGAAAGCTGTATGAGGTGAATTCAAATTGTAAGACGAAACCGGACGGGTAAACTTGCAAGACAACAACCATCGTTCTTACAATCTGAAATGCACAATGCTTGTCTGCTGGCCACTACAAAAGCTTTGTTTGTTTGTGCTAATAAACGGACGGCGAGAGCTTTTGTAGTGGCCAGCAGACAAGCATTGTGCATTTCAGATTGTAAGAACGATGGTTGTTGTCTTTTGTAGTGGCCAGCAGATAAGCATTGTGCATTGCACATTGTAAGAACGATGGTTCTTGTCTTGCAAGTTTACCCGTCCAGTTTCGTCTTACAATGTGAATTCACCCAATAGCAATAGCAACAACAGTTGGTAAACTGTCAGTGGCCACGGACGAAATTGTGGTATTAGTCCACAGCTTAGGTTTCTGCAGTTCGGCCTGTTTAACAAGATGGCCGTGGGTTGACCTAACCAAAGCTTTTCAATTGACGTTTCAGTCTTTATATGCGTATGGCATAAAAAAGCAAAAACCTTCCACACCAACTTTTCGAAAGGCCGCTAAACTATCTGAACACATACCTTCAAACTTTTGAACCTATACAAAGTAATTCTGTTCAGGTCCTTGTACTTTCACATTTCAAATTTTAGAAAAAAAAATCTGATATAATTATGCACATACCGCCATAACATCAATTTACACTCTCTGAAATAGAGAACACATAAACGGGAAATTGTACGTCTACCTGATGTCATGTATACCATACACATAACACATCACACGCAAAAACGCGTTTCATTTTCGCTGTTGTATAATAATAGAATCCCATCATGATGATCAACGTCATTTTCTAAATTTCGAGAAAACCCGAAAATTCTTCAGGTACATGCCCCCAAGTCTACATTACTAATATAATAGAGTATTCTTGTATTGTGAATTGCGTATGCGCACACTGAGTAATTTTAAAATAAGTCACTTGATTTCTTTATGTTTAATTTTCGACGTCATTTTATTCAGTAAAGCTCTTTTATTTTTGGCTAGCGGCCGTTTGGTGGCGCTACTCTCAACTTGAAAGCTTTACAGTAATGTAACATATTATTTATATTAAAAATTAAAATAATTATGAATTGCTCTAAAAATAAGAACAACAAAAAAATCATCATTTTTGTTGTTGTATATTTCTTATTTTTTTCTCTTTTCCTACCAGGGGAATAGAACTTAGAACTTCTGAATTCTTTGGACTATGAATTTCATTGAATTATTTCCATGTTTTTTTTTTATAATTTAATAATAATAATTATAAAAACGAAATAATGTTTCATTGACATTTAAATTAATGACTTACCTTCACATTTCAGCCCTTGCCGAAACAGTCCATATAAAAGAGATCCACAGTGGTCGCAAAACGTTGGCGACATAAATGTATAAAGTTTAAATCGATGAGGAACGTCAATCTTAAACCTCTCGCGTAAATACTGTAAAAATCGGAATGCATTAAAATTTGTTAAAAACATTATATTATAATATAATGATTAATGACAATTGAGATCAGCCTCTATGTCATTAATGAAAATGTTGAAAAGTAAGGGACCAAGAACAGAACCTTGGGAAATCCCAGATTAGAATTGTTTCCATTACATACAACACGCAGTGGTCTGTTCGAAAGATAAAGAGTTATTCCAGTTCAGAATTGAAGCCGATAAATTAATCATACTTAGTTTTATGCGTTAAGTGTAGAAAACTAGGGATAATTTTAGTTCGGATTCAATACAATTCAATTCAGACTGCCCCTAAAGATCTGCAATTTGGTAAAATATATTCCAATTATGTCGAAATCGATCCAAAATTAACCCTAGTTTTCTGCACTTAAGGTTTTAAAACTCTTGAAATAATGGAGCTAGAATAAAATGATGTAAGAAAGATATAATTGTAAGACTATGCGCCAATTTTTAAAAGAATCGTACAAGCCCCTCTCCTTGGCAGAAGTTGGAGATAATTGAGATGCAAAAATAGATTCTTTTTGGGTCAAATCACACAAGCTCGACTTTTAAGCTCTGTAAAAACCAAACCTTTTATTCGATTTTAGTGTTAGTTTTATTTTATAGGTGAATTTGTTGACTGTAATAATAATTTTGTATCACTTTTCTACCTGTTCTAGCTTTGGAGATATTGAGCTTTAAGTCGTGCAAGAGAATGATTTTTTCAAAATTCATCAAATGCCTGTGGCAGCTAAAGGGTTAAGAATAGGGGGTGTATTCGTACAACTTGTTTGCTGGAAATCAACTGAGGAATCATAATCCGGTTTGTTTATGCGGCAGTTTCCGGACACCTCAGCTCCCTCATCTACACATCGATCTTTTGTGTAGGTATTTGCATAAAACCGAATATAACTTTTGACACTAATCTGAACATCTGAAATGTATTGTTGTCGATACTGTTTAATGAGTTTCTTGCACTCACTACGGAGAGTTGAAGCAAAATGCGTAGTAGTCTGAAGAAAAATGCGTCTTTACCCATTTCTTATGTGCTTTTTCTTTTTTAGATATTTTTTTCCTAAACCCTGAAGAATACCATTGCGGATAACTTCCAGATCTTTTGCAACAAGCATCAAGAGGTGTATTTATGGATGACAGAATTGGCAGCATTAAAACCCTGTTCAACACTTAAGTCTTTAAAGAAGTTTCAATCCACATTCGACAGATCCTTTTTAATTAAACCGTAACCTGCTTTGCGAAAATTCCATTAACGAACGCCTGTTAGACAATATAATATCGATGACAGAGTGATCGTTATCCTCTGGAACTAGTGGTAAATTCGACAGTGATACTTGTAGTCATTGAAGAGCACTAAATCAAGAATCTCATTTCGATGGTTGCGAACCTCATTGTATTGATTGACATTGCCAAAGCTCAGTAGATTAAGGAGTTCACCAGTCTCGAAACTACTATTCGCGCTTTGTTCAAAATCATAATTTTCAACTGAAGTCTGCTAAATTAAAATCTCCAATAATCAACACCCTGTCCTCCAAGTGAAGCTAAATTAGGTTTAAGTTTGTTGAAAAATTGGTCATAGAGAGTAGCATTATTGCTTTTTGAAGTAATTTAGGCAGCGCACAGATAAAGCGGATTGTTTGCAAAGTTAGTTTTCAGCCAAATATCCTCTACAAAAGGTATGTTCGATTCGAAAAGGAAAAGTCTCGACGATATCAGACTTTGTTTGTGTATAATCCAACCACCACCACATCTAGTATAGTCTTGGTAATGTCGGTAATGTACAATCGATCTTTGCGAACAAATGGTTAAAAAATAAATTTCGCGCTGAAGAAAGCATCGCCCAACCATGTCTCAGTAAAACAATATACAGTAAAACTTCGTTATAACGCTCTTCTGGGGTCTAAGCTAAAAAAGCGATGTAACCGGGAAAACGCTATAGCCGGGAGGTCCAAAAAATATGCTTGATAGACGCATATACACGGAAATAGTAAGGAAATGGCAATCAAATTATTACTGGTTTAAAAAAATAGATATTTGTTGTTGTTTTAGACTGGCAAAAGACTTCAGTAATACAGAAGTTTTCAATTTATTGAAAGATCCTTTCTCTATGTCCATTCTATAGGCAAAAATTGCTCGAATCTTCTTTATTGCAACTAAGACTGCAAATGTTTTTGGCATGCTTGACGCATCTTTCTAGTTCTCTTCGGTGTCGACGGATGCTGATGCAATTACGAAATCTTCAAATATAGAGCGTTATAACCGGGAAATGGTAACGTTATAACGAATCGAAATTCCCTGTAATAAATGCTATTGGGACCGGGACCGAGAAAAAAGAGCGTTATAGCCGGGAAATCGCTATATCCGGGAGCGTTATAACGAAGTTTTACTGTATACCTATACATAGAAGCTGAGTCATTAGCCAAATTATGTGCAAATTTACTCATTTTAGTCCGAAGACTTCTAAAATTCTGATATTTAATAAATAATGACTCGATTTTATTCTGTACACTACAGAAAGAACAAGTCTTAAAAGAAAAGAAAAAACGAGACCGAGTTCTAATCGTGCGAATAGGAAATTACCATATTTCTACGTTATGACATATTAGAGAGTTTTAGCATATCGTATGGAATAAAACGACATAATTTGACATTCCATATTAAAATTCGCTTGCTTACCGTATACGAAACAAAATATCTTAATTTTGCATGTCCTAAGTAGGCATAGGTGTATAAAACGACAAATTATTTCGCCAATTTCGACTGTTTCCAGAGCATCAAATATACAGAAATACACCCATGCCTACTCGGGACATGCAAAATTAAGATATTTTGTTTCGTATACGGTAAGCAAGCGAATTTTTGTATGTAATGTCAAATTATGTCGTTTTATTCCATACGATATGCTAAAACTCTCTATTATTTCCAAAATTTAAATTTAAGGATAAAATTGAATTCACACAGCACCAAAAAAAGTCCTTACTTACAATTGTACTTTCCGAATTAAAACTAGATTCTGAGCATGTTCCCAATAATTTGTCATGACATTTCCTATGAACAGCCGTTTGGCATTCTGTAAATAAAAAGATATATAATATTAATATAAGTAACAAAATACTTTGTAACTTGACAAGTGACGATTGAAAGTAAAAAACAAGCAAAATAAAGAACAATGAATTATGTCAGTAATCAGTTAGTTGTGCAACAAAAGGCCCCTTTTTTGAGCATCCCTTTACTTTCGGGTAAAGAACTGGAAAACTTCAGCTCTCCTACAACTTCAAGGCGATCGTAATGAAAGACTCAATAATAAGTGAAATAGCCTAAAAATACTAAAGCACATTGCTGGCAAAATTTAAGTGAAAAAAAGACAATCGTAAAAAAACAACAAGTGAAAAATTAAATCTTAAAAATACAAAATCTACATACACTGGCGGTACAATCCTCATGGAAGAGGATTAGCCAACCGGTCTTGGTCTGACATCAGGAACAAAGCACAACCTTGGCAAAGGAGAAAAAAAACTTCTAGAATCGACATATTCAGTCGAGCTTCCCTAAACGGACACATCTAATAACCGGACATTTCTCATAAACGGACACTTTTATTATTTTATCTACATTTAATTTTTTCCACATATTTTACTAGGAAACCTACTTCTGTCACTCTCCTAACCGGACACGGACAGTACTTTGATGCCCTTTCTCAACAAGCGAGTCTCTAATAAACGGACAGTTTTACAAATAAAATTCCCAATTTCTTGTATTACTTATTGTATTTCGGGGAAAGCGTTTTGCGATGGGTCTTACTCGTATAAAGCAAGACCCAATTTTCGGGAATTGTAAAATGATATCAACGACTGCAAATATTTTAAGTATATCTCTCGGTGCAAGTGTTCACACATTTTCTTAAAAACTCACGAGTAAGCTCAATTTATGTCGCGGTGTTGAATCATTCAATTTTATATATTTTATAAAACTATCAAGAGACGCGAGAGCGTCTTGCCCGCCAAAGGAAAAAGAAAAACGAAAGCGAACAAGTCTATGATTACCGGAGACAACTTGCTTTTTTGTTTGACCAGGCTACAGCCTTCCAGGCAACAGCCCCCAACAATTTTTTTTTACCAAAATATTCCACATATCCTGTTCTAGTGCCTTTCCAAATAAAATCTTCGATCGGCACAATAACGGGTAAGATATATGCAATAAACGGTGAAATTTTCACCCTCATAGACTTAAGCGAGTAACCCAATTTCAAAATGAAGTCTACAGTTGCAGAAAGACTTACTTCTACTGTCTCTCTTCGTGATCGGATTTTTATGAAATTTGGAACGAATGATCCACTGGTGGTCCTTCTAAAGAATCAATGTCTTCCATTTAGATAAGTGGATGGAATAACGGTAAATTAATAGGTAAAGTTAACAAAAGATTTCCAACAATTGCGTCTATCGGCTCATCGCATTGACCATTTTTTAAAACACACTGCGGCATTGGGACATTTGGATATTGGGACACCGGGAGACTAGGATCTTTGGGTAGTGGGATATTAGGAAATTGGGACATTAGGGTCTTGGGACATTAGGATATTGGGGCATTAGGCACAATGGGGAAACAGGGACGTGGGGACATCGGCATATTGGGGCATTAGGACATCGGGATATTGGGGCATTGTGACATCAGGATATTGGGACAATGGGACATTGGGACATTGGGAGACTGGGACATCATTAGGACACTGGGATATTAGGACATCGGGACATTATGACCTTGGGACAGTCGGACATTGGGACATTGGGACACTGGTACATAGGGGCATTGGACCACTGAGACATCGGAATGTTGTGACATTGGGACTTCGGGATATTCGCACATAGGGGCACTGGGATATAAGAACATGTGAACATTAGGGTCTTGGATCATTAGGTCATTGGGATATTAGGACATCAACACATTAGGACATTAGAATATTAAGTACACTGGGGAAACTGGGACGTGGGAACATTGGGGCATTGGGACATCGGGATTTTAGAACATTGGGACATTGTAACATTGGGATATTGGCACATTGGGATATTGGAACATTGGGATACTGGGACATTAGGGCACTGAGATACAGGGACATTGGGCCACTGGGATATTAGGACATTAGGCTATTGGGACCTTGAGACACTTCGTATACTGCGACATTGGGACACTGACCACTGGTACATTAGGACATTGGGCTATTGGGATATTATCACATTAGGATACTGGGACATTTTGGACATTGGGGTACTGGGATATTAGGAAATTGGGGCATTAGGACCTTGGGACATTAGGACAGTTAGACATTGGGATATTAGGACATTAGGTGGGAGACTGGGACATTGGGCTATTCCGATACTGGGACATTGGGACACTAGGGTAGTGGGACATTCGTACATTAAACCATTGGGGCACTGTGATATTTGCACATTGGGACAATAGGACCTAAATTGGGACACTCGGACATCAGGATATTGGGACATTGGCACATTAGGATAGTAGGACATTGGGACACTGGGATATTAGAACATTGGGACATGACACTGTGACAATGGACCTTAGGGCATTAGGGCATTAGGACATTGGAACATTGGGACACTGTGACATTGGGACAATGTGACATTGGAACACTGGGTCAGGGGGGCATTAAGACAGATCAGTAACAGAACGTTAGAAAAGCGTTGGCAAGGCAACAACAGAGCGTTAGCAGATCTTTAACATAGTGTTAACAGAAAATTAACAGAACGTAAATCGAGTCATAAAAGAAAGGTAACAGACCGTTTACAGAGCATTAGCCGAATGATTAAAGAGAATTAAGAGAATATTAACAGAACGTTAACAGAGCATTAACGAAAAGATAATAGAGTGTTAAGAGAACGTTAATAGAGCATTAGCAGAGTTAACAAAAAATTAACAGATTACTAACAGAATGTTAGCAGAGCCGTAACACAAAGATAACACAAATCTATTTTGCACAAAATACATATTAATAAACTATACCCATTTCATCCCAAAATTATTTTTAAAAAACTTCAGCAACAGCCATTTGTGGCGTATTTGCAATTGCGTTTGCAGTATCTACTTATTTAAAAGAAGACCCTGTGAATATAACTTATGATATTAAATTTATGGAATATGCTGAACAAAAACCTATTGAAACTTTTCCCAAAACAAAAATATTAGTTGGCTATTTAAGTATGCAAAAATATATGATATCTGACCAAAAACAACAAAGTTGTAAAAGTTACCCCGCCAAAGAAAAATTGATCTGCCGCAAAAAGAATACATATCACTCCAATCCGCTACTCATGTCTAATTTTGTTTGCTGGATGTACTTTTGTTTTAGGTGTAAATGCTAGAGAAGTTTAAATGTACAGGGCTACTTCTTAAAGTAATTTGGAGGGAGCCGTCAAAGTGGCACTGAATAAAATGTTAAAGCTCCCACCAAATTACTTTAAGAAGTAGTCCTGTACATTTAAACTTCTCCAGCATTTACACCTAAAACAAAAGTACATCCAGCAAACAAAATTAGATATGAGCAGCGAATTGGAGTGATATGTATTCTTTTTGCGGCAGATGAATTTTTCTTTGGCGGGGTAACTTTTACAACTTTGTTGTTTTTGGTCAGATACATATTACTTTATGAAATATTCTCATAAGCGGACAAAATCTCATTCCCCAATGGTGTTCGCTTATGGGAAGTTCGATTGTACATGAATTTAGGGTTACCACTTGCTCGGGCCTCGGCCGGCAGTGACGGGCTTAGAAATTGTTGCCGGGCGGCCGGGCTTATAAAAATCCGGTCGGGTGACGTTGAATATCAAAAAGCGCGGAAAGGTTTTAAATAAGAATTTCTTTTTACGAAGGCCACGCTGCTTTTCTAGAGTGCACAAATCGCTCTGCTTACTGTCTACCGATTCACAATGGATTGCTGCAGCATACAAATTACCAAGCTCCGTGAAGCATATCCGATTCTAGTTTTCTCTGAGTGCCTTTACATTTCGGACTGTCGAAAAAGGGCAAATGATGCCAATGTTAGCAGCTTCATACTACACAGAGGATAACACGTTCCTTGTCTATGAGTCACATAGACACACAGCGCTTCTCCCCGATCACATGTGACTGATAATGTCGGCAAAAACCGGTCAGACAGTGATCGTGTTAATCGGTATGGCGTAGCAGGAACAGGCAAACTATAGTACATCGGCCTAATCTGTTGGAGGCCTATAATAACAAGGAGCTTACAATCCTGGCCCTACATTTGATGTAAGTAGCTTGCCAGTGCTGATAGGGCCGATGCTGCCTTCTCCCAAACGTACTTCGAGTGCACCAAAAATTCAGTCCCGATCTCCGAGATCGAGGTTAGATGTTATGATCGAGTGCTGCAATGGATACTTTTAGGCCATCAAGTTCAACTATGTATATTAACGGCTGGATAGAAATTTATGAAACAGAGGCCGATTAACTTGTCACACCGGGCTCCTCGGCAAATTTTATTGGATCCGAGCGTTATTGTCACCTGGAATGACCATCTTGCTGATCCATAATTGTGGGTATTATTTAACCTACGAACTACAATCGAAACAGTAGCCAACCTTTAATTTTTGTAGAACATGGGTGTCTCTACGAAAATGAGAGGACAGAGGAAAAAGCAGGCCACAATTTTTATTAATATCATTGCACGTGATAGGTTCTTTCTGTCCTACATGCTTTGTCATATGTTTTAAAAGTCTCTAAAAAGGATTTAGCAGCCTGCACACTAACAATCGAAGTTTTTTTTTGAATATTGTTTAATGCGATGAGCGACTGATCATGCTGTTTTCTGTAGAAACTAATGGAATTAGAATACTTTGTTATAAGTTATAAGAGACAACCATCCAAAATTAAATACTCCCATGTTACTTCTGCCGGACGAGAGGACTGGTTGAGGTAAGTAACCCTACATGAATTGGAGTTTTATTTTATTGTGTCAAAAGTTACGCAAGCTTTAATTTTTCTTATTGTAATAGTCTCATAAGCTTTTCTGTTTTCTACATCCATCTTTCACCATCTTTTATTTTTGTGAAACTTGATTTATTTCATCACAACGTTCAAAAGTTCATGGAACTCAAATCCAGTCACATGAGTTCATATATGGACGAATTTGAACCGAAAAAAGTCGCAATTAGCTGCCAAGCTGTGAATATCTGAAAAGTTGTTGTGATTTCACATGGATCAGGATAATCGCACTAAAAGAAATGATACTCCATGTGACTACAGTTTGTGCAGTTTGGGAGTATGCACATTACATTTTAGGGTAGGGATGTAACGGATGTGGTTTAGCGGATGCGAATGCGGATGCGGATGTCATAAAATTTGCAAATGCGGATTAGTTAAAAAAATATATGAAAAATATATACCGAAAATCAGATACTATTCAGTTTTCAGGAATATTCGACATGTTAGAAGTAAAAGTACAAGGAAGGGCAAGCTTAGCAAAATGTGCAATCCTTTTGAGTGCTGGACAAAATGCAGTGTCATAGTCGAAAGCCTTCTTTTTCATTAATTTTTTTCACCTTGGACCTTTTTTAAATAAGCTCCATAACTTTTTAAAGAATGCTATTTCAGCCGTAAAATTTTGTATACGTATTCACAATAAGTTCAAGATCATTTTAAGGTAAACACTTCGGTCAAGGACACCCATTATCCCCCCATTTATATTTGTCAAAACGGCATGTCCATAACTCCCCCCAAAATTGGAGCAGAGTGCTAAATTTTGGTTTGTTGCGATTGGTGGTCATAGTCACCCCACCCACCAAAAATCAGCTCATTCGCATAAAAACTGAGGGTATCTCCCATACAAAGTGACCCATCAGCAGTTTGTTCTACGTGCTACTCATTTTATAATGTGTAGACAAAGTTGTCTTGAGTCACTAATAATTTGATGTAGTTTTTTTCGTCCTCAGACCATTTTTCTGTAATCTTCGTCTAGCGAAAAAAAACTTTTCTACATTTTTTTGTTCAGAAAATATGAGGTCATATTGGTCCAAATTTAATAATTACAGCTAGAGTTCTTGGTTTGGTGCATCATGCAAATCAAATCTAATATAATTATAATAGCGAAAAAAAAAAAAAAATTTCCTAATTTCTGCATTTCTAATTGTTATATTATTTGACGAAGGAGGCCTACGTGTCTAATATGGGTTACGATAAATGTCTTACCTCATT
The DNA here is from genome assembly GCA_949715475.1 of Microchrysa polita. Lineage (NCBI taxonomy): Eukaryota > Metazoa > Arthropoda > Insecta > Diptera > Stratiomyidae > Microchrysa > Microchrysa polita. Next base: position 23,832,537 of record OX454417.1, read on the forward strand.
TCAATTTTAAATTGACCGGATTTTTCAAACTTTCACAAAAATTCATTTCATTTTATTTTCAAAATATAAAAATTAATTTATAAAATCTCCTGAGTTACATTGTTCAGGGTGGGGGCGTCTGTTTAATTTGTCTGGTTTGTCAATTTTTAGGACAAGTGTTTCAGGAAAACAAGCTCGAGCAAGAAGAACCACTGTCAGATTCGAAAGTCCCTATAATAAGTTTGACTTCGGCCCTTGTCTGGACTCAATGGACCTGGCTGCGTCCCTGAAATAGGGATGTTGCGGATATCCGCATCCGCACCGCAACTGCGGATAATCCGCATCAAATTCTACATTCGCATCCGCATCCTCATGTTGACATCCTCATCCGCAATCCTCATTTTTGTATGCGGATTTGGTGCGGATATCAATAAAAAACAAATTTCCCATCTAATCATCTACATTCTAAACCACTCATAGAATAGAGAATTGATAGCGATTGCAAGAAACCAAATCTAATGCATGTAGATATTTGTCTAAGAAAATTGGGCCAAAATATGGCCATCGAATGGCAAAAATCCTACATCGGAAATTTCTTTTTGATTATGGTTGGGGATGGTGCCCAGATTATGGCATTAAAAGTCCCAACCGATTGGTGGTCCGTAACCTTAAAAAAAGAGGTGAAAGGGGGGAATTTTTTTCGTTTTTTGCGATTGTTTCAAAAACGGCTAGAGATACAGAAAAATGGTCTAAGGACGAAAAAAAAATACATCAAATTTTCACCCCTTTTTTTAAGGTAAAAAGTAGAAAAGTTTTTTTTCGCAAGACGAAGATTACATGTACATATCCTCTTACAATGACTCCTCAATTGCACATCGCAGCCTGCTCTCATAAAGGACAAAAGCTCGTAAAATCAATTGAAACTAATGAAAGGGTTAGGTGACGAAACAAAACAGTTTCGTATCTTCCGCAAGCATGTCTGCCGTTGTGATCCCTCCAAAAACTAACATCACGAACCGCCATTTGGTTGCTATTTAGCATCTACACTAGCTACCAAATGGAGACAGAAAATTACATAGACAAATTTTTAAATTTAATTATCAAAGACCGACAAATGGATTGGTATTGCCATGTTCAAAGGCGTCCGCCTGAGACCCCCGCAACGAAAGCGATATCAATTGAAGTTCCACTTGATGAACCCAAGGCCAGAGGCAGACCGAAAACGCATTGGTCTCGGCGATTACACGATCCAAGATAGAGCTGCCTGTAGAAATATGCTGAGATATTACCGCCAAAACGAGCGATGTGCCTACACGGCAGGTTGAGCAACGCGAAACCATGGAGCAGTATAAAGAACGTGGCAAGGAAGAAAAAGATCCAAATCGGACTCTGCGCGTTTGAATTATTGCACGGCCATTCAAGAATTATTCAATTTCACGCAAAAAAAACGAACAAAAGTTGCAAAATTGTCACTTTAAATTTGACAAGCGGTTGTCTGGCTTTATGAAGGGACGATCTATGGCTACCGAATACTATGTTCAAAGTGGCCTAAATAACAATGCGCAGGACGATGATTTTTCCAAGGCTTTCGACCGCGTGGATCACAAAATCTTGATAAAGAAGTTATATTCATTCGATTTGTCACAAAGCTTGTTGCGTTGGATTGCATCACTTTTGATGAATCGAATCCAATTTGTAAAGCTTGGCACACACGAATCAGAAAACTTCAGGTGTCCCACAGGGCAGTATCTAGGGCCATCGCTATTTTTACTATTTAATAATGATATCGTACGTCATGATTCTTCTTTTCGCTGATGATGCCAAAATTGAGAAATCAGTTAAATCCAACGACGATGCACTAGAACTTCAATTGGCGATAGACAATCTTAAAAACTGATGTGACTCATTGGATTGTGGAAATCAACAGTAATTGCACGGAAGGCAACTTCCCTATGGACTAGGGATGTCAAAAAGCGGACGATTAGTCCGAAAACCGGTACTTTCAGAACGGTTAATCGGTTTTTTAATCCTCCCGGTTTTAACCCGGACGATTGTTTGTTCATCCGGTTAAAACCGGAAAAAAATTCTTTCAATTTTTTATATTTTCTCACTCTCCTTATTGCTACAAGATGCGCCAGTGAAACTTACTTATATGAAAGGTTTTTATTTGAGAATATAATATCCCAACTTTTTGTTCAAACCGTCTTGAAAATGACATCGATTAAATGGCGACCCCAATTGTGCATAAGTCGATTTTTTAAGTTCGTCTCCAATCATTGGAGCATATCAATCGGCATGTTGGTAATGGCGTCGCGAATGTTGTTCTTGGGGGAGCCATGGTCCTTGGTCGATCGGCATAAGCCAGGGATTAAAAAAAAAAACATAAAAAAGTCATCCGAAGAGTGTGCTGGCCATGGGAGATCGCCCCTGAGAGAGATGAGGCGGTCGGGGAAATATTGTCGCAAAAAATTCATTGAGCCTTGGGCTGTGGCTCCATCTTGCTGAAACGACACATCCTTTACCTTCGTTTCTTCGAGGCTTGAAAGAAAAAAACTCGATCATGGTGCCAAGTGAGCGACCGTTATATAAGAAGCTATCGACGGCGAAGGCCCGCTGCTCTCTAAACCACAGCATGATGGTAAAAGACTAGAATGGGAAATAAACTTGGGGTCTTTCCCAGATGCGCCATCTCCCACCCCTCTACCTAAAATTCCTAAAATTCTAAGCAAATCAATTAAAAGACTCAGTTAACCGGTACTTTGAGCCCGGTTAAAACCGGACGGTCTAACCGGCTTTGCATGAAACCGACAAAAACCCAAAAACCGAGTTATGTGCCGGTTTTTGACATCCCTACTATGAACCAATTAATTCCAAGAAAGATCGAAGACCAATAGCATACTTATTGCCATGTTAAAAGGCGTCTACGAAGAAAAAATATATGTAATTGTAAAACCCCATAAAATGTGAAATTACTCGTAATATACACCACGCTTTATTATTGTTTATGTTTATAGAATCGTTATTTTTACTTATTTACGACTGTTATTATTATTTTACCAATTCATGCAACAGCGGCAACAAACACACAAACATTATAAATCATATTGAAATTATCTTAAAGTAAAACAAACAAAAAATATCTAGACATATTCTTACAACTTACTTATGCATTGATATCCTTGTTTACCGAAACCCCACAAAAAATCCTTACAAAACGCACAGAATGTTGGCTGTCGGAAAAATTTTGCAACAAATTTATGTCCATTGCTTTCATGTGTTCTACAATAAACAGAAAATATGTATATGTAGATCGAAAGAGACGAAAAAATAAATAAATAAATAAAATAACAGAGAAATAAATTGTTTTATGAAAAATGTAGACGAATACACTCAAGGACTAAAGTTTAAATTCAATTTAAAAAATTTTCCTAATTTAACATTTTTAACCCAATACTTAACCGAGAAGATTATTTTTTCACCAAATTTAAGTCTAACTTAACATTCTTGTTAAGAACTCAAAAAGACAAACTAACGACATAACTAACGCGACCGTCCAATATTGAACTTGCAGCAGATGTACTAGCGAAATACAATTTGCATGAGCTTGATTTGTTTAGAGGAGTTGAGATAAATAGCACGCTCTGCCGAGTTTACTCATTTCCCATGCAAGCGAGATTATAATAGTGCGTCACATAGATAAAGTTTTCGATACTATCATAAACAGAATCCGCCTATACAGTAGGTTACGAATGACCTTATGCTTCGAAGACAAACGCGCTTACACCATTCTATATTCTCCTACTGCGTTTCAAGCAGTTTTTTTTTATGCATTTATGTATGTATCTCATTAGCAGTGGCGTAACGTACGGTGTTCCATGTGTTCATTAGAACACGGGCCCCTAAGGCAAAAGGGCCCCCAACGGCCGAGAACCATATTTGTGTCAGAAAAACCAAACTAATAACGTCGATTCATGCCTTAAGATAAAATTATAAGTTATGCTTGTTTTGATACAAACACGTTCCAAATTGCCGATTTTCAAGATCATGTTGGCGAATTTCTAATTGAAGAATTTCTATATCAAATTGACGAATTTCAAAATCATGTTCACGAATTTCCAAAACACGTTGGCGAATTTCAAATTTACGAAACCCCATATCAAATTGGAAAATTTCGAAATCACGTTGACGATTTTTTTATTAACGAATTTCCCGATCAAATTAACGAATTTCTATATCATTGTAACGGATTTTCATCTCAAAAACAACAAATAATGTTGACGAATTTCTATTTGTTATTGGTTGGGATGGAACCCAAATTCGCAAATTTCCAGATTAAGGAATTTTCAAATTATCTTGAAAATTATTAATATTGACGAATTTTCATCACAAACTGATGGATTTTCAAATTATTTCAACGCATTTCATTACAAATTGGCAAACTTAAAATCTGGTCTACAAATTTTCGCTACAAATTGGCGAATTTCAAAAAGATGCTGTCAAATTTACAATTTAAATGGACAAAATTGTATACTAACGAAATTTCATGTCGAATTGACGAATTTCACAATTATGTTGACGAATTTCCGTTTCAAATTGATGAATTACCATTTCTAAATTGTGAATGTTCATGTCTAATTAACACATTTTTCAACTCATTTAGACGAATTTCCGCAGAACAAATCGACGAATTTCCATTTCAAATAAATAAGTTTTCATTGGTCGGTTTTCCAATCAATTACTCTAGAAATTTATTAATATCGGTACACACACAATGCCGCAAATTAGAAAAATTTAATTAAAATTAAAAAACAAGTACCCAGAGCTAGACAGAGGCGATTAGAAAGTTCCTTGTCGTGTAGCGATTCAACAGACATTTTTCGACTGATTCAAAAATACAACCGTGAGGATTGCTTACTAAAATTTGATTTGAGAATTATAATTTCGTTTCAAAAAATATTTAAAATCAAAAACAAAAAACGATTCAGGAGCAGAAAATAGCAATTCTATTCCGCGAACAATCCAATAGGTATGGATATCAAATAAATCGAAAATTCTACTGTATAAAAAAAGGGCCCCGTTTTAAATTCGAACACAACAATTTTGCAAAACGTTACGCCTCTGCTCATCAGCGAAAAAAAAAACGCTACACAGACTATGTGTCTCCACATCCCATCCACACGGATCGGGGTTTGGCTGAGCCGCGCGGCTGTGTAAGTTGTGGACAAAAACACAAAAATACAAAGACGATGGCGGAAATGAACGAAAGTTAATAATTGTTCGTTAAATTCTCCCATCGTTATCGATCAGTATGGGACCGGCAATGCAATTTCATTTAAATATTGTACCGAAACTTTAGTCCCGTAGTGTTAAATGTGCCATGTGTGCAAACGAAAGTCCGAAATGATACGAAATCTTTTCTGTTTTTATGTACAACAGTACAATAAACGAACAAATGCAAAAGTAATTAAGAAAATGTAATTAATACCTTGGTTGCTTGACAGCTCCACGTCGTTTTGTTATACTGCGAGCACGTGTTTTTTGATGGAGAACGGGCGTTGCATCATCCCGTGACACATGCCGATTGATGGAATTCAATAATGGTGAATATTCACGACCGTAGTATTCGTCATAGTTTGCATTATCCCAATCTTGATGACGACTGGATGACGAAGAAGACGATTTGTAGCGAGACTGTGAAAGGATATGAAAAATAGATTATACATGCATATTATAATTATTGTAACAGTCGCCAAAGACTGCCCAATCGATTGTACAACAAAGTTCATTTTCTGTGGAGGAAGTTCATTCTTTCTGGTGAAATCGGTAGTGCAACCTAAAAAAGGAGCTTTATTGTGCAATCGATAGTACAGTCTGTGGTAACTGTAAGTAAACGAGTCTTGAAAAAATAAAAAAATAAGGAACTCTTATTTGTATAAGAACTTACATCACGACTTGCATTTCGAATTTGTCGTATTCGTTCTTGATTTCTCAGATGATCATTTTCAGCCCTCTTACGGCCATGGGCACCAGTAAAAATCATCTTCAAACGTTCAGTATCTTTCCAAAAATGTTATTTATCAGTCCAATGATTTAAGTCATGCTATAAATACTATGTTTGCCACAAGAGACATTTTAGTCTGTACTTTTTATTCTTAAAATTTTCCGATAATTCGTCCATTTTATATTTAACGTAGAGCTAAAATAATTAAAAATATTAGATAAAATTAGAGTTTTATCAGTAAATTTATTATTCCATTAAATACATATTTTGAAATATTTAAAGAGATGGGAACTTAAATAAATAAAATAAATAAATAATAAAAATAATAACAATAATAATAAATAATAAATAATAATAAAATAAAATGAATAAATAACAGGCGCGACAATCCAACATTGGACTGAGTCCGCAGGATGTGTTAGTGACATCCCATTTCCACGATCATATCTGCTTTTTTGTTGAGGTAATTAAATCAGCATCACGCTCAGCAGTGTTATTTGTCCTCATTAATGGGTACTCGTTTAACATCTGAGTGAGATCATAGTCCGCCACAAGCTCGTGAGTTCGAAAAACACCATGGATCACGGTGAAATTCGAACTCATGACCCTGTGCACCGAAGGTGGGCGCACTAACCGCTAGACCAGCCAGACTACAACTAAAAGTATGCGCTTAATAAATTTACAGACTTTACTCGATTATGGATTTGTTTAGAGACATTTTACAATAGGAATTTTATTCAAGAAAGTCCAGAAATAATTTGGAATAATGCCAACTATTCCCTGTCATGGACATTTTGCAGTTGGGTTTGCGTATATGTACATATTTTGTTTTTTTTTTTTTTCAAAGAAATTCGAAATAACAACATCCGATTCATATCAATTTATTGAAAACAAATCACCTTGCCTTCAAAACAAAGACATTCTACAAATGTACCTTACACTGGAAATTATGTTTCGTCCATCTTTCATCATCTGACCGTATAGTTTGTATACAGGAGTTAAAAGGTGATTGAATACCAAACACGCAGCAAAATAGTGGCATTACATATACATGTAATTAGTTATTAGCGTGTGAAAATTCAAAATCAAAGAGGGAACACTCGCTCTGACCTTGATTAATTACTAAATTGATGATCGTTTTTTATGATCCCATCAATTGAATTCGCCAAAAAATAGTTCAAAGTACGTTGCTTATTTATAATATGTATTTAAACACTAAAAATAATAAATTTGTGAAATTTAAGCTTTTATAGACACTCATAGACAGCAAACACCTACAAGCTGCAAGAATCAAGTTTGCGCGATTCGTCTGAATTCCATGACGGTACCACATTTGTATCAAAAAATGGAGCGAAAAGAATGTATAGTAATTCATCAATTGAGAACGGCCGGACCGATTTGGTTCAAATTTTTTTTTAGTTGTTTGCAATTACCAGGAGAAGGTTTTTACGAAAGAACATGTTGGGAAAACTCTCCGGAAAAGTCGGAAAATTGGAAAAATCGAAAAAATTCATCAATTGAGAACGGCTGGGCCGTTTTAGATAATTTTTTTTCCGTTGTTTGCAATTGCCAGAAGAAGGTTTTTACGAAAGAAATTTTTTGGAAAAATCCTTCGGAAAAGTCGGAAAATTGGAAAAATCGAAGTAATTCATCAATTGAGAACGGCTGGCCCGATTTGGTTCAAATTTTTTTTCAGTTGTTTGCAATTACCAGGAGAAGGTTTTTACGAAAGAAAATTTTAAAAAGCCTCCTTGTTTGCAATTATGTACCTAGGAGAAGGTTTTTACGAAAGTAATTTGGGAAAACTCTCCGGAAAAGTTGGAAAATTGGAAAACTTGAAAAAAAATTTTTTGCTTGCAATTTTCCACAATAGCTTTTCGAATGAAGCAATATAAAATTCTTAGTAGAAAATCCTCTTCTGCGACCCCCTTGATGCTGTCTTTGAGCTCCTCCCAGAACTCATGGATGTCTATAGATTTATTGAAGTTATCAAGCATGGGCGACAGTTTTTCCTCAAGTGCGTAGTATACGCAGCCGCCGTGGCATCATCAATCAAATTGTCAACCTCGAAGATCTTGGCAGGGTTGATTCTCGTTAGGTGCACCGAAGAGATTCTGCACCTGTAGGTCGTCTTCACCAAATAGTGATCGGTGTCGCAGTTGGCTCCTCGATAGGATCGAACATCTAGGACATTAGAAGCCCATCTCTTGCTGATCAGTACGTGGTCGATCTGGTTCACGGTGTATTCATCTGGAGACTTCCAGGTCTGCTTATGGATTCGTCGATGAGGGAAGCATGTAGAGCTTATGACCAAGTTTCTGCCGCTGACCGTTGTTGTTGTTTTCGTCGTGGAGGCTATAACCTCCAGTAGTTCCCCTATGCCAGCTTTCGTTTCCGACTTTGGCGTTAAAGTCTCCTAGCAGCAGCTTGACGTTGTTTGATGGAAGTGAGTCGAAGAGTCTTTCTAGGTCGTTGTAGAACTCGTCCTTAATCGCGTCTTCTTTTACTTCTGTAGGGGCATGCGCATTAATGAGCCAGAAATTAGCGAAACGGGTCTTAATGCGGATTGCACATAGCCGCTCGTTGATGGGTTTGAAGCCGATAACGTGGTTCTTGAGCTGCTTATTCACGATGAAAGCTACTCCAAACTCCTTGTTGCCCTCCTCTTTACCACTCGTAAAAATAGTTTTCGAAATGAGGTCGTTAATCTCGCTTTTGAGCCATTTAGTTTCCTGGATTGCAACTATGCTCAGCTTGTATTGTTCTACCTGATCCAGGAGGGCCCTTAAGGCCCCCGGTCTATTCAGGGAGCGCATATTCCAGGATCCGAAAGAGTAATCAGTTGTTTGTCTGCAGGGTCGTCGTTGTTTTGTATCCGTCCAATCCGAGGCTTTTGTTTCAGGTTTCTTGACTTGAAGTTTTTCTTAGGATGAGTTGTCGGCACATCGCTAAGCCATGATAGGGTTTAATCGTTTAGTAAAGGCCATCATGGGCATGTCTCGAAGATGCTGCTTTAGTGGTTGAGTTAGACGTTTTCTGTCACCTATCACGTTAAGTAACCTGAGACGCTGCAGATGTAAATACAGCACTCAGGCGCAGCGTTGCTTCTTCCAAATGTCGCATCAGATGATTTGACTTAGCCGTTAGAGGTTTTACCCACTACCGTTACCAGGGGACGCCCGCGCGGAGGACACATGGAGAAGTCTTTTGCAATGTGAAAAAAATCTCGGGACGCGGGAGCGTCCCGCCCGCCAAAGGAAAAAGAAGAAATTTGAACAAATCAAAAGTGAAAAACGACTAAGACTATGTTTACATGACGGAACAAGTACGGGTTTTCGGACCTCTGTTGCTCCGACCCTGGTTGGTCCTGAGTGTTCAAATTCGGTATAGGTTGTCACTCGCGCCGTCTTACGAAGTGTAGAAAATTTCAAGAAGATACGATGAAAAACACCGTAGATATAAGAGTTTGAAAATCGCATTTTTTCGAAAATCTTGTTCTCGTTGTTCTCGTTGTTCTTGTTGTTCTTGTTGTCCATTGACAGGGCTACAGCCTTGCAGAGAGCATCTCGGGATTTGGTATCTTTTCCCATTGATAGAGTCTGTCGTGAAGGTGTGCATAGGCTATCGTTTGCTCCGATCCGTGGAGTAGAAAAAAAAATACAGCGGAAAATGCGAAAAAACGCATAGAGTTCGTCGCTTAAATCTTTTCATATGTTTTAAAGGAAGCATTTTGCAAAAATCAGGGATAGGCCCGAAGAATGCCAAGAAAAGAATAGTAAAGTTTTGTGATTTGGCAGGACTGTTTTGAACAATCCCTTGTATATGTTCTCTAAACTTAGTGTATATGTTTGGCGGGGAGTTTTCATAGGAGTAATTGCAGGATAAAACCAATCTTAAGAAAATTACGAAAGAACTTTATTGTATAAAAAAGTCGTCTATATGAAGGAAAGCAAAAAAGTTTGTAAGACATTTTATTTAGAAGGCTGGATAAGATTCGAGATTAAATCTGATCAGAAAAGAGCATAGGAGCAAATAGCACCCTCGTCAAGCTCCCCGCCAATAAGCGTTGAAAGAAATTAACTTCCACCAAACAAGCGCGGGTGCGGTACGCGGTACACACCCCACAGACTCCACACGAATTGGCAAATTCAGCGTGGTCTACCGCGGCGGAAATTATTTCACAAATTCTGACGCGTACCGCACCACGCTGGATCGGTGGAAACTATAAACTAATTCAATCACTTTTGAATGCATATCCTTGCGAGCTTTTTGGCGGGATTGTATTATATCAATCCTTTTTGCGGCTAACAACTTTTTCTTTGGCGGAAACTTTTTACAACAGAGTTGTTTTTGTGAGATTAAATTAACTAGGCGCATTTTTCTGAGTGTATTTATGCTGCGTCTTCCGAAAGACGAAATTTATCCGAAATTTATCAAATGCGCTATTTTCAGCATTCCTCGTATATCCTTTTGAAATATTAACGAGACCGAGTTCTAATCGTGCGAATAGCACGATGAGTGTATACCCTATACCCATGTACAGACCTAGAAGGCAGGCAAAGCCCAAAATATTCAATTTCAATTTTTTTTGTGGGGGAGGGAGGGCTTGATGGGTCGGACCTGACACATCTTTATTACCTTTTCGAGGCATTCAACGGCTACCATTTGATACTAATTTGAAGTTTTTCGTGACATTCTATCAAAAGATATGGCTGAATATAACTTTGTAGGGGAAATAGGGGTAGGGGTAGTCGGACCTACTCCACTTTCGATCAACTCAAAGTATATGTCAGAACATTGATCAAAATTTCAAGTCGATAGCGATATTCTACCGAAAGTTATGGCCGAATTAAAATATAAAGGAGGGGTAGTTTGTATGGGAGGTAGGAGAACCCGTGGTCCGATTTGGCCCATTTTCAATACCGTCCAAGATTTTAGCAAAACAAACATTTGACCAAAATTTCAAACCGCTAGCTTCATTATTTCGGGAGTTATCGTGCTAACAGACAGACACACGGACAGACAGACAGACAGACAGACATGGCTTATTCGATTCAGGGACCGACCCTGATCATTTATATATATACTTTGCCATACCTCCGGTGGCTCCTTTGAGGTGTTACATAATATCGGCGTAACAAAAACAATATACCCTATACCATCTTATGGGTATAGGGTATAAAAATCAGTTTATAACATTCTGGAGGACTGGTCTCAAAGAATTCTGTGTTTTAATATCTATTATAATCTATAGTGCACAAACCACAGACATATAGGGCCTTTTGTGCCATTTCCTAAAAACGCATAGAGGAAGTGAGGCTCTCAAATAAACCGAATTCCTATGCATTCCGGATCGACCTCGGTTTTAAGTAGTCCGGATTATCGAGTAGGTAATGTCGGCAATGAAACAGCAGTAGAACATCAAATCAATGTACAATGTACAAATGTTTCCAGGGTTGCTTCAGATAACCGAAAGTTCGAATAATCGAGTTTCCATAATCCATTAAGTCTGTAGTCTGGCTGGTCTCGCGGTTAGTGCGCGCACCTTCGGTGCACAGGGTCATGAGTTCGAATCTGACCGTGATCCATGGTGTTTTTCGAACTCACGAGCTTGTGACGGACTACATATGATCTCACTCATAGATAAATAACACTGCTGAGCGTGATGCTGATCTCATTACCTCAACAAAAAAAGCAGACAAGATCTTGGAAATAGGATGTCACTAACACATCCTGCGGCCTTAGTCCAATGTTGGATTGTCGCGCCTGTTATTTAAAAATAATCCATTAAACTACTGATTAACGAGAGCGAGGCTAATTTCGGGCGCGGCCGAAATTTGGCTACCCTTCGCTCCCCTCGGGGTAAAAGTTTTTTTCGGGCGTACCTACGACTTGTATTTCACCGTCGACAAAACAATATTTGTGTGGGGTTTGGTTAGAATAAGCGGGCAAATAAAAATATTCACTTAGAAAACTTTATTAGGGGATGGGGAGCATGGCCCCATAGTACGATTCCATTTGTTTTGACCTTTTTAGTTGCTTTGATAAAGACACATTAATTCAAGGTATTGTGAAATTGGTGTAAAATCTAAATGTTTGTTAGAAGAACATAAATGGGGGGTTGGGTTTGTATGGCAGCCCTATGACCCCATGGTCCGATTAGATCCATATCTTACATATGTTTTGTGTCATCAATAGAAATACATTTGCGTGAAATTTGGTTGAAATTGGTACACAAATAAAAAAGTTTTTCTTAGAAGAACCTAATTTGGGGGTTTGTGTTTGTATGGCAGCCCCATGACCCCATTGTCCGATTTTACCGATTCAAACATACAAACTGCCTGCAGCAAAAAGAAGCATTTGTGAAAAATTTCAGCTTCATAGCTTTTAAATTGGCCGAGTAAAACGCGTCGCAACCGTCGGACAGACGCACAGACAGACAGACGGACATCGCCCAATCGACTCCCCAAGTCATATACATATGTATACTTTTTATATGGTCGGAGATCATGGGCGTAGCCAGGGGGGGCAGGGAGGGGCGGTCGCCCCCCTGGTCGATGAAGATGGTAAAAAAATTCTTATCGATGTAGTGAAAAATCGCTGCACTATACAAAATTTTCAAAAAATTTCTGCTGCTAGGGCAGCAGATGCCTTCATCACCACTCCAAGTGCTTCCGGAGAATCCATGATTGGGACAGTTTGCAGTCAGGAGGCGCAGATGACAGCGAGTGGCCTCTCGTAACTGACGGAGGCTGCGTACCAGCACACAATTTCACTTGTGAGCATGCTACTGTGGCTGCGTGGATCCCATATTTCCTGTTCCATTTCATGGATTTTGAGCTGGAGTACAGAATTTCAACCGTAAGGTCCCTTCGGGAAGTTAGTGGAATTCAACTTATTTTCATCTGAAAGGGTGACAAATGGTATACAGCTTTGCTTTGTTAGCCCTGGAAGGTAATGCTTTGTCGAATCGACTACGCATCATCAAATTTACCCCTTTTTTCGTGACAATTCTCATTATTTGGAGCTAAGTTTTCGTACAGCACTTACCGTGCCGATGTAATTGCCGAGTACATTGCGGCTAGACGAAGTAAGCAGGTAAGTTGGATTTTTGGAAATTGGCGTCGTCGAAACGACGAAGGATGACCTTTGTGTAACTTTTAGAACTCCAGTATTTCTTATGGCTGGATGTCGATTCGACGATAAGTCTGAAATGTGGGACCTATTTTTTCAAAAATTATGGGAAAAATATTTACTAGGACAAAAATAGGATAAATCAGGAAAATGACTCAAAATTCTTCCTCATTTTAGGAAGATTGCATTTCGAACTCATAAAAATCGGCTCCAAAATCGACGTTTTTCCATTCGAAATAAATTAACGATTGAAAATCTGTCAGATTTTATAAATATTTTGAGAAAGGGTGATTTTTATGAGGCGTCAAAGTACACTCTAAAAAAAGATTGTAAATTTCTAGCAGATTCAGTGTAAAATGTGTGTAAAAGCATTGTAAAATTAAACAACAGTGCAAAAATTACACATTCTTTGTGTATCGTAATATTTTAGAGCATTATTGCATGTTTTAAAGTAAACTATTACACAAATATGAGTGTTTATATACTTTACCATCAAATTCTGTGTAAAATTTACGACGAAATATTCACATTCAGCCGCTGCACTAAAATTTGTGTAAAATTTACACAACATTCTGTTGAAAAAGACACAGATTATGATGATTTTCGAATTTTTCACCAATTATGATGTTCTTTTGAAGTTTACACCAAAATAATTGGAAAACATGAATACGTTTTCCGTATATTTTTCATATCACAGTTGCTGTTTCGCTGTCTAGTGGTGCAGTCATATTTTATGGGCGCCACAAATCCTCTGATCGATTGAAGAGATTTTTGGATTGCGAGATAAACTGGAAGGTGTATGTGACCATCCAATTCAATTTTTTGATCGGACGTGTGGAACGTAGTGCCATGCAATTTCTCGCGCAATCTGTCATGACAATCATGAGTGTTTTCAATTGCAGATTTTTTAACATAATCCGGTGGTCATTCTTCATGCTGTATGGTTGTGATAATTTTCGCTGTGTCGTGTTGTGTTGTGTGGACCGTGAGACTCATGGCAGATTGCGCGAGAAATTGCATAATGTGTTGGTTGTACGGGCGTGAGTTCGATTGTGTGCAATCGATCAACTAAATGGGGTACCGAAAATATTGTAATTTCGCTTTATTCTGTGCAAAAATACACAAAAAAACACAGTATTTCCAATCAGAATTCTTCTTCAAGTGTGGAAAATTACTACATAATGATGAAAAAAAAAGCCCCCCAAAAAGTGTGATTTTACACTTCTTGTTTGTAATAATTACACAAAACAGCGCGATTCTGAGTCACATTTAAAATATAAATACTTCCACAAAAACGCAAAATTACACCACTTTAGATGTAGTAGGTATATTACAACATTAGCTATGTAAATTTTTAAAATACACTTCGTTGTAATTTTACCCTGTAGATAGATGGTTTTCATGTGCCATTTATAATCAGGGTAAATTTACATGAATTTTTTTTTAGAGTGTAGAGCATTGTCGAATCGACGAAGCATAACCTTTCCGTACTAAAAATAAGCATGACCCTCCAGGGTTAAGGACCTTGTAAAAAACGGGTCTCATATTTCAGTGTCTGTCAAGTCTGTCAAAACTCTGGAGTTTTCTGCGATAAGAAAATGCCACTGAAGCTAAAGGGCAAGTTGTACAAAACGGTTGAACGTCCCGCACTCATGTATGGATCAGAATGCTGGACCATGTATGAAGGTTACGCGAAACAAATGACAGCGACTGAAATGAAAATGTTACGCATGTCAGTTGGTGTAACGAAAAGGGACCACATCAAGAGTAGCTACATCCGAGGCAGCTTGTCCATAGACCAACCAATCACCGAAAAGCTCGAAGACCGACAAATGGATTGGTATTGCCATGTTCAACGGCGTCCGCCTGAGAACCCAGCAAAGAAAGCGATATCAATGGAAGTTCCACTTGATGGACCCAAGGCCAGAGGCAGACCGAAGAACACCTGGATGTGTCAAATGAAAAAGCAACAACAACGCATTGGTCTCGGCGATGATACGATCCAAGATAGAGCTGCCTGTAGAAATATGCTGAGATATTATCGCCAAAACGGGCGATGTGCCTACACTGCAGGTCGAGCAACGCGAAACCATGGAGCGGTATAAAGAACGAGGCAAGGAAGAAGAAGAAGATAATGTTGCAAGCACTATATATTTCCATTCACATGTACGGAAATTTTGGACCACGCCGAGATTCGATATACGGACCTCTAAATTACTAGCATCGTAGAGTGCGACTCAACCAAGTGAGCCACAGAGCGGGTCTTTCAAGTTATTAAATCAAAATTTATTTTCTAGCTGAATCATATCAGCAATAAAGTTTAGTCACTGTTAATACTTTGATAAATTTAGAGGATCTTATTAAAACCGTTAACCATATTTCAATCAATAAAGGATTTATAAATATTCTGACGATGCTACTTTGCTAAGATGAAAGTGACAGACGAAACAAATTGATTTCGCAAGTGGAAGATGCAGTCCGAGATGCAAAAAATGCACTGAAAATAGACAAACTACGCTCTAAAAGGCAGATATTGGAGGCTGGTTGAATGTAATCAGAATTCAGAAGAAAATCATTCTCATCTCCATTTTAAAAATTTGACTCTAAAATTAGAAAAAAAAAGAAATAACATGCGTGGCAGTCCACCAGTAAACTAGGGCTGCAGATGTGTGAGTGACATCCAATTTCCAAGATCTAAACTGCTGTTTTGTTAAGGTGTTGAGATCAACAACAAGCCCAGCAATGTTATTTATCCCCATAAATGGATACTTGTTTACAATCTGAGCGACATCATAGTCCGTCACGTAGGTCCAATCCAACTACAAGCCAGGATACTCTAAAATTTGCTAACAATATTTCTGCGACCGGAAATTTCAACTCCTAAGAAAATTATGATGTTGAAAAAATTTTCGGCTTGCCCCCCCCCCCTGACCGAAATCCTGGCTACGCCCATGTCGGAGATGCTTCCTTCAATGCCTTACAAACTTCATGACAAACTTAATATACCCTTTCACTCTATGAGCGAAGGGTATAAATTACAAGTATGTAAGTCGCAAAATAAATAAAATAAAAAACGAGACCGAGGCTAATTTCGGGCGCTGCCGAAATTTGAATACCCTTCACTCTCCTCGGGCTAAAAGTTTTTTGGGGCAAACCTATGACTTGTATTTAATCCTTCCCCATTCTTTTCCTTCTGTTTTCGCATAATATTTGATATTGACAAATTCTCTGGCGTCGATAAAACAATATTTGTGTGAGGTTTGGTTGGAATAAGTGGTAAAATAAAAAAAAAATATCTCAGAAAACTTTATTGAGGGGATGCGGGAGTATGGCCCCATAGTACGATTCCATTTGTTTTACTTTTTTTTTGTTTTGATAAAGACGCATTGAGGTTTTTTTTAAATTGGTGTAGAAAAAATGTTTCTTAGAAGATCCAAAATGGGGAGGTTGGGCTTGTATGGTAGCCCCATGACTCCATAGTCCGATTATTTATGGCATCAATTGAAGTGCACTTTTACGAGTTTTGGTTGAAAGTGGTGCACAAATAAAAAAGTTGTTCGTAGAAGAACTCAATTTAGGGAGTTCGCTTTGTATGATAGCCCCATGACCCCATCGTCCGATTCCATTCATTTTCACACATGTTTTGTGGCATCAAATGAAATGCACTTTTATGAGGTTTGATTGAAATTGGTGGACAAATAAAAAAGTTTTTCTTAGAAAAACTCAATTTGGGGGCTGCGTTTGTATGACAGCCCCATGACCCCACAGTCTGATTCCATTTATTCTTACATATATTTTGTGGCATCAATAGAAACACATTTGTGTGAAATTTGGTTCAAATTGGTGCACAAATGAAAAAGTTTTTCTTAGAAGAACCTAATTTGGGGGGTTAGGTTTGTATGGCAGCCCCATGACCCCATGGTCCGATTTGATCCATTCTTACATATGTTTTGTGTTATCAATAGAAACACATTTGTGTGAAATTTCGTTGAAATTAGTAAACACATGAAAAAGTTTTTCTTAGAAAAACCAAATTGGGGGGTTAGGTTTGTATGGCAGCCCCATGACCCCACGGTCCAATTTTAGCGATTCAAACATACAAACTGCCTGCAATAAAAAGAAACATGTGTGCAAAATTTCAGCTCGATAGCTTTTAAACTGGCCGAGTAAAACGTGTAGCAACAGACGGACAGACAGACAGACGGACATCGCACAATCGACTCAGCTCGTCATGCCGATCATATATATACCTATTTTATATGGTCGGAGATGCTTCCTTCAATGCGCTACAAACTTCATGACAAAGTTAATATACCCTTTACTCTACGAGTGAAGGGTATAATAAGCCCCATAACACTGGTGCACACATTTTTCGACACAACTTTTATTCTACAATTCAGCGTTAGATCTGATGCAGGGATTCCATTGATTAATAAATATGTAAATTGAAAAAGGGCATGATATTAACCATATCATATGAATATTATTGCGTTAACATTATGATGCATTTCCATCTAATCAGCATGGAGCTTCTTATTTAAAAACAAATGTATCCATCCACCTCGTCTCTACATTCTGTTTACTTAATGAAACATGTGATTTTCACGAATCATACGTTCTCAAATAAAATTCAATATGCTCTGATAATAATAATAATAATATTGCATACCAGTGGTTTCTAATTTTAACTCAACTACATACGTGCGCGGGTGCTCGTCCTATACACAAATACATTGTTCCAAACTTAGTACACTAATATCAAATATACAAGGTGTCTCAAAAGTTAATCTAAGAACAGGTGAGAGTGCATTTACTGTCACTTACGGAAAAAACGCATTCAAATTCTTTTGGTAACTTTGTACGAAATTTAGAAGAAAAATTTTGTATAAAATTTCGCCAATATGGTTCTTATTATGAGTAATAATATTGAAAATAAATCTTAATATTTCTCAATTTCTTTTTGCAATGTAATGGCAGCAAAATGTTATATTAATTATTGTATTTGAACCAAAAAAAATGGTTTTATTTTTTAGAGACATTTTTTTTTCGAACCATCAGAGCAAACAAACAAAAACAAAAATTGTGGGTTTAAAAAAAGTGCAAGGAATCATTGAAGCAAGTAATTTTAAAAGTTAGCGCATACTCTCTGGATTGCTTAACGGTATGATATATCCATTATTTCCAATTTTCTGTTTTCCTTTTTCTTAATATATAATATATAGTAGTATGTATAAATACGTGGGAGTGCAAAATTGTTCAAATATATTTTTGGAAAACCTGACTTTTGGGACACCCTGTATAAATATGGTACGCAATACTGTAATACTATTATATATTCGGATAAGTTACGAGAAATCCTTTGCGCGCATCTATTCCGTTAATCATCGTCGTCATCATCGCCAGAGAGAAGCGCATCTTGCACAATAGGATGAGCTGATTTTAACATTGAGCAAAGTTTTTTTTTTTCAAAATCATTTTCAACATTTGCTTTATATGAGTGTGTAATTTCTCTCTCTCTCTCTATATGTTGATGCCGGTAATTTAGATCGCGGAATTGTTGCGCTTTCCAGCAGGAATTTTGTTAAGTGTATATTTTTAGCCATTTTATTACTACATCATACTTGCATGTAGGAGACTGCGACTATATGTAATGTACAGTGCTAGAATAAAAAACTTGCTCAATTACAAATTCTCCAATAAAAATGTGAATAAGTTAAAAATTTGCATATATGTACATATTTTTATTTAGTTGATTCATTTTAATTTTATTGGTTATTATTACGGATTTGTAAATATAAAATAAAAGCATGGTACCAGATGTACCCCAAAATCTGGTACCATTTCGTGGAGTTGACCCATTAGCTTCAGCAATTAAAAGTTTTGGAAGCGGAATTTTGTGAGATTTATTTCAAATCAAATGAGCATTTATGAAAATGTCGATTTTTTAGGTTAAAATTAACTTAAGGGGTTTCCGTGACGTTCTTTTCACTAATAAAAAAATGAAAAGTCATATTTTTGGCCAAATGTTGTTCTTTACTTTGAAACTTACTTATTTGACTTTTTTTAACTCAAAAATTTTCAAATTTTTAGAGTGTGACGTTATTCATTCGGCTTTTGAAAGAAGGATTTTGGAGTACCATAAAACCCACATAACGAATCTCCCCCGCATTTGAAAATTTGGAATAAAGTTACACATTTTTTATTTTTTGTATTGTTTTGACAATCTTGTGATTATAAAAATCATTCCAAACCGAAACACTTTCAGATTTATAAGTATTCAATTCAATTCAATTCAAATTCAAATTTATTTGCAAATTCATCTTATATCTAATACAATATTCATATAATTTGTGTTGTTTGTATATTCCGTGAAGTCCGCGATAGTCTTAGACTTAGGGTTCCTTTCCATATGAAAAATCCTCCCGAATTATAAATCGAATTTAAATTTTAACTTTTTCGATTGGACTAAGCTGCAGCAGATCCTTTGATTTTAAAAAGTCTCTTTTTGCGCTCATTATAAGGATCTAGTCATGTATTTCATTGCAAGATCGAATTTACTGACAGATTTCAGCACACATAAACCCGCGCCTATATTACCTGACGCGACGAAATTTACATTAAAATGGTTATACCTAAATAGTTTAAATGTCTACTAAATGTTTAAACATACTACATATGATAAACAAGAGACAAGACAACGGTAATTATAGGCAGTTCCTTTATTTGCAGCAAGGAACCTTCTCGACGCCCTCTGATGCACATTTTTTGCCTTGAGGATTTTTTAGTCCTTTGATTATTTTAAAATTGATTCATTTTACATGTTAAAACTTAAATATTTTCCCTATTAAATAGCAAATTTTCACACAAAAATTAATATCAACTAGAGCATCAATATTTAAAGAAATAAAAAAATAGAAAAAAGAGAAATACAAAAAAACTAATCAGTTCATAATTTTAAATAATGTTTCCATAAAATAATGACCCATAAGTTGTGTAATTTTTTTCTTCCAGCAGTGTATGTACATATGTACCTTGCGCACGTATAGTATTTAATTCGACGTTTGATCGGTTAAATTTGGAATAAGCAATTTTTCTTTTCCATATTTTTGTTTGCATTATAGAAATAGTATACATACAATATTGGAACTCAGTGTGGGATTACTTAATGATAACCTTGGCATTTTTTCTTCTTTCATTCTTGTAGTTTTAAATACTATTGATGTCAAAGTAAAAATAATTTTTCAATATTTACGTGATAGTAATTATCAGGAAGCGAGTTTCGTTTTTCACTTTCTTAAAGTAAAGTCAGACGCTACTAGTGCAGCGAGTAAGCTGCATGCGAGAAATCTCCACAGTGACGACGACGTCAACAACGAGACAGTGTCACATAAATGGGTGACTACGCGTTGTTACGACGTTCGTCACCGAGAGTGTGTGCAACTAGACGCGTGAATAGTCACCCTATGTACCTAGGAATTAGTTGCATGCGCGAAATTACCACGGTGACGACGCGACGCCGACGTCGTAAACAATCAAAAAAGTGTTATGCAATTTTACTAGTAGCTAGTAAAATGTATCTACTAGTGCAACGATTCTTAACCGGTGGTCCGCGGACCACTGGTGGTCCCTGAAGCGACCCCATGTGGTCCGCGAAGCCTTCGCTCTGGCTCTCACATAATGCGTTAAGAAGAAACTCCGATATTACGCAGCTCAATCTTTCTTTTCTCAAAACAAACTCGAAGCTTAGTAGCAGAGCGGAGTTAGTTTTGGGCAGTGCAAGTTGTACCGTGAAACATTTTTTTGTTGGCATGTTGTAATGTAAGTAATGCAATTTCCACGAAACCACGGAACTCTGAATGTAAAAAAAAAACATCTTCCGGCTTGTGCAAAACATCGGAGTTTTCTAGGCTGTAGCACTCCGTAAGTACCTACAGTGGTAAAAGCTTTATAGTTTTAACGAAATAACGCTATAATAGCGTAGTTAATAATATCAGATAATTGAGCGGACCAAGAAAATGAAGACCGGTATTCGGCACAAAACTTCATGATTTTTATGGCTCCTTACACATTTTAAATTTGGTGGTCCGCGACAACTAACGAGTTTTATCAAATGGTCCCTTATGTTCAAAAGGTTAAGAACCACTGTACTAGTGGAATATGACATGTTCAATCCTACTGGCAAGTGAATATACGCTACAATTATTTCTCGGTGGATTTTTAATTAACGGCTCAACTGATCGACCCGAAGTTCAGTGTGAATGTGTAAAATGGTAGGGTTTTTGCTAGGAATACCTTTGAGATTGGGAAAAGTTAACAGGGCATCCCAAACGAGGTGCAAAAGTAGATTATTTTATTTGTCATCGGAAAAGGGTGTATCGGTACGTATATCGACATTAAATTCAGTGTTAGTATGTAGAATGGTAGGGTATTTGCTACAAATACCTCTGAAATTGGGAAATATTAACAGGGTGTCCTAAACGAGGTGCAAAAATATGTTATAATCGGCAATAAACTTAGAATGAATGTGTTGAATGGGAGGATATTTGCTACGAAAACTTTTTTTCTATTTGAAATGCTAAAATGGGACTAGTCACAGATACAGACTATAGAAAAAATAGCGCCACACCTCGACGAAAATGCACAGCAAAAAGTCACTTTTTGTGAATGTTCTGTAATCGTAGTTTTATCGAATTTTTGTATTGTATTGTTTGTTGGGTATGCCGATTATGACAACCACTTTTGCACCTCATTTGAGAGACCCTGATAACATTTCCCTTCTACAAATTTATTCGTAGCAAATATTCTACCTGCCAAAGCGTTATATGGTTTTGGATAAGATTGTGTACGTATATGAAGTTTAAACGAGGCTAATTTCGGGCGCGGCCGAAACTTTAATACCCTTCACTCTCCTCGGGCTAAAAGTTTTTTGGGGGAACCTATGACTTGTGTTTAATCCTTCCCCATACTTTTCCTTCTGTTTTCGCATAATATTTGATATTGACAAATTCTGTGGCGTCGATAAAACAATGTTTGTGTGAGGTTTGGTTGGAATACGTGGGAAAATAAAAAAAATATCACAGAAAACTTTATTGGGGGGATGCGGGAGCATGGCCCCATAGTACGATTCCATTCGTTTTACTTTTTTCTTGTTTTGATAAAGACGCATTAAGGTTTTTTGAAATTGGTGTAGAAAAAATGTTTCTTGGAAGATCCAAAATGGGGGGTTGGCTTTGTATGGTAGCCCCATGACCCAAAAGTCCGATTCCATTCATTTCTACATATGTCTTATGGCATCAATAGAAATGCACTTTTACGAGTTTTAGTTGAAAGTGGTGCACAAATAAAAAAGTTTTTCGCAGAAGAACTCAAAGAACTCAATTTGAGGGGTTGGGTTTGTATGACACCCCATTATCCGTTTCCATTCATTTTTACATATGTTTTGTGGTATCAATTGAAATGCACTTTTATGAGGTTTGATTGAAATTGGTGCACAAATAAATAAGTTTTTCTTAGAAAAACTCAATTTGGGGAGCTGGGTTTATATGACAGCCCCATGACCCCACAGTGGGATTCCATCGATTCTTACATATGTTTTGTGACATCAATAGAAACACATTTGTGTGAAATTTGGTTGAAATTGGTGCACAAATGAAAAAGATTTTCTTAGAAGAACCTAATTTAGGGGGCTAGGTTTGTATGGCAGCCCCATGACCCCATGGTCCGATTTTATCCATTCTTACATACGTTTTGTGTTATCAATAGAAACACATTTGTGTGAAATTTGGTTGAAAGTGGTACACATATGAAAAAGTTTTTCTTAGAAAAACCAAATTGGGGAGGTTATGTTTGTATGGCAGCCCCATTACCCCACGGTCCGATTTTAGCGATTCAAACATACAAACTGCCTGCAATAAAAAGAAGCATGTGTGCAAAATTTCAGCTCGATAGCTTTTAAACTGTGCGAGTAAAACGCGTAGCAACAGACGGACAGACGGACAGACGGACAGACGGACAGACAGACAGACGGACATCGCCCAATCGACTCAGCTCGTCATGCTGATCATATATATACATATTTTATATGGTCGGAGATGCTTCCTTCAATGCGTTACAAACTTCATGACAAAGGTAATATACCCTTTACTCTACGAGTGAAGGGTATAAAAAATGTGCTTCTATGTGCGAATCAGGGCCGGATTTCCCATATGGGCAACCTGGGCGCCCGGGGCGGCAGAATTTGGGGGCGGCAATTAGAGTAGGAGTATAAATCATCTTTGCTTCACTTTAAACATTATGCCTGAAGCCACATTCTGTTTCTCTGTATCGTAACCCCTTGTGGGGCATGGTGCGTTCACTCAGTCGTTTATAGGCTACTTCGAGTCAACGTTACATTGCATATAGTTTCGGAGTGTATATAATGTTACAAGCACTATATATTTCCAGAACCACGCCGACATTCGATCTCCGGACCTCTAGATTACTAGCATCATGGAGTACGATCCAACCAAGTGAGCCACAGAGCGTGATTAAACCACAGAGCGTGATTAAGCCACATTCAATGATATAAATACGCGAGTACATGGCTGCAAGCTCCTGTTTTCAAGCCTCTAAAATTGCCCCAGACTCTTAACCTTCGGGCGGGCGCTATGCATCTGCTACCAACAACTACCCAAAGCAGTTTTCAGTTTCTATCTACTGAGGGGCGGGAGGGATGAAATAATTTCTCAGGTGAATTGCTATTGATTGTGTTATGTTCTCTTTTCTATGAAAATGTTCACTTTTTATACTCGTCACATTGCATGATAACGTTGTGTTGAACTTGTAGGCAAGAAATCGTTCAATAGTGTGTTTTTAGTAAAAAAAAAACTCACATTTTTTATGCTGTTGAGTTGTTGGTTGTTTTTGAAATATTGAAGCGATTAAAACCGGAATATTTTGAGAAAATTGAAAATGTGAAGGTTACGAGTTTAAAACTTTGAGAGCCAGTTTTTCTTTCTACAATTTCGTAGAACTGTTTCAAAAAGACAACAATAAATAAGAGTAAAATATACAATATATTTCGGCCTATTCGGCCATCTTCAGGGTTCTACAAATACAAAAATAATGACAAACTTTTAAAAATTGAATTTTCCTAATAGTGGACTTTATAAAATTACCTATTATTAGTTCTGTGATGACAATTTTCAAAAACAAAGACTTTGATATTATGTCAAGTGAATGTCAATATAACATAGCTACATAATTACATGCATACATTTATATGTGTATCACAGTGTGTGGTGTAAAAAACAAAAAACTTAACAAACAATATTAACGAAAGATGGAGTCGGTACAAGATTCATTAAGATATCACAGTTTAAACTTTTGGTCGAAATAAAGTGTAAATATCACAGGTTATTAGGAGTAAAGTTTGATGAGATTGTAGTAGTTGTTAGGCATACTTGTAAGAATACAAACAGGACAAGCTACGCGTACTTATCTAATGATGGCACATCGGAAGTGACATCAGGTCTACAAGCTCCACAAAATTATTCATCGGTAGTATATGTACCTCAGTTGAGCAATGTAATTTCCCGTTCCTGTAAATACTTTATCCCCGATTTAAATGTAACTATGCGTCCACATGATAAAACACGAAAATTATTCACGCAACTGAAAAGCAATGTTCCAAAAGACGAAAAATCGGGGGTCGTCTGTAAAATTGACTGCGCGGATTGTAACAAAACTTATATTGGAGAAACCATCCAAAAACTAGGGACGCGCATTAAACAACACCAAGAAAACACTCAACGACAATTTATCAGCCCTGGCTAAGCATTCAATCCAGAATAAGCATACATTCAATTTCGCTGATGCACGGATTTTGACACATGAACGAAACAAAGCAAAACTACAGATTCAGGAGGTAAATAAAATTATAAAACACGAAAGTATAGCCTGTAATGAGAAAACTGACAAGAAGCACTATATCAACAACTACTACAATCTCATCAAACTTTACTCCTAATAACCTGTGATATTTACACTTTATTTTGACCAAAAGTTTAAACTGTGATATCTTAATGAATCTTGTACCGACTCCATCTTTCGTTAATATTGTTTGTTAAGTTTTTTTTTTTTTTACACCACACACTGTGATACACATATATGTATGCATGTAATTATGTAGCTATGTTATATTGACATTCACTTGACATAATATAAAGGTCTTTGTTCTTGAAAATTGTCATCACAGAACTAATAATAGGTAATTTTATAAAGTCCACTATTAGGAAAATTCAATTTTTATAAGTTTGTCATTATTTTTGTATTTGTAGAACCCTGAAGATGGCCGAATAGGCCGAAATATATTGGTTTAATACAAGAAGACAACCTTTTTCATTTAAAAAAAACGGAATACCCTTTGAGGCAAAACCAAATTCAACTCAAGATTTACCTAAATTTTTAAGAATTTTCACCCTTAAATTTTTGAATTTGCAATGTTTTGATCAGAGAAAAACGGGAAATTCCATCGAATATAAAAAATAATTTAAAATAGTTGAAATCAGGAAAATCTAGAACTTTTTAGGTTCTGAATGACTTTTGCTGAATAACATCAGTAAGTGCTTTCACAATTCGTTTTCGTTATCTTTCTCACCGAAAACAAATAAGGTCAAGGTGTGTTCAAAACTTACCGTAAGCTTTCTTGATTTTGGTTTTTTCGGTATAACGTTTTCTGGTTAGATATAATATAATTATAGGGAATTTTATTGGGGTAATTCGCAAATTATTTCCAAAACGATCGAAAGAAAAAATTTAGAAAACAGGAATGCATTTCTAAAGAAAGTGAAAAGCCGAATGTAATAAGAATTGTACAGTTTTCTATGTTACCATTGGAGTTTCAATTTCAATAATTCCTAAAACGATTTTGGGAGGTGCACGGAACACCTAGAGTCCTCCCCTGGGAAGCAACAAAAAAAATTTCAAGCAAACAAAATACGTTTACTGGTAAAAAGTATGAAATTTTCAATCTTTCACATCCCGCTAACGTTTTGCCTACATTTCCTTTGTAAAGTGACAACTGTTACCTTCAAGCTTATCTAGTGGCAGAGGGCGGCAAATTCGTTACTGCCCAGGGGCGCCATAGAGGCTAAATCCGGCCCTGGTGCGAATGAATTTATACGCAATGAAAATCAACAATAACAGTTTAGTTTCAGCTTTCATAGGTAGAACAGTAGCTTCAATTAGGGATGCCAAAAGCGGCCCATGGTTCCGCGCTTCTCTATTGCAAGCCGGGAACCACCAAGAGAAACTAGGAAATCGGCCCATATATGCCTTGGGGAGCACGTCAAAATGATAGGCGAACATACGGGAAAATTGTGCCACCCGAGATTCGAACACGCGAAAATTCTCGGAAACTAAACATTTCTCGCTAGTTTTCGATTTCACTGTTCTCACAATCCTATTAGTGCACCGTTTCCCAACAGGTGGTCCGCGGACGAAAGTAGTCCGCGAGAGACCCGTGAGTGGTCCGCAGGGAAACCATATTAAGAAATTTTCGACATAAAATAAATTTCAAGTAAAGACTTTATTGATAAGTCTGTCATAACCGGAATGCGATGTGTACAACCTGATTAAAGTTCAGTTTCAGTCTGCTTTTTTATATTAGGTCCACAAATTAGGCCAATCAATAAGTGTATAAAAGAGGGAGAAAATATCGGAAGGAAAGACGATTTACACTTTCAGGATTTTGTTAGGGGAAAACATACTAAAAGTGCCCAAACCCGAGACGGTAAATAGTGGAAGAACAATTTAAAAAAAAAATGAACACTTGCAGAACTTGTTTTGCCCTAACTCTCTGAAGAGCATGGTGCTTTGACGACGTGAACGTTTCAACGACAATTCGGAGTGTGACTCGATTCTGAGCCATAACACTTCCTCATTGCAATTTTTGTTTATCATTATATGATAAGTAATTTTATTTTCTTTGTCTGAATAAACGTGCAACGGGCCATATCAAGAATCGAAGCTTGGTTCTCCATGAATCTCTATATCACAGAGTGGCGACCGGACGATCACGGCAACAAAACACGGTCATCTTTTATGCATATGCCGAATTCCTGATAGGGATAGCTGTCCAGATATATCTGATCGATAATCCAGAAATTTTACATAGAGAACATCATCACATCACATCATCACATTAGCGGACTAATTGGACTAAATATCTATGTCCCAAATATGATACCCTGCGACCATATTTAACCATATGAATAAGTTTATGTTTTTACTGGTAAAACGTATGGAAATAAACTAACGACCGAGCGACTAGACACTAGACTATAATGTACCATCCATCTGTCCATTTCTAAGATGAGGCTGAGTTTTGGACAACTATAGGGGCAACAGCACTAGGTGCATCGTCTGATAAAAATGATATGGTGGAGTCAAGCCCTGGTTTGTTTATGACCAAGTTTTATTTGATCATAGATTTCCTATTAGTATATTAATTTTAGCTGACTTTTGATGCCAAATTGTTCTATGATGATCGCATTACGCAGTAAAAAGTTACACTTTTTGCGCGTCACATTTGGGGGGCAGGGGGTGGCAAAGGGGTCAAATTACGATTTTTCGCAAATATCATGTGCACTGTAATATTTACAGCAAAATGTTCTGAGAATAATTTAAACTACACAAAATTCCCTTTCTTTTGATGTTTAATACCGTATACCTTCTCTTGGCAGATTATATACTAGACCTAAAAACATCCGATGTAATTCCGATTTTTTGATAGTTACATTTGTCTCTCTAGCTCCTGAAGACAAAGCATACCCATATTTCCCCTATTAACATTTTTGAAAAAGATATGCCTGTAACTTATCTCCAAATCACAGCAGGCTTGAAAAAAATTGGCAAACGTTAAGGCTAAGTCCCATTAAGCCTTCCATCAAATATTACTTCGATCGGATTAAAACAAAATACAAAAAATGACCCGAAAATTGCCTACGAGCAAAACTTTAATTTTGGTTGACTTGTTCCCTTATTTCCTATTAAACTAGTGGCATTGAATTTGAATAATTTGTATGGGAGGTACCCTTTGTTTTAATCCGATCGAAGTAATATTTCTGAATTTCCAATTCAGAATATCGCGTTGAGGACTGATGACACAATAATCAGCTGTTACCGAAGGGGGGAATTTTGTTCTATTTGCGTTTTTCTTGGACAATGATCCTGTCCGTGTAAGTCGAAAGACACTAATTGAAACAACAATAGGTCAACTGTCAGTGGCCATGGACAAAATTGCGAACTCGGGTGGAACTTAGGTTTCTGTAGTTCGGCCTGTCTATCACGATGGCAGTGGTTTGGGTAAGGGCCATATTTTTCGTAAAAGTACCACTACGCCTTCATTCTGTTTCGTCCCCTGACGAATCTAACTGCCGGGCCAGCCCTCGTAAATTATTGGTAAATATAGTTATCATAATTATAGTTTTTCAGTCGGGACTAATTTTACAGCGCACGGAAAATGCGTCAAAGGGAGAAAAGGCGTTCTTAATGTTTTTTTCGCATTTCGCTCGAATAAGAATTCCCTTTAATCGATTTAAGTTCAATGGTTCAAGGCTTGACTTTTTGTGGGAGCTTTCGGCGACTGTGTCTTCCAAACGGTGATAGCCAAGGCTCTCAACTTTGCAGGGAAATGTGCACCGGAATGTGGTATAATGTCTGAAATCCGAATTTTCGAATTTTTTCGATTTGAAAACAAACAAATACGTTTATGGCGCTTATAATTGCAGCTAGCGAATTTAAAGCTTGCACTTTTTGTGGGACCTTGCATGCGAATGTATCTTCTAAACCAGTCATTCTCAAACTTATTTTGACCGCAGACCCCTTCACACATGAGAAGTCTGTTCAGGGACCCCCAACTGAATTTCAAGCCATGAAAGTTTAGATTGTTTAAATATTTAAAATTAGATACAAAATAAAAATAGTTTTGATGTTTTAACAACTTTTTTATTATGCATATTATTTGTAATACATTCATTTCATACACTTATCATATTCTAAAATATAAAATAAGAGTTCCATCATAATGTTCAGTGGGATGGGTGCACTTGATGGGATGATATGAATTTTTTGATTTCGGGATCCATGTTTGTCTGTGAAACCCTTAACTCCCCACGAGCACTTATGTCTAATCGGGTTTCTTTTTTTAGTTATAAGCCTCATAACGACGCTAAAACCCCGTTCAACTAAATATGATGAGGGAAAAGCGGTTAAAAGTGTCTCAACAGTGGCCCACAATTTAGGATACAGACGTGGTATGATTTTTCCAAGCCTAAATTCCTGATACCTTCCTTGAATTTAGTTTTCAACTCTTCATTCGTTGACAACTCAATAAGTTGCTCCTGCTTGAGAATATGTCTCATTCTTGACTATTTGAAAACGGATTCAATACCCAATCAGGAACATTGAGTTTAAGAATATCTCCGAATGAAGTTCCTTTAAGGTGCTCGCAGTAAACCAAAAGGTCTTCATTTTGTTTAGGAAAATTTGCAAGATTTTAATAAATTTACCGAATATGTCGGTCATGTAAGCTATATCCAGTTAAATACTTCTTCATTTGAGTTTTAAGTAATTATCGACTCTTTCTCAAAATTCCAATACGGAATTACATAGTAAATAAAACCGATCCAAACATGCGCTTTTAGAAAGCCATCGGACTTCGGTGTGAAGTAGCAATTTATTATATTATTCGTCATTTTTAAGACAGAGCCGGGAAAACAATCTGTCATTTAACGTACTTATTTTGATTTTGTTAATTGCTTTGATTACGTATGTGAAAGAGTCGTGTAGCCGTTGACTCAGGTTCTTGGCTACTAAGTGCTGTAGATGTACGACACCGCTAAAACATTGGGTACGTCTTTTTTCATAAAGGCCAGAGATCCCCGATATCGTCCCACCATTGGTTGAGCACTATCAGTAGCGACAGACAGAATATTACAAAGAGGTAGGTATGTTTTTTGAATATTTTTTTTTTAAATTCGTTATATACTGTCATTTAGTGTCTGTCTCCTAGCATTTGGCAAAAAGAAGTTCCTGGCAAATTTGTTTTCGTTTGATGAACCTTACATAACCAAGGAGCAAAGAAGCGTTCACAGAAATGTTGTCGAAGCACCTGATCGATTCTGATATCGCTTCAACGTCCTGTCGCGTCTTTCTACTTTTCAAAATGCGAACATGTAGTGGAGCATAAAATCTGGCCGGATAACATAGTAAAGAAAGCTTTGACAGTTCAATGAGGCAATGTTTTGTGAAATTCTATAATTACAATGAATTTGAATCTACCGTTGGCGTATTTTGAACGAAATTTCGTATTTTTTCGTCCCGGTTATCGATTTCTGATGTTACCGTTGATGGCATATATACTCGAATCTTAAATTGTTGTGAACATTTTTGTGGAATGCAATCATCAATGAAATAGATAATGTCTTTCGTAAAAATTAATTTTAAATGGAATACTAATGGTTAATAAATATTTGATTTTATCGAAATCTCTCGCGGACCCCCTAATCAGCTTCACGGACCCCCAAATTTGTTCACAACTCCCGCGGACCCCCAGCACGGCTTCGCGGACCCCAAGGGGTGCGTGGAGACCACTTTGAGAATGCATGTTCTAAACGGTGACAGCTAGGATACTCAACTTTACCGATAAATATACGCCGGAATATGCTCTACATCGGGTGTTAAAGCCATAAAAATGAGATGGAGCTTAGGAGTTCAATTTTTTCACTTTTCGTGGGCGGCTGTATTTTTCAAACGGTAATAGAGGCATAATTGATAAATTATGTTCTGCGTACTTGCAGACCTACACTCGAAAAAAATTTACTCCAATAATAGGAGGAAACTTTTTTTCCTTCTATTATAGTAGTAATATTACACCACGATATGAACGAGGGTAATTTTACGCTTTACGGTGTAAATATTTACTACAAAATTGGTGTAAATCTGCAAACGGTAAAATTGTAAATTTACACTGGCAAATAAGTAAATTTACATCCGGGGTTTATGTAATTAATTAATAATATTTACAGCAGCCGGTTCTTCGATGTAAATCGTCCTGAAGCTACCCGTTATTCCAGCGGCCAAGAGCTCCCACAGCCCCTTCGGTTCAAGAACAAAAAAAGCGACAATAATATGATGCTCACACGAACGCGCTTCGGACGCCATTGGTGACGCGAAATATGTCCTAAGAACATTTATTTGGAGAAATTGCGTCGTTTCGAAAATATTTATAACACGAACGATAAAGTCCAAATCCGACCTTGATTTCTTAATGCTTACAATAATGTAAACATAGTTGTTGTAACATAAATTACATCAATGAAAACTTCTGTGTTTCAGACATTGAATTTAATTTAAAAAAAAAGATGATGAAAAAGATACATACATACTTTACATAGGTAAGGAAGGGAGAATTTGTATATGTAAATCGAAAAACATAATGTTCAAAAATAAGACCTCAAAGCATCCTTGGATGATTATTATTGACAAGAGTCCATTGACACAAAAAATTAAACACTAGAACTAAAAAAAAAGCAGCATTGACCTACATTTTCTAAACAAAGAGCGCGAAATAACTAAATAATGTTCAAACGAGACATAGATTTAAGGTTGAATATTATTTTTAGGTCCATCCAAATTTATAATTACCTTTAAAATTTACAACATGTTCCAATGGTGGAATCGTCATTATTAATCCACGTATTGTCCCAAAACTCCACTCGAGAATAATCTTTTGAAAAATCATGTACAGAAGAATCGCACATACATTCACAGCACAGCACTTCCGATGAGAGGAAAAGCGATATTGTAAATATTTATTTTGGTGCCAAAATTTGTCAAAACACACAATTGGCAATCCTATTCTGTGACTCATACGAATGCACGTTTGTTTGACACATCGCGATCGCGCACATTTAAAACGCCGACTATTATAAACGCTCAATGAAAACTTCGGTTCTCGAATTTATTTTGTCACTTCACTTTTGCCGATTTTATATTATTTTCCTTTTTTTCATTAATTTTATTATTAAACATTTTCACATAACACGCACGAATTTCATCGCAAAATTAAACGCGAGTGTAGATCGATTTGTTTCCTTCACTTTTAACATTCCGATCCTCGCACTGTGTTGAATGAAGAATATAGATTCGGCAATTTTCCATGAATTCCACTAATTTCTCATCAATGGCGAACGCATGCTATTGCACTCGCGAAATAACGACTTTCATCAGGTCCATAAAAAGCACTTTTCGTGATTTTCCACAAACCAAAAAATCTAACGCACGATTGACATGAGACGATTTTACACTTTAATATCTAAAATTCCACTTTAACACAGTTTTCACATCTGAACAATTAACAAAAAAAAATTGGTCAGCAAAAAAATGCAAAAAAAAATATCGAATTCGTTCCAAATGGCCGACAAAGGAAACTCACAATAATTCGGCGAAGTTATTAAAATTTTCTTTCCAAAATATCCAAAAGTAGTGCTCTAAATGAAAGTACATGTGTGCGGGGGAAAACTATAATTTTATAATAAAAGCGCGAAAGCAATTTTTAATATTTCGCGAACTAATTATATTTTGGTCAGAAAACGAAATTGATGCGAGCACACATTATTCCGCGGAAAAGCGTACTCCGAATGCAAGGAAAATGGATGGATTTTCCACGATGGGGTTTTTTTTGTGGCTGTTCTCTTTTGTATATTGAAGGCTTTCGATGTGCTTTCTATGGACTGCGCGAGTGGGAGGCGCATGCGTCAGAGTGAAGAGAAAATAAATATATTGGAATTTTTCTTCGCATTTTCTTAACACTTTGAATGCGGAGTGGTTTTGAAGAAAATTATATTTTCAATTGAGAAATTAAATTAGGGAAAATACTGAGTTTTCTGTTTTATTTATTCACTTATTTATTTAAAAGTCTTTGAAAGTATATTTAACCTAATCTAATCAAAAATCTCTAAAGCTTACAATCGGCTTGGACTTTCTTATACCTATTAGATGATTTCGAATTTCAATCAGACTCCCGGAAATGGGACCGAATATCTGAACAACGACAATAGCTAAGGCGGACAGTACGATATACGCAATATACAGAATCCTTACAAACATATGCAAATCAGCCATATTCTCTGAATTTTTTTGATTGAAATACAATACAACGTGCAATATTACAATCTGAAGGAGATACGCAAAAGATATGACAATTTCACAATTTCGAGGATTTGCCACTTCCAGTAGCATAGTAACTGGCATCGAATAGACCATACCCATACAAAAGAAATAAACAAGATAATAAAATATATAAGGATTCGCCTGCGAGTAGCTATCAAAAAATAGCAAAACGCAAACCAAGGCTGCACATTTAATAATTCCACAAATTGTAAAAATAGACTTTGGGCCCAAACACGCCAACAATGTAATGCATATCGCCACGCCAGCCGTCGCTACAGTCATTAGCCAAAAGAAACCGCCCGCACTGAAGGCCGAAAGTGTTATCGAAAATCCCAATCCCAGCGTCACGTTACAAAACATCATGAAATTCATGACGTTCACGAGGAGTATAAATGTGACGGCAATGGACTCCTTACTTTTGATTATGGCAAATGTGGGCTGACGATAACGATTGTCCATTCGCTGATGTATGGCCAAGGTGTCAGGACGATTCTTGTAGAGCCAATTGCGTACATTATAATAATTCCATAAGGTATCGTTACTTGTCCGGTAGTTATTTAGACCGCAATAGTTCAGAATTTGATTGGAAATCAGAATACCAAGAATTACAATTCCACACCCTATAAGGATCAAACCGCATTTCGTTTCGGCCTCATCCGCCGTCGTAATGAAAGCGTGCAAAATTGATGCAACCGATAAGCCGATGAAAAAGAATAAATGCACTCCGGCAATAGCTCGATGGCGATTTGTTGTGTTTCCAGCTGTATAACCAGCATATGTAACGCAGGATATGTAAGAGATTCCTTGACCGGCGAAACCAAAGTAACAGGCAAATTCTGGAAGAAAACCGTGGAAAAAAAAATTATAAAAAGGATAATAATTTAATTTTTAAAAATTTAGGTATATATGTACGTAGTCTAAAGGATTGCTTTCCGAGATACGACTCATACGAAGATCACTGAGTGATCATCGACTGGCGACTGGTAATGAAATATATATACATACACTCCCAATCAATAGGATAGTTCCACTTGAAAAATGGTTGTATTTCGGCAAATGATAACTGTATTTTCTTCAAACTTGGTGACAATGTTTTCAGTAGCCTAGTTGTTCTTTGGATAACACGCGGCTCAGATCCAGAGTCCCGTTAGGATTTTATTACGAGAATTCTTAAAAACAGCACAAAAGTGAAAGTCATTAGGATAGTTCCACAGGAAATAATACACAAAATAACGGTTAAAAAAGATAATTTTACTTTGACAAATGTTTCTAATAATAAGTTGAACTTCCGTTAAGTGATATTAGCTAAAAATATTTATCCAGGATGGAAGTTTAATAGGTTTTAAAGGTAATTTAAGTTGATTTCGCCCCTAAGTTCCCCTAATAGCTTACAGAAGCTTTTCGGTGTTGTTAAACTGTCGTCTACTAATATAGATCTTCCTTGTCATCCATCCCCAAAGATTTTTGATGATATTTAGATCTAGAAAGTATGGCGGTCTTTCCATAACCTTGATGGACTGGACTCGAAACCAATCTTTAATCAACCTTGTTATACGAATAAGGGCATTATCTTCTTAAAATTTAAAAGGGTTGCATGTAAAATTTCGTTAATTTTAGGCATTACATTATTAAGAATATTTTTGTAAGCCTGGACATTTGGAATACCCATAATTTCCGCAGCTTAAGAGTTTCACGCCGAGATAGTCAACCCCATACCTCGACACGTCTTACTAGTGAATGATGTGTCTACAAAATTAATTCCTTCTTGCTCAAATCGTGAAAATAATAGCTAAATCCATCTGAATCGACGAGATTGATTTTTTTCCTTAGTGAAATTAACGCGCTGCCACTCATTTGTCCAATCCAGATAATTTCTGCACTGAGGTTGAATATTTTGCCATGGAACTATTGAGCTTATGGAAATCAGGGGTATTTACAAAGCACCGAGACTTACACAAATATTCTAACTAATGTAATGCCTAAGATTACCGACATTTTCCATGCAACTCCTTTAAGATTTTAGCAAGATAATAGCCCCATTCAAGAAGCAAGGCTGAAAAAAGATTGGTTTCAAGTCCAATTCATCAACGTTACGGAATAACCACTATTCTCACTAGATCTAAATATCATCAAAAAGGTTTGAGAATACCTGACAAGGATAAATCTGTACCGGTACACAACAATTTAACAACACTGATGAGCTTCTGTGAGCGATTAGG
The DNA here is from genome assembly GCA_949715475.1 of Microchrysa polita. Classification (NCBI taxonomy): domain Eukaryota; kingdom Metazoa; phylum Arthropoda; class Insecta; order Diptera; family Stratiomyidae; genus Microchrysa; species Microchrysa polita. The sequence goes on from OX454417.1 coordinate 23,868,084, forward strand.
GGAACTTGAGAAGAAATTAATTTAAATTACCTTTAAAACCTACACAATTATATCCCGGATAAAATTGTTTAGCTAATAGCACTTAACGGAAGTTCAACTAATTATTAGCAACATTCTTCAAAGTAAAATTATCTTTTTTTTACCGTTATTTTGTGTTTTATTTCCTGTGGAACTATCCTAATGACTTTCACTTTTGTGCTGTTTTTAAGAATTCTCGTAATAAAATCCTAACCGGACTCCGGATCTGAGACCATCTGTTATTAAAAGATTAAGTAGGCTTCTGTAAACATTGTCACCAAGTTTGAAGAAAATACCGTTATCAGTTTCCGACATACAGTAATTTTTCAAGTGGAACTATCCTATTGATTGGGAGTGTATTATACATGCAGCTGTTTTGCTCCAAGTGATATTCGTTGAGCTTGTCAGGTGATGATCGTGTGGCATGTGCAGAATAAAACGAGGTAATTATTTTCTTATCGGATTATTCAAACTGAAATTTTATTCATTTATTTTTTATATTTTAGTATGGCAATTTTGAAAATTTGTTAGATAAAAATGAAAATAAAGTTTTGAATATGAGAAATAACCAATAAACTAAAAATATTAACTAATGGTTAAATGGGTCTGTTTGATGAATTGGAATAATGCTGCTGGAATTGGCATCCTCCATTTTGTACGCAGACTCGACACCTTCGGCGCATGGAAGAAACGTCCCGAAGGATTTCAGGAGGGGTTTCCTTTATGTTATCACAAGCATAATTAATTCGCTGCAGCAGCTGTTCCCGGGAGGTAATCGGCTCGAAATAGACATTGTTTTTTTAAGTTACCCCATAAATAAAAATCTAGGGGATGAAGGACTTCCCGCAGGCCATGCAACTGTCCCAAATCTGCCAATCCACATTCCGGGAAATTTGTATACCAAATATTCTTTTATAGATCTCGCATTATGAGCTGGGCAGTTAGCAAATATTAAATTTTAACTGGGCATTAGCAAATATTAAATTTTAACTGTTATAAGCACCGTTGCATTTGCCAAACAATTTAAAAAATTTATAATATCTTATAGTTCTGGCCAAACTAATCTAGCGAGATTCTATCCCGAATTATAATAGCATTTGTTTGTCTTTTTTCGAATTAAGGGAACATTGTTAGCGATTCCACTTTATTTTTACAATTCAATGCTGGTTTCCCTAAAATTCTGCAATGTAAATATAAAAGTGATATACCGTTAGAAAGACAACATGTTGAAGCAACTTTTATCAACTTTGCAGAGTTGTACATATAAAGCACCGTTATGAAATTACTGTTTGAATTTTCGATGAAAAATCTATTTTAAAATTTCTATTAAGTTTAAGTTTCTGTAACTGAAATCAAATCTTGGGTGAAGTCATCAGGAGAGCTGCAAATTATGATTTTGCATAGTCACAATTTTCGATCACTCATAGAGAAACGAGTTTCCAAACTCGGCACGACTCGTCGCAAGTTTATTATTCAGAAGAAGATGATAAGAAATATTCTTATCGTAGAATAATAAACTAACAATGGCTGAATTCAAATTGTAAGAAAACGACCGGACGGGTAAACTTGGACGACAAGAACCATCGTATGATCATTTCACACTATCCGATCAAAACACGGACCGGCGAACAATAATCACAGAGCAAGTATGTATAAATGTTGCCATGCACGCTCCAAAGTTAGTGTACAATGAAGTGACGAGTCGACAAGATTAAAATGCAAGTAAAACACGCGCTAATTGTCTTTGCAGAACGCCTGAACTATTGGTAGGTGCAATCGTCTTATCGATCGTACGAAAGATCTTACGAAAGAAAAACAATCGTGTCACGATTTTTTTCTTTCGTAAGACTTCCTACTAACGATTCCGTCATTTTCCCCCTAGTCGCTTCGGTTTTCCCGCTGTAACTCCACAAAGTGGCTGCTCCGCTGCTTGGCGGGAAATGTCTGGCAGTAGACGAAAATGGCAATCTCCATCTCGCCTATCGAAATTCGTGGCAATCAACAAAAGGTCTCGACTCCCTATTGACGATTCCGAAGTCATTTCTACCTAGTCACCCCCGTTCTCCCGCTGCAGCTCAACAAAGTGGATGTTTCGCTGCTTGTGGGAAATGTCTGGCAGTAAACGGAATTGACAATTTTCATGTCGCCGACCGAAATTAAGGTCTCGACTCCCTATTGACGATTCCGAAGTAATTTTTTCCTAGTCAGCCCCGTTCACCCGCTGCAGCTCCACAAAGTGGCTGTTTCGCTGCTTGGCGGTGAGTAGATGGAAATGAAAACCAAGGGAACCAAGGGTTCCCCTACCTCCTATACAAACGACCCCTCCGTGATAGTTTAATTCGGCCATATTTTTCAACAAGAGCGACCTGAAATTTTCATCAATGCCTATTTGTGACATATGCTTGAAGTTGGTGGAAAGTGGAGAAGGTCTGACTACCCCAGCCCTACATCCCCTACAAAGCAATATTCCGCTATATCTTTTGATAGAATGTCGCGAAAAACTTCAAATTTATAGTAAATGATAGCTGCTGGATGCCGTTATAAGATACTAAAGATGTTCTATGTTCGAGGTTCGACCGATCTACCCCTTCCCTCCTTAAAAAAATAAAATTGATTATTTTCGATTTTACGCATTCTAGGTTTGTACATGGGTATATAGGGTATACACTCATCGTGCTATTCGCACGATTATAACTCGGTCTCGTTTAGTTTAATCAATGAATGTTATGATTCGATGCCGATGCTGATATGCTGACGCGGGAAATGTATTTCAACCATTACAAGAAAAAAGCTGAGACCGTGGTTTGGTTGGTCGAATGTTTGGATAATTGGATACAGTAGTATTTGCGAAAAATTAAATTTATAACCAACTCTATACTGTTTGTTTGTCACAGAGCGTCCTCAAGGCCGATTTGGATGCAGCCAATGAGGACCATCCTTAAAAACATATAAAAAATGGAGCTACCGCAAATGTTCCGATAAGCGATAAATAAATGTGCCTTAAAGTTACTGCGGAACGTTTTCTCGTCCAATGATTATTTACATTAGAATAAAAAGTTCTTAAGGCATGTGTTCGTGGAGAGAATTCATGCTCATGTGATGATCGCTCAGCGATCGCAGTTAAACCACCAGTTCTGAGCACCATATGCGTATAATTTTTTATACAGACATGTTCTTTTAGGTAATAGCCGATATAAGGACCACATTAAAAAAAATTAGCAGATATGGCTCTCAATTGGATGCAGAACTAGGATCGCTAAGCGATCATCACATGAGTGACGTCTAGGAATATGTAACTACCTTTATGATTGTGACTAGAAAAATTAAAAGCTTCCGTGATATTGTTCTACATTACTTAATTTGTTTTGCACTTACCCAATGAATGTCTCATGAAAAATAATCCACTGACAATATAAAATGCACATGCTAACGAATTGTAGTATAAATTGTCGAACGTGTATTTCTCTTGTATCCTCTTTTTCAACGTGATTACACATGATATTACAATAGCACAACCTGGAGCGGTAACAAGTGGCCAAAGCAATGTGATATCATCGTCGGAAATAAATGCTCGAAAAAATATATAAAATCCAAACACTATTCCGCCAGGTAACGTCGAAACCGCAACTAAAAGAAATATTCATATAAGTTTAAAACAATTTTATCAAATTTTTATTTACAATAAATAAGAAACGCAAACATTCACATCCTACCGAGAGCATTATTCAAACTCATCGTTGAGGTTTGGGTTTTCTTAATTTCTTTTAACACTTCCGCAAGATCACCGAAAATTCATCTATTGTCACGTCAAAATATTTTCAACTGACATGAAACGAATGCCTTACAACTACATATTTCATACCTAATATGAAATCTGAAAATGAGTTGTTGTCGATTAATGTAAATCGAAACGGTGTCTCGATAAGATAACGCCGGAAAACGTATGAAATTAAAAATAAGAAAAAAAAAAGTTATTTTACACAAGCTGACGAATTTGGTGCATGAGAAGATTGTCAAAACTTCTCACATCGATCTGCCATATGATATATGTATATACGAGCACATACAATCAATTGATAAGATGCATTCAGCGAAAATACAAGAAATATTTTTTTCCAATTTTCCTGAATATGTATGTATGTATCTAAGTGTGTCAGTGGTAATATTTGAGCTTATCATCTATGGTGAATGGTGTAAACTTAAAGCACAAGTTCGTAAAATAGTTTAACTAAAACCAAAGTAAATTCAGTAAACCAAATCCTTTGATTTATACATAATAATCAGGGCAACCAAAGTATGCAAAATGCATATTTTTTTTGGGATGTGCTATGAAGATATGGTTGAGATATATAAATCCGATTTATGTAAAAAGAAATCGATAGACACATATTTGATAGTGCATATTTTTTCATATTTTGTCTATAAATGCATATTTTGCATATAAATGCATAAAAGCATATTTTTCATTTATTTTTTGCATATTCTTGCATAACATTTGCATATTTCTATGATTCTACGAAAAAAAAAAATATTTTTTCCAACATTTAATGCACGGAACCCAATTAAATTCCCTATATGTAAAGTAAATATAAAAAGTCAAAAAGTATTAAGGGGTGCTCACACCAACGCGGCAAATTTCTCGGATTTTTGGTGTTCAAATCCAAGCGGCGCGAATAATTCGCTGGTTACTATCAGTTCACAGCTAATATCATATTGTTGCCTTAGAAAACATATTAGAATACAGTAGACGCTCGAAAATTAGAAGTTCAGTTTCGGCCAATTCTAATTTCTAAGAATTTTTAATTTTTTCAAACGTATTTAAATAGAGGCAAAAAAATGCTCTGTGAGATATTGTAAAACTGATCGTGTTAAGGTTTTATGCAAATTCGTTTATCTATCATTTTCCTGAGAGGATAAGATTGTTATTAAAACTGGACCGCAATACAGATTCAGAAACGGAATCCTGTGCTAATTTCAATAATAGAATTGCTTACCAAAAGTGAGATTTTCTGGTAGCAAACTTTCGTCGACATTATTTACCTTATGTAACGGGATTAAAACATAAGAATTGTGTAATTAAACTTTTTAAGCTTGAAAGTTAGAACAGTTTATTCCAATCTTTGAGCGGCCAGTGTGTCTAACTGCCTTTTATAACAACAAGCTACTCTAATTTCCACGTGCTCTAATTTTCGAGCGGATACTGTAAAAGGAAAGTACTTAGACATGATAGAGAATAACAGGAGCAACAACAACAATATCGGAAACAGAGCTCCGTATGAGAACGGATAGCAGAACAAGCCAAATTTTTCGCAATTTTTGCAATATACATTTTAGTTTGTTCTTGTCGATCAAAGATTCTGTTATTAAAAATATTTTTTTAATGAAAAAAGTGTTATTTATAACAGCATGGCTTTTAATTTTAAGGTCATATTTTACTATTTTAAGGGCATATTTTACAATTTTAAGAGCATATTTTAGGCGCCTAATTAATAATAAAATAAAGTTTTTTAGGGCATATTTAGGTTGCCCTGATAATAATACTCGTAATCTATTTCGTCATTTGATAAAACATACGACACCTTAAGACAATTTTAGAATTAAATAAATTAAAATTAAATTGATGCCCTTATAAAAAATATGTATGTACTCGTACATGTATATTTAAAGCGTTTTTTAAATTAATAAAATTCTATTTTCTCGATATTATGTTCAAAATGGACAAGAAAATCAATTAGAGCCAATTCATCACATGTGGTATCTTTCATCTGCAAAATTCATCCAAATTCGTTGACAACACAAAGCGTAAATTAATAATCACATTTTTATTATTTTTTGTATTCTTTATTTTCTTTAATATTATTGTATCTATTCTTGGCAAGCTTGACTATATTATTTCGTCGCATATGTTGTCGTCGTATTTTACATTTTAATCGCGTGAGTGACTCAAACAGTTGTCGGTTTCCATTTTTTTTTTTCTGAAAAACTTTTATTGGAAAAATCAAATAAACAATAATGTATAATAACATAATTGTGTATTTTCCCCCAATTATAGTGCAGAACTATGAGTGGTTCTGGTTTGTGGAATACAGAGAGTTTGCCAAAGAGTGAAAATTCCTAAGAACACGATGGAAAATGAAAATTCATATGTACGGAATATAGTCAACCGACTGTGTGGGCGATCATTATTATTATTGTCTATTTTCCAAAGTCTAACTTTACGATTAATAACATCATGAATACGAGAATCTATTAATAACAACAGATATGTATTTGCGAAATATGAGTGTAATTTTGTATTCATTTTAAGTATCTCAACTATTTGCAGATCAGATATGTTTATGCATGCAAATATTTTGGAATTTTTACACTATAAAATTAACTTAAACTCGATTACACGAAAGAGGGAAGTACATAATTATTAGACCTCCTAGACCACTATTATGGTCTATAGAAGGTTTCCGATATTACTGGGCTTGTGTAATGAAAGGACTTGGCCATCCGAAGATGCCTCTATAACAGTGCAGGTTAGGCAATGACGATAGGGCTCCTCAACGAGCGAGCAGCGGCATGCGCTTGCTGTAGCTCAGCAGCGGGAGAAATGGGCGGGGTTCTTTGCCGCTCGTTGCCTCTGTCCTTTTACAAAAGAAAGGGATCTCGCATGCCAAGGTAATACTACACGAACACAGGGGTTAAAATTGGGGAAATTATGTGAAACAAAGATTTTGTAAAGAATGGATTTGGCCATCCGAAGATGTCCAGGGGACGGAGCCAATGCCTCTAAAACCATGCAGGTTAGGCAATGACGATAGGCCTCCTCAACGAGGGAGCAGCGCTTGCTGTAGCTCAGTTCGGGAGATACGGGCGGGGTTTGCGCCACTCGTTGCCCCTGTCCTTTTACAAAAAAAAGGATATCGCATGCACGATACACACAAGGGGGCTAAAATGGGGAGAAAGCGTAAAGTAACCGACGCACACAGGTGCCATCTTATTTAGCTCCGTGGTCCTGGATCGCGACGGGTCCCGGCCGAACTAAACCCACTAAATATTTTTAACAAAAAAATCCGACCTGAGGCGTCCGCGGCCGAATTGAAAATTGTAGGGCGCCTCCCTTAACAATCAAAATCCACCCCTGGAATGGGGGGGGGGGGTACCTTACTTCGCGGAGTTATTCATTTGAATGGCCTGATTCGCAAATGGAGAACGAACTTCCGTTATGGCACAAATAAGAAAAAACGAGAGTTTTGGACTAGCGATGGGACCCCTAGAAAAAGTACCTTTTTTGCCGGAAAAGCAATCAGACAACAAGGATGAGCTAAGTTTTTGTTTTTGTGATTTTGTTTAGACTTACGGTTGTGTAGTATGTGGTTCTTGTGTCTGGTTATCATCCGTGATGTGTTTTTTTATTTGTGCCATAACGAAAGTACCTTTCTGTTGGAAGGATCGTCCTTCCATTAATTTTCCAAAATTTTAAACTCCAATTTTCATCATTGCAACACAAGTCTGCTACCAGGGGATCATGACTTGGAAATACGAAATTGCAATGTGCAGAAAATCGGTCAGTCATGATTCGCTGGTGGCAGACTTGTGTTGCAATGATGAAAATTGGAGTTTAAAATTTTGGAAAATTAATGGAAGGACGATCCTTCCAACAGAAAGGGGAGAAAGCGTAAAGTAACCGACGCACACAGGTGCCATCTTATTTAGCTCCGTGGACCCGGATGGCGACGGGTCCCGGCCGAACTAAACCCATTAACAAAAAATTCCGACCTGAGGCGTCCGCGGCCGAATTGAAAATTGTAGGGCGCCTTCCTTAACAATCAAAATCCGCCCCTGGAATGGGGGGGGGGGTAGCTTACTTCGCGGAGTTATTCATTTGAATGGCCTGATTCGCAAATGAAGAACGTATGTTGTCTACAACGTTGGTTTTTTGAACCACGCGGTTTGGCAAGCCACGGACAGTGTGGCTGCAGCCTAAAAAATGCATTCAATGCAAATCATTCAAATAGATCAAATAAATTAATTCATTATTGAAAGTAATCGCCATCACCAGCCATAACGTTTGCCTATCTTTTTGGTAATTTATAGAGTCCGTCCCGGAAGAAGGCAAGTATAAATCGAGCCTGTTTTGAAGTGAACCGAATTCCAGTCAACGTGTTCTGCATCGATTGAAACAAATGGTAATAGCAAGAAGCAAGATTTGGCGAGTTAGCCAGAACCCAACCGCTATTTTCCAAATGGTTTTTAACTGGAACAGGAGCATGAAGCCAAGCGTTGTCATGGTGAAAGATTATGGACTTGTGTCTGGTAGCATATCCTGGAGTTGTTTCGGCAATAGCTAGCTTTAAATGGATCAATTGTCTGACAAACCCTCTCGAACCAGTTTCAAAATTATGAGCCAAAAAACTCTGAACATTTTGGGGTTTTACACGATTTTGAGCCGTTTTTTTTTTGCATCGAAATATTGGTGGGATTTGTGTTGAGCAAAATACAAAAGAAACAAAAAAAAATCTACAACACATTTTGCAATCTCAAATCACGTGATGACTAGACTAATGTGCCTTTCGAAAAACTTTGTAGACCAGCCCCGTCTAATCGCAATTTTTTTTTAACAGGTTCCCAAAGAAATTTGACATCTCACAGCTGATACGCCTTTAACAAAACCAGAAAAGAACAGTATATATGCATGTAGTTATAGTACAATTAAATAAAATTAGTAGTGAAATAAAAGCATTAAAAATGTTATTTAGCAAAACTAATTCAGTAGCGAAAAATCAAACGTTTTTGGTAAATTAAGTGAATAAAAGAAATCATTTTCAATGATTTTGGACCTATTTGGTACTAACATCGTCATTTCACGTGAAATCCATGCAAATACTGTCAAAATTTTGATGATCGTGAAATCGAATTCGCTTGGTGGTACTCACTTCACATGAAAGTCTCCACACCGGTTTTTGACATTTCGCCAGCGAAAATAATGCAGTTGCACTTTATTTCACAATTAAAAGATGTCATCGACAAACAATACCTTAAAGGTATGTACTGAGTTCACCGAGCGAAAAACTTGCATATATGTCTCCCGTGAAAACGGTGCCGTGGAGACTTGCTTTTGATTCACTAAATGTAAGATAAATGTTCACTCGCGTTCTGATTGATTGTCGATGACATCTTTTCACTGTGAAATAAAGTGCAACTGCATTATTTTCGCTGGCGAAATGTCAAAAACCGGTGTGGAGACTTTCATGTGAAGTGAGTACCACCAAGCGAATTCGATTTCACGATCATCAAAATTTTGACAGTATTTGCATGGATTTCACGTGAACATGTTAGTACCTACTTTTAGGGACAAAAAAAAACGAAAAAAAAGCAAACATTTTGGAGTTTTTCGCGATTTTAACCCTGTTTTGCAACAACATTTTGGAGGATAAGACATAAAATAGGATAGGAGGAGGATATCTGCTCAATTGTGCCATGTTAACATAAGCCAGTCTGAATGCCAGTCTTGCAAACTAGTGCAAGTTCATTCGTGTAAGTTATTTAGACGCAGTGCACAAGTGGTGAGAGAAGGATAAGGAAAATTAATAATTTTTGATTTTTGTTGGGCAGTTTTATATAGATCAAATTCACATTAAGGTGGTATGTATACTTGCATGTATACTTGAAGTTTAGCAGCATTTTGTGCAAAAGTTTGCATGTGTAAAAAGATACTTCTTTATGAAGACTTTTGGAATGCTTACGTAACCATAAGGTCACGCTCTCATTATTTAGACCGGATGAAAACTCACACATGGAAGGAGTAAGTAGTCAAATAAGCTTAATGAAGAGTAGAGTAGAGTAGAGTCTAAGGGACATGCTTTTTATATCTTTAAAGGCAAGAAAAAAATATTTTCCTTGTAATCTATTTTGTTCGTAAAAAATGCTTGAGTCCTTAGTATAATTTTTTTACGAAAATTAGAAGCAGATTTTTTTACTGAAAAAATAGCCGTAAAAGTTGTATAAAAAAACACATTTTGCACAAGATGTTGTTAATGTAAGGAGTTTTAAGAGTTGTTTGGTGATTGATTTTGTTTTTGTTGTCCTTATAGACAATGGCTTCAAAAAAGAAAAGCACTGAACATTCCCTGCAGAAGAAAATCGAAGTGTTAAAGTTTTTGGAACATTCTTCCGAAAGGAAAGCTGCTGACAAGTTTGGTGTCAGCAAAACAACAATAAACAATTCAAAAAAAGAAAAGACGAATACTTAAACTTAAATTTCGCCAATAAAAAGTTGTCCAGTCCAGGGCGGTCAAGAGTTCGAAGGCCCATGAAGTGAATGAAGCCACATTCACTTGGTTTAAAAGGATGCGGTCTGTTAATGCCAAAATTTCAGGGCCAATGTTACAGGAAGCAGCCCTACAATTTGCCGCAAAATTAAACGTTGCCGATTGGCTTGAAAAATTCAAAACCAGGCACGAAATTACTCAAAAAGTTCTTTGTGGAGACTCGAATGAAGTTTCGCCAGAAACTGTGACTAATTTCCACCAACATTTTAAAACCATTGCGGAAGGATACAGTTTAAAAGATGTGTTTAATGCAGACGAGTGTGGGCTTTTTTACAGAGCACTACCAAATCGCAGTTTAGTGGCAAAGGGCGATGCATGCAAAAGCGGTAAACTTTCAAAAGAAAGATTGACCGTTGTTATGTGCCACCCACACAGCGGCACATAAACATAATAATAAAATAGGGTCATATAAATATTTCAAGGCAAGACTATTTTATGTCTTATCCTTGTTCCAATAATTCCCGAAAATTCATTGGCCTGCATTGAAAACACATCGTCCTTATCGGACAATGTCTCCAACTAGAGTCAAATATCTATGCACATTTTACGATATGCATATTATGACCGTAGTCTGGCTGGTCTAGCGGTTAGTGCGCGCACCTTCAGTGTACAGGGTCATGAGTTCGAATCTCACCGTGTTCCATGGTGTTTTTCGAACTCACGAGCTTGTGACGGACTATGATCTCACTCAGATGTTAAACGAGTACCCATTTGTGGGGATAAATAACACTGCTGAGCGTGATGCTGATCTCATTACCTCAACAAAAAAGCAGATAAGATCTTGGAAATAGGATGTCACTAACACATCCTGCGGCCTTAGTCCAGTGTTGGATTGTCGCGCCTGTTATTTTTTTTTTATATTATGACCGGAAACATAAAATCTCACCATGGGTTTATTTTAAAGTGCATAATAAATTTTATGACTTTACTTAGGAAAGTAAACGATCGCTACATATGTGCAGTGATCGTCCTAATTACACGAAGAACTATCATGGTGTGTGGGAACCAGATATTTCCAAAAATAGAACGCAGGACCATAGGGATATTCACGACTTGTGCAAAGGACACGAGACAGTTCATCTTCCAAATTCAAACAGTGCGGGTTGCGCTGATCTACAAAAAGTCTATTTTCCAAATTCGAAATTTCTTGCCATTTTAAATAAAATTCGTGCGGGGTGCACGTGAAATTTTAACAAATATCTATTCAACAAAGAAAGCGCGGTGTGCTAAATGAATAATTTTATAATTAGTGAAATAGTTTAAAATAATAATAATTTGTAATAATAATACTCGTAACATCAAAATATTGTGTTAATAAAATAAGTTATAAAAAACCTAAATTGTTTTATTTATGAAAAAAATCAATAAAAGAACAAAAGTGGGCCGGTAAGAAGCCGCCCATAACACCATATTGCTAGCTGCTAGTGCCAGTGGTGAAAAACTGGCTCCACTGGTAATAGGAAAATCAAAATCGCCAAGAGCTTTCAAATCTGTAGACGTTAAGGAGTTGCCAGTTCTCTGGAAATACAATAAAAAGGCCTGGATGACTGGCGAATTTTTCAAGGAATGGCTGCATCAAGTGAATGACAACATGCGGAAACAGAAGCGGAAAGTTTTATTATTTGTTGATAATTACCCGGCACACTCGCATGTAAAAGGCCTCTCAAACATTGAATTGCGTTTTCTTCCGCCAAATGCCACATCTGTCCTTCAACCACTTGACCAAGGCGTGATAAAACTGTTCAAAACATTCTATCGCAAGACATTATTGGATTGGAAGCATTCATATCAAAAAATGTTGAAGCCCAAGTTCCTGACAAAATGTCTATCAATGTTTTGGATGCTGTATTATGGATCAGTTCTGCTTGGAAAAAGGTGTCTGAGATTTCCATCCAAAAATGCTTCAGAAAAGCAGGATTTGTTTTGGACGTAGACACAACAAACAAGCGGTGTTCTCGGTACTGTTCGCCTACTACGTGTACTGGTTCTCGGTGAATCCGGCGGTCAAACTTACTTCTCAGCCGGATACATTGAGCTTGATTATGTGGGCCGTATTGCTGGGTGGCATTGCTTCGACCGTGCTGATGATTTTCTTTACAATTAAAATAATTTTTGTCGTAGCCATTTGTTCGCAAATTGGATTGACAATCCTCGGACTAATTCTGTTCCCCACCACAGGAACTTTGGTGCCTTTCTGGATTGTAGCCGTTCTTTTCGGCATTATGTTTCCCTGCATAAAGATATCGGTGGCCGAAACTTCACCTTTTCGATTCACCGAAGTTCTTGTATTTATTTGTTTCGTCATTCAACATTCATTGGAGTTATCAAAAACTTTGCAGTTAAAAAGTGTTCGAAATTATTATTACCCGATATCTCTAGTTTGGAAATAACTTTAAACGAGTATGTAACTTTAAACCTGACCCAAACAAAGCAGTTGAAAATTGATTCTTTTTTTAAGAAATAATATTTGTATTTCTATTCATGTCATGGTTATATTATGGCTTCATGAATTAACTTTTTTTCTTTTGTTGGAAAATGGAATTGTTAATTTCTTTGTTTGAATTTATTCTTATGTTGATTGTAATTATGCACGTGAAAATATATGTGACCGGGAAAGTTAAAAGGGGGCTATGTGGTAAAAACAAACAAGCGAGAAAACGGCCGATAAAGAAATCAAGTCGGTGCGGTGTGTTTAATTCATTTGTCGTGATCTGATTTTTATGAAACTTGGTATCCATATACTTTCGATGATCCTGACGTGGATACTGTTACCGAAAATATAATTTGAATAATATAACAGTAAATCCAAATGTAAATTAATTTTTCGACAAGTTCGAGCATATCTTCAGCACTTTCTTTGATATATTTTGAGATTGTTGATATACAGGCTCCATTGGTGACCGCAAAAATTATTCAGAGATTGACCAGTAACTGCGGAATAACAGTAAATCATCAATCAATCATGTAAAGATAACGATGCAATACCTTTCAATCGCTTGCCTTGATGCTCTTCGTGTACTACTTTTAATAAAAAAAAAATACGTTGTTATTTATCAGCAGGACACTTTTTATGTAAAAGTGCTTACTAATCCCAGGGAATGTCCGTAAGGACAAAAGGTCCTTTTTTGCTAAATAAGTCTAATATGAGCAATATTGATATGAAATGGATATGACTTGGTGAGACAAGTGCCCCGGAATACTAATAGTACATTTTTAAATTCTTCGGAGAGGATCTTCTCTCCCGAAAAGGAAATTTTTAGAAATTTGGTTGTGAATGGGCAAGATGGGATTTGAACGATAGCGACGGATTAGAAGAAGTCATTGAAATGGTTTTGAGTATTTTTATGTATTTAGGGGTACCGTATCGCTATATTCTAGTTCCAGTCAAGAATATTTTATTCGTATTTCGTATTTCAGTATCTGCGGCGCCAAATTGACTGACGACTGACTCTGCAATCCTTTTCGAAATCGTAACAGTTCTCCTGATATTCAATGTCAGAGTTTGACTTTTTTATGAAGCCAGTTAAATAATTTGATAAGAATTTGATACACATTGGGGGAAGTGTTAGATGCCATCAAATTGACGTTTTAATCTTAATTAGTCCCACTACAATAGTAAGTTTTACCAATTTGGCAAATATCTTAATAATATGAAAAGCCGAATTATATTTGCCAGCAAGAATTGTTAAATTTGCTAGACAGGGAGGCAAATGAAATTTAAAATGTTATTTTCGGTGCAATGCTATCGATTCATATCAATATGTAGTAAAAATACCCCCAATTTCTCATTTAAAACTGAACTACCTCATATAAAAGTCAAACTTTGACATTAAATATCTGGAGAACCGTTACGATTTCGCCAAAAAGGATTGCAGCTTCGGACGTTTCAGGACAATTTCAATGAAATGGCATCATCAATATATGGCGCCGCAGATACTGAAATCGTGCCTATTGCCGGGTATGTCTGATTTTACAGCTAACTGACATAAGTCAGGATCTTCCTCATCCCCACTGTGTAAAGAACTTTACTACAAAGACATTATATTCTCAGAAAAATATGTATGAATTATATTTTATGAAAGAAAAGTATACAATTACAATTCTGTCTGATGGTGACTCGAATCAATATCCTTTTTAATGATGAAAGTGTTTTTGGTATTGTGAGTGAATAATAATTATTTAATTATAGTCGTTTCTTTCTTGGACGGACGGGATCATTGTCCAAGTAAAACGCAAACGGATCAAAATTTCCTCCTTCGGTAACAGCTGACTATTATGTCATCTGTCCCCAACGCGATATTCTCAATTGGAAATTGCATTTGATATTATGCGACGTGCGAGATGCAATTTACAGGAAAATCTTTCAGGAAATTTTAAAATGATTGACTCTAATAAAGATTAAAAACCATATAAACTGAAAAACAAAGTGACATACGGGATATTTTAGGGAAATTGTTTGCGGAGCCATCTGGGGGATGGCATTGGCAAAAGTTCCATATCATAGCTTGAATCAATTTTCCAGATTGTCGTTTTGTATCGGACTTCCAGTAAATATGGAAATGATCCACTAAGTCGAAACGCACTTATGACAAAAAGCGCGTTTTTTCACCATCGCGGTTACCGCTTAACTCAAAAGAAGAAAAACTAGGGGGCTTCGCCCCCTGCTCGCTTCGCTCGCCAACCCCCGGAGCCGAGGCTAATTTCGGGCGCGGTCGAAATTTGGATACCCTTCGCTTGGGCGAAAAGTTTTTTCGGGCGTACCTATGACTTGTATTTAACCCCCCTCCTCATTCTTTATACCCTATACCCATAAGATGGTATAGGGTATATTGTTTTTGTTACGACGATTTATGTAACACCTCAAAGGAGCCACCTGAGGTATGGCAAAGTATATATATAAATGATCAGGATCGGTCCCTGATTCGAATAAGCCATGTCCGTCTGTCTGTCTGTCTGTCTGTCCGTCCGTGTGTCTGTCAGTTCGCACGATAACTCCCGAAAGAATGGAGCTAGCGTTTTGAAATTTTGGTCAGATGATTGCTTTGATAAAAGCTTGGATGGTATTGAAAATGGGCCAAATCGGACCAAGGGTTCCCCTACCTCCCATACAAATGACCCCTCCGTGATAGTGTAATTCGGCCATATTTTTCGACAGAATGTCGCTAGGGACCTGAACTTTTCATCAATGCCTAATTGTGATTTATGCTTGAAGTTAGTGGAAAGTGGAGAAGGTCTGCCTTCCCCTACCCCTACATCCCCTACAAAGCAATATTCCGCCATATCTTTTGATAGAATGTCCCGAAAAATTTGAAATTTATCGCAAATGATAGCTGCTGGATGCCGTTATAAGATATTAAAGATGTGCGAGATTCAGCCCATCTACCCCTCCCCCCTTAAAAAAATTAAATTGAATATTTTCGGTTTTACGCGCATTCTAGGTCTGTACATGGGTATAGGGTATACACTCATCGTGCTATTCGCACGATTAGAACTCGGTCTCGTTTTCTTCCGTCTTGACAAAAGTTTTGGGCTTGGTTGAAATAAGTGGGCAAATAAAAATATTTACGCGGACATTTTATTGGGGTTGCGGGAGCATGACCCCACAGTACGATTCCATTAGTTTTTACCTTTTTTGTTGCTTTGGTAAAGACACATTAATTCAAGGTTTTGTGAAATTGGTGCAACAAATGTTTCTTAGAAGAACCAAAATGGGGGTTGGGTTTGTATGGCCACCCCATGACCCCATGGTCAGATTTGATCAATTCTTAGATATGTTTTGTGTCATCAAGAGAAACACGTTTGTGTGTAATTTTGTTGAAATTGGTGCACAAATAAAAAAGTTTTTCTTAGAAGAACCTAATTTGGGGGGTTGGATTTGTATGGCAGCCCCATGACCCCATGCTCCGATTTTATCCATTCTTACATATGTTTTGTGTCAACAATAGAAATACATTTGTGTGAAATTTGGTTGAAATTAGTGAACAAATAAAAAAGTTTTTCTTAGAAGAACCTAATTTGGGGGGTTAAGTTTGTATGGCAGCCCCATGACCCCATGGTCCGATTTGATCCATTCTTGCATATATTTTTTGTTATCTATAGAAACACATTTGTGTGATATTTGGTTGAAATTGGTACACAAATAAAAAGTTTTTCTTAGATGAACTCAAATTGGGGAGCTAGGTTTGTATGGCAGCCCCATGACCCAGTGATCCAATTTGGGTGAATCAAACATACAAACAGAATGCAACAATAAGAACCACGTGTGCAAAATTTCAGCTCCGTAGCTTTTATAGTGGCCGAGAAAAACTCACTGCAACAGACGGACAGACGGACAGACGGACAGACGGACAGACAGACAGACAGACAGACAGACGGACATCGCCCAATCGATTCATCTCGTCATGCTGATCATATATGTATACTTTTTATATGGTCGGAGATGCTTCCTTCAATGCGTTACAAACTTCATGACAAAGTTAATATACCCTTTCACTCTATGAGCGAAGGGTATAAAAATCGCGGTTAACTTTGCAGTTAAGAAAAGTTTTTTGCTCAAACAACTGACAACTGTTCTATATTTTTGTCTCATTCTCGTCTGCTTGTTTTTTAGATTTGGTGGATTTCGTCACAGTAGACAATGATTAATCTGCAAAATCTGAATACCACAATAAGAAACATTTGCAGGTTTCTTTTGAATTGTTACTTTTTTTTAAAGGTACTCAAACTTAGAAAAACTAAATTTCCTAAAATATTCCCCTAAACTCTATCCCACGCAGGGTAGTGGCACGTGTGAAAATTAACTAAGTAAGTGTATTTTTTTCTATGGAGTTCGTTACTCAAAACTACTCGGGATTATCAACAAAACGTAACTGGCATTTTTTAATGAATGTTCAATGTTCAAAGTTTTTAGTCAAAAAATTAAACATTTTTGATGGCATGTAAACTTATACTTCCACATTACTAGACTAACGGTTGCACTTAAAACCAGTGGCGGCCCGTGCCTCCTTGCACAGGATGGGCACATTCACGGAATAAAAATCTTTTGGAAACACCTAAAATTAACGACTTTCCACCTAAAGTTCGCATTGTATTAAATGGAACCATAAATTTCCGCTTCAATTTCACAGTTTTGCAACCATTTTTTAGATCAAGATTTTATTTTTTAATTTAGGATCATTTTGTTTTTAAATGCAGTGTCCTAGTATATAATTATTAGACTATCAAATAGATTTTCGGGGGACATGCGAATTAATGTTGTGCGCCTTTAGCATTTTCAATGTAAATGTACATAGTCTAAAACAAATCGAAAATGCTAAAAGTGCACAACAATAATGTTCATGAACATATGTTCCCGAAAGTTTATTTTACATTCTTATACATAATACAATGAGCACTTCAAAATTATTAATCTAAGAATCATCATTACACAAGAAATCCTCCCGTGAAACATGTTTTCCTACATAGCATTGAGCCATCGTTGGTTTTTTATTCATTTTGACCAGCTCATGGTAACCCCGAAAATTGTGCTTAATTGTCTACGTCATCATCATTCTCATTTTTATTACACTGATTCCATTCGAGCTGCTATAGGCCGGCCTACCTTGTCGGTGTTGAATTCGATGCCACCGCTTCCAAAAGTTTCATAAATTTCGAATGATTTGTTGTTGTAATTTGGTCACCGGCGCAAGTGGCCCACTGTGAACCGGTTGCCTCGTCTTTATGTCTATGGTAAGTAGATTTTCAACAATACCTAAAGGTTTGAATATGCGAGTTGATTATTGCATACGCATAGGCAGTTTCGATTTTGATCAAACAAAAAAAGCCTAAAAGCAGCTTAATTTGTTGATTAATACAAACACCGGAAATGTTTTTGTGCAGTGGCTCCCAAACAGTAATTGATAGATTCGCGAGAGACTTGGTAGTGATGGGAAAAAACTGTTAATATGAATAATGTTCACCTAATAGTCAAAGGTAAAATTTTGTTGTACATTTCTACTGATGTTAAAAGATGTGAATATACAATAAGTGTATTTATTTATAGGGCGGGCCGTGCCCACCTTGCCCACTATGACGAGCCGCCACTGCTTAAAACATGTACAGTACAGCAAAGTTCTGGCGGCACAGAACTCGAAAAAATTAACTCTAGAACTAAACTTCTATAAGGAATAGTGCATTTTAATAAGATGCCTTTTAGCATTTCTTTTACTATTAAGAAAAAGTCCGAGGAAAACGAATAATATTTTCAATTAAATTAACAACTAAATTTATTATTGTTTTCAAATTCTACTGAACGGAATAACTTCAATTATCCAGTATAGATATTGTTCGGTGGAGATAGATAAATTTGTGTAAAAATGAGCCATCTGCATTGTATAACAAAAAAGGCAAAACATTTTACAATCCGCTTTTTTGTAGCATTATGTTATATGTGTAGGTACTGTCCGATTAGACAAGCCAAAGGACTTACGGTCTGTGGCGGCCTTAACGCTGTGTGACCGTTTTCTACCGACATTGCCACCATGTCTGGCGTCCGAAAATCATAGACGTAAACGGTGTGGAATGCTGTGGGCACATGTGACTCATAGGCACGTTGATGAACGCAGGATGGCGTAGATCGTGCATACAGAAATTACTGTATTCTACACTTCAAATGCCATTTAAGCCCGTTTCAATCACTGAGATGGAAGCAGATATCGCGAATAAAATAAATTAGACGTCGTCTTTGATATTCATTTTTATCTACTGGAAAAAAAGGTAAATAGGACGTGCTTTTACTTTTTGGGACATTTTCACTCAATATTTTTTCTAAATGCAATATGGATGATAGAAGTATCAGTTACTCTACATTCTAAAAAGTTAAGAAATGCGTTTTAGATTAGTATTTTTGTCATATTATGGCTTTGCAAACACAAACATGGTTATTATGAGAGACTCCGAACTTAACCTTTTATACGCGTAAGATTGAGATACCTGGTTATGTGCGAAAACGCATTTAGGTGTAGTTTTTGAGGGGGTGTGAAAAATTAACGGATATCGAATGTCCTCGACGTCTCCTTTCATATGATATCGCACATGCCCGTTCCGTGTGGAGGATATTTGTATGTCCTTTTTGGTCCGTTTTTCAAATAAAAATTAATTGTTAACCTAGCTCAATATTTAGCACCCAAAAGATTATAAAACAAAAAAAAAGGCCTTTGATTATTGTTTTCTATTGGAAATTCTAAAAGAATTCTAGTATTTAAAATTCTGTATAAAAGTCTACTTTTTATAACTTGGTAATAAATGATAACGGTAAAATAATGAGGTTATATCATTATTTAATTTATATGCAATAATGCCTACATCTTATAAAATTTTGAAACTTAGAAATCTTAAATTTACTAAAAGCTTTGTATTCGATACTAAATTTTTTGTTTTCATACCGCTCCCTACCTGAACTCATGCAGACTTATATGATTTGCGGTATTGATTTTTACTTCTAACTTAGTGAGTGGGACGTGTTGAAAATTTGGTTAAATTCGCTTTAGCGGTTCAAAAGATATTCATAAATACTAAAAATTTCAATTTCACATTGGATTTTGATGATTTGATGGCGAACTTAAAGATCGATTTTCGGACCCATTTTTTGAATTTTGGCAAATGCGGTTTTCGCCATCGGGAAGAGCACACTTTTTCCTGTGGAAATCACCAAAAAAGTGAAAATCTAAATTTTTTACACGATAGCCCCTTTTTAACTTTCCCGGTCACATATATTTTCATTGATTTTTTCATACATAGTATTTTTTGTTTACCAAAAATGTTTATTCCAAAACAAACTCTTTAAGTTGACCTCCTCTCTATGTTGACCAAAATCATTCCGCCCTAGAGTGGTCAACTTAGGGAGGTTCCACTGTATTACATATTTGCCTCGTTTTCAGTGCTAAGCCGATTTTTTATTGACAACGTGAATTACAATAAAAATTATATGAGTGTGTCGCTACTTGTGATGCAACGAAACTGTAATTTCGCGAATCAATATTCCGACTATCGTGTGTCGAAGGTATTATACTCGTATGTACTTCACATCGAATTGATTTAAGCTTTCCGCTCGACAGTAATAAGCTTTATAGTCAGTTTTAATAATTTACAAAAATAGTTAGCGCATGTGACGCTAGTATACTAGAAAAAGTAGACTATGTACATACAAAGTAGATCGTTGTCATGTGTTGCATCTATTTATCTATTATCTATCGATTCAAGCATTAAAACAATGATTCAGTGCTCGATATCTATCCTAGAAGCAATATAATGTATGTACTACTTCGCAAATCTATTAACACCCTCCAAACAATTCGTCATCCCATCAAAAGCTTAATTTCAGCACCTGGCGAGACTTGTCTCAGTGAAAACAATCAAATCGGATTTTTAGGCATATGAATACATTTCGAATTTTCGGCGCATATTTACGCGATTACTCAACGATCTTTAACACATGAGCATGGTCGAAATCGAAACATACCTACATATCCGACACTGAAAGCTACTATCGTACAATATACTATTCCAAACCAAATTACACGATCATACCCACTTGTGCTCACCTTATCTAATCAGCGCAAACTTTGTTTTATCAGATATCAACAGAAAGAAATCATACAAGCTGCGGTCTCCAAGTCCAGTACGGCTGGTCCTCAGCTTCTTCGATATCATTTCACCAGTAAATCACATTCTCCATTCGTGTATAGTTAGTACATACCGTGTTCTCATTCCCCAAATGAGCATTCCAATGAGCAGTGATCGCGAGTGATTTTTTCATCCGGATACACAACATATTACACAGATACTCATCAGTTTGCGTAAAACTTGAACAATATATTATTCAAAACACACTGAGATATGAATTTAGAAAATATTTGGACAAATATTTTGGAATTTATCACGAGCACGGGACCACGGCTCGTTGGTCAGTATATTTATGACGATTATAATATGGCGTCGTAGTTGGATGAAGATGCGCTGGAATAGAAAAATATTACTAATTTTTCGGTTAACTTTATATATTTAAACACGATATGTATCTACAGCTACAACAACATTCCTGCCGTGTGGTCTATCTTTGGGCTATATTTTGGTTTCGCTGCACAATGGCGACGGTGCACTTCAGTACGGACCTCTCTTTATGGGATTGGTAGCGGCGCTAGTGTGTGCAGCAGGACTAGTAACGATTAAGTATCTTTATGATGAAGTTGTATTTTGGCACTTTGACGTACTCCTTGTAGCGGGCTTTTTCAATTTGTTGGCAGGATGTCTGTTTTTCATACATGACCTCGGTAAGTTATCTTGAAGAATTTAGAAAAAAAATTATCATTAAATTCTTTCTTTTTTTAATTCACATATTTAAATAAAATTAAATATTTAATACGTTGCCGTATTTAAATATGGCTGCTCTCCGATAGCGAATGCTCAGGTCTTGTCGCTTGTTTTTGTTGGTCCAATTTTATCTTCAACTGTAATATTATCTTGACACTCAGGAGCTTTGTAATTTAGCTTAATGTCAACAAATGTATTGTTAGAACACTTGAGGTAGCTCACAACAAGTGTTTAAGGGGGGCGAATATAGTTCGTTGCCTTCTTTTTATGTTAAAGGAAATTAAAAAAAAACATTCTATTATTGGGTGAGGTTATAAAACACAACGTTCGCGTAACGTTGCGCGTTTTCCGAAACGTTTCCTATTGTGTTCTGTAAACGCATAGATCCGGATCAGACTTGGTGTTCCCATCGCCATCTCTCGGAAAGTGACAAATGTGACAATTGACACATCACAGCTGATACATTTTGCTCGAAAATTAAAATTTCCAGTTTTAAACGAGATGCAGATACATTTTATTTTGATTATAAATAGTTTAATAAATAAATGAGGGCGGAAATGCACGGTTCGACGGCAGATTGTAAATTTCTGCCAATCAATCAAGCTATGCCTCGCAAGGGGGCGCTTAGAGGATCTGTTTGTAGGGAGAAGTTTCTGATCCGTAACGGCCGGTTGATTTGAAACGTTGCGCGAAACGTTGCGCAACGTTGTGTTTTATAACCTCACCCATTGAAACCTACATGCAAGGAACTCTAGTGCCCGAACAGCAAACATTCAGTTTTAACTGACAACTTATTCGAACTGAAATCGTTCGATTCAGTTTAACCACAGACAAGCTAGTTATTAATATGTGGTTTAACTAAACAGTTAAAACCTTCAACATTTTTTTTTCATCTCGTAGAGTTTTAGGTGACAAAACTTACCCAGCTGACGTTTTTAGGGTTTTTTAGATTTTTTTTAAAACCCTTAAAAAATCGATTTTGTCCGTCCGTCTGTTCGCTAAATAATTGGCAAACGGCTCAACCGATCGAAATGACATTTTGTAGGAATGTGTAGAACGCTAACAGTCTTTGACACGAATACGTTAAAAGTTGGTAGGGCAAGGAGAACAGGGTGTCTCGAAGAGGTGAAAAAATTCAATTTTTTTATTTTTATCGAGAAAATTGTATTTGTACTTAATCAAAAGGCTCGACGAGTACATTTCATTTCAATTACTTTTTTCAGGGCCGAATAACGGATAATAACGGAGTTATGGGTCTTTGAAGTTAAGTTTACGTTACTCACCTCCGTTTTCGGTGAGGGCCTTTCACATTGCGTCTTTCCACTCGCTCATTGAATATTTCGTGATTGACTCAACCGAGCAACATAACATTTTTTAGAAATGCATAAAAGAGTAATGTTATTTGGAACGAATAGGTTTGAAGTTTGTAGGGCCAAGTTAACAGGGTGGCTTTTATTATTAGACCAATCCTAAAATATATTTACTGACGGCACTTAGTTGATTTTTTTATTTATTTTTTAAAAGCATAATGTACAACATTGAAATCTTAAAAAAGCCTCGTATCGCGGACGCAGCCTTCTCTGCACTCGGCTTGTTTTTATGAAGTTTTGTTGCCGAAAACTACACGGGATGATCAAGAAAACTAACTTTAAGGCCACACACACACACACAAATGAACCCATCCACAGGCGGATTTGAATTTCGACAGAACGAAAATGCATTAAAATCAATGGATTTGTGCGTGTGCGGCCAAAAATTAATATTGCAAGACACAACATTTTCAAATGAACAGTTCATTTCGACTGTCAGTTAGAAAGTGGCGTAACGTTTCTAAAATATCTCGTGTGCGAGATCGAATTGGGGGCCCCCACAAAGTGAAATTTATAATTAAACAAAATGGTCGAAACCACTATTTTTGCTGATTAGTATGTAAACGTAACGTAAATTTGGAAAAATATTGAAGGTACAAGTAACTCCAGGACTATATCTAAAAGGACTTACACTTCTTCTTCTTTATACCGCTCCATGGCGTCGCGTCGCTCGACCTGCTATGTAGGCACATCGCCCGTTCTGGCGGTAACGTCTCAGCATATTTCTACAGGCAGCTCTACCTTGGATCGTGTCATCGCCGAGACCAATGCGTTGTTGTTGCTTTTTCATTTCACACATCCAGGTGTTCTTCGGTCTGCCTCTGGCCTTGGGTCCATCAAGCGGAACTTCCATTGATATCGCTTTCTTTGTGGGGTTATCAGGCGGACGCCTTTCATCATGGCAATACCAATCCTTTTGTCGGTCTTCGAGCTTTTCGGTGATTGGTTGTTCTATAGGCAAGCTACCAACTGACATGCGAGGATTTACACTATCGATAGTATATACTAAAACCCCACGATTCAATCCAGTAAGCGGGTCGAAATAATTTTTTTTAGAGTAGAATCCGTTTAAATGTACATTCCGAATATTTGAGGCATGACTAAAACTGTTTTTTTGCAACATAGGTGAAAGTAACCACATTTTACCAAGCTTTCTTATAGATTTAGTCATGGATTTTGTTTTAAATCGCGTTATGAACCCGGTGAGTTTTTTTCTGTTAATTGGATTTTACCTTTAGTATCAGAGCTGTTAATGGGTGAAGTCATTTCTTCTGTTCACGTTATTCAGATTACAAACACATTTTCTGAAATTATCTTAATTTTGATTTATTTTGAATAATTACTTAGAAATGTATTGTATCAATATTGAGGGAGAATTGGAGCAGAGAGGGCAAGGCACCACGCCACAGATGACAAAAACGGCTTGTTCTGCTATCCGTTCTCATAAGAACTTCTATGTTACAACTATTTTCCGCTATATGGCGGCTGCTGCTGATTTGTCGCTAGTGTCACCAGCGTAATGTTACCTAAGGTCATCCCTGGTAACGAAAATGCAGTTCTTCAGCGAAACAATAAGATGTTCCTTGAAGTTCTCTTATCAAACTGTTTTGAAGTAAAAAAAAAATGTTTCATTTAAGAGCACTCCTAACTTGTTCATCTGTTTTAAATCTAGCTTCAGTGTGTCTATGAATAAGAAATATAGTATTTTTTTTAATCACAGTCCAAAATTGTCCACTCCTCTTCACTACGTTAGGGGGCCCCTGTGAGTTGGGGGCCTGTGTGCGACCGAACACATGGAACACCGTACGTTACGCCACTGTTAGAACTTAATGTCTTGGACATTATATTTGAATGCACAGTTACAATTCAACTGAACATACCTGTGTGTCGCCTGTATTTCCGTCCGACTTCATAGTTTTTTATATCCTCCACTCTATAAATGTTAAATTGGTTTTTTAGCCTTTCAGTCAATGTGAGCTGAACAATTTATTAATAGTGCATTATTTCTGTCCCTTGTAATTGACTTTTATCTATTTTTTTTCAGATATAGTTGCCGCACTTTGTGCATTCTGCGCTCACGGACTATCCTACGTGGCGACCATAAGCTACCTGCATATCGCCTCGCCAATCAAAACGCGAACAATTTACTTGTCATCCTGTTTTACATGGTACATTGTTGGAATAGCTGCCGGTGCAGCTCTCATCGGTGATACATCACTAACTCAAAATTCCGATTCCAATCTGTACACACATTTTGCCATATTGTTCCTGCTCGCCTCCCTTCTAGTCACTGCCATGCTGGTTGTCATACGTGTCCTCCAAGAAATGGGATCCGTGGACTATAAGGCAATGCTCGACGAAGAGCTGCGAATTGCCAACTCGATGGGACGGATTTTCGAAAATCGTAAAAATGTTATAAATCGTGTACGCGATACAAAATCCTTTTTCTACGTTACCAGAAATAATCAGTGGTGGATTTCGTTTATATTGCTACTTTGCGAAGCGGTGTTCTCGGGACTGTTCGCCTACTACGTGTACTGGTTCTCGGTGAATCCGGCGGTCAAACTTACTTCTCAGCCGGATACATTGAGCTTGATTATGTGGGCCGTATTGCTGGGTGGCATTGCTTCGACCGTGCTGATGATTTTCTTTACAATTAAAATAATTTTTGTCGTAGCCGTTTGTTCGCAAATTGGATTGACAATCCTCGGACTAATTCTGTTCCCCACCACAGGAACTTTGGTGCCTTTCTGGATTGTAGCCGTTCTTTTCGGCATTATGTTTCCCTGCATAAAGATATCGGTGGCCGAAACTTCACCTTTTCGATTCACCGAAGTTCTTGTATTTATTTGTTTCGTCATTCAACTGGTACCGATTGGAATTATTAATCTTTATTTTTTGGGTGATACGTTCAATGCGTATTTTTTGAGTACAGATCGTTCGGTGTTGGTGGCAAATGGATTGAGCTTTTTGGTGATAATTTCTTTACTCAGTATCATAGTGGCGTTGCAAGTTCCGCGATTGTTCAAGACTTCGTTGTGGGATATTCAGTATCAAGTATTCGGAATTACCACCACGGAGCATAATATCGAACAGTTGAACATTGGCTATTTGCAAAGTGGTAAGATTCCAACGAAAATTGAAAATGTTGAAAGTATGGAAACGCCTTCAGTTTGAAGTAGCAATATCGAGTAGGTTTTAGTTTTTATTGTAAAATAGTGATATTAAAATAGAAATTAATGTTATTTTTTGTTTTGTTTCTTTTTTACATTTTTTTATTTCGTTTAATTCAATAGACAAAACATAAAAACGCATTTCAAATGACGCATAAACTAAAGCACGGGACTCGGTTCTACGATAAAATCTTCCCAGAATTACACATATTACAACACGCAAGCAACAATTCGTTTGCTTTAAAGAAGCACTTCACACTGTAGCAACCATATAGTACCACGAAATTCATTTATCGTGTGACATCGCTTAAAGTAATATTTTGATCCGATAAAACATCCTTAAAGTATTTTCTGGAAAACTTCCTTCATCATTATGGAATAAATTTAAAGACGGTGGTATAAAACTTCGACAAAACTGTCTCTAAACGTTAACCTAAAAAGATATACCACTTTAAATACTCCACTCTTGTGTTTATTGGATGATACAGCACACACATGCAATAGTCTCTCTAAGTTAACTCACACACATGCATATATTCTTCTATAGCACAGTCGGTGTCATTTTTATAGTGTGACATTCGTATGGTCATCCAATAAATTGTTCACCGTACCAAGGTATCCGGGTGGCAGATACTATAAGTTTTTTTGGGTGGCAACACAAGGGTTAAACGAGTACCCATTTATGGGGAGAAATAACACTGCCGATCGTGCTGTTGATCTCAACACCTCAACAAAAAAACAGTTAAGAACTTGGAAATTGGATGTCACTAACACATTTGCGGCCTTAGTTTCATGTTGGACTGTCGCGCCTGTTATTTATTTATTTTATGTTATGTTATAGGGCATAGGGATACATGCTATGCTGGATAACGCAATAGGCACAATTACAAACGGCAAATGGGGAGACTAAAAGATCGACCCACGATCGTTCGAACTAAAGGCAAATTCGTCGTTTAGTGGTTAAATGGACTAGGATCATACCGCTTGACTTACCATAATTTTATGGTGAAATTGGTTGGTCAGTCCGATTTGAATGGTTCTCGACTTTTGTAAAGACTTTGACCGGCACCAAGTGCCAGTGCCCTTACTGCCGTGCAGGCAAGTTAAAATATAATAGAGAATGGGCTTCTCTGCGAACTAAACAGCGGCATGTGCTTGCTGTAGCTTCAGGCTCGGCAAAGTGGGCGGGGTATATGTTCGCAGCCTCAGGTCCATTACATATTAAAAAGGAAATCACATGCTTAAGATAAGACGAAAACAAAAAAAAGGCAGAACAAAATGGGGAAATTTAAGTTGAACGCCGTCGGCCATTTCAAATGCCATTCTAGATTGTGCTCCATAGCCCTGCTGGCGGTGGATTCTGGCCGTCTGCACCCACAAAAATCAATATACGAAATCCCGGCCGTGAGACCCCCATGGACAAGAAAAAATGAAAACGAGGGGCCTCCCTGAAAATTCAAAATACGCCCCTGGAACGAAAACCGGGAATCTAAAAAAAGTTTATAGAGACATCACTAACACAAAGGAATCGGGTATGTATTTATCCGTATGCTCGTGGGTGTGTATTGTATGGTCCTTGACCGCTTCCGGTAGCGCGTTACACGTGGTGGCCCGCCTCATTTCACATATTACAATTTTGGCGTATAATATAGGTAATTTTTCTGTTGCCACCACAGCACTGATCACTATCACACTCTAACACTCGCACCACTCAAAATACAAAAATTTGGCGGTGTCACGTAACAAACCAAAAAAAAAGTCCACCGACCTCCTTTCAATATTGACTTGACCCGACTCCCCGAGTTTTCGCGTTGTCTCGCTTGCCGTGACACGCTTTCACTCGCACTACGACACGGCGCGGCGGATCCATACCGGCCATTCGGGAGAGTTCTTTGATGACGACACCGATCAACCAAGTCTTGCATATACAGGGTGTCCCGTTCATGGTGGAGAATCTTTTAATGGTAGATAGTGTGGCTCATTTGGGGAAAATTAATGTTCTACGAGACACCTCTATTTTGAACCGTTACAATGTAAAAGCACTTTTTGTGAATTGTGTCAAAATACCTGACTTGCCGAACTAAATCAAAATTTGCCAAACCACCAAACATGTCATCCGAGATATGACTTCACTTTCCGAAACTACATAAAATTTCCTATAAAACGACACCTGGTCCGTTACGAAGTTGCTCGTATCATCCGAGATACACCAGTTCAAACTTTGAAGAAATTTTAAAATCGGTTTTTCATGCAAAATTCAAATGATAAAATCGTAACGGTACTTTGAACTGACAAATCTGCAAAGTTGAAAAAAGTTGCCTCATTATGTTAGCTCTCGAACGACATATAAAAATTAAGGGCTCACGATTTGAAAATTTGCGAATTCCCCATTTGAGGTGTGATCTAAGAACGCGCGCGCGTTCTAAGATCACACCTCAAATGGGGAATGGAGACTTTCTTTAGGCTATTGTAGATGGTAAATGATAGATGTTAAATGGCAGATGATAAATGGTAGATGGTAAATGGTAAGTGGTTAATGGTAGACGGATGGTAGCTTGTAAATGGTTGATGACAGATGGTAAATGGTAGATTGTAAACTGCAAATGGTGGGTAGTAAATAGTAGATGGTAAATGGTAGATAATAAATGGTAGGTGCTTTAGACTATTGTAATTGAATAGTCCTACTATGCAATAAAAAAATCTCCGTCGTGGACTGATATATATGCTAATCAACGGCAAACTATTTGAAGTAACACAGAATAACAGCAGATAATGTGCAGGCGATTAAATATGCAATCGGTTCCAACAATAAGCCAACCAAGTTTTCCGCGAATATTCGTTCGCATGAGGACTTATCTCGACGATGTTAAAGAAAACCTATTATGTTAAGAACGATATATGCAATATGGACTCGAATATTTTGTTTGTGCTAATCAAAAAATAAGTTAGTATCGTTTTACGTCCCTCCTAGTGCCATTTACCATCTACCATTTAACACCTTCCATATACCATCAACAATTTACAGTCTTTCATCCATCAACCATTTACCATTTTTTACTACCATCCATCTACCATTTACCATCATATTTCGGGTGTTTGGGGATTTTATGATTGGGGATTTTGTATATGGGTATTATGATTATGGGGATTTTGTATATGGGTATTATGATTATGGGGATTTTGAATATGGGGATTCTGATTTTGGGGATTTTTCTACGTTTGGGGATTTTGTGATTGGGGATTTCGTATGGTTCCCTATATTCCAATTGACTGGAGTTGTAGTAGGTTACAGACCAATCCATAGTTTTAAATCAGCAATATGACCAGTTCATGCCACACAATAACGCTCGTATCCAATAAAAATTGGTGAAGAGCCCGGTCTCGGTGGGACCTGTTAATCCTCAGCCTCAGTTTCATCAATTTCAGTAGAACGCCCTGGAGCAGACCTTGATAGATGGCTTGCATCTCAACCCGAAAAAACGATGGGCAAGTACCCATTGAGATACTGCGGCCATAGCATCTAACCTTGGTAGTTATGATTGAATTAGGACACTCGAAATACGTATGGGAAAAATTATGTCTCAGGACTTATGTCCAGGGTTGTAGCATCCATGTTATTATTATACACCTCCAAGCCAAACCGATTAATTCGCTATAAGAAAATCCTCTGCATATCGTGCGAAGCTGCTTACGTTGATTTTAATTGTCAATGGAAATTTTCGTCAAGGAGAGTAACAGGCTCTAACTACGTACGCGTTGTAGGAAAGAATATTTAACAATTCTGTCAACACAAATGAGATGATGCCACAGGTCGATATACGCATATTTTTGGGTAGCGAAGGATGAGAAGCACACCCCTTTTCTACTGTTCAAAATTTACAGTTGTTCGGAGGCAACTAGAGTCGGATTGGGAGGAATATAGTGACGCGCATGAATGGATTAACGAGATTCCCTCTGTCCCTATCTACTTTCTAGCGAAACCACAGCCAAGGGAACGGGCTTGGAAAAATTCCTGTTGAGCTTGACACAAAACACAAGTCCACAGGGCTGTTAATTTTTATCCGACAATCGAATGTGAATTGATACAATAGGCAGAGCGATTTGTGCAATCTAGGAAGGACTGCGTAAACGCGTTGATCGATGACTAGCCGTAACCGTCCGTGCGAAGTAATACTGGATCACGAGGGACTCACGGTGACAGAAGATAATGTTATATATTAGTAGTATAACTAAATGTCGGCCAGAGGGATTTTTATAAGCCCGGCCGCTCGGCAACTCTTTCCAAGCCCGTCACTGCCGGGCGAGGTCCGAGCAGGCTGTAAATCTTCTGTGAAATATGGACCGTCACCCAAGCCTTCTCCGAAACTTTTTTTTTTGATAGATTCGAATAAATGGTCCTTCGGCGAATTTTCGGGATCGTTCGCGAACGAGATTAATGGGGCATCCACTAGCTATATCAACTGTACGATAAAATTGAATCGTATGGGCGTGGAATGGAAAATAGCCGCATTTCGAAGAAGGTAAGGAACGCACAACGAGTTGTCGACACGATGATACATGGAGGACCGAGAGCTCGTTGGGAGTACTGAATAGTTGACGATGCCCACTAGCTGCTGCGCATAATGGCAGTTACGGGGATCAGAATGGCGAACATGTTTGCGGAACATACGCAATTGCACGTTTCGTAACCCCACTCAATGGCTAATACTCAGAAGCTTTATGCCATAGAATATCTGTGACTGTAGGTGCTGTGCGTAAGAACCTTAAAACTTTTCCCCCAATGAAAGCAGAGAGGAAGCTCTAGCTGTTCACAGGCAATCAAATTTCGACAAATCTTCTCCTGGCCCAAGTGGCGTATAACAAAATGTAAAAATCGGAAACTCTAAGCTTCCTTCAATTCTTCGGCCAGTCTAGCTTTTTTTTTATAATTCCTAATTGAGTTTTTGATAGGCTTGTGATATTACAATGCGACGTTTATTGTGAGTGATGTGTCTCACAAGTCTCAACTACTTCTATCAATTAATCATCACATCATTCGTTACCACTCCCCTACAAAAAATTCAATATAACATGGTAATTGTTGTTGTCGCCTATTAATATAAGCTTTCCATTATCTCTCTCAAAGGTCAGCGCTTCTGTAATAAAATAAACTTTAAGAAAATCAGTTGCTACATAGTAGTATCATATCATATTCACATAGCGTCGACAAATCGTCTAATAAGCCGCGTCAACAACGCCTGCACCGTGCACAATGCTTTCTTTTATCTGGAAAGTGTTTATTGTTGTAAGTTTGTTGCTATTGATCGACGGCCACTTACATATCGTACAAAGTAAACCAACAACTGATAGTAACCAAGTGTTGGATAATATTGTCGTGGAAACATCATCGCTTTACGTATTCCCAAAGAATTGCACACAACAAGGTCAATGCGGAAAGGTATACAAACGCGCAATTAATAATATTATAATTGAAGTATAAATCAGAATCCAATTGATATTTTATAAATAGGCAAAAGCTTTACGGATAGTGGGAAATTGAATCGATCGAATATTATTGACACAACAGAAACAGTGGATAAGGTGTAAAGAAAGCATGCACAGTGTGATGATCTGTATTGACTTAGGAATGCACATGTAGCTTCTGGTAAATGAAGTAAATTTTAATTATTGGTTTAGATGTTGTTCTGTTTAAAATAAATAACAATAAATAATAATAAGACTAATGAGTTAAACTGAAATGATGTACTATTGAACAAAACGTGCGAATCTGACGATGGTTTATTGATGCTTTGTCTGTTAAAGTTTGGATTGCAAAGCAAAAATCCAGAAGTGAGAACTCATATAGTGCTATATGATACTTACCTCTGCCTTAATTGTTGATTTCGACCACATACGCTACTAATTGTGTCGACTTGATTAGTTGCGTTCCGCTGCTGTCCACATTAATGGCTTTACTTTCCTTTTCCTTATTATAGATATTTCACATTCACAGAAATCTACCATAGAATCTAAATAGAATGCGTTGTTGTTGCTGAAAAATACAACATACAAAATGTTGCTTGCTTCATTTGTAAATGGTTAAAAAAATATACCCAACAAAAATGTATTAAAAAAACATTTTTGCCTCTCTGATCCTTTAATTCTAAAAGCATTTTACAACATTACACGCTTAATAAATATTTAACTGTACTGACGGATATTTCTATGCAATTAATTCGATTATCTGTTATAGTGTAATTTAAATAATCCTATACGAATTCTTCTTAATTTTTACGATTGCCACGTCTTCGCATCGATGCCGTGCACTTGGGACAGTACCATTTGCCTTTTGGCGATTGCGTTATGCCAACGCAAGGATAATGGAACCATTCGAACGGACACTAAAAGAAAATATTTTAAATTCATCACATTGTAACGAATGACTAAAAATTCGAACTTACTGCTTCGTTATCACAAGCGACCATATCGCCGTATGACACCTGATTGCATACACAATACCGAGGCTCGTTGGGATCGTATGTCCATTCACCATCCGCAGTCTGTTCGACGGCCATTCCATTATCATTTAGAACCGCTGCGGTTGCTTCGGCGGCTGCCGTGCTGACTGGTGTCTGTGAACTGTGCGAAGATGTTGAAGAGGTCGATGGAATTGAGGCAGCTGTTGAGGAGCTGCTGCCGTGCGATAGACTGCTGGTGGACATTTTCCTAAAATATAAATTAAGCCATACACCAAACAGGGAATTTACCAAATTTCAAATATACGCACTTTTTATGCTTTCGTTGACTGTGCAACGAACTACCCTCTCGCTCTACCGCCTGTATTGCATTATGCGCTGCACCGGCCAGCTCACGTCCAATGAGTAACTCATGCGGTCCGCTGCCCGAAAGTCCGTGTATCGCTTCGTACGATGCCTTCAGACTAGCCGTTCGTCTGCCCTGTGGCATTTGTTGTGTTGCTGCAATAGCTTGGCTGGCAGCCGCTGCAATGGCATTGCCTACAAAAGAATTATGAAAACACGTTTGCAAATTGCATTAATGCAATGTGAAAAGTAGGGGTAAAATGTTGTATATGTCTACCGGCTCCCATGTGTTGTAAATTGTATGAAACGGGGGTGGTGTTTGTACTAGGGAGTACTGAATGATGTCCTAGATTGGGTGTTGTGGGTCGAACACTTGGCTGTGGTGTTGGTGGAACTAAACTATTATTACCAATTGTCGCACGTTTTTCGTGACTAGCGCCGACGCCACCGGCGCCGCTTGTACTGTCGCGACGCTTTTCGGGCTTGTGTCGATACGACCTGGAAAGAGAAGAAACAAAAATTAATAAATAAAATGTTGATAGAGGTTTTTTGTTGTAGATATCCCAATGGCCTTTGGTACATTACGATAAGGTCGCGCGCACACGAATGTTAAAAAAAAATGGATTCGGATTCTCCGTATGTGTGCGGCATAACACGATGATCTCAGCGACGACATCGTGTTCGATGTTTATGACAGGGCATTCGGTGGCTCACTGATAGAAATGACACTCTGACACTCATCTCTGAGTTGCAGGAGCGTGGGTTCGAATCGCGCTGTCACTATGGAGGTTTGTGTTTATGTTACGCGTTGTTCCTACAACGGCCAAGCCCTCCTCGATTCAAGAGAAAATAAGAACCACTTGAATCGTGGCGAAATACCCATATTGACAGAGCCCTGTTTCTTACGAATTCCATGAACTACAAATTGTACTACTATGGAATTACAAACCAAAGAAACGGAGTTGGCATTATTCTGGCGTCGTCTTTACTTGGCAGCATAATAAGTGTCGCGAAGAGAAGTGATCGCTTGATCAGCATCAAATTGGTTATCTGCGGAAGGGTGTGGAACGTAATAAGTGCCTACGCTCCCCAAGTGGGACTGCCACCAGAAGAAAAAGAGGCATTTTGGAACGACGTTGACACCCTGATTCAGACCATTCCAGATACCGAATTGGTGTTCTTGGGAGGAGATTTAAATGGCCATGTGGGTGAATCTAATTATGATTACGAGGATTGCCATGGTTGAAAGGGTAGCCCTTCAACGGTCAGAAATGACGAAGGTGAAGCTATTCGGACCATGTGCAGATCGCATGGTTTGGTCATCCTAAACACAATGGTTTGTAAAAAACGAGAGACACCTAATGACCTACAGCAGTGGACACGGAGATAGGAAACACGAAACGCAGATCGATTACCACCTCTGCTTCGATTTTATGAGAAGGTGGGTAAAAGACTGCAAGGTGATGTTGGGTGAATCTGTCGTCAGCCAACATCGTTCCTGTCAGAATTTAATTTGAAAGTAGGAGGAGCAACAAATAGAAAAACTCCCAAGCCAGTCGAAAAAATCAAGTGGCACAATCTCACAAACGACAACTTTGAACCTGTAGTAACTCCATTCATTGATAAAATGACGAAATGGTTTCAAAACAACACCAACTGCACCGAGCACAGTCCAACACAAATGTGGAATAGTTTCGCTGAAATGTCAGTAAGTGAGGCGGAAAAGGCACTTGGAGTTTCGAAAGGTCCACTCCACACGAAAAAAGAAACATGGTGGTGGAACACCGAAACTAAGGAAGCAGTGCAAGCCAAATCGAACGCATTTAAGGCATGGACGAAATGTGAGTCAAGCAGTGAAACCGAACGGGTTCAACTTCGCGAAAATTATATGTAATGCCGGAAAAACGTAAAGCGCTTGGTAGCTTAAGCAAAGGCGAAGGCAGCTGAGAAATTCCACCAAGAATTAGAAACTCAGACTGCTACCGAAGGACCGTTTTTGCGCTAGAGACCTAAGCACGACGCCAGGATATTTAGGGTCGCAGCACAAAGGAGAAGGAACGTTCGGGAAATACAGGCGCCAAAGTACGTGGAGGACGCGCAAGGAATGTTGCTGATTGACGATACGGCAATTTGTAGCAGGATGCGAGAGTATTTTCACGACTTCTAAATGAAGAATTTCCTAGAGCAGCTTTTCGAGATGTTAAGCCGAATACCACAAATATTGAAGATATCTCAGAGGAAGAGGTGATGGAGGCAATGCATCAGATGAAACGCGGAAAGGCAGTCGGACCGGACAAAACCCCCGCGGAATTTTGGTTGAAAATGGAAAATGTCGGGCTGAGTTGGCTCGCAGTTCTCTTCAACAAAATCAAAGGTGAGCAACCGATGCCTGATGCTTTCAGGGAAAGTTTTCTTCTTCCTTTCCATAAGAACAAGGGAGACTCACGCAAACTCAACAACTATAGGGCTATAAAGTTAACACCTCATACACTGAAGATCTACGAGCGAGTTGTCTGCAACCGATTGAGAAAGATTGTGCGGTTGAATGACAATCAATGCGGCTTTTTTGAAGGTCGATCTACAGCATCGACTGATTCAGTGCATTCGTATTGCGATGGAAAAGTATAGAGCAGCACGAAAGGACTTGCACTTTGTATTCATCGATTTGGAAAAGGCATTCGATAGAGTACCTCGTGATCTGATATGGTTGGCCTTGAGAGCACTTAATGTCCCTGAGGCATACGTCAGGATGATACGAGACATGTATGATGGAGCTACGACTAAGGTTAGATGCACAGCCGGTGAATCAGAAGAATTTCCGGTGAATGTCGGACTACACCAAGGCAGTGTATTGATCCGTTGCTCTTCAATGTGCTTCATGTGCGCTACTTATTAACACGTATCTCCGACGGCCTAGAAATATCTCTTCTTTTTGCCGATGATATAGTCCTCAGTAGCCCAAACATCGTTGCCTTGCAAGCTGCACTTACAAAATGGTGTGACATTCTGGAGGAGCATGGACTGATGGTAAGTATAACAAAGACTGAGTTCTTATGCTGTCCATTCTCAGACCCAGATGCACCGATTCCAGAAATGTACGTCAAAGGAGAGCAGCTTAAGTCTTGTACCCAGTTCAAGTACCTTGGCTCGATGGTGAACAACGGAGCTACATGCGATGATGACATCAAACATCGCACAAAGGTTGGGTGGATGACGTGGCGAGAAAACTCTGGAGCTTTCTGCGATAAGAAAATGCTAGCTGAAGCTAAAGGGCAAGTTGTACAAAACGGTTGTACGTCCCGCACCTATGTATGGTACGCGAAAGAAATGACAGCGACTGAAATGAAAATGTTACGTATGTCAGTTGGTGTATCCAAAAGGGACCACATCAAGAGTAGCGACATCCGAGGCAGCTTGTCCATGGACTAACCAATCACCGAAAAGCTCGGTGGTATCGCCATGTTCAAAGGCGTCCGCCTAAGAACCCCGCAAAGAGAGCGATATCAATGGAAGTTCCACTTGATGGACCCAAGGCCAGAGGCAGACCGAAGAACACCTGGATGTGTCAAATGAAAAAGCAACAACAACGCATTGGTCTCGGCGATGACACGATCCAAGATAGAGCTGCCTCTAGAAATATGCAGGTCGAGCAACG
Source organism: Microchrysa polita (assembly GCA_949715475.1). Classification (NCBI taxonomy): domain Eukaryota; kingdom Metazoa; phylum Arthropoda; class Insecta; order Diptera; family Stratiomyidae; genus Microchrysa; species Microchrysa polita. Next base: position 23,904,768 of record OX454417.1, read on the forward strand.
CGAAACCATGGAGCGGTATAAAGAACGAGGCAAGGAAGAAGAAAGAAGAATCGATACTACAACAACTGATATTCATGAAACGAGTTCGTCGTGAGCTCTTTTCTCTTTTAACAAAGTAAAGAAAACTTCGGTAGATACTGCTAATGCAGTTATGTATGTGTCCCATGTACTACCGGCAAGAGCTTTAAGCTTTTCAGCTTGGTTTTTTTAATTTGCCGGAGTTGTCGAACGTGACACCAAGCATTTTGGGAGTACCTATAGTTGGTATGACGTGGGTGTCGATGTGCATTTGAAGTTGTGTGTTATACTCCTGGTTGAAGCTAGTGAATAATGTGGCAGAGGACTTGGGCGCTGATAGCTTCAGATTTTTGTTCACGAAAAAAAGCGTTAAGAACAAGCAGGTATTCATTAATGAGATCTCACATTTCGGGAATGTCATTGCCGGTTGCCATGTTGGTACAGTCGTCGGCGTATGAAATGATTTCGAGTTCCATTGGTGGTGTGAGAAGTCCTGACATGTAAAGGCTGAAAAGGATGGGAGATAGAACTCCACTCTGGGAGTTTAATTTTCCTCAGCTTAGACTTCCCGTTCCTAAACTCTGTGCAGGATTGACGACCGGCAAGGTAATTTTCAATCCATTTGTATATGTAAGGTGGAGTGGTGTTGCGGAGATCAGTCAGCAGTAATATATGATGAACGTGTAAAATGCTTTTGACATATTAAGAGCTACAAGGATGGTGCGCTTGCATGGCTTCGGCTGGTTGAGTCCGTTGAAGATGTTGGATGTGATAACATCAAGAACGGAGGTAGTACTGTGCATCTTTCGAAAACCATGTTGATGATTTGCAAGTTGGATGTGCTCTAGGAGTTTCGGCCACACTAGCGCCTCAAGTATTTTGGCCACGGGGGACAGTAGCATTATTGGACGGTATGATTCTGCTAGAGTATGATCTTTGCCTGGCTTCGGTATGGGGGTGATACGGCCTTTTTTCCATAGCTCGGGTATGAAGAAGGTTTTCAGCGACAGGTTCATCGTAGCAGTGATATACTCAATGGCCGGAGAGTCGATGTGTTTGAGCATAGTCATGGCAATACCGTCTAGTCCGTACGCTTTAGAGTTTTTCGCATTTTTGATTGCAAGCTTGACTTCGTTTGAGGTAACCTGGAGGTGTTGGTCAGTGGTGCTGTTTCGGATAGCTCTGGTAATTTTGCGCTTGAGCTTATCTTTTTCGGGATGTTCGACGAATTGTTGGTTAAATTTGTGAGCGCATTTGTCGTCGTTGTTGTATGTGTTATCACCGAATTTTATAGCTACCTTACCTTTGGGTTTTGTGGGGTTTGATAGTGCACGTACCGTTCTCCAAAGGTTGCTTACGCCGGATTTTACGTGGCATGTTTTTAAATGCGAATTCCATAACTGTTTCCTGTGGTCGTTGACTTGCTGGGTTATAATGTTGTTGAGATCGCCGATGCGAGGATCATTTGGGTCTGCTGTTCGGAGTTCATCTCTCGTTTTTGCCAGTTCTGCAGCAGATGATGGGAAATGCGGTCTCATGATTGGGATGCGGCCCGCTGGAATATATCTTTTGGCTGCATTCTGGATAATCCGTCTCAGGTTTTTTTCAGCAGTACGTACGTCAGTAGGGGTTGGAAGGGCAGAAAACGCTTCATTTGTGTAGGTTTGGAAGCCAATCCAGTCGGCTTTGCTGAAATTCGAGTATGTCTTCTTCTCAGTGTACGTAAACTGAGACGGTTTATCAATCGTGAGGACGATAGGCAAATGGTCTGACGAGAAAGTTATGAACGGTTCCCAAGTAATGCTGTTTATGAGCCCAGGGCTGGCGATGGATATGTCAGGCGAGCTTCTGCATGCACACGATTCTAGATAGAGCTGCCTGTAGCAATTGGCCGAGACATTACCACCAGAAAGGGGGACGTGGTTACACCGTATGCGGAGCAACGCGACGCCATGGAGAGGCATAAAGCAAGGAAGAAGGGGATCGCTATCACAAGCCGCAATTTCCGACCTTCTTTTCCACATTCCTAACCTATCGGGACATACTTCTTTAGACGATTTGGGAGACCTGGAGAACGTTGATATTGGTCAACTTCAACGTTTTATTCCACGCCCAGGCTGGCATCAGGCTTGGGGTGGTCAGGTTGATTTTACCCGTGTGGTATTACAAAGGACCCAGATGTGGCCTAAATGTGTTATGTCTACCATGAGAGACCATTTAACCTAATCTATCGTGCTTGCAGCTGCAGTCCTTTGCAAAGCGTCCATATGCGAAGCATTTGTAACATCTCTTACGGACCAAGCGACAGTTTGTCAAACCCACTTTAGGAATGTTTATGACAGCGACCTGAGAGCCACAGTTTGCCTCCCTCAGTGACTTCACCGCCTCAATCTGAAGGTCCACATCCATAAATATAAAAATTTTGATAAAATCTTATAGTTGTACAAACTACGATGCCCGTGTAGTTTATCGCGCTTTTAGTGGATTGGGTCGACGACACTTCTGCGGCAAAACTTCCGAAATAACGCTATAGTTCTATATTTTAAGCAGCATACATGGCCAGGCAGTCCTATCGGTAATCTTGTCATCGCACAAGAGCAATGCATTCTGAACCGACCATTAATTTTACAATATCACAATCCTTCCCATAAACTCACCTACTCTCCTTGTGCGACGACGAATGATGATTATTACTAGCAATCGCTCCAAAATATCTATTCTCCTTCTGATTGCTCATATTCGACATGGAACTGTTACCGTCCAACTCCAACGAACGTTTCTCCAAGATTGTCGTAATGCCATGATTGTCGGCCTCCAATTCACACTTGAAATTGAATAGCTCGTTGTCCAATTTTCGCAAGTAACGCTCCACCAGCTCATGCATTTGTGTCGCTAAATTCACCTTTTCGTCGGCATCCTCCAACACTTTGTTGTAGTCTTTGCGCAAGGTTTGAAACTCAACGTCGGCATCGCTCGCTTGCAATTCGCCCTTTTTGCAATGTGAAAAGGGTGTGGAATCTAATTATGATTACGAGGATTGCCATGGTTGAAAGGGTAGCCCTTCAACGGTCAGAAATGACGAAGGTGAAGCTATTCGGACCATGTGCAGATCGCATGGTTTGGTCATCCTAAACACAATGGTTTGTAAAAAACGAGAGACACCTAATGACCTACAGCAGTGGACACGGAGATAGGAAACACGAAACGCAGATCGATTACCACCTCTGCTTCGATTTTATGAGAAGGTGGGTAAAAGACTGCAAGGTGATGTTGGGTGAATCTGTCGTCAGCCAACATCGTTCCTGTCAGAATTTAATTTGAAAGTAGGAGGAGCAACAAATAGAAAAACTCCCAAGCCAGTCGAAAAAATCAAGTGGCACAATCTCACAAACGACAACTTTGAACCTGTAGTAACTCCATTCATTGATAAAATGACGAAATGGTTTCAAAACAACACCAACTGCACCGAGCACAGTCCAACACAAATGTGGAATAGTTTCGCTGAAATGTCAGTAAGTGAGGCGGAAAAGGCACTTGGAGTTTCGAAAGGTCCACTCCACACGAAAAAAGAAACATGGTGGTGGAACACCGAAACTAAGGAAGCAGTGCAAGCCAAATCGAACGCATTTAAGGCATGGACGAAATGTGAGTCAAGCAGTGAAACCGAACGGGTTCAACTTCGCGAAAATTATATGTAATGCCGGAAAAACGTAAAGCGCTTGGTAGCTTAAGCAAAGGCGAAGGCAGCTGAGAAATTCCACCAAGAATTAGAAACTCAGACTGCTACCGAAGGACCGTTTTTGCGCTAGAGACCTAAGCACGACGCCAGGATATTTAGGGTCGCAGCACAAAGGAGAAGGAACGTTCGGGAAATACAGGCGCCAAAGTACGTGGAGGACGCGCAAGGAATGTTGCTGATTGACGATACGGCAATTTGTAGCAGGATGCGAGAGTATTTTCACGACTTCTAAATGAAGAATTTCCTAGAGCAGCTTTTCGAGATGTTAAGCCGAATACCACAAATATTGAAGATATCTCAGAGGAAGAGGTGATGGAGGCAATGCATCAGATGAAACGCGGAAAGGCAGTCGGACCGGACAAAACCCCCGCGGAATTTTGGTTGAAAATGGAAAATGTCGGGCTGAGTTGGCTCGCAGTTCTCTTCAACAAAATCAAAGGTGAGCAACCGATGCCTGATGCTTTCAGGGAAAGTTTTCTTCTTCCTTTCCATAAGAACAAGGGAGACTCACGCAAACTCAACAACTATAGGGCTATAAAGTTAACACCTCATACACTGAAGATCTACGAGCGAGTTGTCTGCAACCGATTGAGAAAGATTGTGCGGTTGAATGACAATCAATGCGGCTTTTTTGAAGGTCGATCTACAGCATCGACTGATTCAGTGCATTCGTATTGCGATGGAAAAGTATAGAGCAGCACGAAAGGACTTGCACTTTGTATTCATCGATTTGGAAAAGGCATTCGATAGAGTACCTCGTGATCTGATATGGTTGGCCTTGAGAGCACTTAATGTCCCTGAGGCATACGTCAGGATGATACGAGACATGTATGATGGAGCTACGACTAAGGTTAGATGCACAGCCGGTGAATCAGAAGAATTTCCGGTGAATGTCGGACTACACCAAGGCAGTGTATTGATCCGTTGCTCTTCAATGTGCTTCATGTGCGCTACTTATTAACACGTATCTCCGACGGCCTAGAAATATCTCTTCTTTTTGCCGATGATATAGTCCTCAGTAGCCCAAACATCGTTGCCTTGCAAGCTGCACTTACAAAATGGTGTGACATTCTGGAGGAGCATGGACTGATGGTAAGTATAACAAAGACTGAGTTCTTATGCTGTCCATTCTCAGACCCAGATGCACCGATTCCAGAAATGTACGTCAAAGGAGAGCAGCTTAAGTCTTGTACCCAGTTCAAGTACCTTGGCTCGATGGTGAACAACGGAGCTACATGCGATGATGACATCAAACATCGCACAAAGGTTGGGTGGATGACGTGGCGAGAAAACTCTGGAGCTTTCTGCGATAAGAAAATGCTAGCTGAAGCTAAAGGGCAAGTTGTACAAAACGGTTGTACGTCCCGCACCTATGTATGGTACGCGAAAGAAATGACAGCGACTGAAATGAAAATGTTACGTATGTCAGTTGGTGTATCCAAAAGGGACCACATCAAGAGTAGCGACATCCGAGGCAGCTTGTCCATGGACTAACCAATCACCGAAAAGCTCGGTGGTATCGCCATGTTCAAAGGCGTCCGCCTAAGAACCCCGCAAAGAGAGCGATATCAATGGAAGTTCCACTTGATGGACCCAAGGCCAGAGGCAGACCGAAGAACACCTGGATGTGTCAAATGAAAAAGCAACAACAACGCATTGGTCTCGGCGATGACACGATCCAAGATAGAGCTGCCTCTAGAAATATGCAGGTCGAGCAACGCGAAACCATGGAGCGGTATAAAGAACGAGGCAAGGAAGAAGAAAGAAGAATCGATACTACAACAACTGATATTCATGAAACGAGTTCGTCGTGAGCTCTTTTCTCTTTTAACAAAGTAAAGAAAACTTCGGTAGATACTGCTAATGCAGTTATGTATGTGTCCCATGTACTACCGGCAAGAGCTTTAAGCTTTTCAGCTTGGTTTTTTTAATTTGCCGGAGTTGTCGAACGTGACACCAAGCATTTTGGGAGTACCTATAGTTGGTATGACGTGGGTGTCGATGTGCATTTGAAGTTGTGTGTTATACTCCTGGTTGAAGCTAGTGAATAATGTGGCAGAGGACTTGGGCGCTGATAGCTTCAGATTTTTGTTCACGAAAAAAAGCGTTAAGAACAAGCAGGTATTCATTAATGAGATCTCACATTTCGGGAATGTCATTGCCGGTTGCCATGTTGGTACAGTCGTCGGCGTATGAAATGATTTCGAGTTCCATTGGTGGTGTGAGAAGTCCTGACATGTAAAGGCTGAAAAGGATGGGAGATAGAACTCCACTCTGGGAGTTTAATTTTCCTCAGCTTAGACTTCCCGTTCCTAAACTCTGTGCAGGATTGACGACCGGCAAGGTAATTTTCAATCCATTTGTATATGTAAGGTGGAGTGGTGTTGCGGAGATCAGTCAGCAGTAATATATGATGAACGTGTAAAATGCTTTTGACATATTAAGAGCTACAAGGATGGTGCGCTTGCATGGCTTCGGCTGGTTGAGTCCGTTGAAGATGTTGGATGTGATAACATCAAGAACGGAGGTAGTACTGTGCATCTTTCGAAAACCATGTTGATGATTTGCAAGTTGGATGTGCTCTAGGAGTTTCGGCCACACTAGCGCCTCAAGTATTTTGGCCACGGGGGACAGTAGCATTATTGGACGGTATGATTCTGCTAGAGTATGATCTTTGCCTGGCTTCGGTATGGGGGTGATACGGCCTTTTTTCCATAGCTCGGGTATGAAGAAGGTTTTCAGCGACAGGTTCATCGTAGCAGTGATATACTCAATGGCCGGAGAGTCGATGTGTTTGAGCATAGTCATGGCAATACCGTCTAGTCCGTACGCTTTAGAGTTTTTCGCATTTTTGATTGCAAGCTTGACTTCGTTTGAGGTAACCTGGAGGTGTTGGTCAGTGGTGCTGTTTCGGATAGCTCTGGTAATTTTGCGCTTGAGCTTATCTTTTTCGGGATGTTCGACGAATTGTTGGTTAAATTTGTGAGCGCATTTGTCGTCGTTGTTGTATGTGTTATCACCGAATTTTATAGCTACCTTACCTTTGGGTTTTGTGGGGTTTGATAGTGCACGTACCGTTCTCCAAAGGTTGCTTACGCCGGATTTTACGTGGCATGTTTTTAAATGCGAATTCCATAACTGTTTCCTGTGGTCGTTGACTTGCTGGGTTATAATGTTGTTGAGATCGCCGATGCGAGGATCATTTGGGTCTGCTGTTCGGAGTTCATCTCTCGTTTTTGCCAGTTCTGCAGCAGATGATGGGAAATGCGGTCTCATGATTGGGATGCGGCCCGCTGGAATATATCTTTTGGCTGCATTCTGGATAATCCGTCTCAGGTTTTTTTCAGCAGTACGTACGTCAGTAGGGGTTGGAAGGGCAGAAAACGCTTCATTTGTGTAGGTTTGGAAGCCAATCCAGTCGGCTTTGCTGAAATTCGAGTATGTCTTCTTCTCAGTGTACGTAAACTGAGACGGTTTATCAATCGTGAGGACGATAGGCAAATGGTCTGACGAGAAAGTTATGAACGGTTCCCAAGTAATGCTGTTTATGAGCCCAGGGCTGGCGATGGATATGTCAGGCGAGCTTCTGCATGCACACGATTCTAGATAGAGCTGCCTGTAGCAATTGGCCGAGACATTACCACCAGAAAGGGGGACGTGGTTACACCGTATGCGGAGCAACGCGACGCCATGGAGAGGCATAAAGCAAGGAAGAAGGGGATCGCTATCACAAGCCGCAATTTCCGACCTTCTTTTCCACATTCCTAACCTATCGGGACATACTTCTTTAGACGATTTGGGAGACCTGGAGAACGTTGATATTGGTCAACTTCAACGTTTTATTCCACGCCCAGGCTGGCATCAGGCTTGGGGTGGTCAGGTTGATTTTACCCGTGTGGTATTACAAAGGACCCAGATGTGGCCTAAATGTGTTATGTCTACCATGAGAGACCATTTAACCTAATCTATCGTGCTTGCAGCTGCAGTCCTTTGCAAAGCGTCCATATGCGAAGCATTTGTAACATCTCTTACGGACCAAGCGACAGTTTGTCAAACCCACTTTAGGAATGTTTATGACAGCGACCTGAGAGCCACAGTTTGCCTCCCTCAGTGACTTCACCGCCTCAATCTGAAGGTCCACATCCATAAATATAAAAATTTTGATAAAATCTTATAGTTGTACAAACTACGATGCCCGTGTAGTTTATCGCGCTTTTAGTGGATTGGGTCGACGACACTTCTGCGGCAAAACTTCCGAAATAACGCTATAGTTCTATATTTTAAGCAGCATACATGGCCAGGCAGTCCTATCGGTAATCTTGTCATCGCACAAGAGCAATGCATTCTGAACCGACCATTAATTTTACAATATCACAATCCTTCCCATAAACTCACCTACTCTCCTTGTGCGACGACGAATGATGATTATTACTAGCAATCGCTCCAAAATATCTATTCTCCTTCTGATTGCTCATATTCGACATGGAACTGTTACCGTCCAACTCCAACGAACGTTTCTCCAAGATTGTCGTAATGCCATGATTGTCGGCCTCCAATTCACACTTGAAATTGAATAGCTCGTTGTCCAATTTTCGCAAGTAACGCTCCACCAGCTCATGCATTTGTGTCGCTAAATTCACCTTTTCGTCGGCATCCTCCAACACTTTGTTGTAGTCTTTGCGCAAGGTTTGAAACTCAACGTCGGCATCGCTCGCTTGCAATTCGCCCTTTTTGCAATGTGAAAAGAAGACGCGCGAACGTTTTTCAAGTGTGTCCATGTTATCTGAAGTATGTGAAACCGAGAAAATTTTAATAATAATGAAAAAGCGCGCGGAACAGATTTCCAGATTAGGTAGGTACTCACTTTGTACGGTCAAGTCCAATTCACGCATTTCGGTGAAACGATCGCGCAGCTCCTGTGGCAGGTGCTCGATCACTAGAAATTAGATGTAAAATAAACAGAAGAAAAATTTCAGAAGTTTGTATAAAAAATATAGGAACAAGGATATGCAGACCAAACAGCTGATCGATTTTTTGACAATAGTCACAACATAAACGAAACTAGTGTTCAAGTATTTGCAAATATCTCAACAAAATTTAATGGAAACTTACTTTCAAGATAGTCTTCCAGGTACAACATGATGTCAATGAGATTTCGAAATAACGTTTGACACTCCTAATAATAAAATTATGCTAAAAACATGAAATAAGAGAAGACGGTCTTGCAATCAATTGCGATTCAGAGCACGATGAGAAATGACAGTTTTGACAACCGAATTGACATAACAATCTAGTACACACGCGGGCTTTGAATATGCAGTTCAGTGCATTTGGTGCAAATCTAGTACATTTTCATTTTTGTCATTCGGCGAAACAGCTGTTTGTACACAACAATACAACAATCGCCAAAAATCCGAAAAAAGTCTTGCTTGCATTTACGCGCTTCCTAAATTTTATTCTGCTTGCTTACGGTAGTTTCGAAATTTCGATCAAATAGCGGGAGCTCTTGAAGAAATTCCATTTCAGATCACTACTTGGACAAAATGCTTATTCGTGAGTTGCAAAGTTACACCCTCAAGTTGAGCGACTTGAAAGAATACGATGCGATCAAACAAGAACGATTAGCTCAAAAGGCCAAAGATGAAGGCGATGAAAGTACAGCGGCAACCACCTCACAGCAGGCTCCTCCAATAGCTAAAGTTGGACCTAAATCGAAACAAGAGGTTCGCGAACGTATTGGACTGACTGATACATGATACAGACGTCGACGAGGATGGAGTAATGTGGACCTTTCGACAACGTAACAGCTCTAGTATTTGATCTGGCTGAAACATTATGAAATCGCTAATAAACTACTGCTGGTAACAAAAAGAAATTGTTTTCAGTTTAGTCCTTTTGTCTGAAATTTGGCACACTTCCATGAGGTCCTCTACGCGGGGGCCACCTGGTACCGGTAGTAGGTAAAATTTTTAATGGCTAAGTCAAATCACTTGATGCGACACTTGGAAGAAGCACCGCTGCGCCTGGAGTATGTATTGGCATCTTCAGCGTTATCGGTTATGTGCGGTACGTATCAAGACCCATTTCGCTAAAGTTCCATCTAGATTAGTCGCCAAATGGCTGCGCGTCCCAAAACTGGCATCGCGTACAGCCATTTGGCTGCACGTGACGCCATTTGGCGACTAATCTAGATGGACCTTTATATCTGGCTCATTAATGCGCATGCCCCTACAGAAGTTAAAGAAGATGCGATTAAGGACGAGTTCTAGAACCACCTAGAAACACTCTTCGAGTCACTTCCATCAAACGGAAACGAAAGCTGGCATAGGGGAACTACTGGAGGTCACAGCCTCCCATGGTGAAAGCAAGAGTAACGGTCGGCGACTTCGCGAGCGGCAGAAACCTGGTCATAAGCTCTACATGTTTCCCTCATCGACGCATCCCTAAGCAGACCTGGAAATTTGCAAATGAATACACCGTGAACCACGTACTTACGAGCATCGAATATCTTAGACGTCCGATCCTATCGAGGAGCCAACTGCAACTCCGATCACTATTTGGTGCACGTAACGAGTATCAACCCTGCCAAGATCTTCGAGGTTGACAATTTGATCGATGACGCCATGGTGGATGTGTACATTACCACACTTGGGGAAAAACTGTCGCCCATGCTTGAAAAAATCAGCATATTAGGCATTCGTGAGTTCTGGGAGCAGCTGAAAGGCAGCATCCAAGGAGTTGCAAAAAAGGTCGTGCAAAGCCCGGCGTAGACGAACAGACTGGTTGACGACGAATGCAGGCCCGAGCCAAAGTATCTAATAAGTTAATTAGACTTAAGAAACGCAACCATTTTGACGAGCAGTTACAGCAAATAAACCAAAGATTAGCCAGTAAGAACATTAAACAGGCGTACAAACTTATAAATAATATCAAGAACGGATATCAACCCAGAACAAGCCTATGTAAGGACAAGGATGGTAACATCATCAGAGACATCGAAAGCGTAAACAAACGATAGACCTCGCTTTATGAAGAGCTCCTCAATGCACCATCAACATTCCCCACGGAGCCAGCTCTTGAGCAGATATCCGAACCAGGCCCTCCCGTTCTACCCCCAACAGCAGAGGAGGTGAATCTCGCCATACAGTCCCTCGGCGCTGACGAGATCCCAGCAGAATAGCTAAAGCATAGTGGAACGTGCCTGACCAACGCTATACATGTGCTACTGCTGAAAATATGGAACGACCAGGTAGCCCCCACAAAAGCATAATCTGCGCAATCCATAAAAAGGGTGGTGACAAGCTGAAGTGAGAGAATTACAGGGGCATATCGTTAGTTTGTATGGTCTATAAGATTTTATCGAAAATTCTTTAAAAGAGAATTAATCCGTACGCAGAACGAATCATTGGCGAGTACCAAGGCGGCTTCAGACCTGGTCGTTCAACGACCGATCAGCTTTTCACTGTGAAGCTACTACTCCAAAAGTGCAGGGAATATAACATCGATGTATACCAAATCTTTGTCGACTTAAAGCAGGCATACGACAGTATCGATCGAAGTGTACTGTACAACATTTTGCTACATTTTGGTATACCGGCAAAGTTAGTGCGACTCACAAGGATGACGATGACTAATACCGTCTCGCAGGTCAGAGTGCAGAACCGAATCACTCACCTATTTGAAACTCGTACTGGACTCAAGCAGGGCGACGGGCTGGCGCCGACGCTCTTCAACCTTGCTTTGAAGTATGTAATTCGAGTCATGAATATGGACAGCAATCGAACCCTACTCATCAAGTCGACCCAATTAGTAGCGTACGCCGACGACATCAACATCATGTCTCGAAGATTGATGCAGAAAGCCTTCTGCATAACCGCAATAACGCCGCAACCGAAAACAAGGACGCCAGCAAATTCAAGCATCACAGTGGCTACTCAATATCGAGTATGTAGACAACTCTTCAACTACCTGGGTTGTAACTTATCAAAGGACGCCAACGAAACCGACATAATTAAACGACGGATACACCTAGCCAATAAGATGTATTTCTCGGTCCTCGCAATTTATTAAAAACACGAAGCTCCGCCTGTATAAATCCATCCGCCTGTGCCATGCTATGGCTGCGAAACATGGACCCTCACCCAGGCCGAAACTTTGCTGGACAGATTCGGACGAAAAGTCCTACGGCAAATTTTCGGTGCCGGCGCATCCGGTAGAACTACGAGTTGTATCAATTGTACGATGAGCTGGAAGTACCGAAAATCGTGAAGCTTCAACGATTGCAATGGTCGGGGCATGTACTACAAATGGCTGATAATCGCATGCCAAAGAAGACGATGAACGCACAACAAATTGACGAAGTGAGATTGCGTGGACGACTGGCAAAAATTCATTAGATGAGGACGCCCATCAGCTGGGCGTCCGAAACTGGAGGACAAGGTCACGTAACTGCGAGAATTGGAGGTCAATGATTCAGGCGGCCAAAGCTCAACGTCGGGCTATCGTGCCACATTGATGATGAAGATGATGAGTAAACAGCATCAATGTTGTCTGATCAAGGAGAGACACATTCCTGAGGATATGATCGCTACATCATCTGCGTATGCGACCATCTAGATTTTCTCCCTGTCAAGCCTAACTAAGATGTTATTAATTACTACTAGCCATAGTAGTGGAGTCGTGCTCTGTGGCCGTGATCGTTCGATCGCCACTCTGTGATACAGAGATTCATAGAGAAACGAGTTGCCAAACTCGGCATGGCCCGTCGCAAATTTATTATTCAGAAGATGATAAGAAATATTCTTATCGTAGAATAATAAACTTATAATGGGACTAGGAAGTGGTATATATGGCTGACAACCGTATCACATTCAGTTGACGACTACACACGGTAGTCGTCAAATTTTTAACGACACCATACTCCATTAGGAGTTAGGGCAAAATCAAGATAGTAGTGGAGAGATGACACCACTCTGAGGTGTTCCACTCCACACGAATTTAGTCAGATCATCATCATCATAGAATGGATTACTCTGATCGTTATTAGTGTCACTATCCACTATCCCAAGCCCTGGCTCAACTCCTAGGTGTGATCGTGCATCATGAATAGATGCCTACATTCGGAATGAAAACGACTCGAACTCGTCGCCATGACTGGATGACATGGTTGATTGTTGAGTAGCAAAAGGCTTCTAACTGAAAAATAACTGCAGTCTTGGAACTAAAAATCTTGCGTTTTCTGAAGCATGAGGAGTAGTGTGCCTGTATATGGTTCTTGAGATTTATAGGGAGAGAAGCCACTAATTGCCCATCAATTCCTCAGTAATAATGGAGAATACGAAGTCACTCTACTGGTCACTCTACTGGTCGCCTCCACTTTCGCGGGCTATGCATGCAGTAGATTCCGTCCAAGTGCCATCCGCTCTTTTTATTAGAGGCGGACATAATTTGGCTTAAGACAAAATCCCACATATTTCTGCTGAGCCCTTGACATTGGCTTCGTTTAAACGGCTTCCAAGCTCGAGACATCAAAATGCATTAGCTTATATGGCACGGTCAAGAGCCGTACGGCTTGCGAGTCGTGTTTCGACGGCAGGCGTGTTTTCACATCTCGTGCATCACGAGCTGCCAATTCACGGCTGGAGTGGCAAATGCTTCCCAGCTCGCAAGCTCGAGCCGTCACGGCTTCTCATATAAGCCAATGCATTTTGATACTTCGAGCTTTGGAGCCATACGGCTAGTCGTTTGAACGAAGCCTAAGGGCGGCCACACACAGAGTCCATGGATTCCGTGTGTGGAATCCCAGTGGGATTTATTTATTTATTTATTTATTTATTTAAGAAAACGCTGAACAGGGTGAAAACCCCAAAAACTAGCATTATAAATTTACAATATGAGTACATAACAAAGAGACAGTAAAATAATAAACGGAGAAAAAAAAATCTACTAAGTAAAAAGAATATGAAATAAAATACATAAAAATTGAAAAAGATATAAAAAGAAACAAAAATCATAAATTAATACATAAGCCTATATAGCAACAAAGTAAAAGAACATTGAAATACAAATAAAACATTACGTTAGGTCAGACAGTGAAACTTTATCAAGAAGCAGTTTTTTAAAAGTAAATAGCGAAGCAACTAAAGGACCGAGCTCCAGACGATCATATTTACGCATCATACGAATGAGAGGCGAGTTCATGTAAAGCAAGAGTTCAGTAGTGGGAGGATCGAAGATATAATTTGATCGAGTGTTGTAGGATGGAACTCTGAAGATGATGTTCTCTTGCGCTGACGAGATTAATAAGCCACGACACAATTTGTAAGGGAAGCTCTCATCCAGAAATACACGTCTTTTACGCAGGGATAATAGGTTAAGGAATGAAAGGCGCTCAACATAGAGAAGGTAGGGATAATTAAATTTATATAATAAAAAGCGAGTAAATCGGCGTTGAACCAATTTTAAGGAATCAGAGGCAGAGGAACACGAAGGAGACCAAACCGGAGAGGCATATTCAAGGATACTACGGACTAAGGAAATAAATAAATTAACACAAGTAGTAATTGATCGAAAGTCACGAGAGCATCGTAAGACGAACCCAGCTAGTTTAGATGCCCTGTTAATGACCTTAGAATAATGCTCATTAAAGCGAAGCCGGCAGTCGAAAGTTACACCAAGATCATTAAATTTACTTACATTTTCAAAACAAACAGAATTGACCTTGTACATGTACGAAAGAGGAAAGGGTTTGAGAGAGTATACCATAACTTTGCATTTACTAACGTTAAGTTCAAGTTTTTTAGAACGGCACCAATCAGATAGACGATCGACATCAAATTGGAGGGCTATACAGTCTTCTAGACAGGAGACGGACGAAAATAACTTACAATCATCAGCGTAGAGCAGGCACGAGATTTTCAGGATAGATGGTAAATCGTTTATAAAAAATACGAACAGAAGCGGGCCTAAGATCGAACCCTGAGGAACACCAGATGAAGGACAAAAAGAGGAAGAGACGGTGTTGTTAAATATGACACTTGAGGAGCGACCACGAAGATAGGACGACAGCCATGACATAAGACCTGGAGGAAAGTTAAGAATAGACAGCAGAATGGAGTGCTCAACCGTGTCAAAGGCCTTAGAGAAATCAGTATAAATGGTATGGATATCTAGATGCTTATTGAGGGACATAGCTACAAAGTCGACGAATTCCACCAAATTTGTGACAGTGGATTTTTTTTTACAGAATCCATGTTGATTAGGACAAATTACATGTCCAAAGCATTCATATATATAGTCATAGGCGATGCGCTCAAGAATTTTGGAGAAGTTGGTCAGAAGGGCGATAGGACGGTAATTAGAGGCTAGATTAGAGTCCCCTTTTTTGGGAATAGGCACAATGTATGATGATTTCCAACGAGAAGGAAAAGTACCCTCCTGAAGACTTTTGTTGAAAATTATAGCCAGTGAATAGGATATGGCACTCTGTGTATTTTTAATAAACGAATTAGGAATGCCGTCAGGCCCCGAAGAAGAGCTGCGTTTCAAGGATGCGATAAGTGACTCCACATAGGAGGGGTCTATTGGCGAAAGCCAATAAGGGTAGGTTGGTGTACACGAATCGGAAGTCGCAGGAGATCCTGTCTGACGATAGACACTAGAGAAATATCGTGCAAACAGCTCGCTAATATCGTTAGGTGAATTGGCAGTAAGGTTACCGTAAGAGATCGATGAAGGACTGGAGCTCGAAGATCGCATATTTCTGACATATGACCAAAACAACTGACTCTCATTATTCCTAACACCATGTTCAATGCTGGCAAAATAAGCGTTACGAGCCGTTACTATGAGACGTTTCGCATCAGCACGAAGTTGACGAAATAAAATGAGGTCATAGTGATTAAAAAAGTGTCAATCTAAAATGCACCCGTTTTTTTTTCCTTAGGATTTTATAAATTTCGCGAGTAAACCAAACAGGACCCTTGCGGGGTCTAGAGGAGTGAAGAGGTACATACTCGTCAATGACAGTCTGCAGAATATCGTAAAAAGTATCAACAGCAAGATTACAATTGAGACGTGGAAGAATACCTGACCAGTCAACTCGACTAAGTGCCTCTGAAATCGCTACATAGTTAGCTTTGCGAAAATTGAAGTGAGGATTCATGCTGTGATTGTTGGATTGCTGCGATCGTATTTTCGCCTCAAATTCAAAGGAAGGATGATACGGGTCAGGAGGGACGTAAGGGGCAGATGCAATAGTAGTAGAGATAGCAGGGGAGATTGCTAAGAACCAGGTCTAGCGTTCTATTCATGTAGTTACGAACTATATTGAACTGCAAAAGATCACAGAACTCCATAAACGAGGAGAGCGTCAATGCCAAAGCAAATGAGGAGGAGGCATTAGGGAGACCAGGGCAAGGCGGCCAACTGATGTTGGGGAGGTTGAAATCACCACAGATAATGTGTGTTGAGTCTGGATGTGTAATGTTGATGATGTTAGCGAAATGCGAGAACAGACTCTCGAACGTGGAAATAGACGAATCACAGGGAATATATACACACGAAATAAGAAGCTTGGCAGAACTGGATGAGTTAACTTGAACAGTAACGCAATCATAAGGTTCCGCAGTTGTAATAGAAAGAAGCGACGAACCACCACCGAAGAGCATCCCAGAGACTACTGGATTGCGATCACAACGATAAGTAGCAAACTCTTCGAGAAACTCCCCACTAAAGAAAGAGGAATTAAGCCATGTTTCGGATAAGCATAACACGTCATGCTGTCCAGACAACGCAGAAAGATTAAGTACAGGAAGCTTGGTCCTTAAGCCGCGAACATTTTGATAATAAAATGATAGTTTAAGGCTTTCATTTACTTTAGGGTGCGGGAAGATGGTCGTCGCCGAAAATTCCGATGAACAAAGTCCTTAACAAAAGTAACCAGAGACAGAGAGAGCTACCAAGACTCGAGAAGTTAAAAATTAAAAACTCGAAAGATAAATTCACACTTTCTTTATTTTTTAAACAGTTTTGTTCATTTTTCTTTTCACTTTTAAACAAAAATATATGTATATATAATTTCTCAAATACACATTGTGTTCCGGTTTTTAAAAATCTAGAATATAAACAGCACATATATATCTGTATGTATACGTATAGAAATACACATCATTACATCTGTTTGTTAGAATTAAAAAGTCTGTGTATGTATTTGTACATATATCTCTACTTACAATAGTCAATATTTATTATAAATCGTCAATTACAAAAATAAACAGAAAAAATATACGTACAATCGTAATAAATAGCTACACGAAGACAATCAATAAAAATTATTATTTTAAAAATAAAAAAAATACTTTTCCTCTTCTTTTTTAAACTTACTTTTGCTTTTGTAAAACATAAAAATAAAATATAGAAATTATGAAGAACATGTATTGCAGGCGATGACACTATAACAACATTATTGGGCGAAGGATCTCATTCTTTTAATTTTTACAACTAGTGAATTAGTTTTTGTTAACAAATAATGTGTGTCTCTCTCTCAAAACGGTGAGTTCATTCCAAGTTTTGTTCCGAAATCTAATCTGGCACGTCTTTGGTAGCGTAAATTAATTCTGTACAATTAAAAAGAGAAATTCAAATATTTTCGATAAGAAACAAAATTAAAAAAGATACTTACTTAATCTCTTGCCACTTGCATATTTCCGTTACGATAAAACTAATGATGAACGATGTCAGTAGAAATAAAACGATTGGCCACACTTTTGGCAATTCCTGAATAATGTAACCGTTAAAAGCGACTTGCAAGCTGCATATGATGGCATGACATATAACAAGTCCCAGGCTGCATAGAATCCAGATACGATTTGTACATGGATTTTTACGCCAAATAAGATGGTCACGATGAACGAATGACGCTGATATTATCACTGAAAATCGGATTAAAGGATAAATCATGGAGAGTCATTATTACAGGTAGAGGTGTAGTCAATATCTCTGAATTGCCGGCGAATGGGCTCGAGTTGGAGTGTTTAAGAAAACGCTGTTGATACCACTTCGTTTTATAAGAGTTTCTATACATACATACATATCGATGTTTGAGTTACTTCGATCTCGACTTTAACAATCGGATCTTGGTAGCCTGGGACGTATTCAGCGGACATTTCACCTACATCCAGTTAACTAACCGAGAAGGCTGGCAATTACTTTCCGCGCAAATGCGCATGTTTGCAGAAGTACATATTTCTGCGTGTTGTAAATTATACAAGGCGGCAGGTTGAGTCTGTCAAGGGAAGACAGAAGGGTTTTAGATATTACACTGGTTGCCGACAATATTGCAGAACTACCTTTACTTGCTGAAGATGCCAAAGTATAGGGTTTTCCAATTACATAGAGTGGGTAGATGTTTGCAGCCCGTAGGGGCCTGTTTGTTTTGGTGGCGTCGGTCTAATCTGTTGTTTACTATTCAGTCACTCATGCGAAAACACTATGTCAAGTTACACGGCGCTACGTGCCACACAGCAGATGCCACGATACACATTCTGCATGAACGATTTGACGGTAAGGTCATTTCTCGCAGAGGTGACGTGAATCGGCCACCAAGATCGTGCGATTTTACCACGCTAGACTTTTTCCTGTGGGGTTTCCTGAAGTCGTAGGTCTATACCAATAAGCCGCAATCGACTAATGCCCCTTAAAGTCGCTCAAATTCAGCAGGATCTATGCGGCAGAGTCCTTGAAAATCGTACCACTCGGATCCGTGCAACCGTGACAAGCCACGGCGGAGATTTGAATGATGTTATATTCCATACATTATGGCATATATGTATGAGTCTTTCAAATAAAATAAAAAAAATCGTTTCTACCTCACACTCAGCTTGTTTTATTCCATTTCAACATCTACCCGCACTAATTGGAAAACCCTATACATAGTGTAATCTCTTCAGAAAGGCCCCTGTATAGATCATTCTTCTATGTGTGTTATCATTCGATATTGCTATTGAGGGGAATGGCAATATAGATAATAATCCACGCAGAGTGATTCGTTTTGTCGACTGATCATCCGTAACCGCCCACATTTTGAGCTCATACGACGTATTAAGCGATCAGGCACGCTAGAGTCATGGAAGAGCTTGGGAATCATTAGATATGACGGGATAAGTCTTGCACACACAACCTTCATCGGTCATCATCACCCCTTTCATTCATAAGATCAACAAATGGCTGACGAAGGCAACTCTCGTGTTTACCATGAATTTCCTTCTTCTTCTTCTTTTAGCGGCGCAGAAAGGTGTGAAACCTCTGTGCATCTATGTGAGTACGAGTTATGGTTCGTCAATGTTTGTGTCCGTGAGGTTTAAGGACAGAAACATAGCTGCTGCGATAGGGTTTTCCCACAGCGATATAGGGGTAAGATCAGTGGGCGCAGCGGGGCATTGAAACAAATGACCCACATCATGAGGAGTACCATCGCAGTTTGGACAGATGTTTTGGATGTCCGGGCTTATGCGGGAAAGGTACGAATTAAGGCGTGAACAAAAGCCCGACCGAAGTTGAGTTAGTGTTACTCTGGTGGCTCTCGGGAGCCTAATCTCCTCTGAGAGGACTCTATTTGCACCTAAGCTCGCAATAGACCGATTCACTTCTTCAGTGTGGATCGCTGCGATGGCGGCTCGGTATGTAACTTCATCGTAAGGGTCCCTTTTGTATCCCTGAACCTCTCTCTCAAGGTCTCGTAAACCACGCCTGACATGTCGTGGAAGAGGAATTCGGACCATGAGATAATTATTGGGAGGATCCTCACGATAGCAACCAACAAGATACTGTTTTGAGAGTAGGAGATTGTGGTCACCATGAATTTCCTCTGCCTTCCATTCTTCAATCCTGATTTAGTCTGACTTCACTAAATTTAAGGGCTCAAATGAATGATCTTTTAACTTTAATGGAGTAAGGCCATCGTCCAACCTAACAGACAGCGTCATGCAGAGAACAGAGAGATGTTGCTTGGCCGTAAAAATAAGTGCGAAGCGAATCGACCTGCCTACGATGTTGAGCAGCAATTTCTGATATTGCAAGGTATGCGCTGCACTGCGGATTTGAGATGCAACATTCTGAATGCAGTCATTGTTACACAAACCCGTCTTTGCACTGCCTTCAATTCGACGGCACTCCAAGACACTATTCCGAATGAAAACGTCAGTGAAGTGCATTGTTCGCACGTTTTGTATTTCTTCTCGACAGGTTCGCTTTCAGCACCAGTTTTACTCCCCAACAATTCCTCCCTCAGATCAACCACCGAGCTCAAAAGTAATGAAAGTGAGTTCAGTGTCATGAAATCCTCTTGAAACGAGTCCCCTTGAAATATGCCACAAAAAAAATGTGTGTGCCATCTTTCCACCAGTTTTGTCAAAAAATTAAATAGCACAGAATCCAATCCATATATGAAAGACTTCGATTCGCCAAATGGGGAGGATGCAATCAAAAGCCTGGGCGTAATCGATGTAGCACGTAAACAGATTTCTCAGTTTACGTATAGCTTGTGGAGGTCTGTAAATTAGGCCTCCGTGGCAACGATGACCTCCTCATTCGACTGAAATTTCTGTCCGGCGAGTGATTTTTTCAACTTTGGAAACAAAAAGAAGTCGCACGGGACCAAATCTGGAGAATACGGTGGATGGGGCAGCAGTTCGTAGCCCAATTCGACCAATTTGGCGTTGGCGAGGGCGGAGGTGTGAGCCGGTGCGTTATAATGGTGGAAGAGCATTTTTTTCTTTGCCAAATGCAGCCGTTTTTTCTTCAATTCGTCGAATCGTCCCAATAATTGGGCATAGTACAGCCCTGTGACCATTTTGCTCTTCTACAGGGAGTCGATGTGGATCACACTTTGTGAATCCCAGCAAACGCTGGCCTTTCCGTCCGATGGGACAGTCTTCGCCTTCTTCGGAGCACCTTCGCCGGGTGAAGTCCACTGTTTCGACTGTTCCTTGGTCTCTGGTGCATACCAATGTATCGTCGACTGTCACGAAACGACGCAGAAACTCCTTCGGTTTCCTCTTAGACAGCGTCAAACACTGCTTTGAACTGGTCTCACGGTTGCGCTTGTTGTCCGGAGTGAGCAAACGCGGCTCCCATCGTGCCGACAGCTTCCTCATGCCCAAAATTTCATGCAGAATATGACTCACGCGATCTTTTGAAATGCCTACTGTCTCAGCTATCTCTCCCACCTTCATCGGCGGTCTGCCAATACGAGATCGTGGATTTTTGTGACGTTATCATGCGTAGGGGCACCTGGACGTGACTCATTAAAAACCGAGGTGCGACCACGTTGAAACTCGTTAAACCGATTTTTGACGGTCGCCATCGAAGTAGAAAAGTCGCCGTATCCAAAACCTCTTTGATTTCGCTGCGCGATTTCCCTTCGAAAAACAAGAATCGAATCACCGATCGATATTGCTCTTTTTCCATTTTCTAAAATCCGCGGGAGTTTTCACAAAACTACGAGTCCGATCCGGCTAAAATTTCGACAGTATCCGTCTACGAGAATGTACTACACGATAGTGCTCTTGCGATACTGACGCCATCAGGCGGTGAGGCTAAGTACTTATCGGACTACCTCCGTATTTATAGAGGGTCGGGAAACTTGTTATCGGCCTTGTGTCAGCAAGGTTTCCTACCGTTTTCTTTTTGGGTAACAAATATAACACCTGCTGTGAGGAAAGGTGGGAATGTCCTCCGGAATGCTAATAAATGTACCAAAAATTCTGCACATTATCAAGGCCATGCGCCTTTTAATTATACCCTTCGCTCATAGAGTGAAAGGGTATATTAACTTTGTCATGAAGTTTGTAACGCATTAAAGGAAGCATCTCCGACCATATAAAAAGTATACATATATGATCAGCATGACTTGGGGAGTCGACTGGGCGATGTCCGTCTGTCTGTCTGTTGCGACGCGTTTTACTCGGCGCGTATTGAAGCTAGCAAGCTGAAATTTTGCACAAGAGCTTCTTATTGTTGCAGGCTGTTTGTATGTTTGATTCAGCAAAATTGGATCACTGGGTCATGGGGCTGCCATACAAACCTAGCCCCCCAATTCAAGTTCTTCTAAGAAATTTTTTTTTGTTTATACACCAATTTCAACTAAATTTCACTCAAATGTGTTTCTCTTGATAACACAAAACATATCTAAGAATGGATCAAATCGGACCATGGGATCATGGGGCTGCCATACAAACCTAACCCCCCAAATTAGGTTCTTCTAAGAAAAACTGTTTTTATTTGTGCAGCAATTTTAACCAAATCTCACACAAAAGTATTTCTATTGATGACACATAACATATGTAAGAATGGATCAAATCGGACCATGGGGTCATGGAGCTGCGATACAAACCCAACCCCCCAAATTAGGTCCTTCTAAGAAAAACTTTTCTATTTGTGCACCAAATTCAACCAAATTTCACACAAAAAATTGGTCAACACAAATGGAATCGTACTATAGGGCTATGCTCCCCCATCCCCCAAAAACATTTTCTGAGTAAATATTTTTATTTGCCCACTTATTCCAACCAAACCCGAAACAAATATTGTTTTGTTGACGCAAGGGAACTTTTGTGGAGACGGAAAGAAAAGAATGGGGGATTAAATACAAGTCGTAGGTACGCCCGAAAAAACTTTTAGCCCGAGGAGAGCGAAGGGTACCCAAATTTCGGACGCGCCCGAAATTAGCCCCGGTCTCGTTTTTGATCCACTTGATACCTTCGCAGCTGTCCATTTCGGAACTTCGTCGAAACTCATGGCAATTAAACTAGCATGAAACTATTCGCTTTCGTGGAAGTGCCGAGCAGTAATTTGCCGAAATCCATTCTAGTACTATTCCGCATCACCCACCGAAAAATTGGACAGGCTCAGGACGGTGGTGCAGCGAGTAGAGAACATTCTTTTCCTCTGAATTTTCATTGTGGGATCCTACTGTTACCATGGATGTTCGTGGTGTCTTTGTGCAAAATTTTCTTCGATGTAAACCGTACCGGTGCTACCGTTTGTTTCAACGACCAACAACTGCCAAAATCCCGCCAAAACGATTCAAGCGAACAAAAAAAAATATCTTGAATCGCTATTACAACGACATGTAGGGCTGACCTGTTTGTGGTCGTTCTATTGATCTGAAGAAGTTACGCCGGTATTTGGCATACGCGGCATTCTGGACACTTCTGAAGAGACTCGCTGTCTATCATCGAAGACGATTTGGTTCGCGAGCTCCTGTTTAATTGGTATCATTACTTTTACCGAGGAAGTAGCGGAAGGAATGTAGAGGAATTTTGTTGATCTTATTCATCCTATTACTGGAATTGCCCGCGACAGATTGTGTCATGCAGCAAGTCTCGCTTCCGTGCTCAAGATGGATTTTCCAGGCTGGGTTGTGTTATTGTCTCAAGCCGGTGACGTTATCACGAACATTTTGGCCATTCAACCTGATTGGTGCTACTGCACCACAATAGTAAACAAGGTTTTGCAGTTCCAATAGCGACATTTCAGGGTTTAGTCTGGATGCAATTTTATCATCGATTTTGAGAAAGAATCTCAGGAGGTTCACCAGCTGAGAATCCCAATGGGGTTGTTTTCTGATATTCCAAGAGAGCTCTTTGGAAAGCGTTATGAACTTCAGCAGAGACTTGCGCTTGGCGGTTGAAAAGTATACTTTTTCGGGTATTATACGCATCAGGGGCGGCGCCTAATTTACAAGACTTACCAAAATGTAAAATTATCGCCATCAGAGCAAATGTTCGTGAGACTTCTAAATTGCCCTCGTATCTCTCCTCGTTTATGTCTAAGAACTCCATAGGGTGACCCATAAATGCACAATATGAAAGTATCTGTAAGAATAAATACAACCATTAGACTTGTCGCAAATAGTGCGCACGCCAGTTGCACGCCACACACAACATGTTCTTTTTCAGTGTTGCTTTCCAAATTTTTCATTTGTGCTCTCGCGTACTATCAATTGGCCGTGCGCCTTTCCATTCCACATTTTTATTTTAAATGATGAGCAACCCTATTCATAACTTACCACAACTAAAATTGGCGTCAAAAATTTGCAACCATAGCACCAAATAACAAAACCAAAAACACGCGAATCAAACTTGGTCTGTTTCTTCCCCGTCGCCCGATTCATAATATTCGGATCCAATTCGATTCGCATCAACGACAACGATAGCAGCGGCACAGCAATACACATTAGGTACAGTAAAGAGATTGGCGTGAAAATTGGCGGCAATGATATACAAGCATTAAGCATGTTGACAACGGCCAGTGAGCATCCACAACTAGCCCAGAATTGAATACAATTCCAGAGGCCAGCGGAAAAACGACGTGAAAGCTCAATGATGGCAACAATGGAGAATGGATCGTCACGATTGACAGAGATGGAGCACGGGATTGAGTTTAAGAGACGACTTAGATATATTGGTGATATGGTCATATTGCGAGTGATAAGGTTCGGTCTGGTGGATTGTTGTTGTAATTGTCGTAGGAACCGTCGTTTACTATGCGGCAGACTATCGTCAAAGTCTTTTCTTTGTTTCATCATGCGCAGTCTATTGTTTACAAGATTGGACTCGTCGTATGCCGGAATGTCCTGACAAACCTGAAAAAGAAGAGAATTTCCATCAATTCAGCGAAAGTCGATTCAGGCATACAACAGTCAAGTTACAGCCACCGGGCAGATTTCATGTATTTGTGACTTGAATGTTTTCGTCTTAAACATACCTGAGGATAGAGCGGTTCAACTGCAATACTACAATCGGCCTGGAGAAAAATCTCAGCATTCGAATTGCTTGCACTCGATCCAATACAAACGACTATTTCTCCATACGATTGCATTATGCTGAGCATTTCACGTGTTGCTTCCGCCGAACAGTCCGTAAACAGTGACACTTGTAACGGTACATTATCGACTTTCTCTAAATGCGGACGAATATTCTTAATACCACGCGGCAACTTTGCTCGATTCGACATATCAAAATTGATCGGTGCACTCTGCTCGGTACTGTCCGTCAATATGCTAAGCGATCGGCAATTTTCCTCCATTGCCGAATCTTCCGACTGATGTTGATCCGGCATATAGCACAACGAATCATTCGGATCCATGGAACAATCGGTTGTATTCAAAATATTGCAATCTTGATTTGATATTGCACCCGGTGCCGACGAGCTTAGCGTTTTTGACGATTCCAGTCCGCCTGACTGCAACAAGCAATTTATTTCCGAATCTACGTTGTCCTCGTTCTTATTCTGACTGGCACTTCGAAAATCGAATTTCTCTGAATTTTTCGGTGAATGCGGATTCGAGATGGCATCATCACTCAACAGTGAAATATGACAATTCCATCCGGATTCCAGACCCAGCTTTTCCGAAAAGACACGCGAGCGTAGCTCATTTTCTTTACTGAAATGAACAAATCGTATACAAGCACGCTCCAGCCGTTCAACCAAATGTACGATATCTGTTTGGGCCTGATATTGCATCGTAATCATTCCAATGAACACCTGATGGCATTGCATTTCAAAACAGCCGTCCACATCGCCCACAACTTCGTCCTTCGCATCGGAAAATAGAAGTGAGTCCGTACTAATCGAATGGCTCATCTTGTTGTGCCCTTGAAAGTCACAATGTGACTTATCAACATGCTGCATACGATATTTGGATTCTGGTGGCAGTTCTAAATATGCAATTCCGTCGTTATTCGACCCGCTCAGCGCACCACAAATGCCGTGTCGCAAAGGACGATAGGAGAAAGCCGTGCAGTATGCAGTCAATGCACTGCGCTGATAGAAATCTTGAGCACGTTTGCGATCTTGTGGTCCCAACGGTCGTAGATCTTTTCCATCCCAAAAATCATCACAGCAATCTAATATGATATCGGCCGTTCCCTGCGTGAAAAGAGATAAATAGCCGCCCGGCGATTCGCGCATGATGACGGACAATGAATGGGGAAATGGCACTTTGACTTTTGATGAAATTTGTAATTGACGAGCGAAGCGAATATCGCGACGCACAACTTCCGGTTGCTGGAAATTTATCAAGAGCCGTTAATCTTTCATTTAAGATGTGTGTTGAGTAAATGGTTCATACCAAATGACGATAGGTGGCCAATTGTCCTTCCAGCGTAAATATATCGGTGGCATGCGTCGTAAATCCGATTTGCTTCGCTAGCTCACAAAGGCATCGACTGAAAAGTTACACGAGAGAAGAATTGAAATGAATGAAGGTTCGGTGGTACAAATCTGGAAGCGATACCGACAAAACAGTCGACAGCCATTTAAATTTTTCTGTTTCCCTCAACTCTAGTTCTGACCATATAAAGAACATGAGATTCTACGTATCGCCTAAGATAAACTATCTTTGACGGGACGCAACCATCCCAGATCCATAATGATGCCTGATTTAATTTTAGACGGTACCCGAAAAAGTAAAGTGACTGTCGACTATCGCCTTACAGAATGCCTACTCTGCTTTGTAGGTAAGAAATGAAAACACACAACAGCTACAAAACACAAGATTTTTTTCAAAGTAATAGATATTCCCCGAAAATTTTTCGATTTGTTTAAATTCATTTTAAATGTTTTCGGGGTCTCTATTCTATGAAGTAACATATTCAAAAGGCAAAAGTAACATTGAAAAATAAAAAATAGATCACAATGGTGTACCAAAACGAATGAAAAGGATGAAATGTAGTAAACGAATATTTGGAAAAAGCATGCTAATTGAATTTTATACTAAAGGCTGCTACAATTTTTAGTGCTGATTGGCTGAGGCGGAATACAGACACTAATGGTCAAAGATGAAAGTGTCCTTAAAGTCTCTATGCGTATATCAATTTTGATGAACCGAAGAACTACTGGCGCCTGATAGTATTGAATGAAGGCGCAATTAGGTTCGACCACCGCGCGTGTCTTGAGAACATTTCACTGTTTTAACGATTTTGACTAAGAGTACATATGCCTCGTGATCTGATATGGTTGGCTTTGAGAGCACTTAATGTCCCTGTCGTCAGGATGATACGAGAATTTAAAATTTCTGATGAATGTCGGAGTACACCAAGGCAGTGTATTGAACCCGTTGCTCTTCAACATCATCATGTGCTACTTAGTAACACGTGTCTCTGACGTCCTAGAAGTATCTCTTCTTTTTGCCAATGATATAGTCTACAGTAGGGCAAACATCCTTACTTTTCAAGCTGCTCTTAGAAAATATTGTGACATTCTGGAGGAGCATGAATGAATGAATGCTAGACATACATGATGATGATGTTTGTTGTGCGAAAAAGATAACAGCGGCAGAAATGAATATGTTAGTGTTAGCAAAAGGAACGACATCAAAAGCAGCTACATTCGAGGCAGCTTGTCCACTGACCAACCAATCTCCGAAAAGCTCGAATGCCGACAAATGGATTGGTGTTGCTCAAAGTAGTCCGCCTGAGAACTCCGCAAAGAAGGCGATATCAATGGAAGTTGAACACCCACCTAAGGATCCACTCAAGCGCAAAATTATAAGAGATATCTGAAAAACCAAGGTAGAGGAGAATCATCATTCGTACCATATAGAGAGCTAAAAATTCCAAAGCGTTTCGTCCCGACGGTATTACGATGATAATGCTCAAATGCTCAAAATTGATACACCGGCCTTAGAGCTTATCACCATCATTATCCTGCCTCCTATCCAAACCTGATAAAGAACCCAACCTTGGAGAATCATACCGTCGGATCACGCTTTTCTCGCCTTTGGTCAAAATACTTGAGTCGCTGATATTACCAATACTTCGACTCATATAGATTTCGCGAATCATCAACACAGCTTTAGGAAAATGCACAGCACCACGACTGCACTCGACCAGAGCATGTCTAAACTCTTTAATGGACTAAATCAACCGAAGCCGTGCAAACGAACCATCTTAGTCGCTCTCGATTAGCCGAAGGCGTTTGATATGGTGAATCGCTCACTTCTTTTGACAACCCTACGCAAAACATCTATTCCGTCGTACATATTGAAATGGGTTGCTAATTACCTTGCCGGTCGCCAGTTCTGCACTGATTATAGAGACGGAAAATCTAAACTACGGAAAATCAAACAAGGCGTACCACAAGGAGAAGTTCTTTCTCCTTTCTTGTTAAACCTCTGCATGTCAGGACTTCTCACTCGACTTGAAGGATCGACATAATATTTGCAGATGATTGTGCCGTCATGACAACCGACAATGATAGTCCGGCTATGTGCACCCTCATCAACAGTGGCTTGAAAGATCTAAATGATTTCTATCTCAGTTAAAATAAATAACCGGCGCGACAATCCAGCATTGGACTAAGGCCGCAGGATGCGTTAGTGACATCCCCAAGATCTTATCTGCTTTTTGTTGAGGTAATGAGATCAGCATCACGCTCAGCAGTGTTGTTTATCCCAATAAATGGGTACTCGTTTAAGATCTGAGTGAAATCATAGTCCGTCACAAGCTCGTGAGTTCGCAAAACACGATGATCCACGGTGAGATTCGAACTCATGACCCTGTGCACCGAAGGTGCGCGCACTAACCGCTAGACCAGCCAGTTATCAGCTCCGAAACTCTCAGCCACTCTTTTCGCCACGTTCAACCAGGAATTAACTTACGACTCGACATCAACTTAGACAACATAGAGGTTGCCCGGTACCCCAAAATTCTCGGCGTCACAGTCGACAACCAAGGCATTTTCAACAGCCACGCAGCCAAGATTTGTGACAAGTTAAAGAGGGCAAATAAAATCCTTAAGGCTCTAGCTGGCAGCTCATGGGGAAGCGACTTTGCTTACTACCTACAAAGCTATTCGTAGAACAACGGTGAATAATGGAATAGTCGTCTGGACAAACAGCGTTAGTAGCACGCAATAGAGACGTATCCAAATATATAAGAATGCAGCACTACGTACCATCACCGGCTGCGTTCTTATGACATCCCAGGATAATCTTCATCAGGAGACTCTGGAAATACACAATGAACTACTAGCGAAACAGTACCTAGTGTGATGCTAGCGTATCGACCATCTGAATAATCATCTATGGACAACGCCCCACCACCACGTCATGTTAGACGTTCAATGAGGGACAAGGAAAGGGCAAAGATACATCGAAGGGAAGGATACATCGATAACACTAACTACAAGATGGCATTAACTGACATACCTGCTAATGAAGCTCGGAAATCTATCAGAAGTTTATCTCAAAATCGCGTACTTGGTACCGAACCCCCATTTCTCCCGACGAGTTATAACAGCTACTCCAACCACCTTGGCCCACATGGGTGGTGTAAAAGGCTAAACTCTTATCTATCACGGATAGATAAGAGCATCGCAAACACATGCCCTGCTTGCGGAACCAGCCCACACAACATGGACCATATATTTGACTGACCTGTTGCACCAACTCAACTTAAGCCTCTTGCGTTATGGGAGAATCCCATCGAAGATGATCTTGACCTGGAAGATAGGATGCCAACAATTTACGAAGAGCAAATGTTATTTCTTCTTCCTTGAGCTTGTGCCGCCACTACAAGTGAACATAACACACCGGGGTCCTACGGTAACCTTGCTGTTTACAGCAATTTCAGCCTCTACGTGGCGACCACACCCGTTTTCAACACGAGAACGGCAAAGAGTTGTCAAAACGCCTCCCTGGCAAGAGCCTTGAAAGTTCGATGCAGGAAGGTTGTATTTGTCTGGGTATGTGTGTGGCTTCGGGATATGTGTTCTTCTTCTTCTTGTAGCGGTGCAGAAAGGTGTGTAACCTCTGTGCATCTATGTGGGTACGATTTATGGTTCGTCAATGTTTGTGTCCGTGAGGTCTAAGGACAAAAACATAGCTGCTACGATAGGGTTTTCCCACAGTGATATAGGGGTAAGATCAGTGGGCGCAGCGGGGCATTGAAACAAGTGGCCCACATCATGAGGAGAACCATTGCAGTTTGGACAGATGTTTTGGATGTCCGGGTTTATGCGAGAAAGGTACGAATTAAGGGGTGAACAAAAGCCCAACCGAAGTTGAGCTAGTGTTACTCTGGTGGCTCTCAGGAGCCTAATCTCCTCAGGCGAAATTGGTGGTGGGCGCTCTGAGAGGACTCTATTCGCACCTAAACTCGCGATAGACCGATTCACTTCTTCAGTGTGGATCGCTGCAATGGCGGCTCGGTATGTAACTTCATCGTAAGGGTCCCGTTTGTATCCCTGAACCTCTCTCTCAAGGTCTCGTAAACCACGCCTGACATGTCGTGGTGGAGGAATTCGGTCCATGAGATGATTATTGGGATGATCCTCACGGTAGCAACCAACAAGATACTGTTTTGAGAGTAGGAGATTGTGATCACGTATTGGCATCAATTTTGTCTCCTGATGTAAGTGATCCTGGGCAGACATCAGAAGGCAACCTGTCTCGATGCGTAGAGCGGCATTTTGGCAGACCTGAACTTTGGACCAGTTTGTGTCACATAGACTATGTGTCCAAACTGGGGCTGCATAATCAGCGGCCGCTCGACCCACCGCTTTATAAGTAGCTAGCATGGTTTCTTTATCTTTGCCCCAGGTGCTGCCAGCTAGAGCTTTTAGGATGTTGTTCCTACTGCGCATTTTTTTCACAGACTGAAGCTGCATGATTCGCAGACGTCATCATGTTCTCTAGGTGAAGCCCGAGAATTTTGGGGTTTCTAACAGTAGGAACAGAATTGTTGCCAATACGTATATCCATCTCCCATCTGATGTCCTCCCACCAAGTGGTTAGAAAAGTCGCAGAGGATTGAGGATGGACGCAGAGATGGTGAGGTTTCGGCTTTGGAAAAATGCCTGTAATCGTCCTAGATAGCGATTAATTCGGAGGCGCATTTCATCCTTATCATTCCTTGTGGCGAGTACGGTGCAATCGTCAGCATAGGAAATCACCTCGATTCCTTCAGGTGGTGTGGGAAGGCCGGACATGTAGATGTTGAACAGAGTGGGGGAGAGTACCCCTCCCTGTGGAACACCTAATTTGATTTTCCTAAGCTTAGAACGTTTGCCTCGAAACTCGGTGAAGGAGTGCCGACCAGCTAGATAATTGGCAATCCAACGGATCTCTTGTGCAGGAAGATGCATATTCAACAGGTTTGCTAAGAGCATTGAATGATTGACCTTATCGAATGCACTTGATAGGATAGGTCTATTGCCACCAGAATAGTTCTGTGACAACGACTGCGTTGATTTAGCCCATCACGAATGCGTGTAGTGATCGCATCGAGGGCAGTGGTGGTACTATGCATCTTCCTGAAGCCATGCTGGTGAGGTTCTAGCTTCGCATGTGCAACAAGAGTGGGGTGAATAAGGGCCTCCAGCATCTTTGCGACAGGAGAAAGTATCGTAATGGGGCGGTAGGATTCCCCGAGATTTGCGCTCTTCCTTGGCTTGAGACAGGGAACAATTCGACCTGTTTTCCAGATTTCAGGGATGGCAAGCGTGGACATCGACAAGTTAAAGGCGGCCGTGAGATACTCAATGGCTGGAAGGTCGAGATGTTTCAACATGGTCATCGAAATGCCATCTGGTCCGAGGGCCTTGGAGTTTTTAGCATTCTCGATGACTTTTTTAACCTGGTCCGCTGTAAAAGATGGTATGGTGTCAACATTCCGGCTGCGAATCCGTCTTCTAATTTTGCGCTTGAGGCCGTTAGACTTGGGATGTTCAATAAATTGTTTATTGAACAGGCTAGCACACTGAAGAGGATCGCAGGTTTTAGTGTTGCCAAATTCAATGGCGTTGTTGCCCTTTTCTTTCCGAGGATTGGAAAGGGCGCGGACGGTAGACCATAATTTGCTGACACCTTCATTGAGGTTACATTCATCGAGGTGCTGATTCCATTTCTCCCTCCTATAGTCTTTAACTTGTCGGTCAATTTCGGAGTTAAGCTCCTGAATTCTGGGATCATCAGGGTGAGCGCTTCTGATCTGATCACGTTCATCGGCTAATCTGGCGGCACTAGTGGGGAAGTTAGGCCGAACTTTCGGGATACGTCCTGCCGGAATAAAACGTGCCGCGGCTGTGGTAATGACGTTCCTAATATTTTTCTCGGCCTCATGAATGTTGGTAGGTGATGTTAGCTCGATGAACTTCGGGATATGAACGGGATATGTGTTTTTTCGTCATATTGGGAGCATTACATCTCAGCGCGGCTGCTCTCAATTTTACGAATTTGCGCTGGTGTTGAAACAAATCCAGGCCCTAGGGTATGGATATGTAGTGTTTGCAACCAACGAATTGGTTCGAATGCCAGGTCAGTGCAGTGTAATTGCTGTTTGGGGTGGGTTCATCTTAGATGTTCTGGCTTAAGAAGGACAGGTCTGTGTATTACTCTACTTGCTCGATTCTTGCGCTTGCACCTGGGCGTAGATATCACACTGTGTACTACTCGGTCTGCTCGATTCTAGCGCTTGTGGCTGAGTACATATGTACATACGAGATTGCTTTGCTTGTTTGTTGTTCGGTACATATGTAACGATTACTTTGGGTACTCGGTAGTCGTTACTTCCGATATTTAATAGTAACGACTACTTAACTAACGGGTAGTTACTTTTTTTTAAATCTCTATTGTCCATACGAGAACATCTTAATGTAATTACGTATTGACAAATAACTTGGCTCTTTTCAGCTTGATAAGATGCGCTGCGGCAAGAATTACGTACATGTTTTTAGGTGCATTTGATATCCAAGAAATGTTCCACCGGATGGCCAAGCCCGTGATGCAACTTTCCAATTTCGACCGAAGGGTCTGACTACTAAACGCACGGCTAAATCATTTAATTGTCGCTTATTGTCGTAACTCGTTCTGACAGAAGCGCGGCAAAACTTACTTGGGACGTCCGTTTGCGTAATCTTCTGATGTTTGGACGTGAAGGCAACAAGACACAGAACGCCATGAGGTAGTTACATCAACACTTTACAATATTAATTTTGAATGTGTAGCTGATTTTTGGTTTACAAGTATGATGGATAGATTCACGGCTACCGGATTAAATACAGTAAGCTAGTAGTAAATAGGTAGTTGTCATGCTGAAGCGGCGGCAGAAAAGGCCACCAGAGCTCTGTGGATTTGCAAAAAGTTTGTTCTGGATAAACAAACAAAAGTTCGACCCACCCTAAACTACGGTGCCGTGGCCTGGTGAAAAAGAGCTTTGACAACGGAGGGCAAATCCGTTATAGCCAAGGTATAGAGACTAGCGTATCTCATCACTACCGGTGCACTTCGCTCCTGTCTCAGCAGTGCTCTTAAGTTTTTACAAGACCTGCACTCAATTGACATTCATCTCAAGACCACTGCAAAACTACCACTGGCTCGACTTATGGCCTGCTATGCCAATCTAGAGCTAACTAAGCAGCAGTTAACATGCCTTAAGAATACTACTGTCGCGATAATGTCATCCAACCACGTCTCAAAAGAGCTTCATGCAGCTGCCGTTTGGCGGCTGCCTATGGAGCAGAGAGGAGTGGCATTCTAATTTCGCTTAACTACACCCACAGATCATTAAATGGTTCACTGACGGTTCGAAAACAAGCGATGATTCAGCAGGAGCTGGTGTGGTGGACCCAGGACATAAAGCATCTTTAACTGTGGGTCACCTCACTAGAAGTCCACGCAATTCAAACTTGTGCGGAACTCTGTATGGGTGCCAATTACGCAAACAAACGAATAGCGATCTTGTCAGACATCCAAGCTATTAAGTCACTCACTAATTACACCATCACGTCAAGATCTGTTCAGCGCTGCCTGAAGACGCTGATTGAACTGGGCTCCAATAATAGAATAAAACTGTTCTGCATTCCCGATCATATGTGTATCACCGGGAAGGAATAGGCTGTCCAGCCGACACGCATAGCTGCAGCATCCAACTTCTGAGGACCAGAATCCTTTTGCAATTTCTCCAAATAAACCAACAAACCAACCAACCAAACCAACATATTATGAGAAAAAAGGCAACGGATTACTCAATCACTGCAAAAATATCAAATATTTAAATCTAAAAAACTTCAAACTAGTCAGACTAATTCCTTCCATTCTACAAATACTATTTGCTCAACAAA
Organism: Microchrysa polita; assembly: GCA_949715475.1. NCBI lineage: Eukaryota > Metazoa > Arthropoda > Insecta > Diptera > Stratiomyidae > Microchrysa > Microchrysa polita. The sequence continues at coordinate 23,938,648 of OX454417.1, forward strand.
CTAAAATGTAATAAAATTACACATTGGGCAATATAATGGAGAAGAGAATATTGTCCAAACATTGATAAAAACAAACTGGAAAGAATATATTCCACTAACAGGAAGTATTTAGCCGAATTTCAAAAATAACTAGAACACAAATTTGAACCACAGAAATGTGTGAAGCATCAACTCTCAACTCACTACCGATCAAGAATAAACCGGACTAAGAAGAAGGACGTAAGTAGGGGGGAAATGTTAAAACCTTACTTACTTTCGACTGCAATCCCGATATTTTTTTTATTTTTCAAGTGACGAAAAAACACATAAATTGCATTAATTTATAGCATTTGCTGTTTAGCAAATAATATATACTAGCCTAACGTGGTATATTATGTAAAAATGTGCCCAGTATTGATTTTTGACATATGATAAAAAAAAATCTTTTTTTTTTACTATTAACCGAATTTTTGTAATTTTTGTGTAAAACATAAATGTTGCTATTAACAGTTCTAGTTAAGACGACTATGTTGGTTAAGCCTAAGTTCTGAAAAGCAAAAAGCAAGCCGCATTTAAAGCTGCACGTGACAAAACACGAGGTTGCAAAAAATATGAAAAAATTAATCAGATGTAGTATGAAAATGTTCAAAATCCAGAGACTAAACTGAAACACAAAAATACACAAACACATATACACACACACATCAAAATTTGTAAAAACTTGAATTTTAAAACAGCAGGAAAAAAGTTTTTCCAAACTCAAAATTCAAGGGAACAATAAACAATTTTACACAAAAAGAAAAAAAAAAAGAAGAGGAAGAAAAGGGCCGAAAAAAGACACTCAATGTACTTCCTTTATGTAAGCTGAAAATTGGAGAAAGATGTCTCGATTAAAATACAATAGTAGAAAACGAATTTAAAATTTTTGAATTTCAAGAAAAAAGTGTTGAAAGTGCATGAGGATTAACAACAATATAGTACAGTTATGTATATATGTATATATTTCATAAAATTGTTTGTATTATTGACTGGAAATACCCATCTTCCCATTTGTCTTGGCTATACATACCCATGCATAAACCAATTGAGACTGGACTCAACAAGCGCATACCGGTTCGTAACTGGAACTAAATCTTTATCAAGCATTGCAACGGCAGTCACATGTCCACAAAATTGCGCATAGTGGGCATGCGTTTTTGGACTACAGGTGTTCAGAAGAATAGCCAAGCCTGTTAAATAGGAGAGAGTATTTTTAGAGTGATGATGGAACTTGTTTGTCATTAAGGGTTACATTCATAGACGTATATCAAAACCTGCGCATTTTTTAAACAAATACAGTAGGCCCTCGCTTAACGAACGAAATGTGTTCGTTAACCGAGGGTACACTGTAATATTGTGAATATCTCTAAAAAGTGCTAAGTCCGAGCTATAAATTTGATTCTAACTCACCCAATGGTTTTAACGATGTTATATGTGTTTTCCACTCGTGATCGTCAAAATCCAACTTAAACGGACACTGTTGATTCGGCGTCAAATCCAATACCTCGGCAATTACACCACTCTTCTCTTGCGATTGTTCCGCTTTCGGTTGCGGAACCGGTGCTGCCGGTTGTGTATCCTCCTCGGAATTTTCTTCACTCGATTCCATCTCCTTGCCGTCGGCATTGTGCAAAAAGAAAACTTTTTCCGCAGTCGGATTCGGCCACGACAGAATGCCTTTCTTATCCACACAACAAAGTGCCGTTATAGAGCCAAGCACTTGCACAACATTTGCACTACGACCAAGCAAATCACTTGATCCGTACCAGAGCGATACCCACGACGCCAACACTTGTCGTCGCGGTAGTGAAATATTGTCCGCATCATACATTGGCATATCGAAATCTTCGTTGAAGGATTTTTCAACGTCATCCATCATGGGCGGTGGCGATTCGGGCATTATCAGGAATGTTTCCAGACGTGCTATGCCCCATAGATTGACTGCAATCCACATTATCGGGAAGATAAGGGGCAGTATGGGAATTATTGTAGCGATAGGACCGTCAATGTACAATTCGATCCAATGTTTGGTGATTTTGTCTAGAAAAAGTTTAAAATTGAATTTGAGGACTTAATCTTGACGTAAACTAAAAAAAGGTTTTTTTTATATACAGTCGAACTTCCCATAAGCGGACACCAATGGGAATGAGATATTGTCCGTTTATTAGAAGTGTCCGCTACGAGAATATTTCACAAAGATATAACATTTTAGAAAATGTATAATTCTGCGCTCTTCGAAACCATTAGAAAACCGCGATATACCTTTTTTGCGATAAATTTTTATTCATGAAAATTCAGTGACTTCGGTTTTTTGAACTAATTTTTTTCCAAATGGCGAATTATTTTTTTTATGAATTCTAGTATGAATTGCACAATTTCTAGGTTTTTTTAAAACTTATTTTAAAAGAATAGACAATTGCATGATCAAATTCCGCCATATAAATTGGACTCGTCAATTTCTAAAAAAAAAAAAAGGTTCGAACACCTGCACGGAGAGATAAAAAAAATATTTGCACGGTGATTTCCGGAAATCGTATCTTGCTTTACGTAACAAAAAAAAACAATTTTCCGGCAATTTCAAAATTCTTTGCGCGGAATAGAACTCTGTTATGTAAGAATTTGCTGTTTTATTTGTGAAGCTGTCCGTTTATTAGAGACTTGCTAGTTCAAAAAAGGTATAAGAGTGTCCGCTTTTTAGAAGCTATTTTTCTAGTAAAATATGCGGAAAACGTTCGGGAAAATAAAAGTGTCCGTTTATGAGAAATGTCCGGTTATTAGAAGTGTCCGTTTAGGGAAGTTCGACTATAATACCAAAGTTACAGAGGACAACCCTTTAGTGCAATAGCACAACTTTAGCTAAGGAAGGAATTTAAGGTAGGGGAATATGGGAGTTTTGGGTGATACGCAGGTGTTTGTGAATATTTTGTTTGAATTTCAAGGGTTCATAGGTATTAGGAAAAACAGATGCAGGCAAAGAGTTCCACATACGTATTGTTCGTGTTAAAAACGACTCATAAACTTTTACAGTGCGGCAGGTTGAGACCACAAGAGTATGAGGATGCGCGCGACTAGTTTGCCGAGTATTGCGAATAGGTTGAGCAAGTTCAGGTATCAGACTATGAATCTCGTTAGAGCAACGGTTATAATAATAACGATCAAGGAGTGACAGGGAGCCAACATTTCTTCTATGTTCGAGAGAATCAATATTAGCCGTTATTGAGCTGTCACCTATGAGTTCAAAGGCTCTACGTTGAACTTTGTCCAACATAGACAATGCAGTGCGACCTGCCCCAGCCCAACATGGAGGGCCTTATATGGCTCTTATAAATATGAGATAAGTCAAGAGGTGAAAAATATTTAACGCATCGATTCAGAAATCCTAGATACTGCATGGCATTTTTGGCAATGGCGAAGATATGGTCGGTCCATTTCAGTTTGCTTGATATGCTGATACCCAGAATATCAAGTGAAGGCGAATCGGGGACTGATACACCATCAATCAATATAGAATGGGATGTTGGTGGAATGTCCAATTTATTAGAAATTAGACAGCATTGCGTTTTTACAGCATTTAAAACTACTCTATTACGATTACCCCAATTGATGATCTTAGAAATGTCATCATTTAAAGATGAAAACATTTGGTTCCTACTGCTGGAAGTAGCGTTTCCACGAGACACCAAAGCCGACTCAAAGGAGTACGTAAAGTCAAGCGTGCTGTCATCAGCAAAACTGTGAATCGGGTTGTTGGTAATCTGTAAGAGATCGTTGATAAACAAAAGAAACAACGTAGGTGACAGAACTGTTCCCTGGGGGACCCCCGCATTGATCTTATGGCAAGAAGATTTAACACCATCTAGAATAACGACAATTGAGCGGTCGAAAAAAAAACTCTCAATCCACTTAATTAAGTTACAGTCAATACCAAATGCGTTAAGTTTTGAGAAAAGGGCTGAGTGCCATACTCTATCGAAAGCCTTTGAAATATCTAACGCCACAATTTTGGCTTCACCAAAGTTATGAAGACAGCGATTCCACCTTTCGGCTAGATATGTCATCAGATCTCCGGTGGAACGTGCCGCGCGAAATCCATATTGTTTGTCATCTAGGATATTATAATAATCGAGGTAGTTAATAAGTTGGACATTAACCAGTGTTTCGAAAACTTTTGATAAAATAGATGTTAATGCAATTGGCCTATGTTATGAGGGTCGCACGGATCACCTTTCTTGATGATAGGTTGAACATGTGCCAACTTCCAAGCAGATGGATAGATGCCCGAAGAATAAGATAAGTGGAATAATTTCCGCAAGGGCTTCGCAAGAGAAGACGCGCAGTTCTTAAGAACAGTAGGTGAAATGCCATCAGTTCCAGCGGATTTCGTAATGTCAAGCCCAACCAATGCTTTAAACACTTCTCTAGTACGGAAATGTAATGGACGCTGTCGACAGGTGTAACAAGGGATAGTGGGAGGACTTTGCTGAGTTCCTGGTAAACTGGAATTATTAGCAAACAATTCAGCAAAAATATTTGCCTTTTCAAACGAGTTGTTATAGGTTATATTACCATGAAGTAAAGGTGGAATCGATGTTGACGAAAAATTACTTCTCACATCTTTAACTAGAGACCAAAAACCTTTACCTGCCTTCTTTTGGATAAATACTTTTTGTCTGATATCGCGATCGAACATATATTTAGATTTATTGATGACAGACTTACAGTTATTACGGGCTGATTGGTAAATGCGATATGATTCTAGAGTACGGTTGAGCTTGTATGTTTTGAAAGCTTTCTCCTTATTTTGTATAGCTCTCCTACACTCACTATTAAACCAGGATGTGTTCTTAGGTTTATGACTTTTAAAACTATGAGGTATAAAGGAGAACATACCGTACCAAAGGTTGTTGGTGATGGTATCCGAAATAAAATCCACGTTCTTGGAGCGAAAACAATCAGACCAGTCCAAGCTACGTATAAAATCATTAAACAAGCTCCAGTCAGCCTTACCATAATGCCACAATAATCTTTTAGGTGACGGCACGTCGCTAGAAATCAGAGAGCTGGTAGGAAAGTTCAAAGATATCACGAGGTGATCTGAGCTACCCAGAGAAGCCGAGAGAGAGACCGAGTATTTATTCGGGTGAGAAGTGATAAAGAGATCGAGGAGGTTTGCATTTTGGCCAAAAATATCTGGTATACGAGATGGAGAGTCGACTAATTGGTGAAGGTTGAAAGACTCACAAAAAAGTTCCAAATCTCTACCAATAGAATCAGTTCTGGAAGAGTACCTAAGCCACTGAACATTGTGCACGTTGAAATCGCCTGCGAGAGCGATTTCAGATGTAGGATGTTCGAAAAACACCATAAACTGAATTGGTTCACGGTAAGACTCGAACCCACGACCCTGGGCACCTAAGGTGTGTGCACTAACCACAGCACCAGTGAGACTGCCAGAAAATTACTTGTATTAGAAAAAACTAAGGACCGCCAAAGAATTTGTCGAGTATTTGCTACTTACGCCTTCAGACACTATATTTGCTGATTAGGTTTCCTAGGGTTTTGTTGACGATAACAGATATTCACTTCGGGGGACTATGCCACCAGGGAGAGGGAGGGTCGGAAACGAGAAAAATAGGGATTTATTGGTTTGTACGAACTCTTAATGTCAAGAATTCTCTCGTTCTGCCATTCGACGCTGGCGATAGGCCTAAGATAGTTGGCGTTCCATAGGAATCAGTTGTGGGCGCGTTGCTGTTTAGCATCGTGAAAATGAAATATTCAATGACTAGGACGCGACGTTGTTTGATTTTGCAAATGGATATTTAGAGAGAAATTACGTATTTGTACGTCAGAGTGACTGTAGTGAGACGAAGATAGCTATTTGTGGCTGTGGCGGCAAACGGTTGAGCTCGAATATGCTGAGCATTTAACGGAATTTGCGGTTGCACACCTTTTTACACTCCTTAATCTGTATTAACACTGGCTGCCAATTAGCAGCTCAATATGCCAACTGGCAATTGTCATCGCATCTACCCGGACTGTCATTTGGTTGGCCGGATATAGCTTTAAAGACGAACTTGATGAGCATAAAACGGAAACCTAATCGATAGGTTCAGAAATGGGATTCTTACAGGCCACTCCTGCCTGAGATCACATCTGCGCACAATGAGGCTCTTGCAGGACGTGATCTGTCGATTCTGCGAAGAAGATGACGAGACCTAATTCCACGTCCTCTGCGAATGTGATGCTCTGACCCGACGCCGCTGGATACATTTCGGAGTGGCCTATCCAGACACGGACGACATAGCTTCTATGTCAATTAGTAACCTCGACTTATTTCTTAGCACGATCAACCTTGATCGTCAGGCATAGTCCTGCCCACAGGTGACTAGAGCGATAGTACAATAAGGGCTCTCGTCCACTGGAAGCGTAAACTTGAGCGGCGCGGCGCTCCAGCGGCAAAGCTTTCACAAAATGTGCGAAAAAAAGCTTTTACTAGTAAAAGGTATAACCACACACAATATTCAGAAAGCTTTTCCATTGTATTGAATGGAATTTTTGTTTATTTTGCATAGTTACGCCATATTTTGCTTGGTTACGCCATTCAAATTCGGAAAAGCTTTAAACGCGGGAGCGCCGCGCCGCTCGAAGCAGGTAATGGACGGCAGGCATAAGCCCACTGGCTTCAGTGCTGCGAATCCTCTTTCGGGTTAACCCCCCCCCCCCCCCCCGCAATCTAATCTAATCTAATAGGTTCAGAAAAGTGTGCCCTCTGAGTATATCCATTTTAGGATGCACCACTTAGTACTTATCTAGTGGTGCCTTAAATATGGAAATTCTTATATATATAATCTACTCCTTCTATTTGCTCTATACTTTTTTATGGCGTCCCAATGCGTTTCATTTGATCATTGTGTCGTTTCTAAGTGATTCGATATGTAACTTGCTGATTGTGCCAAACTGATTTTTTCCGCCAACTGAAACACGGTCGTTTGTTTTAAATGAGCGTGTGGAAAGTTTTGGCTTGGACTTCTTTTCAAATTGTATGTTCGGTGCTGCATCATTATATGAAAACGAATTGGTCGGTGAGACATCATCGTGGATGGAGAATCGCCTGAAGATGCATGTGGCGTTCATCGATAATAATTCATCAATATGTTCTCGATGTCAGTCCGATTGCAATTGAAGGTCTTTATTTTGTATTTGAAAGTCTGGACATTCCTTTCCTGTAGCTGGGTGATATAGTGCACTTCGTTTATAATAATTCCGTTCGTGAACAATCGAGATTCCTCGGATTAAAACTGTTACCCGTTATCACCACTAGTAAAGAAACAGTTACCCATGAAAGATTCTACGCAGTCGATGTGTACGCGTTGAAGTGGAGATTCGCTTGTTTCCCGCTGGCACTGCACACAAGAGTTGATCATGTCCTCGACATCAGCGTCCCTTCTTGGCCACCAGCCAAAGTGAGTCGTATGTAGCTCGCTAGCACCTCCCTTCACGATCAATTCGGAACATATACACGCTATCCTTGGAGTATCACAAAGGGTAGGACACTGTACGATTACAGAAATCATTGCAAACCCAATCCTAGATATAGGCAGCGATTATACCCCGGCCAAGTACACCTTCGACTCCAAGATCCAGACCTCAACGGTCAGGGAAGACTGGAATAAATGGAACGACAACTATCAAAACATATAGTGTGGTACACGGATGGGTCGAAGCCAGACGAAGGAACAGGGCAGGAGTTGTTACTAATACAAACAGCTATAGTATCTCCACACCCCTAGGTCAATACACAACTGTCTTTCGATAAAGGCCATTGTAAGTCACAAAACCACCTCAAAATTGGTGTGGGAATGCCAACAAAAAAGATCACAAAGGGATCGAAGGAAACGAGAAAGCATATGCCCTTGCAAGAGAGGGTTCCGAACAATCCCTAAATGGCCCAGAACCTGCAATTGGTATTAGCAAACTGCTAAAACAGTTGTCAGGCAATGGACCGAGGATAATTTCCAAGACCGAGACTCGCTGAAGGGCTCAGACACAGCAAGCGTATGCTGGGATCCAACTGGCATACGAGGGTTACTAATAAAGTTTCTAGAAAACAGATGAAAACGATTTTTTTTATATCCTTCGCTCATAGAGTGAAAGGGTATATTAACTTTGTCATGAATTTTGTAACGCATTGAAGGAAGCATCTCTGACCATATAAAAAGTATACATATATGATCAGCATGACTTGGGGAGTCGATTAAGCGATGTCCGTCTGTCCGTCTGTTTGTCTGTCTGTCTGTCCGTCTGTTGCGACGCGTTTTACTCGGCCAATTTAAAAGCTATGAAGCTGAAATTTTGTACAAATGATTCTTTTTGCTGCAGGCAGTTTGTATGTTTGAATCGGTAAAATCGGACAATGGGGTCATGGGGCTGCCATACAAACCCAACTACCCAAATTAGGTTCTTCTAAGAAAAACTTTTTTATTTGTACCAATTTCAACCAAATTTCACACAAATGTGTTTTTATTGATAACAGAAAACATATGTAAAAATGGATCAAATATGTAAAAATGGATCAAATCGGACCATGGGGTCATGGGGCTGCCATACAAACTTAACTCCCCAAATTAGGTTCTTCTAGGGAAAACTTTTTTATTTGTGCACTAATTTGAACCAAATTTCAAACAAACGTTTTTCTCTTGATGACACAAAACATATCTAAGAATTGATCAAATTGGATAATGGGGTCATGGGGCTGCCATACAAACCTAACCTCCTAATTAAGTTCTTCTATGAAACACTTTTTTATATGTGCACCAATTTCAACCAAATTACACACAAACGTGTTTCTCTTGATGACACAAAACATATCTAAGAATTAATCAAATCTGACCATGGGGTCATGGGGTGGCCATACAAACCCAACCCGCATTTTGGTTCTTCTAAGAAACATTTTTTGCACCAATTTCGCAAAACTTTGAATTAATGTGTCTTTACCAAAGCAACAAAAAAGTTAAAAACGAATGGAATCGTACTGTGGGGTAATGCTCCCGCAACCGCAGTAAAATTTTCCGAGTAAATATTTTTATTTGCCCAGTTATTTTAACCAAGCGCAAAACTTTTGTCAAGACCGAAGAAACAGAATGTGGAAGGGGATTAAATACAAGTCATAGGTACGTCCGAAAAAACTTTTAGCCCAAGGAGAGCGAAGGGTATCCAAATTTCGGCCGCGCCCGAAATTAGCCTCGGCCCCCGGGGGTTGGCGAACGTAGCGAGCAGGGTGCGAAGCCCCCTAGTTTTATTTTCAAAAATGGCTTTATTGTTTTTCAAAATATTCGCCATGAGCATCTATACACTTTTGCATGCGCTCAGAACAAATTTCGAAGCATTTTTCCACTTCGATGAAGACACCTCTAAAACATGGCTTCTGAACGCTTGAACAGCGGCTTCGAGCGACTAATCATCGACACGTAGAATTAAGTTTATTTCACCCGATCGTATTTCGCGTCAATTGGTTTTCCGGGGTCTTTGTGAAGTGTGCCGAGAGAAAATCCATTCCAAGATATCACGACACATTCGATGGATGTTGGCTGCTGCATCGTCTTCTTTTCGTCTTTTGCGGTGACAAATCGGAAAAGACGTTGTGCGTGGGTGAGTACACTGATCCTGTTGTTGTTTGTCTTGTAGATGGTAATTTATATCCATATATTGTGTGAGAGGTTTAAGAGTTTTGGACTAGGTTTTGCTGTGTGTACAGCACCAAAAACTACAGGTATTCTAATATTCCGTATTTAGTGTTGTATGGAAAGGTTGTGGTTTCCCCCTTTCCCTCTCAGGGAGCTGTTTATAGCCGTGTGGGCTCCACCTCGGAGTTGGTCCCCTCCGATTGAGTTGTTGAGAGGTTGTGGTTGTCCCGCTCTCAGCGTTGTGTTTGTAGAAAGGATGTGGTGTCTCTCCTTTCTAAGCTGTGGTAAACTCGAGAGGTTGCGATGTTCCCCCTCTTTGCACAGAGTTAATGTTGGGAGAGGTTGTGTTGATGTTTGAAGAGATTGTGGTGTCTCCCCTCTTCATGTTGTGTGTTTGAGAGGTTGTGGTGTCTCCCCTCTCTGCAAAGAGGTTATAATACAAAGAGACCGCACGGCACCTTGCCAGTATGAACTCTACTGAAGCCGGCAATACATTCATATCATCTTCATATCTGTACACAAAATTGAGAAAGCTCCTCCCATTTTCTTATTAAAATTAAAATCAGGGCTGACCATAGCAGTCTCTAACATCGAAAAATCTTAAATTAATCCGCCGACATATTTTTTTCGCTCATTTTTTATCCTCCCCATCGATTAAAACATGCAAGATGCATAAAAAACTGCGAATCAACACTTAACGCAACTGTTGTCTTCATTATAAACATGCTATTGAAATCTTTTTATCCAAAAACCGCACAAAAATTTCGGACCAATATATTTCTCACAACCCTGCATACAATTTTTCTGAGAGCAAAAGAAAGCAAAAAACATATGTTTCTCGCCATATGTCATCTGACAGTTGTGGCAAGTTCACTTTGAAATTTGTAAATTATTAGTGAAAACCAGTATTTTTTATCACGGAATATAGTGGACACAATACGCAAAGTGCTGTGATTAGTGTTAATACTCAATAAAGTGTAAATTTTGCCGAATTAGTATTCATACAATGCAAATAATGTTGGCATGTTCCCGTATTGAGTGCAAACGCGAACTTCAAGTGCGATTTCCTCCCGCTGACCATCAATTTGAATTTAATGTTAAATTACAGCTCATAGTGAATTTTGTTCTTAAAACAATGCAATAATTTGCAGACTGGAATAATGTGTGTAATTTGTGTGATGTGCATTCAAAGTGAACTCAAACCAATTTGTGCGATTCTGATTGGTCCAAATATTATTTCACGTTTCCTGGCTGCTGACCATAGATTTCACGAAAGCGCTATGCAAAATAATATTCTTAGGGATATTTCCGATTTGTTAAAAAAAAAAAAATTAGACAGAAACTCGTCAATTTTCATATAAAAAATTGCAAAGTTTTGTGAAAACCGGTGGATTTGACATAATGAAGTCAGTGGTGCCACAAGTTTATATTACTTCCAGTTGGGGGCTCAAATGTGAAATGTGGTAGTTAAGGTAAAAGTGAACCTTTAACCAAGAAGTTGGAAATTTATTTCTTTTTAGAGCATATATGCCTCCGACATTTGCAACACACGATTTCCAAATGCGCTCAGGTACATCATGTTGTAAATTGCTCGGAAAGAGTTCTAAGTGGCGAAAATACATATTATCAGTTGACAAAATGAGTTTTCATTTATGGTATCTATGGGTATCTTTTTGTGTGTGTAACATTGCATCCTTTCGCGCGTCATTTTACCTGCGGGTTAGTCAGGGTGCAGCTCTCTGCGACTTTTAAATTATTCGACCATTCAGTTTCATGCAAACTGTTCGCAGGGATAGTTGAAAAGAACTATAAGGATTGTGTTTTATACAAAAGTGAGTGCACTGTGTAAAAGTGGAAAACTAATTAATGGTGTGGTGCTGCTTTGCTTTACACATATAATAAAAACTAAAAAAGGAAAGACCAGTGTGTACGGATTGTTGTTGTTGTTGTAGCGGTGCAGAAAGGCGTACATAAAATTGTGAAGTGTGTCAACGAGAAGGAGGGACGCATGTAGCAAAAGGTTAGACATAAAATCTGCATTTTTTAAAATTTCTTTCCTCTATATGACCGCTTATATACCGCAGTAAAGATAAAAAGTTTTAGACAAATTTAAATTATTTTTGGACGGCATATACGGGCTGCACTAACTAATCGAAACTAAATTTAGTCTCGCTCGCAACATATGGCGAGGTGCTTGCCCATCCATAATGCCTAGACAAGCGGCTGTCTCTGAAATTTATCCAGGAAGAGCGAAGTCGTCTTGTTACTGCAATGATATCGTGTTCGATTTCCGTTTCGCTACAAAGTTTATATGAAATTCCTGGTTAGAAAAAACGCGAGATTAACAAATTCCAATCATAATATTGTCCAAATAATCGAAATGTCAGATAAACCATTTCTAAACATCTGCACTTCCCACAACCAATTCGAATAAAAAGAAGAAGAAGAAAGTTAAAACGCGAACTAGACTAGGACGGTATATTCACCCTATGGAAAAGGTACTATCTCCAAAAATGATTTAAGATAGTTTAAATTAAGAGACGGTATATAAGCGCTCTATTATCAATTTTAATCGTTAATTTGGTGTACGTGATACATTTTTAATTTAGTGACATACGATTTTTCTCAAATTCAGGATTTGTTCCCATTTAAAACTTTAAAATGAAGTGCATTGTTAAAGGATGTTCTTCGCACTCAGAGAAAGCCGGCGGCAAGGTGTCGTTTTTTCGTTTTCCGAAAAATTGGAGGAGGGAAAAACAATGGAAGGTTTTATTAAAGGGAAAAACTATATTCACGGTAGACTCAAAAATTCATCGAATTTGTGACAGGCATTTTCTACCATGTTATTTTCGCGAAGGAGTATCTGGGAAAAAACTAGCTGATGATGCTGTCCCTGAGCTCTTTGATCCTACTGAGTACCAAGCTGTTCCTTCTTCCAACAATTCAGCTAATCAGCTAGATGATAGTCCAGGTTGTACTGGTAGTCTACCACCGGAGATGCCATCGTGTAGTTTCTGGGCGAACTCAACGGAGAATAGTCCTAAAAGGCCCGCACCACCACCACCGAGAAAAGCAACCCCATTACATAGGCTCCTCAAAACCTCCCCTTCTTCAAGCGACACATCGCCGAGAAAATTAAAACGTCGCAATAGAGTACTTAAAGAAATCATAAAAAAAGATAAAAAGAGCAAAAAAACCCTGCAACAAAAGGTTCGTCGTCTCAAAAGGCGGGTCACGAGCCTCGAAGATCTTTTGAAAGATTTGTCCAGTCGCAATTTATTATCTGAAGACGAATATGAGTTGTTATCACGCTCACACATGGGGACTTCACTGCTAACTAGATTTAAGCGAAAAACCAGTGGTAAAAAGGTGACCCAAACCTATTCTGAGGATTTGCGGAAATTTGCGCTTTCATTGCATTACCTTTCTCCAAAAGCGTATTCTTATGTCAGATCAACTTTTTAAAATTGCTTACCACACCCTTCAACCATTTCTAGATGGTACTATAATATTGAAGGTGATCCCGGGTTTTGCCGTGAGTCCTTCAACACCCTGAGGCATTTAAAAAGCACTGGGGATAAGCGAATTATATGCGCATTATCTTTTGATGAGATGTATATAAGACGCCACACTGAATTTGATGCTGGTAAATATTTTGGGTATGTGACACTTGGGGACTCTGATTCATGCCCGGAGACAGTTGCAACAGAAGCTTTGGTAATTATGTTAGTAGCTGTGAATGGTTCGTGGAAACTACCTTTGGGATATTTTCTTGTTGCTGCGCTGAAAGGGGAACAAAAGAAGAATTTGATGGAAACCTGCCTTCAGGAGCTTTTCCAAATTGGGATTGATGTTATATCATTGACATTTGATGGAGCCAATTCCAATATCAGTATGGCATCCCTTTTGGGATGTAAAATAAATGCCTTGCCTTCGCCATGTAAATTCACTTATTTAAATAATAAAGTTTATGTTTTTCTAGATCCCTCCCATATGATAAAACTGGTCAGGAACACTTTTGGTGAAAAAGGCCCATTTGTAGATTCATCTGGTAACAATATTAGCTGGCAATATATTAAAAAATTACAGATGCTACAAGAAAGTGAAGGATTGCATTTAGCCAACAAATTAAGAAAGGCTCACATTAATTTCTTTAAACAGAAAATGAAAGTTCGCTTGGCTACTCAAACTTTAAGTGCTTCGGTTGCAGATGCTATAGAATTCTGTCATAAAACTTTGCATCTTTCAGAATTTGATGGCTCAGAGGGCACTGTAAATTTTATACGAATAATGAATAGAATTTTTGACATACTAAATTCTCGTAGTATCTATTCAAAGGGGATAAAAAAAGCACTTAACGCAGATAATTTTACTGATACCTCCCAATTTGTTGCAGATGGAATAAGTTATATTAAAAATTTGAAGTTTGTTGATGGCACTCTTTTAATCAAAAGCCGTAGGAAGATTGGTTTTGTGGGTTTAATAATTGACCTAGAAAACTTACTTCATATGTTTAGTGAATTCGTAACGGAGAAAAAAATTTTGGTTTATATTCCATCATATAAATTGAGTCAGGACCACTTAGAAATGTATTTTTCGACCATTAGGTCTCGTCTGGGTAACAATAATAACCCCACTTCAAGACAATTTCAGTCCGCTTTCAAGAGGATTTTAGTGAATGTGCAGTTAAGTGACAGAGGATTTGGAAATTGTGTCCCTTTGGAGTCCATAAATATTCTTAACGTTACATCCACTTCTTTGTTAAGGGAAACTAGAGCTATTAGTGAAAATAGTAACGAAGATTTAGAGCCGGTATTAGGCGGCGAATGTATAGATTACCTTCTAGAAGGAGAAATGTTTTCTTTTTACAAGGAAGAGGTAATCGTTTATTTAGCTGGCTTTATAACTCGGTTTTTAAAACAACGCATTAAATGCGAAGAGTGTTTAACGGCCATAGAAGGTGATGAATCGGAATATCTCATGACACTAATAGCTCAAAAAAATCGAGGTGGTCTGCAATATCCATCCAAGGACATAGTCCGACTTTGCAGAATTGTCGAACGGTACATTAAGATGCCACCCAATGACACTGGTCTTGTAAACTTCCAAAAAACTTTACATATTGCTTCTAAATTCGCACTTGATTCCGATATTTTTAATGGATTGGCGCAACATGACTTTGAATCTGGTCCAATCGATGGTCATCGTACCATTTTAATTAAAAGTGCTAATCATAATTAGGCTTAAATACCAGGAGAAAACTAAAAGTGAATATTTAGTTTAGTTTAGCAGTTTTTTAACAAATTGACATTATTCCGAGGGCAATAATAAATAAAACAAAAACACATATTTAACTAAGGCGTTGTTTTGTTCTGATCGTACAGATCGACCGTAATTGACCACAAAGGGCAAGGGTCAACCGGTCGTGCCTCCCCTGATCATGCGAAGGCATCTTTATAGAAGCACGTAGCCCTAGCAATCAGTCGAAACCGGTAATTTCAATATGACTTGGTCATACCCATTTATGTCTAATCTGATCGAGTGAAGTGCAACTGTGGAGGCACCTGAAGAGATGCACATTAAGCGCAAAACAGAATGGATCCATTACATTCCACCTCTTCAGAAAGCCGTGCCAAACACTCATTAATACCTTCTAGAATGCTAGTCATTGTCAAGTTTCTCCTTAACTGAAACAATGAACGGCACCAGACGGAAGTTAAAATGCGCTAGAGCTTTTCGACAGGGAATGTAGCGGATCCATTGTGTTTAGCGCCTTTTTTACGCTATCGATCAAAAGTCATGCCTCAAGTGGAGATAATTTAGTCAAGGAGTGCATTCAGCGAGAGGCAATGTGCCGAGAATCCAACTAACCCATAAATAAATTCTAGTTCCGGGCTGTCAGTAACGATGGTTTTGGTCTTAGGATATTTTTTCCCTGAATCGGTCTCTTTCGATTGGATTACTAAACTCAATAAGCAATCTCTGACTTTTTGCTTATTGTGCATAATATTTTATACACCTCAAACAAACAGAAAAAAATACAAATATTGACATGTATATTTGTGAGCCGATAGTCTAAACGATACTTATTATTCATACAACCCCCCACATTTTTATCTGAATCATGGGACGACTATGGTTGATTTTCTATATACGCACAACTACAAGCACATCTTCCTCTCTTTGTGGCTTCAGCTAAATTGTTCGGTGATTACTCCAGTTATTTTATATCTCCATGCCTCTCTGAGACGTGAGTAGAGGCGTGGCGCTCCGGGTTGGAGTTGATCCCCCTCTGTAATAGGTAGGAGGTTGTGGTTTCCCCCTACGCATTCTAGCATAGAATACCGAAAGAGAATGTTTTCGCCAGAAGTTGTGTGCCTTAGGTAGAAAGGCTTTACTTCTGGATATAGAATAGGAGGTTATTGAAGTGGGATTGAACCAAGGAGAAGCAACCGAATCAACCAATACATCGAGAAACAGATGATGAGATGCAGCGACGACGACGCCGACAAGTGGTTCTCCTTCGCTTTCTTCTTCTTCCTGTTTGTTGGCCGGCCAACATAGATATCTGAATTATTATTTGTGGTATGTTTCGAGTAAATTGGTATCTTCAATGCATGTAACTGCAGGCTCATTGGTTGTCTTTTTCTATTTACAGATGGCATGGTGCGGTATAGATCAGGTGAGTATCGCATTTTATACAAAAGATGTCCAGTACACATTGACCCCGTATATATATATAAAAAATAATAATTTAATAATGAAAATAAAAAGTGTTGGTCTTACAGGATGTACAATAAGCCAGCAGGCTGCAGTATTGGGCGCAACCAGCCCAGCCCATCTCAGCGCCCTATCCATCCATCCTCGGAGTAGGCAACCTTCTGATCAATATTGAAATAATCTTCGAGCTTCACTGTACGTCCCTTTCGTAAACCATCCAGCAATTGTGTGTTTTTCTGTTGTATTGCCGGGTTTTAGTTCATTTATTCGGCTTTTGTATTTTAGCCCGTGATTAAAAAACCAAAGCTTTTGCTCAACCTATATATTTCGAGCCGGTTGGCACATCTGAAATATATAGGTGGGGCAAAAGCTTTGGTTTTTTAATCACGGGTTAAAAACAGGAGGCAATACAAAATCCGAATATACATCCAGCAATTCTCATACGATGTTATCGCATTTCGCAGTTACTCCAGTTAATCGTAAAGTTTGAATCGCCTTAAATTATATTAATGCGATTTCATCTGCCCTGTTATTGGTATCCGCCAGTGGTAATCGAGACAATCAATCGGCGTTGCAACGATCCGTTGATTTGCTTTATCGGATGTCGTAGTCAAATGACTGCATGAAAATAGAAGAATGTTGAATTCGTGTAGCAGACACCGTCAGCAAACTCTTTTTTTTTTTGTGACTAGATTTGTGTAAGCGATTTGTTACCAGTGATTAGTATGAACCTCCGACCGTAAATGGGTTCCTCTTCCTTGTCTCCTTATATCACATCATGGCGTCGCGTCTCTCGGCCTGTGGTGTAGGCAAATCGACAGTTATGAAGGTAATATCTTACACTCAGTCGAGCGTAATCGAGTGCCGAAGTTTATCGCGTAAGCCTCTCGATCAATTTGTGTATAAAACATAAGTAGAATTTGTATCAAAATTTTGGTCCGCTCACTTGTGCGGTAATATTCGAGTTGTTCTCTCTGTTATTTGCTTCGTTGTATTTTGAACATCTCTTTCTCGGATCTTTCAGGATCAGTTTTCGCCGTCTATGAGATTTGTTCGTTTCTTGTCCCCTTTTTTCTTGAAACTTTTTCCAAATGACTCCGTCATATACTCATGCGTGGGCATTATTTTCTTACTGCTTCGATAACAAAATCTTTTCTGCGTTTGGCTAGATTCTGTATAATTTTTGGGGTGTAATGTTTTCGGGTTAGATGTTCGGATTGTGTATTGTGTAGGTATTCCACCGTATCTTTCTGGTGCTATATTTACGCTCCACCTTTCACAAACTTCATTCATTTTACAGTAACTAAAGCCGCTCCCAATTTCAAATCGTTTGTCTCAAGCAACCAATTTTGAATCCGTGCACTGCACAAACTGAATATAAATTGATTGATCAGGGCCGCGGTGAGGTATGCGTCAAAATTGCTAGTTTCCGTAATGAGAACGTATGTTTTTCAATCGGGTTTGATTCATAGACTCCGAAATAATGCTTTTAATATCCTCGTACGTTTTATATACTTGCATATAAAACGTACGTTTTGTATGCATATTGCAAGTCCTGGAGCATGTCATGGTGGAGATCAATCCGGTGTTGTTCTCGTTCCATGACAAAGTACTCCCCATGTGGTAATAAATCTGCTTAAAAAAGAGTTCCCGACAAACCCCCTACTAGATTGAGTAAAGTTCAATTTTATTTTTACATCCACATGATGCAATGCAAACAAAAATTACACGCGACCATGTTTTATTGATTGCTGTTGACTCATTCATATATGTAATTAGAAACATTCGCCTGCAACCACTTCTATGGCAATCTGCCAGCATTTACAATCGATCTATTGATCTAACGCAACCACGTGTTACGTTTACAATTTCAATTAAAATTACCTCCGGAATGCGTGAATGACCGATTTACACTCATTAGCATTGTTTAGTACGTTGACAGGGGAAACCTGTTCAATCTGCTTCTTGAGTGAGAAACGTCAGCGTCTAGTTCTGACCGGCTGCACCATCTCTTAAGAAGATTAGCACATGTCAAGGGCACACTAAAGTGCATGCAAATCGATATAACTACTCACCCGGAAGACCGTACTCGAGAAATCGCATTATGCCGGCGGTTAAGGTGACGACAAGGGCAATGGTGCAGCCAAATTGTTGAATGTATTTCGTGACCAGCTGAAAGAAGAGATCATGAGCATGACGATCAACTACTTCAACGAATCAGGAGCGTACCAAGTATCTTTGCTGATTGTAAATTGTCGGCGGTCGTTTCAGGAAGTTCTCCATAATGACAGTGAGCGTGCTTATGAACGGCGTACTTTCCAGGATGCATATCATATCGGGCAGTGGATTTCTTGCCATCGGCTTTGATGGCGGCTCCACCGGCTGTGCAATACCATACATCTCATTCGTGTTGAACTTCCGCTTTCCTGTGATTTCCGTACAAGGTCCGGGTGCCATTTGTCCCGGTCGCATTACCACATAGTCACCACTCACCAACAGAGCCCACGGCAAGTTCAGCATCTTTCCATCTCGATAGGTCCACTGGAGCGAAACACACGGCGACAGTGGACACCACTTGTGCGGATAATTCTTCTCCGTCCACTCGTGACAGTAGTGTTCCTGTGCCAGTAGCAGTTCGTCCAGAACTCCGCGTACTTTTCGAAAGATTTCGGTTCGTCGAAGATTATTTTCGCGTACGACAAAGTAAACGTTCAGACACAGGATCACAAGCATAACCAATCCGGCGAATATTTCGTTTGTGACAAACAGCCCGATAATGGCCAGGATGGTGCTAATTGTCGAGTACCATCCCAGCGTACTATCGTAGCGTGTCACAAACGCCGCCTGAGCTTTGGCGAAATATCTGCAATTAAACACAGAGCGATATTGAAGAACGTAAACATTGGCAGAGCAACAAATGGACGCACCCCTCCTTGTTGATCTTTGACTCGTACGTTTCGAGGACAGCCTTTATTTCGTCGTGCAAACGACCGATTGCCACTTTGGTAGACAGGCCAAAGCCTCGACCAAAATCCTCGCGCATTTTTCTTCCACTATTGCTTACACTTTTTACACTCTTTTCCGCGAATATTTAGCATATATAATTTTGCACGTTTTCTACATTGTCACTAGTCGAGGAGGTGCGAACACAGCGAGTCGCGCATTAAAAAGGACGAACAAAATGATGGCGTCGCAAACTAAGGAAATATGTTTCATAACACGATGACAGATGACAGTTTGTCGTTCTGTTTTGGTGGATTTTGTTGTTGTTTTGTGTGCTGAATGTTGACAGCTGGGGTTATGTTTTCGTTTTTTTTTCTCCGAACCAGTCCGAACTGAGAGGAAGAACGGAAAGAACCAAAGGAAGTGCCACTGCCAGCTCACCGCACTTCAGAAAAAAGGATATTTTTAGAGAGTTTATAAAAAGAAAGGATGAGATTGAGCTGTATTGATTAACAACACGTTCGATGAAATATTTCAGCATATCGCAGATATGTTATCAATTAATTTACGAGGGAATTGTGCGATTGTTGCGTTATCAGCATATAATAAGAGGTGATATGATAAGCTATGCATTATGAATTGTAATATGTATTAATTTTGCTATTAAAAAGATTTAGCGGACGATTATGCTTGAAATAGATATGATGTAGCATAACAGCAGCAGCAACGATATAATGCTGTCCAATGCACGGGTGACGTCATGTTGGCAGCAAAAGCCATTTGCTGACAACATGACTTCAACCACTGCCATCTAGATAGACAAGCCGGATTATCAGCTGATCTGTCAGTGGTCATGCAACACTAGTAGTGCCATGGTTGGTCATGGTCCGCGCTTAGTACTGCCAAAGTACCGCTCAGTACAATCCACAAATTGTCCACAATCCTGTCAGCCTGTCATTTCGTGTGACTTGCTATGATATACACATGCCAGTGCGTTGATTTTTGAGATAAATATGGTAAGTACGATGTTGATGTATACTATTTTACCACTTGCACATCAAAAACACATTAAAGCAAACCATAACCTTTGTTTCGTAATAAACGCTCGGCATATTTAAACTTTTGGGTTCAGAAGCACTGGAGGTTGTGGGCTTTACAAATGTCAACTGTCACTGGTCACGAACGCACTTTGTCCACTTGTAGACGAACAAATTTCTGCAGTTCGGCCTGTCTATCTAGATGGCAGTGCTTCAACCAGTCACTTATTTAAAATATATTGGGCCGCTGCTGCTCTCGCTGTAGTATATCTATTTCCAGCATTATTGTTAGATTATTATCAAAAGTGTCTTGTTTGTTCCTATGCTTGAATAAAACGAAGTCGTGTTGCAATTAAGGCCATCCAATATAACGAGCTTGCTTTTGACGAACAAGGTCAGACCAACGGCGTCTAGATATTAAGGCCGCAATGTAGAAAAATCGCCTACTAAATTTGCACTGTTTTGTTGTTCCTTTTAATTACGTCATATGCTTATTTGTTGTTGTTTGTTCGTATCTTCCCACAATTTAGTAGGCAAACGGAACAGCTGAGTTACGGCCTTGGTGTATCTAGATGGCGTTGGTCAGACCCCTGTGGAGAGGTGAAAACAGTGACCGCTTATATACCGCAGTAAAGATAAAAAGTTTTAGACAAATTTAAATTATTTTTGGACGGCATATACGGGCTGCACTAACTAATCGAAACTAAATTTAGTCTCGCTTGCAACATATGGCGAGGTGCTTGCCCATCCATAATGCCTAGACAAGCGGCTGTCTCTGAAATTTATCCAGGAAGAGCGAAGTCGTCTTGTTACTGCAATGATATCGTGTTCGATTTCCGTTTCGCTACAAAGTTTATATGAAATTCCTGGTTAGAAAAAACGCGAGATTAACAAATTCCAATCAATTATATTGTTCAAATAATCGAAATGACAGATAAACCATTTCTAAACATCTGCACTTCCCACAACCAATTCGAATAAAAAGAAGAAGAAGAAAGTTAAAACGCGAACTAGACTAGGACGGTATATTCACCCTATGGAAAAGGTACTATCTCCAAAAATGATTTAAGATAGTTTAAATTAAGAGACGGTATATAAGCGCTCAGTGTTCCTGGCTTGTCGTAAGTAGTCCAGTCAAAATATCCCAATTCAGGCCTCCAAATAGAGTAAGGCTCCAGTGGGCTCCCAGGAATTTAACACTGATTTTGCCAAAAAAAAATTTTGATCGGAAAAGTCACAAAAAGGACAAAAATGGATACTCTTTAGTTCTTGACCGGAGGTCGGCATGCGGGATATCGGATCAAAGAGGACGTCGAGTACATTACATATCCGGTGTTTGTTTCCTGTTTCAAGGACCCTCAAAGGAATAAATCGAGCTTAAATGGACAATTTTCGCGTTTCCCGCGTATCTTTCCAAAGCCATAACTAATAGAATAATAATTCAAGTTGTCACTACTTTTATATCTTTTCAGATTGTATAATTAAGACTCTACCATTAATTTTGCTAAGAAAGACATTGTTCGGAAAGCTCTGAAAAAGGACATAAAAGGACACTACACACCTTGATCGATCATGGATATGTGGGGTGTCATATCAAAGAGGACGCCGAGTGCATTGCATACCCGGTGCTTGTTTCCTGTTTCAAGGACACTACATGTAATAATTGGAGCAAATGGAAAGTTACGACATTAGAAAGATACAGATACGGGAAACACATTTGAGCCCAATTTTCTCCTTTTAGGGTCCTTGAAACAAGTAACAAATATATGGAATGTACTTGACACCCTCTTTGATATGACTCCCCGCATGCCCTCGTTCGATTAAGGTGTGCAATTAGTGTCCTTTTATGTCCTTTTCAGAGCTTTCCGATAAACTTTTTTCTTAGCAAATTTAATGGTCGAATTTTCACCTATTATGGATTCTGAAAAGTTATAAAAGTAGTGACAACTTGAATTATTCTCGTAGTTAAGGCTTTGGAAAGATACACGGGAAACATGAAAATTTTCAATTTAAGCTCGATTTATTCCTTTGAGGGTCCTTGAAACAGGAAAAAAAATACCGGATATGTAATGTACTCGACATCCCCTTTGATACGATACCCCGCATGCCGACCTTCGGTCAAGGATAAATTGTCCGCCCCCAAAAATATTGTTAGAAGAGGATTTAAAAATGAGTATGTTGTTGTTGTAGCGGTGCAGGGCGTGAGCCGCTGTGCATGGCTGTGGATGTGTTCTAAGTTTCGTCGTCGTTCTCGCCTATTGTCTCAAGCGACAAGAACGTAGCTCGTACTAGCTGCAATGGGGTTGTCCCATAACGCCCTCGGAATGAGGTTAGTGGGTGCAGCGGGGCATCGAAACAGGTGGTCCACATCGTGAGGCGCACCACCACAGCTTGGATAAATGTTCTGAATGTCCGGGTCTATTCGAGATAGGTAGGAATTGAGGCACGAACTAAAACCCGACCTAAGCTGGGCTAGTGTCGCTCTTGTGGCTCTTGGGAGCCTAGTCGCTCTAGTCTCCTCAGGCGATATAGGCGGAGGGGACACTGAGAGGACTGTATTCGTACCTAATATCCCTATTGACCGATTCCACCGTTTGTGTGAATATCTGCGATGGCCGCATGGTACTCTGTGTCATCGAATATATCAGGAGGTACCCGTTTGTATCTCTAGACATCTCTATCGATTTCTCTGATTCCACTCCTGGTCCTGACATGTCGTGAATGGGGAGTATTGTCCATGATATGCTGGTTTGGGTGATTCTCTCGAAAGCAACCGAACAGGGGGAGTATTGTCCATGAGATGATGATTTGGGTGATCCTCTCGATAGCAACCGACCAGATATTGTAAAGACAGGAGGAGATTGTGATCACGCACTGGTAACATGCTGGTTTCTTGATGAAGACGTTCCTGGGACTACATAAGGTGGCAGCACTCCACCAGTTTTTCAGTATAGTTTAGCACATATACCATTTAAATCATTCCCCGTGGTGAGTACGGTGCAATTGTCCGCATAGGAAATTAGTTCGATACCTCCCGGGGGTGCTGGAAGGCTCGCCAAGTAGACATGGGAGTTCGCTGCCCTATGGTACTCCCTGCTTAACTTTCACATGCTTTGGACAGTTGCCAGGAAACGCTGTATAGGATTGCCTCCCAGCTAGATAGTTGGCAATCCACCTAACCTCTTTTTACAGGAATATGCATTTATATAGAAGGCCGGCCAACAGCGTAGAGTGGATGACCGTGTCGAAGGCCTTCGAAAGGTCAAGGGCCCCTACGACGGTTCTGCCGCAGGGCTGTTTCTGGTTGAGGCCATTATGGATGTGATGGGTGATCATGTCTGTGGTACTATGCATCTTCCTGAAACCATGCTGGTGAGAAGCTAGTCGGGTGCAACGGGTAGTAATATTGTGATTGGACGGTATAGGATTCGGCGACGAGTTTCGCGCTTTTACCGGGTTTGAGAAGAGTGATGATTCGTCCCTTTTTCCATTCGATGGCCGGAAGATCTGGATGCTTCAGCATGACCAATGAAATACCTTCTGGTCCAATGGCCTTAAAGTTATATGTACACATCGTGTTAATAGAAACTATTATCTTACGGATTGAAGAAATATTCCATTAAATTTTAAAAATAAAATATTAAGCTAAACTCTGCAGCTGGTACTATGAGTCAAATACGAAAATGAATCTTGATTCAGAACCGATTGGAAGCGATACTCGTTTCTTTTTTTAACATTCGCGACACTCCATCGGCTAGTTACTGATTAGCGAGCCTGTGACATGCGAAATTATTTCGTGGAATACGATCGACTGAGGATCAAGGTTAGGCAAAGTCTTCACGTGGTTATAAATTTAGGTGGTTTGCTATATATGTATAGTCCCTAGCAGACAAAGCTGTATAACATTTGTCACTAAATGTATTCCTTTAGGAAGGATGCTGTTAAATTCCATTAACTTTGCAGAGAGCTTCATGTGGTGAAAAATATTGGCTTGGGACCTGGATGATGGAAGGCAATTTCGATTAGTATGACGACATGGGTTCTATACAAAATCCAAAAATACAAAATCCAAAAAGACAAAATTCAAAAAAAAATGAAAAATCCATAAAGTCAAAATTCACAAAGACAAAATCCAAAAAGACGAAATCCATAAATTCTAATTTACATCAGTTTGCTTATCACAATTGAATATTGAGAATATTCATGTACGTTATTGCGTTAACTAGACAATTACCGAATCCCGGAGCATATGCGCTTTACCTGAAGACACGGAAAAGGATTCATCCGTGGCATATACGATTTGGCCGATGACACGGAGAGGAATGCACCGGACCATAAGCGCTTCAGGTAAAGACAGAGACACCTAATGCGTATATGCTCCGGGTGCATCCTTCTCCGTGTCTTCAGGTAAAGCGCATATGCTCCGGGGTTTCGTAATTGTCTAGTGCCCACGCAATAAGCATTATGGCTCTCTTCATACAAGAATTTATGGGTTTTGTCTTGATGGATTTTGACTTTGTGGATTTTGACTTTATGGATTTTGTCTTTATGGATTTTGTCTTTATGGATTATGACTTTTGGATTTTAACTTGTGGATTTTGACTTTGTGGATTTTGTATAGAACCCGACGACATATGTACTTTGTGACGGCAAAATATTTTCTTAAAATGATTGAAGTGAAGGTTGGTTGGACAACATGATCACAGAAATAGGGAATAGAATCCTTGCGAAAACAAAAGGTTAGGATGTCACTAAGGAGAATATTTCAGTTTTTAAAAAAAAAATATTGTCAAATAGTGTCAGTCTTTGGTGGGTTGCCAGTTCCGGATATCAAAGGCCTGAAAAATAATACATAAAATGGCAGAGATAAATTTTGAAACCATTCTCAGATTTTCGTTTTTGGAATTCAGTATTCGCGACATGTTCCACGACAGTAAGTATACATTTTCATTGAGAAAATCGCCGCGGAATAAATTTCACGGTGGAGGTCTATTCAGCCCTTTAACTAAAAATTACAGTGCACTGTCGACTCTCTTTGGGACCAAATGGGGGACATAGAGTGAATAATGCAGGACATATCACCCTAAAGGAAGACGTCTGGCCACCCTAATTAAAAAGTATTAAACTCGTTCATTCAACCACGCAAGATTAGAAGAAAAAGTTTAGTCAATTCTTCCATAAAAGTTGTTGATTGTACTATTCAAATATAAAATTTAACTACACAGTAAAAAAAACGTGTAAAAATTCACCATGCTTGGATAAGTAACATTTTAACATTAGTTGGTGTTTTTTCATTGAAAAATATTATCCTCTGTGTGGGGTTTAAAAAAGTCAACCACCAAGTGGTGTATTTGGAACATATAATTTCCAACTGGTGCTTAATATAGAAATTCTAATTAATTTCCCAGTTGAGCATTACCAAAAACACCAAAAATGCAATAGACGAACATATGTTTGGTTTGGTATCAATAAATGGAACATTACGCTATCAGCTTCGCAAGAAGAATTTTCGTGTTCTTGTTATCGACGCTAGCGACACTTATCTTACCGTCCGCCATATAGCGGAAAATATCGGAAACACAAAAGTTCCCCCTATTAGAGCGGATAGCAGAACATGCCAAATCCCCATATTCAAAATCCCCATATTCAAAATCCCCATAATCATAATACCCATTTACAAAATCCCCATAATCATAATACCCATATACAAAATCCCCAATCATAAAATCCCCAATCATAAAATCCCCATGCACCCGAAATATGCTGGTAAATGGTAGATGAATGGTAGTAAAAAATGGTAGATGGCTGGTAGATGTTAAATGGTTGATGAAAAACTGTAAATTGTTGATAGTTGATGGTAGATGGAAGGTGTTAAATGGTAGATGGTAAATGGCACTAGGAGGGTCGTAAATCGATACTAACTTTTTTTTTGATTAGCACAAACAAAATGTTCGAGTACATTATATTGAATAAACGTTTGCATATATCGTTCTAAACATATTAGGTTTTCTTTAACATCGTCGAGACATGTCCTCATCCGAACGAATATTCGCGGAAAACTTGGTTGGCTTATTGTTGGAACCGATTCGCCTGCATATTATCTGATTTTGTTCTGTGTTACTTCAAAGAGTTTGCCGTTGATTAGCATATACAGTAAAAGCTCCACAAGTTGACCACCCAAGGGCGGACAATTTTTGGTCAAGATAGAAAGAGTGGTCAACTTAGAAACTCGTTTAGCGTAATGTTGAATGTACAAGGGCGGATAAAAGATGGTCAATTTAAAGAGGTGGTCGTATTACAGAATGGTCAACTTAGGGAGGTTTCACTGTATATCAGTCCAGGACGGTGATTTTTTTATTGCATAGTAGGACTATTACAATTACAATAGTCTAAATCACCTACCATTTACCATCTACTATTTGCTATTTACCAACCACCATTTGCAATTTACAATCTACCATTTACCATCTGCCATCAACCATTTACAAGCTACCATCCGTCTACCATTAACCACCTACCATCTACCATTTAACATCTATCATTTACCATCTACAATAGCCTAAAGAAATTCCCCATTCCCCATTTGAGGTGTGATCTTAGAACGCGCGCGCGTTCTTAGATCACACCTCAAATGGGGAATGGGGAATTTTGTTTGGGGATTTTGGTTTTGGGTATTTTGATTTCGGGGATTTTGATTTCGGGGATTTTGATTTCGGGGATTTTGATTTGGGGGATTTTGATTACGGGGATTTTGATTTGGGGATTTTGGTTTGGGGGTTTTGTGACTGGGGATATCGTATCCAACCCTTTTTAAACACCAATTGATAATGTTCGCATTTCCATATTGACATTTTATGATGGTTCTATGATATCTCTATCTTGGTTGAGTTGCAATGCTAGTAATCTAGAGGTCCGGAGATCGAATCTCGGTGTGGTCAAAAAATTCCGTACAAAAATTAGAACGCGCGCGCGTTCTTAGATCACACCTCAAATGGGGAATGGGGAATTTTGTTTGGGGATTTTGGTTTTGGGTATTTTGATTTCGGGGATTTTGATTTCGGGGATTTTGATTTCGGGGATTTTGATTTGGGGGATTTTGATTACGGGGATTTTGATTTGGGGATTTTGGTTTGGGGGTTTTGTGACTGGGGATATCGTATCCAACCCTTTTTAAACACCAATTGATAATGTTCGCATTTCCATATTGACATTTTATGATGGTTCTATGATATCTCTATCTTGGTTGAGTTGCAATGCTAGTAATCTAGAGGTCCGGAGATCGAATCTCGGTGTGGTCAAAAAATTCCGTACATCTTATTTTAAATTAAAAAAAAAACAGCAGCATTCTATAGGGTGGAGTGGAGTTCTTTTTTAATCCAAAAACTAAATTTAGAAACTCCCAATTACGGTTTTTGAAAAACACCAACCGGAAAACAATTAATGATTTTTTCGAATCATCAAATATTTCCCTTCTGAGGTAATGATTATACACCGATCTTTTGAAATAAAATAGACACCAGTCGAGGGCGGACTCCATGGAACACCGGATTGGGGTTTTATTAACACTTTTGTTACAGTGTACAAATAATCGTTCATATTTCCGTGAAGTAGTAAAATTATTCTTCAACAGAAAAATTGTTTTTTTTTTAAGTTTTAATAAACGGGTTTCAACAGCTTTTTTAATTTGGGTTCTCTTTCATGAAGCAAAAATGTGCGTGTGCGATGTGTCTGTTCACTGCACACTCTATTGATTCCTGTACTTTCTTTTAGATAGTTGTATTCTAACTCAAAATAAAGTCCTTTCGTATTTTTCTGCAATTATTGTTGTGCATTATCCTGTATTTTTGGTCAAATTACTAACCATAATTTCTAATTCGGAACTATCAGAGAATCTTTACATGTGAGCTCATCATCATCAATGTGGCACGATAGCCCGACGTCGGGCCTTGGCCGCCTGAATCGTTGACCTCCAATTGTCGCGGTTACGTGACCTCGTCCTCCAGTTTCGGAAGCCCAGCAGCTGTTGGGCGTCTTCACCTACGGAGTTCTCCCGTCGAGCTCTCGGTCGTCCACGCAAACTCGCTCCGTCAATTCGTTGTGCGTTCATCACTTTCTTTGGCATGCGATTATCGTCCATCCGTTGTACATGCCCCGCCCATCGCAAACGTTGAAGCTTCACGATTTTCGATACTTCCAGCTCATCGTACAATTGATACAACTCATGGTTGTACCGGATACGCCATTGGTCTCGCTCGCGAACGGCCCCGAAAATTCGCCGAAGGACCTTTCGTTCGAATCGGTCTAGCAAAATTTCGGAGGCTTGGGTGAGGGTCCACGTTTCGCAGCCATAACATAGCACGGGTCGGATGATCGTTTTGTACACGCGGAGCTTCGTATTCCTGTGCGCAAGTTTCGAATTAATTATAGGGAGGACCGAGAAATATGTCTTATTGGCTAGTTGTATCCGTCGCTTAATTTCGTCGGTTTCGTTGGCGTCCTTTGATAAGTTACAACCCAGATAGTTGAAGTTGTCTACATACTCGATATTAAGGTCCCCCACTGTGATGCTTGAATTTGCTGGCGTCCTTGTTTTCGATTGCATCATGGCCTTTGTTTTGCTTTCGTTGATATGTAGTCCAACTTCCTTTGCGGCGTTATTGAGGTTATGCAGAAGGCTTTCTGCATCACCCAACCTTCGAGACATGATGTTGATATCGTCGGCGTACGCTACTAATTGAGTCGACTTGATGAGTTGCGTTCCGCTGCTGTCCATATTCATGGCTCGAATTACATACTCCAAAGCAAGGTTGAAGAGCGTCGGCGCCAGCCCGTCGCCCTGCTTGAGTCCAGTACGAGTTTCAAATAGGTCAGTGAGTCGATTCTGCAATCTGACCTGCGAGACGGTATTAGTCATCGTCATCCTTGTGAGTCGCACTAACTTTGCCGGTATACCAAAATTCAGCATAATGTTGTACAGTACACTTCGATCGATACTGTCGTATGCCTGCTTGAAGTCGACAAAGATTTGGTATACGTCGATGTTATATTCCCAGCACTTTTGGAGTAGTAGCTTCACTGTGAAAAGCTGATCGGTCGTTGAGCGACCAGGTCTGAAGCCGCCTTGATACTCGCCAATGATTCGTTCTGCGTAGCTTATTTGTAACTACTTTCGAGAACCCGACTTGTTAACATTTCACTTCGTCTACGTGCAACGACCCTCCTTTTTATTTTCTTTTCCAATTTTCCTTATTGACACTTCCGCACCTCAAAATACAGTAAAACAATATAACGCTCCCGGATATAACGCTTTCTCGGCTATAACGCTCTTTTTTCTCGGTCCCGGTCCCATTAGCATTTATTACAGGGAATTTCGATTCGTTATGACGTTAATATTTCCCGGTTATAACGTTCTTTTCCCAGTCTTATTTTCTTTAAACAATTTATATTGACAAACTCATTATGAACACGTAGTCCAGTGGTTCCCAAACGCGGAACCCCTGAGATCGTCGAATTCGTTCGCGGAACTCCAGAAATGGGTCGTTGAAATCCTGAAGGTATGGCATGAAACTCTCTAACAGAACGAGCAAGTAAACTATGTACAACGGTGTTTCTATAGTGTGTCCGTGTGCTATTATGTCTCTCATGTATTTATACACAAATTCCTTAAAACTGTTAATGCGAAAACTGATGGCATTAATTGCAGAATTTGTTTGTGTTTACAGTATTATTGAAATTTTCAGAACATCATATTTTCACAATTTTTTCGCGGAACCCCTGGGCTGGTCTCGCGGAACCCCGTTTGGGAAGCACGTAGTCTATCTTTACATTGTAATAATCACAAACAAAACTATGATGCACAAGTTGTTCCGTTAATTCACATCAAGGTCAAATTTCCTGGAAAAGGGAAAGAGATAACAACAATGGAAAGTATAATTGAACATCTCGTAATTGCATCAGCATCCGTCGACACCGAAGAGAACAAGAAAGAGGCGTGAAGCATGCCAAAAACATTTGCAGTCATAGTTGTTATAAAGAAGATTCGAGCAATTTTCGCCTATAGCATGGACATAGAGGAAGGATCTTTCAATAAATTGAAAACCTCAGTATTGCTGAAGTCTGTTGCAATTATGTATTTGTTTTTTTTTTTTTTAACCAGTAATCAATTGATTATGCCATTTGCTTATAGTGTAGTATCCAGGTGATAAGCCTAGTCATCAGATCATCAGATTGCAAAATGTGGTGGAGAAAAGTTTTTTTTTGTTTCTTATGTTTTTCGGGGTGCTGATCACGAATCCGGAGCTTCCTATCAAAATTTCGTTGCGGAACAGGGTCAAAATCGCGAAAAAACCCTTAATTTTCGCTGTTTTTCTGTGTTGTCCCCTTACTATGAAACTATTCATTTCTGCGAAAAACTCTCCATGAATATGTTAGAAAGCATATAATTACGCGTTCAAAGAGATATAAATATTAAAAATCCGTTAAACGGTATTACTACAATTGATAATTTAAATTTGCCATTTTTAGCTTAGTTCCATATTATGAATTAAATTTTGAGATTAGACGGTTTTTCATTTTTGGCCGGAAAAGTTGCATTTTTCTTGTTTTTTTATGTATTTTGGGGTGCGGAGTCGGAATCTGTAGCTTCCCACCAAAAATTCGTTGCGAAACAAGGTCAAAATTGCAAAAAAAAAACGCCAAAAAATAACGTATCAATTGTAGCGATACCGCTTATCGCATTTTAACGATTACTATCGCGTTGGACCCGTAATCATGTTTTCTCTAAAATGTTCATGGACAGGTTTTCGCAGAAATGTACAGATTCGGAGTTATAAGCCAAAAAAACGGGAAAACTCCGAAAATGTTGAGTTTTTTTGCGATTTTGGCCCTGTTCCGCAACGAAATTTTGGTGGGAAGTTCCGGACTCAAGCTCAGCACCCCAAAAAACATAAGAAATGAAAAAAAAATTTCTCCACTACATTTTGCAGTCTGAAATCACCTAGTGACTGCACTATTACTATTTCATTACATGTATCAATCGAATATCTCCTTATTTGCAATGTAGGTCGTGAGCCTACTTTCGTCACAAAGAACAGACAAGAGGTGCTGGATGTCACTCAACGACTGGAGAGTGTCGGCGGAGCCCTCCTTCTCTGATCATCGGTATCTGCAATTCAGTCTTGCTGCGCGCTTGGATGTGGGCCCGCTTACTTCAAATCGCAGGAAGACAAACTGGCCTAGGTTTCGAAATAGTCTTCTCGCAGACCTGGCTTCGCTTCCAAATACTCCATGCAATGAGCAACAACTGGACGATATGGTAAACCGCTTCACTGAGGCTATGAAGGCTGCGACTACTGCATCATATTCTAGCACATCACACACAGGTAAGAAAAAACCGACTTGGTGGAGTTCGAGGATTTCCGAATTAAGAGTTGTGTGTAGGAGAAGCTTTAATAAAGCTAAGGCCTCGAGGCTCGAGTCGGATTGGCAATCCTATAAGAGACATCACAGTTCTTTTAAAATAGAGCTTAGAAAAGCTAAGCGAAGCGCTTGGAGAAGCTTTTGTGAACAAATAGAGGGGTCTTCCGAGACATCTAGATTCAGGAAAGTCTTGGCGTCTAACCCATCCATGCCAAGCTTTCTCTTAAAAGAGGACGGATCATGGACGTCTTCTTGTACCGAAACTATCGAGTGTTTGCTTGATACACATTTTCCTGGAAGCTCAGCTGCTGCTTTACCTAACTTCCCCATAAGTCGCACAGAGTCGTGCGACACTTCATCCATTCTTAATCGTGAGAAAATAATGTGGGCGATATCTAGCTTTGATCCCTTTAAATCAGCCGGTCCTGATGGTATTATACCAGCGGACTTGCAACAGTGTCCTGATATTACGTATCCTTGGAATGAGTGCATCCTTAAATCATGTCTGAACCTAGTTCACATTCCTCTTATATGGAGAGAAGTGAGAGTAACTTTTATTCCTAAGACGGGTAGAAGCTCGCATGCAGGTCCAAAGGACCTCCGGCCCATCAGCCTTTCATCGACTTTGCTGAAACTACTAGAGAGATTAATTGATATTCATCTACGGACGACCATTCCATCGAACCTATTATCCATGTCACAACATGCATATTGGAAAGGGAGGTCGGTTGACACAGCTTTACACTCGCTGGTCAGTTATATTGAAGAATCCCTTCATCATAAGGAATACACGATGGTGGTGTTCCTAGATATTGAGGGGGCTTTTAACAATATAAAACCCAGTGCGATTACAGATGCTCTTCGTAATCTACAGGTTGAAGATCCAATCTGCTCCCTCGTGAATATGTTACTCATCTCTAGGCGCATTCACAGTAATTTGGGTACTTCGTCTGTATGTAGATATGTTTCAAGAGGTACCCCACAAGGAGGGGTTCTCTCTCCTTTACTCTGGAATATAGCCATAAATCAATTGCTTCTAAACTTGGAAGAAATCGGATGCAAAGTCACTGCTTACGCTGATGACGTTGCTATTGCTGTTAGGGGGAAGTTCCCTGATATTCTTAGTGGGTTATTAGAGAACGCCCTGACTATCCTAACGGACTGGGCAAATCTGAGTGGCGTCGGAATTAATCCATCTAAAACGGAATTAGTCCTCTTTACGAGAAGACGGACTATTCCTTCTATTAACCTCCCTAGACTGGGAGGCGTTCAACTTGAGTTTTCTGACACGGCGAAGTTTCTGGGTCTGATTTTAGATAAGAAATTAAAATGGAAGCCCAACATCGAAGAAAGGGTGAATAAAGCTACTATAACACTGTATTCGTGCAGGAGAGCTATCGGGAAGACCTGGGGCTTACAGCCAAAGGTCGTATATTGGATGTATACCGTTATTGTGCGGCCTATATTGCTTTACGGAGTTAGTGTGTGGTGGAAGGCACTGAGCACCACTACCTATTATAATTTGCTGGCCAAAGTTCAAAGGTTGGCTTCTCTTCTCATAACAGGAGCTTTTCGAACGACACCTTCATTCGGATTAGATATGGTGCTCGGACTGCTCCCATTAGACGTTTTTAGTCAACGGATGGCTGCATACACGGCCTTACGCCTACATGAAACTGGCCTATGGCGAGCGCTGGATTATGGGCACTCGTCGATACTTCGGAACTTTAACCTGCCCCCATCGACGGATTACATTGTTCCCAATCACTTTTTTGGTAGGAACCATTGCAGCTTGATCCCGTCAAGGGAATCTTGGGATACTAACAGGCAGCTGGTCAGTGGATCTATTACAATCTATACTGATGCCTCCAAGACGGATGCGGGAGTTGGTATGGGAATTCACTCGGATGAATTGGATATCAATTTGTCTTACCGCCTTCCCAATTTCTGTAGCATCCTCCAAGCGGAGGTAACAGCGATATTCGAAGCCCTAACCTGGTTGGGCTGCCACGTCGTCACTGGTAAGGATGTCGTTGTATTTACCGATAGTCAGCCTGCAATTCGATCACTTGATTCAGCGCTAACCACATCAAGAACTATTGAGAATTGCCGCGCATTACTTAGAGAGATGGGTCGCTTCTTCAACATTACTCTATGCTGGATACCGGGCCATAGTGGCTTTGTAGGCAATCGCTTCGCAGATGACTTGGCACGATATGCGTTAGCAGGTAACGCTGAAGATAGCCGCGCCAACTTGAAAATACCTGTTATCAACTGTGCAGTGATAATAGATGATGCTGCAGAGCACAGGACCAACGCAAGGTGGATTAATGGCTGGACTTGCGCAACGACAAGAATGATCTGGCCAAAACAGGACAACGTCCGTTCTAAGATGCTACTGTCGCTGGATAGAAAGCATATTCGCAACGTGGTATGGGTAGTAACGGGGCATTGCCCTATTGGAGAGCACGCAAGAAGACTCCGAATTCCCCACAACGACTTTTGCAGATGTTGTGATGACGAAGAAGAGGAAGAGAGTGTGCACCACCTACTTTGTCACTGTCCCGCCCTGTCCGAGAAACGGAGGCGTTTTCTGGGCGCAAGGTATTTTTATGATACCGACGACCTTCGTGATGTGAGCCCGATACTGCTCAATAGATATATTGTTAGTACGGGCTGGTTTCCTGTCATAAGCGGTTATTAGAGGCACGATTCTCTCGGTGGTATCACAATGGACCAAATTCTGGTCTTAGTGCGCTGGGTGTAGACCTAGCGGCCCCTGAACATAACCTAACCTATCAATCGAATAATAAATTTTGTCACCTAAAAGGTGTATGCGTCTATGAAGTATATTTCTTGGACTTCCCGGCTATAGCGTTTTCCCGGTTATAGCGATTTTTTGGCTTAGACCCCAGAAGAGCGTTATAACGAAGTTTTACTAAATTTGGAAACTAGGTTCAATAATTACTTGACCAAAAGATCTCTCCAAATTGGATTTTTTAAACAAAACCAGAGATTGTTAGGGCTTGTTACATAACTTTATCGACCTGTTGCCAATTTATCGTATGGCTGAGTATTTGCGTGAATACCAAATTCCGCCAGTATGTGTACAGCATCGCGTCTCCGGTAGTCTGGTCACCTTACAATAGAGGCACGAGGGGGGAGCTTAATTCTTACATCGTCCGATCGGTTTTAGACACTACATGTTGAATCGAGTTTTCGAACCGATCTCGAAGAAGAAGAAGTAATATGGAGATGTTGTAACTGGAACGATCCCTGTAGGGATCGTGGTAAATAACCTGCACTGTACTTGCGAGTCAACGGTGTAGATTTTTTTTTTTATGTCGGACAAACATTCAATAGTTTGAGTCCATGAAAAGGTGGCAGGCCCATGAGATAAAGCATCAACTGGTCAATGGACCTCATTCCAAACATGGAATTGTGGGTAAACTAAAAACACGAGGAGATGCAATTTTTAAAAGGCCTGGTTTTTTATAGAAGTAATAGGTGTGTTTTTTTGGTTATCCCGTGCAGGTTTGGGTAACGAAACTCCATATAAAAAAAATGACAGCTGACGCACCTGTCATTTTTTTTATATGAAGTTTCGTTACCCAAACCTGCACGGGATAACCAAAAAAACACACCTAATATTGAAAATGTTCCGCAAGATTCCGCAAGGGCGTAATCGAGTTACAAAGTAAGAACCGACCACATCATCACCAGAGTCACCTCCCAGTATATTTAAAACTAATAATGTAGAAGAAGTCGGACAGCGAATTATGATAGATTTTCGAATGTTATCACTTAATCATGAGCGGCTCGCTTAATTGTTTGCGTTCAACGCTTTTTTTGCTGGCGGTTTATTAGAATTCGCTCGCCCACGTTTAAAGACATCTGTTATTTAACGGTGACAATACATATGGCCAAATTTCTGTTAGCATCAAAAATAAGGCTTTTCGAAACATACTGAAATCGAGATTTTTTCGATCCATATTATAACAATAGATCTTGCTTAATAATTTTTATTATTTTTATTCTTTTACATATTGAAATATCACCTTCCTTTCGTGGAAAGTACTACACAATAATAATAATTTATCATTCTATATGCAACACTGTGTGTGTGCGCAGTGTTTAATAGCATGTTCTGCCGGTTGCATTGTTTCTTCGGTTGTTTACGTGTCGTTTTGTTTCTTTCATTTTAAATCCATATTTTTTTTAATTAGATTATAATATTATCATATAATATTACTAGAGTAATTTTAATAATATAATTATTCCAATTTTTTATACATTACATATTTTGCGTAAAATATTTTTTTTTGGTAAGAAATTTGGTTGTAGCAAATTGTTTCACAATAATGTTGTTAAAATATTATCAGTTTTTGTTTATCAGTTTTTCTTATACGATTTACTCTCTTTGTTTGAATTTTTTTGAATTTTTATTACGCAAAGAGTGATGTGACTTTATAGAAATTTAATTTAATTAATGTTACGAGACAATTTTAACTAACTAAAATCTACAATTATTCACGTTTTTTTTTTGTTTATTCATTTTGTATAATTTTTATATTCAAAGAGGTCATATTCGTAATATTGCATGTTTAAAAAACAAAACAAAAAATGTATGCTAGTGTTATTAAACCGTAAAATTATGGCAGTCGTCAGAGCAGTTAAAAAGAGTCCTTTCCAAAAAAAATATAATTTTAAAATACAACGTGCGCAGTGTATATATTGTGTAAATTGCTTGTTCGGTTTTAGTCAATATATATCAGTCAAGTATTCGCATATTTTCGTTTCTTGTGTTTTTATTCTAATTGAGACATTTCTTTTGTTTCTTATTACCGTTATGACCGCTTAAATATAAAAAATATAAACATTTTCAAAAATTGCGCAATATACGCAATATTGAAAGAAGATTACTAAAAACTAATTTTATAATCTCAAGTTTTGTAGGCGCCTAATTTTAGGGTGGCGATCTTACATATGAATCTCAAACATTGATTATGTAAGATCGTACAAATATAAATATATTATACAATTTTCCAAGCTCCCGCTCAGATAGTATAGGAACGAAGCTTTTAGAAAAAGAATCAAAAGACTTCAAAAATACCATCCAATCGGAACTTCTAACTGAAATCACTAAATAAAGTTTGATCTGCTAATTTAACAGTAACTAGCACAGTATATTTCTTGCATAATTATACACATTTGATTTAATTTCTCATGTTTCTTCTTTATCGAAGAGTATGACTAGAATTTTGTTTGGTTTTATATTTTCTTTTGCAGCCTGTAGCGATATTTTGATTTACTCGTTTATATAGTATTTATCAGCGTTAATAATAATATTAAACTAAATAATGCCATCGTTTTACGTTATCCTTGATAATCCTCGTCAAAACATATTACTTTAATATACGCTGAGCGAATTTAATTGGTTCTCTTATTTACTTATTGTTTTCTAAATTAAATAATAAATTAAAATAAAATTGGTAATGGGGGGTAACTTCTGTTTTCTGTCTTCATTTTCACGTCGTCATTTCTCTTTCTTTCTTCCTGTCCTGGCACTCTTTATCTACAGTTCGGTCACAGCATAATTCGATTCATCGTTTGGATTAATAGTGGTCTCAGTGGTTTGCAAAATTGTCGTTGAATTGTTATTTGGTGTTTTTGGTGATTGTACGGAGGGCGGTGGTGGCGGTGAGGTTGGCTTATTTTGTTCCGGTGACATGGCACCATTGCCCTTGTTGAGTGTTACTGCTTGCGGTTGTGCGTTGTTCAGTTGCATTGTACCATTACGAGGTGGCGATGTAGGTGTGGCAATTTTCGGGGGTGGTATTGCTTTTGCATTCGGAGGTAGTTTCATTGGAGGACGTTGCAAAGTTCTACAAAAAAAATGGAAATAAAACACGTATGAATATTTAATTGTAAATTAACAAAAATAAATAACTGGCGGTGGCGCGGCAGTCCATTGAATCTAA
Organism: Microchrysa polita; assembly: GCA_949715475.1. Classification (NCBI taxonomy): domain Eukaryota; kingdom Metazoa; phylum Arthropoda; class Insecta; order Diptera; family Stratiomyidae; genus Microchrysa; species Microchrysa polita. Next base: position 23,976,451 of record OX454417.1, read on the forward strand.
ACCTAAATATTTAAATGCATAGATACAAATCCGTGGATGCTCATGTATGTGATCACTTAGAGCAGAAAAAGATAGGGTAATTACCGTTTGTCTGTCCGAATAATATTTTTCAAATCCATACCATTATCATATTAGAGCCGTCATATGCTAAGCGATCCATCGGCATATAAACGGTAATTTTTATAAACAAAATACTACATTATCATACGTTTTCAATTTTCTCTACAATATGACCAGTGGTGGAACATCTTGATTCGCGGCCCTCCAGCCAAATTCTTGAGTGGGCCCCCCTTGTATCGAGTGTGGTTTTTCATAAATAAAAATATTCCGTCACTGGTAAATGAGAGGATTAGAAAACTAAAACACCAGTAACCATATGAATGATGTAATGCTTTTTTTAAATTGGCATAATTTACCACCAAAAGTGGCAACATGACAGGCCGAGCACCACCATGGAGTTGTGTATTGACGAGGAAGAAGAAGTTGTTTGAAGGAGTGTGACTAGAAATCGCTCCATTTTTCTCAGCGAAATGTTCTTAAGCAATGTGTACGTGTGTAGTCTGGCTGGTCGAGCGGTTAGTGCGCGCACCTTCGGTGCACAGGCTCATGAGTTCGAATCTCACCGTGTTCCATTGTGTTTTTCGAGCTCACGAGCTTGTGACAGACTATGATCTCACTCAGATGACACGAGTACCCATTTATGGGGATAAATAACTGAGCGTGATGCTGATCTCATTACCTCATCAAAAAAGCAGATAAGATCTTGGAAATAGGATGTCACTAACACATCCTGCGGCCTTAGTCCAATGTTGGATTGTCGCGCCTGTTATTTATTTAATGTGTATGTGGATGCGCTATGCCCCACAAGGGGTTAAGGCAATTTAGTAGTAATGTGTACGTGGATGCAATCAATTGCTCCGCAAATTTGGGGTTATGACGAGAGGTACGGAAATTTTGTTTTTACGAATTAGATGCGAATTTCGGCGAAAATCGCTAATTGATGCGAAATGTTCTAATTTGTAATTTATCACGAAACAGTTTTTTTAATTTTTAAATTATGGAAGATAATAATTCTTTATGTCATATTGATTTTTTTTTCAGGATTGATAATAGAGACATTTGTAAATGCACGGAGTTCGCAGAACCACGAACACGATTGCTTGCCAAATACCGAGCAAATTGATGTGACTCAGGTTCGATGAATGAATTTGTTCTGCAATGTGATTGTGATTTTTCTATGAAGAGTTAACTTCGTTGTTCGGTGAGCCCCGAAGTTGAAATGAACTACGTATAAATACATAAAAAATAACAACTCAACAATATTGGCGTACCTATTCCTCTCTTTTTAGTTTAATCCTTGAAGCATTGTCGACTAGTATAAATGAATATCAAACACATTTCTCCGACAACTGAATTGGGAGTATATATGTCAGCCACACTACTTCCTAGTCGATTCTTTGCTCATATATACCTTTTTTCCTTCAAGTTAACACATTTACGGATCGAATGGACAAATTTGCGAGTGAAATTGACGATTTTACGAATCAAGTTAACAAATTTGCGAAACAAACGAACATTTTTTCGAGTCAAATAAATAATTTTGTCGATGAAAAAAATGCTTTATTGGATGATTTTAACCATTTTGCGAATCAATTTAACAAATTTACGGATCAAATGCAAATATTTTCGGAACAATTAAGCACATATGCGAATGAAATTAACATTGTTTTGAATGTAGTTAGCAACTTTACAGACCAAATTGACAAATTCGCGAATCAAATTAACAATGTTTCGAACCTATGTAAAAAGTGATTTTTTAAAACCTTGGAAAATATGGCGACAAGCATTTGACAGCTCCAAATGGTACTTTAAAGTTCCCAATAGGACTTTGAAGTAACAGTAGCCACTGCATTGTTCTAAATTTCACTATAAAGTAGCAAATCCTTCAAAAGTACAAAGAAATTACACGGCTACGGGTTTGTCACTTAAAAATATTACTTTAGAGTTGCTCACTATGTAGTAGCAAAGTGTGGTACCGAAGCCTTACCATTCCCCCGCACTTGTCGAATATGTAGTAGCAACATTTCGTTCACTACAAAGTTCCAACTACCACCATCCTGGACCGTCCCAAAAACTAATTTGCAGGATTTTTTACAATGAAGTTAACATTTTGGTGACTAAAACGTAACCGAAACTTAATAAAGTGGCGGTATCAAATGAATTGGTATTCGCTACTTAAAATGCTGCTTGGGTAGTATGTATAATCGTTAATCAAATTTTTAATTCATCAATCAAGTAAACTTCGATTAATGCAACTCCCTTCCGGCTGCGGCAACTGGCAGTTGCATCATCATATCTAGTACAAAGTTTGTACAATCCGTAGAAGTTACTGTTTGCACTCCTTGAGCAATCAAGTCACTTAAAACATGATCTCGTGTATGATCTGATCACCAAGTTCTTGACGTACAAATCCTTTTACTTTTGCGAACACTTTTTCAATAGGGTTGAGCATCGGCGAATACGGCGGGAGATATTGTAGCGTAAGTCCAGCGCGCTGTAGAATTTTCTTGACCTCAGCACCTTTATGTATTTTACCATTGTCCATTATAACAAGCGCACCTTCCCATGATGAGTCCAGATTATCCACCAACTCTCTTAGAAATGTGCAGAATTTTTGTGCATTGCATGTTTAGTGTGCAAGAATATTGCTATGGAGAACTTCTTCATTATACATTGCAGCAACAAGGCTTACATTTCTTCCGCGAATCGTACGATTCGAGCTCGTGTATTTGTTAAATTGTACCGTTTATGGATTATATACCTTTTTTCCTTCAAGTTAACACATTTACGGACCCAATGCACAAATTTGAGAGCGAAATTGACGATTTTACAAGTCAAGTTAACAAATTTGCGAAACAAACGAACTTTTTTTCGACTCAAATAGGTAACTAATTTGGTCGATGAAAAAAATGCTTTATTGGATGATTTTAACAATTTTGCGAATCAATTTAACAAATTTACGGATCAAATGAAAATATTTTCGGAACAATTAAGCACATATGCGAATGAAGTAAACATTGTTTTGAATGTAGTTAGCAACTTTACAGGTCAAATTGACAAATTCGCGAATCAAATTAACAATGTTTCGAACCTAGTATGTATAATCGTTAATCAAATTTTTAATTCATCAATCTAGTAAACTTCGATTAATGCAACTCCCTTCCGGCTGTGGCAACTGGCAGTTGCATCATCACATCTAGTACAAAGTTTGTACAATCCGTAGAAGTTAAATTTGGAAGTTTGGTTTAAGCTCTTGAACTTTTGACTGATTCAAGACCAGGCAACATGAAGTATATCAAATGAAATCAAATTGCACAGTGCACAAAATTGTCTTCCAACGTTTTACTGAAAAACGATCCCGGGAGACACCAAAGCCAAACAAATGTGGAAAAAACGACTTTTTGGTAATTTTCGGTTTTGAATAGGCTATATCGGGGAAACCGTTAGGAATCCGACATATGTATGATCAAATAAGTTTTTGGAAATTTAATGGGCTTTAATACTGCCATACAAATATTCTCAGGAAGCTCGGTTTAAACTCTTAAGCTTTTGACTGATTGAAGACCAGACAACGGGGAGTACATCAAATGAAAGCCAATTAAACATCGTACAAATTGGTCGTGAAACAGTTTTCCGAAAAAGAATCGCGGGAGACACCAAAGCAAAACAATTATAAACAAAACAATTTTTTAACAATTTTCGGATTTCAATAACCTGTATCGGGGGAACCGTTAGGAATCCGACATATGTATGTTCAAATAAGTTTTTGGAAATTTAATGGGCTTTAATACTGCCATACAAATACTCTCAGGAGGACTCACCCCTTCCGAGATATTTCCGAAATTAAGTCGAAAACTTCAAAAATGAATGCTTTAGCCCCCCTCCCCACGTTAGCGCACACCTCATGACCGCGAGCTTTTAGTATATTTTACTCCAGATTATCCCTTATAGATCCGTGAAATAAAAAACCGTCACCCCCCTCCCGACTTTCCACAATGGTTGTTTTCATTCTGATGAATATAGAATATTAGGCATGTTCTGCTATTCGCTCTCATAGGGGGAACTTTTATGTTTCCGTTATTTTCCGCTATATGTCCGCTATATGGCGGACGGTAAGATAAGTGTCGCTAGTGTCGATAATAAGAACAAGAAAATTCTTCTTGCGAAGCTGATAGCGTAATGTATCCATTATTAATTTGATTCGCGAATTTGTCAATTTGGTCTGTAAAGTTGCTAACTACATTCAAAACAATGTTTCCTTTATTCGCATATGTGCTTAATTGTTCCGAAAATATTTTCATTTGATCCGTAAATTTGTTAAATTGATTCGCAAAATTGTTAAAATCATCCAATAAAGCATTTTTTTCATCGACAAAATTATTTATTTCACTCGAAAAAATGTTCGTTTGTTTCGCAAATTTGTTAACTTGATTCGTAAAATCGTCAATTTCACTCGCGAATTTGTCCATTCGGTCCGTAAATGTGTTAACTTGAAGGAAAAAAGGTATATTTGGTTTGGGTATCTTGAATAAATAAATAAATAAATAAATCTCCCGTCGTATTCGCCGATACTCAACCCTATTGAAAAAGTGTTCGCTAAAGTAAAAGGAATTGTACGTCAAGAACTTAGCGATCTTACACGAGATCATGTTTTAACTGACTTGATTGCTCAAGGAGTGCAAACAGTAACTTCTACGGATTGTACAAACTTTGTACTAGATATAATGATGCAACTGCCAGTTTGCCGCAGCCGGAAGGGAGTTGCATTAATCGAAGTTTACTTGATTGATGAATTAAAAATATGATTAACGATTATACTTACTAGGTTCGAAACATTATTAATTTGATTCGCGAATTTGTCAATTTGGTCTGTAAAGTTGCTAACTACATTCAAAACAATGTTAATTTCATTCGCATATGTGCTTAATTGTTCCGAAAATATTTGCATTTGATCCGTAAATTTGTTAAATTGATTCGCAAAATGGTTAAAATCATCCAATAAAGCATTTTTTTCATCGAAAAAATTATTTATTTGACTCGAAAAAATGTTCGTTTGTTTCGCAAATTTGTTAACTTGATTCGTAAAATCGTCAATTTCACTCGCAAATTTGTCCATTCGGTCCGTAAATGTGTTAACTTGAAGGAAAAAAGGTATATATTTCCAGTGCTGAGTTTTGAACACTCGTTTTGCTGGGAATCTGTAGATTTTATGGAGTAAAAGGGAGTGAAACAACAACAATAATACGAAATTATGTTTTTACGCGAATTTAAGCGAACTTTGTAATACTTGAAATTAGTTTATGCAAAAATCCTGTTTTTTTATTTGCGAAATCTTTGTACTTCTAGTTATAAATAGTTCTAACTAATTGCCTTGGTCGTAGGATTGATAATGTACATAATTCAATCCGCCAAATACCTCAAATCTGTGAAACTATTATTGGCTAGATTTAAAAGTCATATCGGTAGATAGCAACTAATTACCCCATGAAACATAGCATTTCACTTCGGAAAAAATAGAGCAAGCTGGATATTTACATTTACCGCTGGAAAGAGTCGAACACCAGCAAAAACATGTAAAGTTTGACCGTTATAGTTCCCTTTTAGTCACACTCCGATGGGGACTTTTGGCATTCATTCGGTTGGGACATTCAATCAATTTATTATAGACTACCTTTGAGAGTACGTTACCACGAGTTCCGCGAATTCACGAAAAAAATGATTGTTTCGTTCGAGTATCAGTGAGAAAATTGGTCAATAGAACTCAACAAACTACAAATTTTACATAAATCACTTTTTAGTGAACTTCACTGTTTGAGTCCCTGGCAATAGGAGAAATCGAATTGTCGGGATCCTCTAGACTAGACACTTTTCAGTACATGTTACCGTTAAAGAGATTTTAGCAAAGATCTGTTTTTGCAGGATTCTCTGTGGCACGGCTAACGATATACATGCAGGTGGGAACTTTTGGAGTCTTCATTCAGTTGAGGCACTATCAAAAGTGATTCTATATACATATAACAAAACATCCGATTTTCGAATGAAATCTAGGGCGCGATTTGGCGCAGAAATTGACTGAAGCATGAATTGTATCGTATAAAATGTTCGTAGTCTTGATAAATCCATCTTGTTGCTTATGGGCTCCTAAATCTCGTAAATCCTAGTAGCTTTTCTAAGGTTCTTACATCGAAAGGATTTCCCCTAAATTGCAATTAGACATATCGAATTTGTGTGAAGATATAGCAGCAAAGTTCTTCTTCTTCTTTTAGCGGTGCAGAAAGGTGTGAAACCTCTGTGCATCTGTGTGGGTTCGATTTATGGTTCGTCAATGTTTGTGTCCGTGAGGTCTAAGGACAAAAACATAGCTGCTGCGATAGGGTTTTCCCACAGCGATATAGGGGTAAGATCAGTGGGCGCAGCGGGGCATTGAAACAAGTGACCCACGTCATGAGGAGTACCATCGCAGTTTGGACAGATGTTTTGGATGTCCGGGTTTATGCGAGAAAGGTACGAATTAAGGCGTGAACCAAAGCCCGACCGAAGTTGAGCTAGTGTTACTCTAGTGGCTCTCGGGAGCCTAATCTCCTCAGGCGAAATTGATGGTGGGCGCTCTGAGAGGACTCTATTCGCACCTAAGCTCGCGATAGACCGATTCACTTCTTCAGTGTGGATCGCTGCAATGGCGGCTCGGTATGTAACTTCATCGTAAGGGTCCCGTTTGTATCCCTGAACCTCTCTCTCAAGGTCTCGTAAACCACGCCTGACATGTCGTGGTGGAGGAATTCGGTCCATGAGATGATTATTGGGATGATCCTCACGGTAGCAACCAACAAGATACTGTTTTGAGAGTAGGAGATTGTGATCACGTATTGGCATCAATTTTGTCTCCTGATGTAAGTGATCCTGGGCAGACATCAGAAGGCAACCTGTCGCGATGCGTAGAGCGGCATTTTGGCAGATCTGAACTTTGGACCAGTTTTTGTCACATAGACTATGTGTCTAAACTGGGGCTGCATAATCAGCGGCCGCTCGACCCACCGCTTTATAAGTAGCTAGCATGGTTTCTTTATCTTTGCCCCAGGTGCTACCAGCTAGAGCTTTTAGGATGTTGTTCCTACTGCGCATTTTTTCACAGACTGAAGCTGCATGATTTGCACACGTCATCATGTTCTCTAGGTGAAGCCCGAGAATTTTGGGGTTTTTAACAGTAGGAACAGAATTGTTGCCAACACGTATATTCATCTCCCATCTGATGTTCTCCCACCAAGTGGTTAGAAAAGTCGCAGAGGATTTGGACGCAGAGATGGTGAGGTTTCGGCTTTGGAAAAATGCCTGTAATCGTCCTAGATAGCGATTAATTGGAGGCGCATTTCATCCTTATCGTTCCCTGTGGCGAGTACGGTGCAATCGTCAGCATAGGAAATCACCTCGATTCCTTCAGGTGGTGTGGGAAGGCCGGACATGTAGATATTAAACAGAGTGGGGGAGAGTACCCGTCCCTGTGGACCACCTAATTTGATTTTCCTAAGCTTAGAACGTTTGCCTCGAAACTCGGTGAAGGAGTGCCGACCAGCTAGATAATTGGCAATCCAACGAGCAAAGTTCTCTACTTTCAGTATACTTCCAAACATATTCAGAGGTTACAAACATCTTTTAGTATTCTGAAAATTCCATAACCTTAGAGGGGACTTCCGACAGATTTTATTAAATCCTCGATTTTATTAACAATTGCACCATATTAAACGATGCATTTTCAATTTGGTGGCATACGATTCGATCTAGTATCCAGGCTTTTGACTGGATTAATTTTAATCTACACCCGGATTTTAGTCTGCAACGGCTATTATTCTAGGGCATTATTTCCCAACCGGTGGCCCGCGGATCAGAGGTGGTCCGTGAGAGCCATAGAGGTGGTTTGCGGTACAATCTGGTGACTACTCATAATAATGAAATTATTTTCCGGTGACTAAAGCGAAATCATGATTTTCGTTCAGCAATGTTTCTGTCTGAAATGCACCTCTAAATAGCCAGAGTTGAAGAAATTGATAGGGAACCTCAAGGCTTTATTACCAACTGCACTTACAAATGACCTTAGTCCCGATTTGACCAACTACTTTTCACTTGCATTTGACTTAAAAGCAAATGTTTAGCTACCAAATTTTGTTAGAACTTTTTCAAATTCGCGCAACCGGAAATTGCTCTGATGTCATATCGAACATATCGAACGAGTTTGATGGAGACTATCTAATCCACCCTGGTAATGGTGGTCCGTAGCCATCTGCGGCTAGGTGGTCCGCAGATATCTGCGGGTCGAGAACCACTGTTCTAGGGGTCCTATTATCTCAATCAAGAAAATCACTATTCTATTTATTTTTACATACATTTTTTTGGTTTGAATAGAAGTTGGAATTTGTGCATAAAGAAAACAGTTTTCCTTTAGTATCAAATTCGGGAGCTGGGATTGTATGCACGCCCCATGATCCCATGGTTTTATGCCGTCCATTTTTACATATGATTTGTGTCATCAAATCGTTTGTGTGAGGTTGCATGACTCCATGGTACGATTCCCTACATTCTTACATAAGTTTTGTGTCATCAATAGAAACACTTTTGTGTGAAGTTTGGTTGAAATTAGGGCAAAAATTAAAAAAAAAAAATCGTATGCTGGCCCCACACTGTCCGGGGTTTGCCAAACCGTGCGGTACAAAAGATCAAAGTTGTGGACAACACACGCTTGGAAGAGACAGAGACGCTAGGCGAATTCGACAAACAAATACCTAACGTTTGTAGAATTCCCCCATCGCGTCTGTCTCTGCCAGGCGTATGTTGTCGCAACGTGTGGTTGCGGCCTTAGAAGTTGCAGAACTCTTTAAATTGATGAGTTTAACAATTTGTTTGTCGTCGCTCTGTTCTCTTTTTATTTTTTTTATTTTTTATTTTGCTGGGGCATGGGAATAATTTTATTTTGCCTTTGCATAAACTGAACTAGCTTTACCAATATTCATTCAACCCTCCAGAATCTCATCCTCAATCAACGGAGTATTCAATTAAATATAATACAAAAATTACTACGTAAAACCTCCATAAGTTGACCACTCAAGGGCGGTCAAGATAGAGAGAGTGGTCAACTTACAGAGACTCGTTTAACGTAACGTTGAATGTACAATGTAAAGAGGTGGTCATGTTACAGAGTGGTCAACTTAGGGAGGTTCCATGTACTTACTTTGAATATATACTCTGCTCCTTAACACTCTCCTTTTTAGGCGATTCCGATTGTGCTTCCTTGGGAATCTCCGGCAGTGGACAATTCAATATCGACGGCTTATAGTTCGAATCGAACTTACCACCCTGACGCAGGGTTGAACATCGATAAATTTGCTTGTCGCGCTCATACATGGCACTGTCGATGCTATTTGAATTGGGAATGGTATCAATGAGATCTGGCTGACGACTTCCTTGACCACTATTGCTGGTCGGCTGGTTCTGATTAGGATTTTGATTTTGTGGATGTGGATTGGCATTTGGCGGATATCTTCGCATTGTTGCCATGGCACTGGCGGTACTATTACTGGCTGTTGAATTGTAAATTGAATGAGGATTCGATGATGGCGTTGTGGTTGGTCCCGAGCTAACCGCCGTGTTTGTTGTCGCCGCCGGTATTTGCTGATAGATTGATTGAGGATGATGATGGTGTTGTTGTAGCTGATGGTGCTGTTGCATTTGCTGTTGATGATGTGCCAAATGATGCTGATGGGGATGATGAGAATGAGGATGACCTCCGTGTAAATGATGACATGAGTAAATGGGCTGCTGATGATGGGCTGTTTGATCGCTACAGGCTGGTGATTTTCAGTAAAAATCATTCGCTTCCAATGTCTTACATTGTTTACTTAAGGTTGCGTATTTACCGTTATTGGGTCCTTTGGGATAGGCTTGAAGAAAAAAAATTAATAGCCTCATCACTCCTTCATATAGTGACAAATCAATTACCTTGATGATGGGTGGGACTATGGTTGTGCGAAGGCAAACGTCCCAATGTATGAGTTCCCATTGCCCGCATGTTCTGTTGTTGCTGCTGATGGGGATGGGGGTGGCCGGGCATCATATCGTGCTTTCGTGGTGGATGTTGAAGGGTGTGCGAGCCACTAATAGCGGGTGGACTGAAATGACTACGACCGAAATTTTATTTTAAAAGGAAATTAGCTAATGAAGCGAAATTGCCACAAATAAGTTTCCCATTCGGATGTTCTCATACATCCGTAACGGAAACTAATTTATGTCATCGTGAAAACGGGAAAAATGAAATTACCCATTATGATTTCGTGGCAGTGTCCGGGCGTTCATGGCTTGGTGATTCTGAGGTGCCTGGTGCGAAATATACGACGGTTCTTCGACTTGAGCATAATCGTTACGTTTCCTTATATAAATCCATGTGTGCGAGTCCACCCACACCATTATCGTGAGCAATATGGCAGCAATAAAACTTGCAATGAGCATCAAGACCAGTCCTAAAAGTCCACCCTCACACAGTCCTCGAGCGGCAATCAAATAATTCTTATGAATAGCCTTGCAGTCAACCAATGCCGTGAGTTGTGTTAAAATCCGTTCGCTCATATTTAAGTCGGCCGTTACGGCCCCTAACTTTGGTTGCAGCCCGGACTTGAAGAGCACCATTGAAACTTTCGTGACGATAGCCATAGCGGAGCGTGCATTCGTAATGGCATTTTGTGATTCTCGCAATCGTTGTGTGAATGGATTCGTGTGACCCGGTTCGCATTGTGTATAGTGCAATAGGACATTTGTTGGCAACTCACTTGGCGACGCCGAGACCAAATAGTCCGCAGGACTCATGCATAAATCACCGACAGCCACGGACGACGAAAGATATAGGCCCGACATTAGCCAAGATCCGGTGACAGCCAACAGTCCGCATACGCTGAATAGAATCAATGCACAGCGCGAGTGTCGTGCCACTCCAACTAAAAGCACGGCACAAAGGACTAACAGCAATGCAAGCACGGCAACTGTTCCCGGCCAACGAATCAACTCCCACTGATCTCCTTTCTGAAATGTACGAGGCGGAAAAAAAACAAGAATAAGAATGAAAGTGTATGCAGTTGGCATGTAAAGCAGATTCAAGAAAAAAACACTCGAGTGCAGTGTGTTCTAGATTTGGGGTGGATTTGAGAAGATTAAGTACGTCAATATGCATACTTGAAATTCAATTTGAATTTTTAATGCGACGAGACTACATTCTCATTTAAATTGTTTTAAAAGACCGGAAATGTGTCCAAACCTCATCTTCTTCCGACAAAAAAGGAAATCTCTTCTAAACAAGCATAATAGAATTTGAAACAATTGAAACATCCCCCGGGGATCCACCCCATATTCAATGCGCCCCACTCGTGTGTATCCTGTACACATTTATACTTACCGAGAGAAAAGCCGACATTGATATTCCCATGAGTGGACGACGTATATCCCCGGCTGCATTTGTTGCTTGTGTCACATTGCCCTGGACAATATTGAGAGCAACAATTAGCAAGGATAATGCAGTCTGATTCGATACTGGTTGGTCAAATATGTCGGCCAGCTCAACAAGCTGTGGTCGTATTTTATTCGTAAGGATATTCTCGAGCATGTTGGTTTGATTTCGTACTGTTATGACTAAATTATCGACTTTTCGTCCGGATGTTAGCACTTCCAGTAGACCATTGTGCAAATCGTCGTTGCCATATAAGCCTGGAAGAGAAGGATGTAAATTAATTTATGGTATGGTTGATGGAGGGTTTTCGTCTTTCGGGTTCAGACGAACTCGATCGAGTATGAATTAGAAAAACAGTAAATATAGGACATCCTCTAAGGCAGTACTTCCCAACTAGTGGGGCGTGACGGTCGGCAAAGGGGGGCGTGGGCTCAACTTGAGTGTTGAGGTGATCGATTATTATATTACCACGGCCATGAGCTGGTAAAATTTTTCGATTCATGAACAACATTTCTAAATCGCTGCAGGTATAGTTAATTAAACCACAATAAAATATGTTCAAAGTCTATTTGATGATGATCGCTGAAATTGTTTCAGGAATAGAGATCGAGGAAAAACCAGGAGAGCACTACCTATTGAACTTGAATGAAATTAAAATTATGCTTCATAAAATATATCCAATGACTTGAATTTTGCTTGTTAACGCACCGCTGAATAAAAAAAAATGAATCTCGCTAGGTCTAACCAGATTTTCAGTCAACATTTTCAGCACGCAATAACCTACTTATGATCATGCGCCCTCAATTCTTGAGCCAATGTAGTAGGGATGTAGGGCCAAGTCTAGCTCTCCGGCAATGCCCAATAGCCTAATTCAGCTGTATACTGGCCACTACGTAAATCAAGTGTTTTATAGTTTAAGGGGCGATTCAGACTATCGACAAGACTTACTAAATCCTAGATTTAGTTAACAGTTGTACCATATTGTACTGCAATTTGAATTATGCAAGTACATTCTACGAATCATTTTGAGTTTAATGACATACGATTTAATCTAGTAGGCGGGTTTCGACTCGATTAATTTAAAGGTTTTAGTAAATCCTGTCCACAGTGTGAAACCCCTCTAAGTGTGGAATCAATTCAATATTCAAATGAGCTAAATGTTAGCGTTGAAGCATTGAAGCTGCACATAAGCTCAAGCTGATCTCGCTAGTCCAAAATCTCTGTGAGATTTTTCCAGATGATGTCAAATTTTCTCTTATTATTTGTCAACGTTCGAATTTTTAAGAATAGGAAAAGAATGAGCTAAAAAATGCCTTCTTTCATTTTTGAGCGAAATTTTCTTTGGGAGGCGCCAGATTCCGCTAACCTTGCAAGGGGGGTAATGAAATGGTATTAAGATAATGAAACAGAGTGGATAGTATTGTAATATTGTAATGCAACTGATTCAAATTTTTCCTTTTCTCTGAAACTGAAAAAAAGCACGGCTTGTCGTGAAAAATTAAAATTTACCACCCGCCTAATCGATTTCCAAAAGGCGAAATAACATTTCGCATAAACTTAATCTTCCGCGACTGGGAGTATAAACGTTGCTCCCTAAATATTGAAAGTTTAGAGAAATTTTTAACGTATATGTACACAGTTTTGTATAAAATTTTCTTTGGCACAACAATTTTTAGAAATTTTCGCTTATTTTTTCAACTTAAACTCTTGCCTCTCAAATTAGCAAAACTTTCTATAAGTTTTTTGTTGCAAGAAATGCGTTCCCTAGAAGGGCTGATATGGTTCGAAATAAAATTTTGAAGTTTCGTACAGGACAAGGCGCTGGTGTCGTAATTTTTAGGGTGTAGCAAGTCAATAGGTTTCCCTTTATCTATCGAATACAGGACAGAACAAATATACAAATATGACTGTTGTGTTCTATATAGAACAACTTCTTCTTCTACCGGTGCAGAAAGGTGTGACACCGCTGTGCATCTATGTGGATTCGAATTTTGGTTCGTCATTGATTTCATCCGAGGTGTCAAGGGAAAAAACATTACTGCTGCGATCAGGCCTTAGCATTCTGGTGGCCCTGGGCCAAATCGATGATCAAATATCCAAACAAAATTTTAGCTTCAATTTTTTTTAATTGATCGTCATATTTTTTTTTTGTATTCAGTGTTTATGTAGCACGACACCCCAATGTCCTTGTTGGCCTGAATGTTTTTTGCACACGTTAGATCAGTGATTCACAACCTTTTTGATGTCGCGGAAGTCTTAGCATTGCCAATGTTTTTAAAAGTAGGCATTTGATAATTAATCACCGGTATATATTTCAGTAAGGCGAAACTGCAAGCACGAGAGCTGGGAATGGCAAATGAAAACTATCCCCTTACTTATAAAAATTTTACAAAAATAGATCACAAAGCAGGGCTTTTAAACACTTTTACCGGCACGTTTTATTTCGTAAAATTGAACTTGGCGAGCCAATAAAAAAAAATTTGAAGGTATAGGCCAAAATAGCAATGCTTTAAAATTCTGAGTGTTGGAAATGTTTCATAAAACCCCTTTTACGTTTAAAGCAAAAATTGGTCAATCGATCTGACGCCCGTACAGCACATACACTATGCAATTTATCGCGCAATCTGAAATGACAATCTCGCGGTTCACACGAGACAACACACCCCTTTTACGTTTAAAGCAAAAATTGACCAATCGATCTGACGCCCGTACAGCACATACACTATGCAATTTATCGCGCAATCTGAAATGACAATCTCGCGTTTCACACAAGACAACACACACACACATATAGCGAAAATCATATATTTTGTGGCAATGGAAGATCCATTGGTACTTTCGATGGAGAATGGGCCTGTCTAGACACTCAATTTTCGTTCGTATTCGTCATTTTGACAATTGAAACTTGGGAAGTCTGCGCTGCGCTATGTAAGAAAGGTGTTAATTCTTGAACGCGATTGCAAATGTTGAATATGTCAACAACTCACCATCTGTTCATACTATTAACGAAAGAATTGATCATTAATCTGTCCTGAACGAAGCCGCGACACACATCTAACGATAAATAATGAACAGATGTGGATAGAATGAAGCATTCATCTCTTCTGATTACTTGACGCAATCAGTTCAATGTTGAAAGTGGAAACGGAGCTTGAAGACGATAGGGAAGACAAAAGCGCGCATGTGTGGATATAGCCAATGACCGCCAGAACCACAACATGAAGAATGACCACTGGTTTATGTCAATAAATCAGCAACTGAAAACACATGATTATCATGACAGATTGTATGAAAAATTGCATGGCAATATGTTCCACACGTCCAATAAAAAAATAGATTAGATGGTCACATACACCTTCCAATTTATCGGGCAATCAAAAAATTGATTCAATCGGTTAGAAGGTCTATGGGCACTTTAAAACGATAGTCTGACGTCGGGCATAGTGAAAATCATCACTTAGGTATTTGATTTATCAATAAAGATATTTTGTGTGAATTTTATTCATACCTATAATTTTCATTTTAAAATTTCGAGGGGTGTTTCATCCCCTAAATCCCCCCCATGGGTTCGCCCCTGCTGTAAACATTTTAATCTTTTCTCATCATCATTAATTAATTCACAGACAAATTTTGATTATGTATTTTGTTGAGCTTTGGTTGAAAGAAAAATTAAATTCACGGATTTTTGCGCTTCTAAATAAATCCCAAAAATGTGTTCATAAACACTTTTCTGGTCTACTTTTGTCTTTGGCACAGTTCCTTTTTGTTCATATCCTTTTCTCCATCTGACGAATGGTGTTTCAAATGTTTGGCGGGGGAAAAGCAGTGATACAGCGACTCGACCGATTTTTTTTACGATTTTCAATTCGGTTTCTGTGGTTTTCTTCTCATATCTTTGGGTGTGTTATGCTCATTATTGATAGATACGCATATACATATACACATCGGTTCCACGGAAATTTTCTTTTTTTTTTTATATTTAGAATAAACTTAGGTTTATCCTGAAGCTTTTGGAGTTCGGACATTTAGAAATTTCCGATAAGCTTTCAAACATAAGCGTGTTTCCAACCTCTTTTTTATTTGACAACATCGACCAGCTATTCCATTGATTTTGCATCAGGTTTGTTTTGATTATCTTGTTGCGTGAAGGCCCCTAGAGAGTGAAGCACTTTCCGAGTGGTGGCCCCCCAAAAAGTAAAGGTTCCATGGCGTGGTGGCCCCTTGAAAGTGGTGGCCTAACCCTGGGGCCGGCCCTGGCTTCGATAGGGTTGTTCACAGGCAAATATGGGCAAGATCTGTATGCGCAGTGAGGTATTGGCATCAATTGTATCTCCTGAGTGATCCTGGGCAGACATCAGGAGGCAATATGTGGCTGTGCATAGAGCATAGCATTTTGGCAGACCGATTGTAAACTGGGGCTGCATAATCAGCCGCTACTCGACCCACCGCTTTGTATGTGACTAGTATCGCTTCTTTGTCTTTGCCCCATGTGCTGCCAGCAAGTGCTACCCATTTTGAACCGATGCTCGCACCTGTAACTTATGTCAAAGTTCAATGGTATATTTAAAAAAATAAATTGTAAATATTCTTAAGAAAGTATTCAGTAATCATGGTTTGTTTGTTAATTTTGTGAAAAACATAAAAAATGAGCGATGTAAGTTTAAAAATGTTGATAAAAATGCGGTACAGTAGAACCTTGATTTTTCGAACCTTTTGAAAACCGTTTTCTACCTAGCTTGAAGAGTTAAATTAGAAAATGTAATGATAAGGATTTATTGTTAAGATGTCCTACTTTGTGATGGATGACATAATTCCAAAAAAATGTGTATCGTTTGCTATGTAGATAGGAAAAAACATTACTGTTCGCAAGTGCGAACACTGGCCTATACAGGGTGTCCGGAAACTGCCGCATAAACGCACCGGATTGTGATTCCTCATGTGATTTCCAGCAAAAAAGTTGTATTGAACATACCCCCTCAGCTTAACCCTTTAGCTGCCACAGGCATTTAAAGATTTTTGAAAAAATAATTTTCTTGCACGACTTAAAGCCTAATATCTCCAAAGCTGGAACAGCTAGAATGATGAAATAAAATGATTATTATAGCCAACAAATGTACCTTCAAAATAAAACTAACCACACTAAAATCAGATGAGAGGTTTGGTTTTTACAGAGCTTCATAGTGAAATTTGTGTGATTTGATCCAAAAACAATCTTTTTTTCCATCTCAATTTTCTCCAACTTCTGCCAAGTAGAGGTGCTTGTCCGATTTTTTTAAAAATTGGCGCATAGTCTTATGATAATATCCTTCTTAAATCATTTTATTCTAGCTCCATTATTTCTAACAGCTTTAGTACCTTAAGTGCATAAAACTAGGGTTAATTTTGGCTCGATTTCGACAAACTTTCAATAGATTTTACCAACTGCAGATCTTTAGGGGCAGTGTGAATTGAATTGTATTGGATTCGAGCTAAAATTAACCCTAGTTTTCTACACTTAACGTATAAAAACTTTTAGAAGTAATAGAGCTAGATCAAAATGATGTAAGAAAGATATGATTTTAAGACTATGCGCTAATTTTTAAAAGAATCGTACAAGCACCTTACCTGGGCAGAAGTTGGAGAAAATTGAGATGGAAAAAAAAATTGTTTTTGGGTCAAATCACACAAATTTCACTTTGAAGCTCTGTAAAACCTAAACCTCTTATCCGATTTTAGTGTGGTTAGTTTTATTTTATAGGTAAATTTATTATAATCATTTTATTTCATAATTTTAGCTGTTCTAGCTTTGGAGATATTAGGCTTTAAGTCGTGCAAGAAAATGATTTTTGCAAAAATCTTTAAATGACTGTGGCAGCTAAAGGGTTAAGCTGAGGGGGTATGTTCAGTACAACTTTTTTGCTGGAAATCACATGAGGAATCACAATCCGGTGCGTTTATGCGGCAGTTTCCGGACACCCTGTATATGCAACATAAGATTTATATAGGTAGCTTATCTTTTTCCTTTGGATTAATTTATTTATGGAACACAATATTGATTATTGTAGCGCATTATTAGATTTTTATACCCTATACCCATAAAATGGGTATATTGTTTTTGTTACGCCGATATTATGTAACACCTCAAAGGAGCCACCGGAGGTATGGCAAAGTATATATCTATATAAATGATCAGGGTCGGTCCCTGAATCCAATAAGCCATGTCTGTCTGTCTGTCCGTGTGTCTGTCTGTTAGCAAGATAACTCCCGAAATAATGAAGCTAGCGGTTTGAAATTTTGGTCAAATGTTTGTTTTGCTAAAATCTTGGACGGTATTAAAAATGATCCAAATCGGACCACGGGTTCCCCTACCTCCCATACAAACTACCCCTCCTTGCATGGGCGTAGCCAGGATTTCGGTCAGGGGGGGCAAGCCCGAAATTTTTTCAATATCAAGATTTTCTTAGGATTTAAAATCGTTGGTCGCGAAAATATTGTTAGGCAAAATTTAGAGTATTTTAGCTGGTGTAATGGTTAGTGGCCGCACCTTCTTTGCACACGGGTTCGAGACTCACCGTGAACGAATTCAGTTAATTTGTTTTTCGAACTCACGCCCCTTGTGACGAACTATGAACTCACTCAAGATGTTAAACGAGTACCCATTCATGATTGTTTTTTTTTTTAATTTTAGGAAAGGACAGTCGAGAATGATTTTCAAGACCATTTAAAGAAAAATTGCCCCTGAAAGTGTTTAGACTTTTACTGGTTATTCTGATTACATTCAAATGGCCTCCGTTTCTGCTTTTTAAAACGTAACTCGTTTACATTCAGTGCTATTTTTTGCTTTTGGGCAGCATATTCCACTTGCGACATCAATGTTCGTTTTGAAATCTGGCTTTGCTTGGTTCTACAGGATCGCATCTCCTGCTGAAACATACCGAGAAGCCTCTTATCTCACATCCACAGCATCCATAGAAAAAAACATTATCCGACAGTCGGCTGGAGACATTTAGGGGTACATGCTTTTCCACTTCCTTAAAATAGGAGCCCAATGGAGCTCTTAAGCTGTTTTTCCTTTTCCAAATAGGAGCCCAAGCGCTCAGTTATTCCACTGAGAGCCCTCTTTAGCTACTCAACTTAGCTGCTCCTCTACACTTCTACAATAACATTGGGAGTCCTAGCTAACCCTCCCCAGAACGGAATCCCACAGTAAAGTTGAAACCGAAGTTGGGCAGGATTCCATTCTGATGGTAGTTTTTTGCTCATTCGACTTAAGTTGCCGGGACGCCGTGGAGCTTGCATGATGAAGTTTTGACAATTAAGTACTCTCGCACAAAATCAACGATCTGATCGTTATAGCTCTGGATCTCGAGAAGGAGTCAAATGCAGTCGACTTAAAGAAAAAATTAAACAAGACCAAAGTGCTAAATTTGAGTCCATCTTACGTACATATGAAAACTCGTTTTTAAAATGAGAGAGAAACGAGTTTTTATGGAATGAGCGAGTCGCTGTCGTGTGGCCGCGTCGAGGACAACGTACCTTTAGTCTGAAAGGGAATTTAACAATATCGTTGCCGCGGATGGCGGTATCAAGAGCATTCCACAGTCAAGTTCTTGTCCAAAATTTTGCAAACCAAATTGTAAAAACCAAAGCTGTTGAAAGGGAGCAGTACTTGGAGAGCGTACCTAAATTACTGGTCGATGCAAACAGGCCGACAAAATTTCACGCTAGTTCTCTGAATGCATAGAGTTCGACTGAAAAACTGTGGTCAAATTAGGAGGCATTGCGAGAAACTGTATACGTTATGGGACGTAAGTGCAGTCGATTCTCTATTTTCCACAAGTGGTTTACAGCCCTTATACACCTGCAACTTGGTTGCCAACCTAAGTTGGTAACACGCAACAAAAACCGGAAAATAAGTGATTTGTAGGCATGGTGCAGGTTGCAGTACCAGGTTGCAAGAACGTGAATGGCGTAGATGCCGGAATGTTGCAAGTGTGTAGTTAGGTACCTGCAACCTAGGTTGGCAACGAAGTTGCAGATGTAGAAGGCCTGTAAGACACAAGAAAGTCGTCCACTGCACTTGTAAGCTAACAAAATTTTCTTTAGTTTGAGTGCAACGCCAGCTTTGTAGGTACAAAGGATCCCAAGATACAGCATTTCGAACTTTTTTTACAAAAAAAAAAACAATGTTTAAAGTGCTGTACGAGTATTTTGAGATCCTTTGCACCTACAAAGCTGGACTCAAATTAAAGAAGGTTTTATTAGCTTTGAGAATCAAGCAGACGACTTTTAAAAATCACAAACCAAAATATGAAAAACCTTCGAAAATTTTTAGGTTTTTTGAGGGTCAAGGGGTTAGGATAGGTTTTCGAAGTTGCAAACTTGGTGGTACACTTCTGGTATCTACCCTAACAGTATCCCAAAAAAAACAGAGCCGAGCTATTTTTTGCGACCTATAAAATCATAAATTGACTGACCTATAAGGGAATCCTTATAAATTTTACAGTTCATAGTCGCTCGTATTTGAAAAATAAATTTAAATTTTGCAGCTACTAGATACTTCTTTATATTTCATTTGTCAGTTACTTTAATTAGGCTTCCGAATTAAATTATTTTATTGAATGAGGTAATGCATTTAAAAGTGACGTTTTGTCCCAATAAGCATTCCTTTATAATTATTCCTTAAGGGAATCCGTATTCCTTAAGTGAGGACTATGAATTCCTCCCTTAATGTTCATGTTTTAGGGCTTTCAAGACTTGTCCACGTTTCAGAGTAGTAGCTGACATAAAATTGTTCACCTTCACGTTTGGCGAAGTATACGTTTACCCGAGTCTACTGTATAGACATGAAAAGAGCTATCCATAGCGCTCAGGATTGCTGTAAATCTGGACGATATAGAATAGAATTAGGTATGTCCATATGTATCTATGTAGATGACTATGTAAGGAAGAAGAACGGCTTGTAACAAATTGATATGGAAATGTTTGTGTGGTTTTCGGAACATGGAAACTGCAAACGAAAATGCGAAAAAGTGAATCTGAAAAAAATTATCCCTGAAATATTTTTTTTTCTTTCAGTATTATTAATATTCAATTCAATAAAAAAAGTTTCATTGGCCAGGGAGGGGCGGTCGCCCCCCCCCTGCCCCCCTCTGGCTACGCCCATGCCTCCTTGATATTTTAATTCCGCCATAACTTTCGGTAGAATATCGCTATCGACTTGAAATTTTGATCAATGTCTCACTCTGACATATACTTTGAGTTGATGGAAAGTGGAGTAGGTCCGACTACCCCAATGAATAAGAAAATCTGAAAAGGAAATGCAAATAACCGCAAAATACACTGGATATGCGACTTTTTTTTCGGGACCAAAATATTTTCTATGGTAACTTGATCGAAGCTACAAGATGACATTTCTCATTTGAATTTTATATGGAAAATTAATTGTAAACAAAATCATGCACATGCGCAGCTTAATGCTGTAAGTTCGTAGTAGGGGCGTCGGAAAAATTGGGGCAATAAATCCGAAATTTCAAAATTATTAGATGCTTAAAATTAATTAATCAGCAACGTTCCCGTTGCATAACTGTATACCAACAGCATCAAAATTTACACTATTGCGAAAAGCACATTTAAATGGGATTGCAAAGCGTTGCGTGGTCTAAATTCGTTTAAATACAAAATGTTAAATAGTGTGTATTCCAGTGCATTGCGTTTGAATACTCCAACCAATGAAAAAGCAAAAAGTATTAAACCATACCAGCCCCAAACACTAAATTTGCAACGCCACTGCTAGCTATAAAAAAAATCAAATTGTCCCCTTTATTTTCAGATATTTCGTTTCCTTCTTTTTCTTCTTCATTGGACTACCCCTACCCCTACTTCCCCTACAAAGTTATATTCAGCCATATCTTTTGATAGAATGTCACAAAAAACTTCAAATTAGTATCAAATGGTAGCCGTTGGATGCCTTGACAAGGAGTAAAGATGTGTCAGGTGCGACCCATCTACCCCTCCTTCCCCCACAAAAAATATGAAATTGAATATTTTGGGTTTTGCTTGCCTTCTAGGTCTGTACATGGGTATAGGGTATACACTCATCGTGCTATTCGCACGATTAGAACTCGGTCTCGTTCTTTTTGGGGAACTTTGACATGTATCAGGAATAATTATCACTATTCCCTCCGTCGCGTGTATGAGTCACATGTGCCTCATGAAACAAAAAACAAGGGATTTTCGGAGCGCGGACGTAATAATAATGGTGACGAAAAAAGCCACACTGTGAACATGTAATTATTTATGCAGTCAATAGAAAATTACAGGCGTCAGGAACCGTCAGCAAATCAAAGCGCTATACGTAACGGCTTAGTGTAAACATAGCAGTTCATAAAATCTGTATAAGAATCTACCTCCACCCAGCAAAGGACCGATAAAATTGTTACTTTTTTATCAAGTTATGTACTCCTATTATTCATTTAAAAGGTGCCCGCTGAAGAGATGTGACAATCCAATAAAATAACTTGCAAAAAGACGCTTACTAAAAACTAAGATGTCAAGTCATATATGGGGACTATGGCATGGAAAATGGGCCGGGAATCTAAATTCCAGGTTAGGATTCCATATATCCAGGAATATTAAAATTAGACTGGCTTAGTGATACCGATTCCTGGCTAGCTTATACTTCGAAACCCGCACGACCTTAGTAGCATTGCTAAATAGTACCTATCTAAAGTGGAGTGACACGGGTTGGAAAAAAAACTACCGGCGGGCGTAATAACCCGTCAAACATATGTGTGGCATGCACTTCCACACACGCGTGGCCTAGAGGGACAGGGGATGATGGCCCATTTTTGGTTGCACTCGAGGAAGCTGGAAGTAATTAGGGGAAATTAAAGCCATTTCGGAGGCCTGAAAGAGAGGGTTATAAAGGAAAATGCAGTCCGTGCCAGTTAACAGTTGTCCCAAATTCAACCGTTCAAAAGACCCATATATAAATACTGCCAGGGAGCACCTAATCGCTTCTCACTCGTTCAAAGTAATTAAATTAAAACCTTCATTATCTGAAAAAAAAGGAAATCGTCATGGCCCACGTAGTGTCACACCCATAAATTTATGAGACGCATGTGGCTCATGGACGTGAATAGGAGGAACGCTTTGAGACGCAACTATCTCATAGACAAAAAACTACTTAGAATAATTGAGATCAACACAATCTACAGTTTTGATATTGCATTCGGCTTATACATACACGTCTTGTCCATATAAAAAAAAATGTGCTGCATATCGACCAGTGTTCGCGCTTGCGAACAGTCCTTTCCGTGAGTCCGGACGCTACGGACAACGGATTGGATTCAATTACTATAAGAAACTATGTTCTTCTTAAATATTATTCTTTTTAATTTTCTTGGTCGTTAATGGGCTAAGAATTATGTTCCTACTGCAAATATTTTCGCAAACAGCGGCTGCATGATGGGCTGATGTCATCATGTACTTTAGGTGAAGCTCGAGAATTTTAGGATTTGCGAAAGTAGGAAAAGGATTGTTGCCAATACTTACATCAACCGGCCACCAACAATCCTTCGACCAGGTGGTAAGAAATATCGCAGAAGATTTAGACGCTGGGATGATGAGGTTTGGGCTTTAGAAAAATTGATGTAATCGCGCTAAATAGCGACTAATGCTCCTCCATATTATACTTATCCTCCCCCGTGGCAAGTACGGTGCAATCTTCCACATAGGAAATCACTTTGAATTCCTTCCGGTGGTATAGGAAGACACGACATGTAGATGGTAAACAGAGTGGAAAAAGTACCCCTCCCTGTGGAACACCCAATTTGATTTTCCTAACATGCGTGGTCTTATTGGCAACCTTGCCTTGCGACAATTTCAGCCTCTTCGAGGTGGACCGCTACACTCGAAAGATAAAAACGCATGTTTTAAAATTTGTGACAAGTGTATGAAACTTGTCTCTAACTGATTAAAATCTACACTCAAGTATTAAACACAAAACTGAGATATGGTCGCTTAAATTCTTAGCATCCCCCACATTTTAAAAAAGTTTTTATTTTTGCGTTTTGATTTTATTTATTTATTTTTTTTCTCCCTTGAGCAAGCGCAGCTTTGTTCCTGGTGTAAGCTCGATGAACGCGCACAGGTGAAGCGTTTAGCGTGACCGGTTGGCTGGCTCCCTCGATTGGGAATGTGTTGCCATCGCATTTAAGACTTTTGTGTTTTAACTTTGGACGCATGAGGCGGCGCCACATTAGAAATAACTCCAATCCAGGAAAACGTTAGTCATATGCCAATTTGCATACCGATAGGACCAAAGGCGTTCATGACCGCGGGCAAGTGACCAGATCTCCGCAGCAGCAACTTGTTACACCATTAGAAAGTGTAATCACATAAACAAAAAGGATGCATCCAAAAACCAAATTCATTCATATTAAGTATATCATTTATTTTTTGGTGGTATGTTAATAATTAAGCTGCATCCACACAAGCTGTTCGCGATGCCAAATGGCTGTTGTCATCGCATTTACGCGATTGGCTGGCTATAGCTGCCAAGTTTTTGTCAATTCCACACCGCTGTAACCGTTTATCGAATACTTAGTGACAATTTTGCAACTTGCGGGGATGCAGCTTAACTTTCAAAGAAATCTGATGAAAGAAATTTATAAAACTGTGGGAAAATCCTATGCATTTAAACAGCCATATATCATTATAAACCAGCGAGTAATTTAAAAAAAAATCAAAATAAACATGAGGATTTCGGTAGAGTATGTTTCAGCACTTCTGGCATCGAATGTTAACACAGAGTTTTGGAGATCTAAACCTGCTTTATTTTGCATTCTTTCTTTTCGTGGCTCGTATAAATACTCGTAAAAGCCTAGTTTACAGTCTTTTCTAAAATATATATTCTTAGGTCCGTTTTATTGGGTAAAAACAGGATAGAACGGCACGGCTCCCAAAAAAAATGACATGAGTTGTTCTATATAGAACAGCAACTGTACATTTTTGTAACTAATCTTTAGCCTCTTACTTGCACCCATTAATTTGAAACTTTTGTATGGTAGGAGGTACACATAAGACGTTGAGAAGATATCGCAGTATTTCCTGGTAACATCAAATTCAAAAATTAAAACCTCTAGAAAAATGCACAGTCGTAGTCAGTTCGGGCTCCATCCAAAGGTTTTGAAAAAATTATACAAATTTTAGTTAGGATAGCATAGGATAGCATAACATCCAAAAAAAGCACACACATTCAATTTTGCTATTTTCTTCAGACTTTTTGTCTGATTTGACAATTAAACCTTTTTTTTTTTTTGAAAATTGAGCAAATCTGAATAAATACACATACAGTCTTGACTCGATAATCCGGATCAATTATTGCAAGGGGTAATCCGGACCAGCGGAACATCCGGATTAGAGCAATCACTTTTTTTCTGAGAAAAAACGGTCAAAATAAGTAAAAAACGAGACCGAGGCTAATTTCGGGCGCGGCCGAAATTTGTATACCCGTCACATTTGAATGTAACTTGAGCTTCTTTTGTGTTAATAATTTCTACCGCAGCCCTATGACGTGTTCCGATTCCATCTATTCCTGAATGCTTTGAGGCTAATCAAGGAGCACACTTGGATGAATTTTGGTTAAGATTCAAAAAGAAAAAAGTTTTTCTTACCTACCCTTTCACATTAAATAAATAACAGGCGCGACAATCCAACATTGGACTAAGGCCGCAGGATGTGTTAGTGACATCCTATTTCCAAGATCTTATCTGCTTTTTTGTTGAGGTAATGAGATCAGCATCACGCTCAGCAGTGTTATTTATCCCCACAAATGGGTACTCGTTTAACATCTGAGTGAGATCATAGTCCGTCACAAGCTCGTGAGTTCGAAAAACACCATGGAACACGGTGAGATTCGAACTCATGAGCCTGTGCACTGAAGGTGCGCGCACTAACCGCTAGACCAGCCAGACTACTTTCACATTGTGACGGGTATAAAGATGAGCAGAAGTCGAAAAATTAATTTGTTCTTTAAAATTTGTCAGTGTCATGTAATTTGCCAGACCGTCCCGAGACCGTACGAGACCAAATCTGCCATTACACACTAAAAATTTCAAATATCCGGATTATAGAGTCAAAATTGTTGCCGAAATCCGGACTGTAAAATACATAGTAAAAACATTTGGTAGTCCGGATTAGCGTGATATCCGGATTACCGCGTCAAAACCAAACATAATCATGAATACAATTTTTTCCTGGCATCGTCGAAACAAACGCGATACTTAATAAATAACAGGCGCGACAGTCCAACATGGGACTAGGCCGGATATGGGTTAGTGACATCCAATTTCCAAGATCTTAACTGTTTTTTTCTTGAGGTGTTGCCACACTAAATGGGCTACTTAATAATCCGAAAAACAAAGTCCCGCCCGCTTATAATCCCGCTTTTTACCAAAAATCCTGTTTGACATACCAACATTACTAAATCCCACCATTACGAAATCTTGCTACATCAAAATCCCGCCCACTAAAAACCTGGCGTTTATGAATCCTCCAAAAAGTATTTTCATTTTATTTCTTTGATCAAGATGATAATTGAGCACCCACTGAACAAGACTGTCATACAGTTTCATTTAAGTCTCTTTCATAAATCGCGCGCGCGATTTTTGAAAGTATACTTACCTTCTATGATGGGATATTAAAAAGCGGTATTTTAAATTAGCGGTTTATTGAAATGGCGGAATATTAAATTGGAGGGATTCGAATTGAGCGGGATTTTAAACTGGCGGGATATTGAAATGGCGGAATAATGAATGTCGGGACTTTGAAAAACGGGAATATGATGGGCAGGATATCGCAGCCAACCCGAAACACACAAACTGTTCAAATACAACTCTATAGGTGCGCAAATCATCGCGGAAATCCTTTGTTCTGAAACTTAGCTCATTCAATTTAAATGCTGAACACATTCTATATTGACAAATTTGGAAATCACGGCAATATTCCCGACATCGTGAGTTGGACCAAAAGAAAACGCTGACTAAATCTCTAGTCTATTGCTGATGTGGTGCGAATTAGCAAATTGCGCGGGGATCCTAACGAAAGGTTTATCGGCGTTTAAATTGACTCTAATTTGTTTGTAGATTTGTAACTCAGGGCTGGATAGAGAACTCAGGCTGCGTTTGCAGCATGCATGATGATCATCTTTTCACACTTATATCAAGTTGGCTCGAAAGCACTATCTCGAAAACCATTACGGAATAGTTTTGATCGGCTGCTAATCGTTAGCTCGTGCTCGGCACTTAAAAAGATTTGAGCTTTCCTATCTATTTAATTATAGTTAGTTGAACAATCGGACTATAAAGTTGGGTAAGCATGTTAAAAAAAAATTCGGATCTGTATAAATGTACATTGCAGATTGAAATAGAATTGAATTATGGACATCTGGAATTCTTCAACGTTGTAAAAAATTTGAAACGAGACAACATCTGAGCGAAAACGCGTTTCGATTAATCTTTTTAGGAGACAATTTGTAGCTTATAGAAACATCCTGAGCGTGGAATGCGTTTTCAGTATGTACTATAGTAAACAAACCGATACCTCTTTATTTTTTACATTAATTTTTCACTTGCCTTTAAAAAGATTTATCAGTAGAGAATTTATTTCGGCTCTTTGGTTAAATCCGAGTAAAAAAAAATCTTGGAAAATGTTCTGGAAATTTATTTGATTTACTTAAATCTCAAGTTTGGTCTATATTGCCTATAAAGTATGTACCTATATAGAGAGCTTAAATTAATTTCAGGGGCTAGTGTGAAAGAAATATAAAGTTTTAAAGAATATAATTTCTATACTTTTCTAAATATTCAAGCTATGCTCTATTTAGATATAATTAAAATATAATAAACAATTCTGGCTTTTATAGACCAACGAATGTAAAAATAAATACAATTCATATCAAAACCCTGCAAGGATTTACTCAACTTACCTAATCCAATAGCAGCACAACACATCACGGTCACAATTGACAATGCCACCTTCAAGCTAGTTATTGAATGGGCCGGTCGCGGTTTCCTATCACAGCATCGTGTCATTAAATAAAGGAGCAAGCCCAGTAGGGATATGATTAAAAGTGCTGCCGGTGCGCTACCCAAAATGCCCAAACTCTGTAATCCACACAAAAAAATGAGATAGTCTCGCATAAATAACACAGAACAAAGATATTGTCCTTTGTATCATATCCAGGACGATAGGAGCATATAGTACAATAATAATTGAATTTCTCTCCGCAGATTTACCTCACGATAAACCTCATCGTTCGGCCGAAATGTATTATTTATCCGATGAAATGTGATGTTGTAATGGGGCAGGGCATGCAGGAGTTTCGCAATAACAGGCACTTTATATGTGTCAACGAACTGAGTGGATTCACTCATTTTGCGGCTTTTGTATGCACGTTAAATTATTTATAATTGAGCGCAGTTTTTCTGTTGTGCCTTATCCTTTATGTGTGTGCTAATGTTATTAATTAGGAAGAATTACTTGACATTCATTTTTCACAATGAAGCGCGCGACAACGACACTCATGAGCCCACCCCGAATTCCTCCGGGCTGCTAATAACTAAAAGGAGAGCACCGCGCACCGTATACACACAACAGGCGAAAAAGGCTCCTTGTTGAGCCCGAGTACTTACACAAGTACCCACTTCGCATATGACACACTTCCTTAATTGTTGTTGCTGGCACGGTCGTCTATGCAGCATCAGTGATTTTTTTGCATTATCTCTCGGGCGACTGTATGGGGGATTGTATATTTTAAATTATTATGTTTCTACCTTGAACGATATGAGACATAAGTATACATCAACCGATTGCTTCACCACTGATAAATGAGATTTTCTTTAATGACACTATGACTAATGATCAACTATGACCGCACTGTAATCCATTTTTCGCAGGACTCAAGGCAATCGAATGTGTTGGGACTGCAAAAGTACAGCAACCTCACTACTACCACACTGTCACTGTACACACAACCGAATATTATACACCCCGAATCCGGCGAAAAGATTAATATTGAGCTCGCGAAATCAAGTCGCGTGTATATCACACTCCAACAGGAAAACAGGACCTCTCTCGCTGCACACCAAAACTCAATTTCGCACTCTTATGCCATTTCGTTACAACACGCGAGAGTACGAAGGACGATACACAACTGCACACCGAAACCTCGCACAGACCATATACAACGGGCGAGTGTTGGTATATGCGAGTACAATATCCTCATGAATAATATTTGCCCAAGGGATACGTCTCGGTGTTTTCTCCTTTCTTTTCTCTCCCGTCACAACGCGACGGGAACGGGGGAGTGACGAGCGCTGATTTATGAAAAGGATCCTATGGAAAAATGCACCATAGTGACCAAAAAGGCTAGCCGATTTTATTGAACAATTTCACGGGTTTGAACACCGATTTTGCCTAATTAGGACTCAAATATTCACATCACTCACTACTCCAGACAACATCAACTTGCTTCAACGATTTTCAAATATCTACCCGAAACCACACAATCCCGACACCAAATGTACATGAATCCTACGACGATTTCCGAGTTACTTTCGACAAATTGCATTCACATTGTCCCTAATGGTCATGTGAAAACAAAACGACCGAAAAATTACTAGCCGTTTCTGCATCATCACTGATAAGAAATATGCAGAAAAATCTTTCGCTTCCTAACTCGGTCACACCCTTTAGGTACCTACACGATAGAGGACTCTGGGCTTTTATCGGAGAGATGGCTTTTCGAAAACGTTTCCCTTTTCTCTTTGAACATCACTATCACACCATCGCAACGAGCCTTCGTCGCACACGCGTATCCTGCGGTGCACACGCGACATGACTCGTAGAGTTTATACATTGTACTCCTTCTCGATATCACCCGCGATTTTGCCATGTGCTGTAGTTGTGTACAGGATACCAGGAGCGTTTTTATGTTGGGACTTTGTTGATATATTCTCTGGGGAGATGGTTGGCATATGTAGGATGCACGGATGTGGAATTGTGAGCATCTCGGGAGTAAAATGTGAAATGGTCGTGTGGGTGTCAGTGCTCCGGTCACTACTACTTCTACAATGAGTTGAGAAAAATATGCGTGCACCCGGCAAATTTACAATTTTGTTGTTCCACTTTCCGACAATGAAAGAGGATACGAACGCTACGATAGTGTTCCCCTTCGTACAGGATGCGTAGTGGCGGAGTTATCCTTGCAAATTTTCGTCTATATTTGTGTGAAAATAAAAGCTTGGAAGAGGGGTGGTTGGATTCTGTCTTAGGTAAATGGTGTTGGCATGTGATTTTATAGTAACAGTTATTCGAAATAAAAAGCTTAGGATTGATATTACTTGCTTTGTAATAATAATGTTTGAAGTTTGGAGATTGGAATAATGCACGAGTTAATAGCCCTCGGATCTTGTTTTGTTTTTATTTTATTGTACAGGAATGTTCATCATCATCAATGTGGCACGATAGCCCGACGTCGGGCCTTGGCCGCCTGAATCGTTGACCTCCAATTGTCGCGGTTACGTGACCTTGTCCTCCAGTTTCGGAAACCCAGCAGCTGGTGGGCGTCTTCACCTACGGAGTTCTCCCAGCGAGCTCTCGGTCGTCCACGCAACCTCGCTCCGTCAATTCGTTGTGCGTTCATCACTTTCTTTGGCATGCGATTATCGTCCATCCGTTGTACATGCCCTGCCCATTGCAAACGTTGAAGCTTCACGATTTTCGATACATCGTACAATTGATACAACTCATGGTTGTACCGGATACGCCAGGAATGTACAGGAATGTTACAAGCCGAATATTTGAAGCAGACTGCTTACAATATATGGGCATCGTCTTAAGAGCTCACAAAATTAGTTCGGACGACAGTTTGAAATCCGCACCAATGGAACTCAGTTTCAAGGTATAAACTCATACTTCGCGATTATAATGGCCCAGATTAGCTTAGCTGGAACAAAGCTTTTATTAATAAATGTGGCAAAATAGCCTGACGTGTGTCGGGCCTGGGCCGCCTGAATCGTTCACCTCCAAATGTCGCGGTCACGTGACCTTTTCCTCCAGTTTCGGAAGCCCAGTAGTCGGTGGGCGTCCTCATTCACTGAGTATTTCCAGCGAGCTCTCGGTCGTCCACGCAATCCCGCACCGTCAACTCGTTGTGCGTTCATCACCTTTTGCGGCATGCGATGATCGCCCATTCGTTGTACATACCCCGCCCATTGCAATCATTGAAGCTTCACGATTTTGGATACTTGCAGCTTATCTTACAATTGATACAACTCGTGGTTCTAGCAGATTTTGAACCCTCGACCTCTTCGCAACTTTTTTGAGATTTTCTCAAAACTCATGATCGCCTAAATTGCAGGCCCCTTTGGCATCGTTCGTCAACATCAAAGAAAATCTGCATCTGTAGGTCGAATTCACCAAATACTGATCAGAGTCGCATTTGGCTCCTCGATAGGATCGGACGTCTAAGGCATTCTATTGCTAATAAGGATGTGGTTGATTTGGTTCACGATGTTCTCATCTGGAGATTTCCAGGTATGCTTATGAATGCGTCGATGATAAAAAGTAGGTTTCGGCCGCTCGCCAAGTCGATAAGTCACATTGTTGTTGCCTTCATCGTGAAGGCTGTGTATTCCACTAGTTCCTCTATGGCAGCATTCGTTTCCGACTTTGGCGTTAAAATCTCCCAGCACCAGCTTGACATCGTTTGATGGAAGTGAGTGTTTCTAGAACTCGTCCTTAACCGCGTCTTCTTTTAATTCTGTAGGGGCATGCGCATTGATGAGCCAGAGATTACCGAAACAGCCGCTCGTTTATGGTCTTGAAGCCGATAACGTGATCCTTGAGCTGTTTACTTACGATGAGAGCCATTCCTTGGTTGCCATTCTACGGTTGCTAATTTCGCTTTTGAGTCATTTTGTTTACTGAATTGCAGCTTGTATTTTTCCACCTGATCCATGAGAGCCGTTAGCCCCCCCCCCCCCTGTCTATTCAGGGAGCGTACATTCCAGGATCCGAAAGAGTAATCAGTTGTTCGTTTGCGAGGTCGTCGTTGTTTTTTATCCGGCCAATCCGAGGCTTTTGTTTCAGATTTTTTGACTTGAATGATTAGTTGTCGGCACATCGCTAATCATGTTAGGGTTAACCATTGAAGAAAGGCCATCATGGGGATGACTGGCTGCTTCGGTGGTTTATCAAATGTTTTCTGTCACCTCTCATGTTGAGTAACCCGAGACGCTAAGATGTTAATATAACACTCAGGCGGTTTTACACCCTACCATTACCAGGAGCAGCCGGGAGCACTATATGGAATAAGTATGTTGTTCGATCATTGGAAGATGAAAGTAGCTTCTCACGGATGCACATTATTTAGGGGTTCTTCCGCAGAACTGGTGTGTTAAGCACCACAGATATTAAGGCTCGTCCGTCAGATTGATGAAGTCTTTTTAAGGGTCATGGCGGATCAAGTGTAGGTTTTCGTTTCCATTGACACCTGTGTTACCAGTTACTAATAGACACGGAGTTACGAGAAAAAAGGTCCTACAGAGGGTTGAACAATTTCGATGAAAGTTTGTGCAAACAAGCAATGCCTTGAATGCAGCCTGACTATCAGTAAAATCCGCCCCAGAGTTTCCCTAGTATTCCCATATGTATTTCAATAAATTGCGACAAGTCAACATGACAATATAGATTCAAGGTTTTTAATAAATTTTAAGAAAACACAAATTTTCAAGTTAAGATATTATATAATTTCATTGCGCATGATTTTTAACTGTTACATGGTTTAAATAAATGCTTTGTATAAAAACTATTTTTCTTTTACTGTGAAGTTCTGATTGCATCAGACTAGAATATTTTTTACTTTATGACCAGTATCATATTTTGTTAGTTAATGACAAAAAACACAAAACAAAAAACTGTGCGCTTTGCATTGAAACGACAAAAATCCATTAATTGGCAAACGTTACACCAAATGGAAACACCACTGTTTTCCTCTTCAGCTGTGTCGCTGCAATGAGAACATTTCGCCAATACGAATCCGACAAATTAACCAAATCCGTCAACGAATCCCATTTCTTCGTTGTCTTTGACTGTCCTTTAATAGCATCCGTACATGGCACTGAAAAATATTCAAAATGATACGAATCCTCAATTTTCGTAACACTCTTCAGTGCTTCCAACAACAGTGGTGAGTCACTGGCCGTAAAATCGCGACCTTCGATGTACGAATGCTTAACGAACCATTCGATCGGTGCAAAATCGGATCCAATACAATTCTTATAGTTACGGAATGTGAAGGGTATTGTCACCTGCAATTTGCCAATACAATTGATCCAGAATGTATTGTAGTTGAGATTGTTCACCAACTCATAGGCTAGAGCTAATTTTTCGGTCCAAATCGTAGCCATTCCACCCGTTTCAGATTTGGCCAGAGCAACTGCCTCTTTGGCGGTACGAATAGTTTTCATAACAACAATCGGCGATAGGGTTGTAGGTTTGTCGAATTGTTCGCGTGCAAATTCGAGGCAAATTGTTGGCATGACGGCTCCAGTTACGCCATCTGGTTGAATAGTCTTCGCCTTGAGTTTCTTCAAAGTTTCGTGTCCTTCGTTAACGGATGCAACAAATGCAGCGTCGCGTAACAGTTCCGCGGGATATGCACGCAATTTAGTTTTCAATTTTCCAACAAAATCTTTGTAACAACTTTCCTGAACATAAACGCTTCGAATACGCCACGGAATAATTGGATCGTCAAAGGACGATGCTAGCGTATGGGCGGCAGCATCCAAATCGCCAGACTCAAAAACAAACATGGTACTGTAGGGGACATGTGGCTCGACAGTCTCGTCTTCAGCGAATGTTTCCCATGGCTCTTTTGGTGTCATATTCTTGCCACCCAGAACTTGGCAGAATAGTTCGTGTAAAAATTTCTCCCGTGACGCATTGAATTTTATGTCGACCGAAAAGTAGCCGCAATCAAAGGCAAGTAAAATGTTGTGTACAACTTCGAAAATTGAAAATCCGGCCGAAGCATCATACAGTGGTGAGACGTCGGGAGTGGCACCTGGTTTTTTAGGGCTGGACCACTTTCGGCCCAAGAAGTAGTTTAGAGCAAGCGTGATGTGATTCTCGACAATATGTTTGGGTAGGCAATTGTGTTCTGATTCAATGGTGACAAGAGTGTCGAGGCTTGATTTGATTTTGGCCGCCGCTTCATCCGAACCGATGGATGGTACAACGAATTTATTGATAGAGTAGGGAGTCATTTTTAAAGAGTTTTCCTGAAAATAAAAAATAACAAATTATTACATACATACATACTTGCATTTGCTTAAGCTAATTTTGTTGATTAAGGATTATGATAGTTTTCGAATTCGCGACCCATGTGACGTGTTATGATTTTTCTGAGATGTTAAATGTTCTAATCTAAGCATTCTGCCTACCTATAGGAATAAATAACTCGACAGTGCTTGCTTTACAAAAATTTATCAAGATAAGGTTTGCTTTCACACTTATTGTGGTTTAGCGTTGAACCCTCAACCTCCGGCTACCTAGTGCTTTGTACTCACAAACAATGCCATGCCCTCTTACTAAAGCAGCCATCCAAATTAGGCCACTTTTTGAATAATTGAGTATATTTTTAGCTTTTCTGTCTTACTAAGTTACCTTGTGGGTCGTAGCACGCCGTTTTTCTGCATAGTGCACTATTAATTACGGTACGAGCCTGCCTACATCTTAACTTTCGCCATCGTTGCCGATATGTGGAGTCTATACAGTTGCATATCTTGCCGCCAATCATGCCGTTTCCCAAACACACTTTGGGTTCCAGTCCATAAACTTTTCGGTCGATAGGGCATCGACCATTTTGTTCTTCGATGTACCCAGAGCGTTACTTCGTTAGTTGAAGCACACGCGATGAGCTCCTGGACACATTCAAGTACAAATTTTAAATAAGACTTCCTTACCCCATTTCTGGTACACCCATTGCTTGACTGCCGATTGAGTCGATTATCACTGGTACCACTTTCCTCTCAGCTAGGGCATTCTTTAGTTTACTTTTAGAGATCTTATCAAAACCACCTTCGAGGTTGTCCCCACGTGTTTACAGGTTATAGTCCACGAATGATTCGACTTGCAGCTTCCTGGAAAATGAACTGCAATGAGCGACTATATAGTCTCTTCCATTGTTTCTGTCATAGTACCATCCACCTTACGGATTAGCCTCATTTTTGAAAAGCTGCATTTTAATCTGTATACTTCCAATGTATACCTCATACTCGACCAGCAGAGCACGAGCCGTCACGGCTTCTTATATAAATCAATGCATTTTTGTGTCTCGAGCTTGTCGTTTGTACGAAGCCTTAAGCGCGGTTTACACGAATTGAGTAAATGGTCCTCTACTCGACTTTCCACTCTACCTATATTTCTCTATCACCGTGCTAGTCGCTCCAAATCGACTCTTTTCTAGTTGGTAGAGACAAACCCTACTCTACCGAAACCATTTACACGAGAAGAGTAGAAAATTTTAATCCTCTAATTGGTATTTAACCACGCTCTGTGGCTCACTTGGTTGAGTCGCACTCTACGATGCTAGTAATCTAGAGGTCCGGAGATCGAATCTCGGCGTGGTCCAAAATTTCCGTACATGTGCGTATAGGAAATATATAGTGCTTGCAACATTACATACACTCCGAAATGATATGCAATGTAACGGTGACTCGAAATCGCCTATAAACGGCTGAGTTAACGCACCATGGCCCCACATGGGGCTGTACTGAGAAGAGCAAAGTTGGTATTTGCTTCTCTTTCTTAATATAGAGTGCAAAGGGCTAACGGGCAGCACAAGCGTAGCCCGACCTTACAGCTCAGAGGTACAGCTTGTCCCTGCTGACTCCTTTTATAGTGGAGAAGTAATTTATGTATATTATACCAGCCAATGTTCGCTAGGCTCTTTAGGAAGCCCCCTTCTACTCTGAAGGAGTCTATCTTTCTTATAGACACCTGAAATTAGCGAAATTAAGAAAAAAATGGCTTCAAAATTTTACCCTAAAGTTTTTTTGTTGATGACGATCTTCTTTTTAAATCACGTAATCCAACTCAATTACTAGGTTCTGGTTTTTCCTTTCATCTTGTATCGTGGCTCTCCACATATCTACTAAACCTGTCTTCCCGTGTAGTTTTTCAAAATCGACCCCAATTCCTGACGAAGGGCAGAAAGGTATTGACACTTTGTTTTCCTGGTGTCTTGCTATTGACCTCCATCTCAACATTTCCAAATGCTCAATTTACTTTGACGCTGAGGCCTTCCTGTTTTTATGAAATCAACTCCATTCCCCTTAAAACTTCTTCCTCAATGACTAATCTAAGAGTATAATTTTATCCGAAGCTTAAGCTCCATCTAGATTGATCGCCA
This sequence comes from Microchrysa polita, assembly GCA_949715475.1. Taxonomy (NCBI): domain Eukaryota; kingdom Metazoa; phylum Arthropoda; class Insecta; order Diptera; family Stratiomyidae; genus Microchrysa; species Microchrysa polita. Next base: position 24,012,453 of record OX454417.1, read on the forward strand.
AATGGTTGCGCGTCCAAAAACTGGCACACGAACAGCCATTTTATTGCTACTTAGCATCTACACTAGCAACGAAATGGAGACAGAAAATGACATAACCTAAATTATTTTTTTTTTAATTAAATTATAAAAATTGGACTCTGCGCGTTTGAATTATTACACGGCCATTCAAGAATTATTCAATTTCACTCAAAAGAACAAACAAAAGTTGCAATATTGTCACTTTGAATTTGACAAGCGGTTGTCAAAGTGGTTGGCTGAGTTGCCATATTGAATATCAAAACTGGACGCACATCCAAAACTGGAATAAGTAGAAATGGAATGGCCACAGCTGTTAAAATGTGTCTCCAATTATACACAACGCTACATATATGAAACTAAAACATAAGCGCCGGTGGGGATAATATTTCAGGGGGCATAGATTTTGCATATTATTTTATTAAAAGAGAAACGTATGTAGTACGTAACTCTAGGACCTTCCTACTCACTGGCTGTATTGTTGGATCATTGGATAATTCGAATTTCGGTAATAAGCAAAGTTTTTTCGGGATTGAATGCATAATTTCCAAACTATTAACGTCTGGACGATCAATATACACATTTTTTTATCAAATTGGCTAAAAAACTACCAACAAAAAGATGAAAAGAGAAAGCGACTTTAATTCATACATTTTTAGATAAACCCCACGATTGCTCTTTTTATGATACGCCTATGAGTCTCTACCAAACAAACAAATCGCACGCATGCGCACATGCAATGGCATGTTACCGACGTCAAGCTTCGTGCCATCTTCGTGGGTTTTCGAAGCCGGGCTAATTTACAGTTGATATACATACGCTACAAAATTGGACCCACATATGAACAAGCGTTTGTATGAAGTAAGCCGTTCCATTTTCTACTTATTCCGAGCATCCAAATGGCGATCAGCTTGGATGCAATGACAACAGCTATTTGCTTGCACGTGACACCATTTGGCGATCCATCAATAGATGGACCTTTAGGTTCTCTGAACATTATTCTGGCATTATTAAGAACCGTCTACCGTCCTCGAATCTGTACAGAGAAAATTTACCAAGGCACTGGCTGCTCAAGTTTAATATTCCTTACCGTTTTATCCAGATCGACTGGAGTTTCTAAAAATGTTATCGCTTATAATGGATTCCTCCCCTACGAGGAAACACTGCGTCGTGTCCGACTTGTATGACTGCCTTTGCGAAGGAAGAGGGAAAAAGATCAGCTATGCCGTGAGCCACCCGTACATGGCACGGGAGCGTCATCGCCCGAATGGTTGTACAGATCCACGCCATGGCGTATCAACTATACAACGGGCCTTCCTGCGCTGCTCGGGTACGTGGTGTCACAACTCACCAAAAATCTGTGTCCCTATACAGATATACTCTGTGTCACAAGGACACAGACTCCCCTGCGGGAAGCTTTGTGTGGGCAAGTTTACCATCTACGAGGTTAACCGTCAGGGGAGCACCTAGCCTTTCGGCCTTTATCTCCCGGTCCCTCGAACTGTTTGGACCTTCGGCGTTTTACTGGCAAGATGTTGTTGGAGATTTCTCCATCCGGCGAATGCACTCACCTTCAGGAACCCAACCCCGGGGTTGCATCACTAGCTGGATGACTTGGGTAACAACCTCCAGCCACTACGAGGCCAACACCTTGATGGGCAAGGACCATGGTCCCCTGGGCACACCCATCCCCGTAGTACACTATTCGCTATAGACTTCTTTATAGCAGGTGTGATCCTGCTTCGGCCCCCTATTGGTTAAGCCTCACGTTAAATTCCGATGTGCACATCCCAGGTTCGTTGGACCTGTGACTACAAGCCTGTGATGACACGTAGCGCTGCTTTTCACATCCAGGTAGCCCCTTCAGTTTACTAGTCAGCAATGCGATTCGGGCAGTGCGGTCATCAATCCACAAACTAGTTAGATATAGGCGCGTAGGCATTTACCACCAGGGTCATACTCCCTAACTAGCCCCTTCAGGGCTCGGGTCATGCGAAACCGCCAACTCCGAAGCTCACACGATTAACTATACGATGCACTCCCCCACCAGAGGACACCATTATCGTGCTTGGCCTTTAGTGACTTCCCTCCCGTAAGTCATGGGAGGAGGTAGGTCACGCCATGAGCCACCCGTACCTAACTCAGGAGCTCGGGAACGTTACCGCCCGAATGGTCTTTGTACAGATCCACGCCATGGCGTATCAACCATACCAGGGGCCCCCTGCGCTGCTAGGTCCGTGGTGTCGCAGCTCACCAAAGATCATTGTCCCACTATATACAGCCATTTTGGCTGAATTCACAAGGAAACCGACCCCCCTGCGGGGGCTTTGTGTGGGCACCAGGCCATTTCATATAAGTTCTCTTTTCTTGATTCGAAGAAAAGGTAATTGATTTATATCTAATAAATTTAGTTAAAATGTGTAGCCAGGATACATAGTAAGTCAATTTTTGGATGGTTCTAAATAAACGCGTTCCAGAATGAATGAAAGGCGTGAGTTTTAGTTAGACCAATCCAAAAATTAATTTACTATGTATCATGGCTACACATTATAACTAAATTTATTAGATGTAAATCAATTACCGTTTGTCTGAATCAAGAATTTGATTTGACTACCCATGCCTCTATGTCCGATAAAAAATAAAAAAGTCGACTTCGACTTCAAATTTTCGGGGCACCCTGTTATCTTTGCCCTACCAACTTCTGAGTATTTCGTTCCAAAGACTGTTACCATTCTAAACATATTCCTACCAAATTTTATGACGATCGGTTGAGTCGTTCGCGAGTTATTTAGTGAACAAATTTTCTAAACTCCGGGACACCCTTGTCCTACCAACACAGAAATGAGAGTATAAGGAAACGAAAAAATACGTGAGAGATGAACGAATTTGGTTGCGGAATGAAACGTGAAGTGAAAGGTAGGGATAAAGTTGCCAAACTGGATTTTGTATGGAAGTTTGACATATTGCTTTCTAAAATGTAAACATTCTGATGGGACCAGACCGGTTTTAAACGAGCTTTTGGCATATTGTTTTCTAAAATGTATACATCATTATTTAGGATTGGGGATCATGCGGATGTTGCGACGCAGTGTGTTTGCAGTTGCGCATGTATAGGAATTCTATCACCAAGCTACCATGGGAATATATGGGGATTTCTTCTCCATACTATCTTATACTCAATGCCTACCAACTTCTAATTATTTCGTGCCAAAGACTGTTACCATTCTACATCTTACCAAATTTCATGACGATCAGTTGAGCCGTTCGCGACTTATTTAGTGAAATTTTTTTCAAATCTCCGGGACACCTTGTTATCTTTGCCCTACCAACTTCTAAGTGCCAGACTGCTGCCATTCTACACATTCCTTCCCAATTTCATGACGATCGGTTGCGCCGTTCGCGAGTTATTTCTAATCTCTAACCACGGCAGTTGCATTAGCCACCACCACGAAGCCGATCCTATTCATATCCTTTATAACATCAACCAACCTCATAATACAATGCAAGAAACAACTTAAAACACCCCTAAATTCATTTTATTTTAATTCACACACAAGGATTTTTTCATTTGGGATAAGGTTATTTTCAATTGGGAAATATGTACTATAAATTATGTGCAAGATCATTTTCGATTGTTCTTTACTAAAATTTAGCTCTAAAATTTGCCTCACAATATTTTTACGACAAATTGACCCCGTAAGAAATGCATCATCATAAATGTGAATCGTAAAGGGCTGAATTAAGATCGAGAGTGAAATTTTTCGCCCAGGGATTTTATCAATAAAAATGGATACTTACTGTGGTGGAATATGTCACAAACGGTGGGTAATTCCATAAGCTACAATCCGAGACCGGTTCCATAATTCTCCTCGGCCATTTTATGTATTATTTTACGATTCCCCGGTCATTTGACATTTCACGATGAAATATCCGGGGAATCGGAAAAAACACATAAAATGGCCGAGAAAAATTATGGAACTGTTTTCGGATTGTAGCTTATGGAATTCCCCACATATTCCACGACAGTAAGAATGCATTTTCATTGAAAAAATCGCAGCGGCGAAAAATTTCACTCACGAGGTCAGTACTAGGCTTAAGCAATAAATTAATCTGAGATAAAAGATACAAGATAGAGCATTTTTTGCAAAAACAACTAAAACAAATGAAGCTCGGAACGCCCCTCATAAATTTTGATTCTTCCAAGCATTCTTTGATTGTTGACCCTTATTTCTTGAATTATTAAGAAATCACACTGACCCTAGAGAAAAAAATTGTTAACATGATGAATTCATTTTTCAAATAGAAATCTACCCATACCCGTATGAACACAGCTTAAAAGATACAAACAGTCGGCAAAATGAAAGCGAAAGTTGTAAACAAAGAGGTAATGCGCGACTAAATTTAAGCGGCTAAATAGAGCCAATTGAAATTATCAAAAACTCAATCAAATCCAAGTACATACATCGAGTCTTGACTGTTTCTAGATGCTGATAGCGCAAAGGCCATCGAAAAGATCTCTTATCTTCGCGAATCATGGGGCCCCCCCAAATACTAGCACTCGTCACCGCCATTGCAGACATTCAACATGCTTTACACAACATTATTTTTGGCTAGTACACTCCTCCAACGTACTTCCAATTAGCCTAAAAATGGCAGACAAACTACGCAACAGTCAATCTCGGCCAACAGATGAAAATCTCCAATGGATCAAAATAGAATCCAGCCGGTTGGACACGTACTACAGCACTAGCAAATAATTTTAGAACTTTTCTCACCTTGCTTGCACCACCACTTTCAGATTGATCGTATTCCAATTCCAAAGTGTTTGCACTAATGTTTAAACGTTTTGCCATTTCTAAAGTAGATTTGGATTTAAAGTAGGAAGTTGGGAGTGCTATATCTAACTAAAAACCTCACCGCCTCAAGTCCAATCCACCAAATTTTCGGATCTCCCCTGTCCGCGACCGCGGTATGGCTATGTCAAGTTTCTTAAAATGTTTACTGATAACAAGCAGCTGTTATTCAGAATGAACCGAATGAACGAGGGTTGTAAACATGACTAAATCATGAAAGCGCCAGTTATGCTTGAAATACATTTGACGCGTCAGCATCGGCATGGGCATCAGCATCGGCGATTACAGTCGACGCCGCTTAATGTGATCAAATCGGGACCGGGCCAATTTGATAACAATAACCGAATAAGGTACATTACGCTTTCAGGTCCCCAAGGGAAATTTTTGATGTTTCCGATATTTTTCGCTATGTGTCCGCTATATGGCGGACGGTAAGATAAGTGTCGCCAGTGTCGATAAGAAGAACAAGAAAAATTTCCCTTGGGGACCTGAAAGCGTAATATACCCATGTTTTTTATTTAAAATAGTCTTCTATGGACGACTGCTTAAATTTTGTTTGTGTCAAATTGTAAATGAAATTTTCGTATTTGCAGTGCAACTGAAAATCTGTTGTTCGGTGCTGCACTCCTCTTCTTAAAATTGCTATAGCTGACCTCATTTCGGCACTTGTAGGAGGCTCAACGATATTTTCAATATCAGCATCTATTTCTCCCGAATCGATTTCGTTTCCTTCATTATGTACCGAAGCCGCAAGAGCAGCCTCGCAGATATCCTCTTCTGTCGTTCTTTTCGTCACGCAAAATTCCTCATCTATTGCCATCCAGCAATTCGCGAACTCTTCAGATGACTTCATCTGGTGGTTCTTGAGAAAACCCTCCGTGTTTGAAGCAGTTCTGTATCGTGCTGGCTGTGATTCGATCCCAGCTATGGGCTATTAGGTGTATTGCATCCAGAACATTTGTTTTTTTTTTTGCAATTTGCGAGGCACTAGCTTCTTGCAAATCTTGCAAGCTGTCCAGGATTCTGGACCTCATTTCTCGCCTATAATGTGATTTCAATGTGCGGATTATACCTTGGTCGCAAGGTTGTATTAGGGAGGTTGTGTTCGCCGGAAGAAAAATAAGTTGAATGTTGGTCAACGATATTCCAGAAATATGAGCCGGAATATTGTCGATAAGCAACGCAATTTTGTGATCTAACTATTTGTCCCATTTAATCAACCATTCGCTAAAGATAGCTGTCGTCATCCATGCATTTTTGTTGGAGTAATAATCAACGGGTAACTTCATTACGCCCCTAAAACAACGTGGGCTTCTACTTTTTCCAATAACCACCAATTGTTCCTTTTTTCCTGTCATGCTCACACAGCACAATATTGTCAGTCGGTCCTTGATGATTTTACACCCGATCGCCTTCTCAGTTGCGAACATATAAGTGTTCTCAGGCAAAGCACGAAAATATAGCCCTGTCTCTTCCGCATTCAAAATATTTTCCGCCGAGTATTCGGACACAATTTTCGGCCACTCATTCGTGTTCCAATTTTCTGCCGCCGAAGAATCTGCACTTCTCTGCTCCCCACACAGTTTTTTGTATACAATATTCTCCCGTTTTTTCCATCGGTGGAACCATCCTTCTGTCGCCGAAAAATTTTCCCTGCCCATTTTACCGGCCAGGTCTTCCGCTTTTTGACGTAGTATAGGACCGTCAACTCTAACATCTTTTTCCCGGACTTCGGGAAACCTTAAGTGTCTTAAGTGCTGATTCCACCTGTTCATCTTTTCCACTTCGATTTTTTTTTTATTCACATTTTTATTGCCACGAACGGCTTTTTCGATGTCACCTTTTTTCCCAAGAATTTTACAGAGCACAGGCTGCGAAATTTGAAGCTGAGCTGCTGCGGCCCTTTGACTGGTTGGTGCTAGCTTGTCATATTTCTCTAGGATGTCTTTCTTTTCTTTTAGTGTTAAGTCTCGCCTTTTTTCCATTGCTATGCAGTTCAACGAAAAACGACAACGATATTCTACACACAATTCGGACTTGACTACACGCACTTGTACACCTCACAAAACTGCCTAATGCATTATCAAAGAAGACAATACAAGTACAATCGCTCCTATTTTGCTGCGGTGTAATAGTTCAAATAGATTACACGCGTCAGCAGCAGCATCGGCAGAATTTCATAGCTGACAAATATGCTGCATGCCAAGTCTTCTGCTCAACATTTTTGTCAGCAATGTAAAATGTATTGGGCTTGACGTTTCGCGATGCCGATGCTTCTGCTGACGCGTCTAATCTATTTCAAGCATTATTATTTAAAATGCATTGTGCTGCTTCTTCGGCAGAATTCAACGCGTCTAATCTGTTTGAGGCATTGTGCTGCTTTCTTCGGCAGCATTCAACCAACGCCGTCTAGATATCAAGGCCGCAATGTAGAATCTTAGACGTCAAAATCAGCTTATAGTTTTAGGTTATGTTCGCCAATGTTGCACTGTTTTGTTTTTGCTTTTTATTACGTCACTACTTGTTTTTGTTGTTGGTTCGTGTAAATAAAAAATTTAAGAGCTAAACTATGACGGCATTGTCCAGCTGAGTTGCGGCTATGATATATCTAGATGGCGTTGATTCAACGCATCTAATCTGTTTCAAGCATATTAAAGCAATTTATATGCAACAATTAAAAAAAATCATGCTGATGACGTCATTCGATCGCTGTGCCATCTATTGTCATTACCCTCCTGTAAATGTGCGAGTTTTCATTATTCAGCAGTTCACGCAACAATTCCCCTCCTTTAGGTTGCTGTCATTTCTTCAGAAACATATGTTTCTAATTTTTGTGTTGACGTTGCTGCTGCACTTTCTTCTCATTCCTCAGTTGTTGCGATACGTCTTTTGCAATCCGCGTAATTTTGCACACTTCCTTTAGTGTACCCGCAGAAGTCCTCGCGTTAGTTTTCCCCGTTGTTCTTTATAATTAGAATTCTTACTTGTTGTTCAAATAAACCAGCTGCTACCTCGATTGTGAAAAACCCCCTAAATTGCGAATGTTATTATACCTAAACCAGTTGAGCAATAGACTGCATGTATCCATGTCCGCCCCCTCGGTTTGGAACAAAGTGATTCTTTTCGGTGATGTGTTGATGGTTCGATTTTGTTGAATATTTTTCTCCCAATTGCATTTATGCGGTCATTTTAGAGCCTGTCATTAGCTTTAATTTATATCCTGACACCCGGGTGGTTTTGTTAAATTTTTGGCGCTATTCCGTGAGTCCAAGGGGCGTCTAGTGTGTGCGTATCATAGCAAATTTGTCTGGGGAGTGGAACCAGCAAGCCACAGTACTATGCCAGTAACAGTGCACCGAGTCAGGCACTACGATGCCGCTGAGAATGCTTCGGACGACGGTGAAGAGGAATTTGAAGAAGGAGCTGCACTTATTGGATCGGTTATAGGTAATTATGCAAATGTTGGTCAACCATTATCAAGATGAATTATGCAAATAGTCTCAAACATTTTTATACCCTTCGCTTTCTAAGTGAAAGGGTATATGTATTAACTTTGCCATGATAAGTTTGCGACGCATTGAAGGAAGCGTCTCCGACTATGTACAATATACATATTGTTGATCAGTATGGCGATGGGAATCGATTGGGCCATTTCCATCTTAGTGCAGTCAAAATATCCCAAATCAGGCCTCCAAATAGAAAAAAATAGAGTAAGGCTAATTTTTGTTGTTTTTGAATCAGTGGGCTCCCAGGAATCTACAACTGATTTTGCTAAACAAAATTTTGATCGGAAAGGTCCCAAAAAGGACAAAAAAGGATACTCTTAAATCCTTGAGCGGAGGTCGGCATGCGGGGTATCATATCAAAGGGGACGTCGAGTACATTATATATCCGGTGTTTGTTTCCTGTTTCAAGGACCCTCAAAGGAATAAATCGAGCTTAAATGGAAAATTTTCGAGTTTTCCGTGTATCTTTCCAAAGCCATAACTACGAGAATAATTCAAGTTGTCACTACTTCCATCACTTTTTAGAATCTATAATAGCTGGAGACTCTACCATTAAATTTGCTAAGAAGAAAGTTGATCAGGAGGCTCTGAAAAAGGACATAAAAGGACACTAATTTCACACCTTGATCGAACGTGGGCATGTGGGGTGTCATATCAAAGAGGACGTCGAGTGCATTGCATATCCGGTGCTTCTTTCCTGTCTCAAGGACACTAAATGGAATAAGTCGGGCTTAAATGGAAAATTACGGCTTTAGACAGGTAAGATACGGGAAAACCCAAAAATGTTTAAGTTGAGCCCAATTTTCTCCTTTGTGGGTCCTTGGAACAAGTAACAAATGCCGGATATGGAATGTACTTGTCATCCTCTTTGATATGACACCCCACATGCCCACGTTCGACTTAGATGTGCAATTAGTGTCCTTTGATGTCCTTTTTCAGAGCTTTCCGATCAACTTTTTTCTTAGCAAATTTAATGGTAGAATCTGCAGCTATTATAGATTCTGGAAAGTGATAAAAGTAGTGACAACTCTAAAGTGCACATGGGTATGGAGCGCCGATAATCGCGCAAAATTGACTATGACTGTCGACTCATGCACATATGCAAAGAGTAATATAGAATTCCCATTTGGTTGCACAAGAGTTGATACTCTGAATTTACATCTAATGAGTCACTGTCAAAGTGAGTAGTTTTGGTCATCCAAGACACGGTTTTCGATACCCCGAAAAATCTTAAACAAAGTAAATCATGAACCAATATGTTCATGTTTATATCTAGGGGCGCGGGGAATAAGTGGATAAATTAAAAAGTATAACTTTTCAGGGCAGCATTTTAAATGCAGCGCAATATTGGCTGGAAGTGTCAACGAAAATGTTTTTTTTCTTATTGGCAGCATTTAATTTGCGCAATTTCATTTGAATGCCTTTATCTAAACCGGAAATATGGAAATTTAACCCTTCAGTACTCGCTCGGAATTTTTAATAATAAAAGTCGTGTGAAGTAAATTTTAGTTATCCATCATATGTGACCGGGAAAGTTAAAAGGGGGCTATCTGGTAAAAACAAACAAGCGAGTAAACAGCCGATAAAGAAATCAAGTCGGGGCATTGTGTTTAATTGATTTGTCGTGATATGATTTTTATGAAACTGGGTACCTATATACTTTCGATGATCCTCACTTGGATACTGTTACCGAAAATGATCCATTGGTGACCACAAAAATGATTCAGAGATTGCATTGTTGACCAGTAACTAGAATAACAGTAAATCATCAATCAATCGTGTAAAGATAACGATGCAATTCCTTTCAGAGAGTGGCTGTAAGGAAAAAATGTCCTTTTTTGCTAAATAAGTCCAATATGGGTATGAAAATACAGGACTTGGTGAGACACGTGCCCTTGAATACTAATTGTAAATTTTTTAATTCTTCCGTAAAGATCTCCCCTGAAAAGGACATTTTTGGAAAACTGGTTGTGGATACGCAACACAGGATTCGAATGATAGGGACGGATTGATAGAAGTCATTGAAATGGTTTTCGAATATTTTTATGTATTTGGGGCCTCAGAATATCGCTGTATTCTAGTTTCAATCAAGAATATTTAATTCGCATTATGTACCCTTTGTTTGAGATTCCTATTTCTATGATATTTACGTCAATAGCCAACTATAAGTACAGCAAATATTGTCGGGTATGTCTGATTTTACAGCTGAATGACATAAGTCAGGATGTTCCTTTTCCTCACTGTCAAAAGAACTTTATCACAAGGGCAATATGTATGAATTATATTTTATTGAAGAAAAGTATACAATTACAATTCTGTCTGATTTTGACTCGAAGCAGCATTTTTAAGACAATGATGAAAGTGTCTTTGGCATTGTGAGTGAATAGATATTTAATTATTGTCGTTTCTTTCTTGGACGGACAGGATCATTGTCCAAGTAAAACGCAAACGGATCAAAATTCCCCCCCCTCCTTCGGTAACAGCTGACTATTGTGTCATCAGTCCCCAACAAGATATTCTGAATTGGAAATTGCATTTGATATTAAGCACCGTGCGAGATGTAATTTAAAAGAAAATGCCTCAGGAAATTTTAAAATAATTGACTCTTATAAAGATTCGAAACCAAATAAACTGACAAAATGACATACGGGAATTTAAGGGAAATTGTTTGCGGAGCCATCTGGGGAATGGCATTGGCAGATCAGATGATCCATGTACCATGTCATAGCCTGGATCAATTTTTCAGATTTTCGTTTTGTATGGGATTTCCAGTAAATATGGAAATGATACACAAAGTCGAAACGCACTTATGACAATAAGCGCGCTTTTTTTACCATCGCGGTTAACGCTTGACTCAAAAGAAAAAAAAGTTATCGCGAGTAACATTGCAGTTAAGAAATGCTATTTGCTCAAACAACTGACAACTGTTCTACATTTTCGTCTCACTCTCGTTGGCTTATTTTTTAGATTTGTTGGATTTCGTCACAGAAGACAATGATTAATCTGCAAAATCTAAAAACCACAATAAGAGACAATCGCAGTTTTATTTTGAATTGTTTCTTGTTTGTAAAGGTATTCAAACTTAGAAAAATTCCCTTATTTTTTCCTATGTATTAGCCATCTATATTTCATTCTTCTAAACTCTCTACCGCGCAGGGTAGTGGCACGTGTCAAAATTTACTGGGTAAGTGTATTGTTTTTAATGGAATTCGTTACTCAAAACTACTCGGGATGATCAACAAAACGCAACTGATGGCATTTTTCAACGAACCAATGTTCAAAGTTTTTAGTCAAAAACATGATGGCATGTAAACTTATACTTCCACGTTAATTGTCCTGGATTCAGACTAACGCTTGCCCTTAAAACATGTACAGTACAGGAAAGTTCTGGCGGCATAGATGCTCGATAAAATTAACTCCAGTCCTAAACTGGGATTTTTCTATAAGGAACAGTGCTTTTTAGCATTTCTTTTACTATTAAGAAAAATCCGAGGAAAAAGACAATTTTCAATTAAATTAACTAAATTTATTATTGTTTTCAAATTCTACTGAACGGAATAACTATTGTTATCCAGTATAGATATTGTTCGTCAACGCACCATGGTCTACTATAGGAGTTAGGGTAATCAAGAGAGAGATAGATATTGTTCGGTGGAGATAGATAAATTTGTATAAAAATGAGACATCTGTATTGTATAACAAAAAAGGCATTTTTAGAATTTCCCAAATATTTCGTATTAAAATCAAAAAATGTAGAATGCGCACATTTTTGTTGCATTATGTTATGTGTAGGTATACTAAACAATTAGACAAGCCAAAGGACATACCGTCCGTGGCGGCTTTAACACTGTGTGATCGGTTTTTACTGACATTGCCACCATGTCTGGCATCCGAAAATCATAGACGTAAACGATGTGGAACGCTGTGGGCATATGTGACTCATAGGCACGTTGAGGCACCCTGGATGGCGTAGATCGTGCATAAAGAAATTACTGTATTCTATACTTCAAATGTCATTTAAGCCGGTTTTAATCACTGAGCTGGAAGCAGATATCGAGAATACTCATTTTTATCCACTGGAAAAAACAAGGTAAATAGGACATCGTGCTTTTACTTTTTGGGGCATTTTCACTCATTTTCAAAACGCAATATGATTGATAGAAGTATCAGTTACTTTAATTCTAAAAAGTTAAGAAATGCGTTTCAGATTAATATTTTTGTCGAAGTATGGCTTTGCAAACACAAACATGGTTTTTATCCCATAAGTGGATGAAGCTCCGTGACAACATTTTTTTACCTTTGTCAATTATTATGAATTGAAGTTGCGACAAGGAATTACTTTTTGAAAGATTTTTTCAAACAAAAATTAGTTATAGTAGATTTACAAGCCGTCCCCTATAAGGGACACTATGCACAGCGATCAGTTGACGAATGAAAAAATCTAAACGACCAACTTGTATTGTATCCGGTCAAAATACCCACACCGGATAAATAGTGAAGTAATTTAACGGATATGGAATTGAAATCAATGAAACTTATAAGTAGTATGTAAAATATTTGCAAATGATCGCATTACTTGCTTTGAATACTTTATTTTCTTTAGTGAGCAGATCGATGATCTTATTCTCCCCATTCCAAAACTTTTGGAAACGACATTAGCATATTTTCCCATATATATGAAATAAATACACAATGACCTCCGCTTGAATATAGGCCAATATAAGTAGAATTCGTATTTTAGTCCGCTCACTTGTGCGTGAATACACTCATTCAGTGATTGGCATTTACTCCATTCGGAGTAGATCAATTTTTTTTTGCTCCGCTACTCCGGAGTAAATCGTTTCTACTCTTTTTTTTTTACAAAATCCAACCAATTAACCCCATTCCATTTCTTCTTTGTCCATTTTATTTTTTGACTCTGCTCGGCTGTTGTTGTCAGGGTCCGATGACCCTTTAGACAATTTTGTGGCGAGTCCCGCGACACCTCAATCGTGTCGCTCCGCCAAAGGATTGCGGAGATATCGACGGATTTCCGAAGTAGTACGAAGTTGATTGTAAAATTGCTACGACATAATCCAGGATGTAAGTAGTACATATGTACGTAAAAACGTAGTCACCTTGAATACAATTTATCGGAGTTACGCTGTATTTAATCCAGTGACAACTAAATATTTCCGTATTAACCCATATAAGCCCAAATTATTTTTTTCTCGAATATTTAACTTTTTTGGTATTATGTAGTCGACAATACTCCAAAGCATATTCGCGAAAAAATTTTTTTTGTAATTGTTGTTGTAAATAATAGCCGCCCCAAAATTGGGGCGTTGGGCTTGCTCGGCTCCATAAGGGTTACATACAAATTTGCTTGAGCCATAAACGGAAGACACAAGTAAATGTCAATTTTATGCTGTTTTTTGGTAAAAACTTATTATTTTGAACTGGGGATCATAAGGCAAGCCAGGTGGGGTCGAATAAAAAAGCATTTTGGAGAGGTTTCATTGAAAAATGTATTTAGATACCACATTCCATTAGGTATATATTTTTGCTTCAATTTTTTGTAGTCAGGGTGAAGTTCATCTTGAATAGTCTCTCCTACTCAACCGCCCTTATTGGGGTCAGGTGGCTTCCGTGAGTGCAATGGGTGGCTGCGACGGGCGAATGTCAAAGGACTTAAAGGAACATCCCTAATTTCAAGCTTTCAGTACACAGTAAAGGTGAAGAATGCACAACGAGACGGAGCCAGATTGCTTGGACGCCCGAGAGCTCGCTGAATGTACTTCATAGGTGAGGATGTCAACCAGTTGTTGGGCTTCCGTAACTAGAGGACAAGGTCAAGGTAACGGCGACAATTATTGGAGGTCAACGATAAAGATGGCCAAAGCCCGGTGTGAGGCTATCGTTCCACATTGATGATGATGAAAGGTGACAAAGTATACGAAAAAATTTCGTTAATCCTTGGTACCAATATTTGTATCCAGAGGTTGTCATTTTCGTATGCACTAGATCAGAGATATAAAAGAAGTTATTTATTCAAGGCTTCATTGTAAGCAAACTTATATCCATAACGTATTTTTCGCAGAATCTGCTGAATGTGATTTCTAATACAAAAGCAATATAATTTCAATAAGGAATCGTAGCTTTTTCAGCCGAAAAACCAAATTATTACCTAACATTTTTTCTGGGTGACATTTGTCGAGAAACAATTTTTACCGTTAACTAGGGTACTAATGGGCTCTAAATATAAGTGTTTGTTTTGTATTTTTGAGGCTTACTTTATAATTTTTCCGATAAAAACCGATTTTCTATTACATTTTAATAAAAAATTATAGCAGATATGAATTAATTTAATTCTTGGGTATAATTAATAACGTAAACCAATTTTCCATTTTTATTTCCTTTAGAATGTTTATGTATAGCCCTAGACGCCCAACGCCCCATTTTTGGGGCATCAACAAAATCGATCCATATTTTTGTCGGTTGGTTAAAGATTTAATGTTTCTGGGTAAATTTCGTTTCCTACATCTCTTTTGACAATAAAATTGCTAATATGTACTAGAATATTTTTATAAAAATAAACAGAATTATTCTGTATTGTTTCCGGATAGTTTGCATCTGTCGAAAACCCTATACTTCAAACCGGAAAAGGAACAAAGTTAGCCAAGATACAGTTACCACGTTTTAGTTGCAGCTTTGCCAACATCTTTTCAAAGGATATTAGTAAAAACCCTTTCAAAAAATTTTACCACTTTAATTTAAAAATTTAAAAAAAGCACCGTTTTAAAAATGGGGCGTTGGGCATATGTATATGGGTTAAATTTAAATGTTGTCGATGAAAACGTGATTGCAACAGGTGATTCTCATACAAAATGAAATTTCGATTAAAAGAGGGAGGGGGCACTTAGGGATATGAAATATAGTTTACGACCGATTCCCATACCTAGGAAGAATACAAATAAACATTTCAGAAAATTAGGTCCAGCCGTTTCGGAGGAGTTTGCGAACAAACTTTTTGAGGATAATTTTATATATTAGAATATGTATGTCATATGCCTAAGCCTACCGATTCATTCAGTATACATTTTTAGACGTGCAGTAATCGAAATCAAGTAGGCTTAAGCATATTATAATAGAAATATGACAAAATATGACTGTGTACTGGAGCCCTTAGTCAAAGGCATCTTAAAACATAGCCCGGAACTAGAAAAAGCCAAGATAGCTTCTCTTTCTGTTTCTAACTAATGCAAAATAATAGCCATAACAAACAATTGCCGCTATATTCTCGCTAATGCAAAGCATTGTGGCACGAAAGTCCAAAATACATAGATAAAGTACTCTTCTCAACTGCACTCTTCGAACTCATTCAAAATTGTATGTCACGAGAGGCCAACTAGCATACAACAAATTCTACTTTCGTTTTAGTGCTAGAAGTTACAGTGTAGTATATGTTCGCACACAAATTCGTATTTATTTTTTTATTTTTTTACTACCAGATATTAAAAAAGGCGAATGTACGCTTATCGAAGCAACCTAGATAATTTAGAGAAAAATGAAGTGGAAACATTTGATTCTAACTAATTGTGGAAATCTTGACTTATCATTCCATTCTATACACCAACTGCGGTGCATGCCTGTAGTATTTTTGGCATGGTATTTTTACCAGCTCTATGGGAACTACGCGGAAATTTGATTCTATATCATGAACGAATTAGAGTTTCTTGTTCGTAGTTCTATATACATATCGATATGCTTGTATCCGTATTTGGGGCTGACACAAAAGAGATTGTTCAACAGAAAAACACAATTCGTCAGTTTTCCTAAATGAGCGAATGTTAGTTACCAACTTCCAAAATCATTTAGCGATGTGTACATCCTATCATTGCTGGCACGGAAAATTTTAAATCTACCACATATGCATACTTTTATTTATCTTCCTCGTAATATGTACATATACTTGCTTTTAATACTCGTAGCTTTTATTTGCACAATTCATAATATGTAAATAAAAAAATTGGTTTTATCTCCACTGTAAACATCATTTTCGTACCTAAATATTTTCACCCGCGCAAATTTTTTTTTTATCTTATGGCAAAATAATTACAAAAGTTTGAAATGCGAATTGTTGATAAATAATCTCGATAATACAAAGATTGATCCAGTTTCGAACTGGTACATAATTGAAAAAAAAAATGTGTCAATACATTGTTGAATGTATCTGATAAGAACTGGATTAATGTATTATGTCGAAAGTCCAGTCTAGTGACGTTGAGCAATTATACTAGGCGTGTTTTTTTGTACCCTGGTGTAGGTTAGTTTAGTGTAACTACATGAGGTTACAATAACAACATGACCCATGCAGGTTATGTTGTTTTTGTAACCCCCAGGTCTGTAGAGAGGGGGGGGGGGGCTGATTCCCCCCGGGTCCGAGATTTCATAAGGGCCCGGATTTTGACACAAAAGTTGTGCTTCAGTGTTTTTTACATACAAATTGTTATTTTGAGGTCCTGAACTAAGAAACATACACTAGGTTTGGGGCCCCTAAACAATTAGGAAATTTCGACTTCTTCATCCAGTAGCACACAGTTTTTCAAAAAAAAAATTGTTTTCCAAATATGTAAATATAGGAGCCCTGTACAGCGTCATTTTTTTCTAAAAGGAGTTTTCCGGGTTGAATCTTAATTTCAATCTATCTATACAGGGTGTCCAGAATCTACCGCATAAACGCACCGGAGTATGATTCCTCATGTGATTTCCAGCAAAATAGGTCTAGTTGACGTACTCCCAATTCTTAACTTTTTAGCTGCCGCATGCATTTGATGATTTTTGAAAAAAAAAAAACATTTTCTTTTACGACTTAAACCTCAATATCTCCAAAGCTAGACTAGCCAAATTAGCGAAATAAGATGACTATTACAGCCAACAAATTTGTCTAAAAAATAAAACTAACCGCACAAAAATCGGAGGAGTAGTTAGTTTGGTTTTTACAGAGCTTAAAAGGTAATTTTTTTTATTTGAACCAAAAACAATCTATTTTTCCATCTCAATTTTCTTCTGCCAAGGTGAGGTGCTTGCAATTTATTTTTTTATTTATTTATTTAGACAAAATGGAACTATAATAAAATAGTGGAAGGAAAATATGATTGTAATACTGTGCGCCAATTTTTAAAAGAATTGTACAAGCACCTTGGCAAAAGTTGGAGAAAATTGAAAAGGAAAAATAGATTGTTTTTGGGCCAAATTACAAAAATTTCACTTCGAACTTCTGCAAAAACCAAACTACTTGTCTGATTTTTGTGCGGTTAGTTTAATTTTTTAGACAATTTTGTTGGCTGGAATAATCATCTTATTTCGTAACTACTTGATACGCGGTGCAATACAAAACTAAAATGTTTATACATAGAGGCTATGCAAAAAAATCATAGTTCCCATGAAGTTGATTTACTAGATTCTAAGTAATTTGTTGCATTAGTTGTATGTCGGCATGCTTTAATTCTATTACTACTGAAATTTTAAATTCTATGAAAGTGTATTTGATCCAATGGCATTTTTAATTAATTATATTCAAACTTCATACGTTTAAAGAAATTTTCTGTTTACTAGAAGTAAAGTAAAAACTTCATTGGTTTTAATACACGTTTTTTGCTGGGTGTAGAGAAAACCGCGAATAACTTACGAAATAAGTAAAATAGGAAAGAAGACACTTTTTAATTTTGTAGCGGTGTGCATTTCGAAAGCCAATTTTATAGAATAACGACCAACAGTCTGGACCACTGCGAGTGTGCTAATAAATTACAGATTTGAGCTCCCTAAGCATTTGTTAGAACCACAGAACAGAGAGTTATAAGGAAACGAAAAACTACGTGAGAGATGAACGAATTCGGTTGCGAAATGAGACGTGAAGTGAAATGCAGCGATAAAGTTACTAAACTGGATTTTGTATGGAAGTTTTTCAAACTTGTTTATTGTTTCCTAAAACGTAAACATTGTGATTGGACCAGACCGGTTATAAACGAGTATTTGACATATTGTCTTCTCAAATGTAAACATGCTTATTTAGGATTGTGGATCGTGCGGGTGTTGGGACGCAGTGTGTTTGCAGTTGCGCATGTATAGGAATTCTATCGCCAGCTACCATGGGAATATATTGGGATTGCGCCTCCATACTTATACTCAATGGTTAGAACTGTGAACTGTATCTGCCTTGTTTTTTTTTTTTAAACCTTTGTAAGAGTTGAGGGAGGTTCATATTAAACCGCAGCTGCTTCCTTTCATAAATTTTCATCCAGAAAAAAAAAAGGTGTACAGAATTGAATTTGACTAGTTTATTGCATTAAATTCTTTCTATTTTGCGTGTAGTACAGTCTTTGTTATTTATATGTAAAATGAACACTTGAGCCAATCTCACCCGTATAGTCTTCAAATCGAATTAACAAATAATATTTATATATGATCCTATCCTATCGAGAATAACTGTCGAAAATTTCAGGGCTTTCTTGATATCAAATACAATATAAGTTTTCTAACTAATTTCGTCGGAACAAGGGAATCAACAATTTTTCATTTTTTTTTCTTAGGAGAACTAAAAGCTAGAAGACAACCAAGATACCAGTACCTTTTTATGCATATCTGTTGCAAAGGGCACGACCATTCTAATAAAGTTTTATTTTCATCACGGGCAGATTTTAGTAACGAAACATCATACTAGAAAGTTGACCCTCTAAGCAGTCGCTTTTTTATTAAGTTTCGTTACCCAAAAATTCACGTAAAAGGAACGAACCTTATCTAGAATGATTTTGGCTTCTGTAGTTCCTTTAAAATTCGCCAATCAACTCTCGAAACGTCTTCAAAATACACTTGTGAGTTTAGTATGTAAAAATGCTTCATGATTGAATTCAGTTACTGTCAGTTTTTTGGCAAGTGGATTATCTGGTATCAGTTTTTTATTATTTTTCTACAATTCGAATTTTGCTCTAAACCCATAATTTTGGCTCAGAACTTAAATCTCAAAATGCACAGAAGACCGCTTTAAAACACTCTTCAAATATCTATCGTACTGATGCCGGACTATAGAGGCTCCCGATTAGAAAACCCGGTTACTGAGACTGAGCCGATTCCGTGAGGACGCTGGATTGCGAGGTGTTCCGGATTGGATGGAGGAGGATTATAGAGATTTCACTGTACAATTTGTTTACGGGCCAATATGTCAAAGAAAAATTTTCTTCGATTTATAATTTTTTATCGTATGGAAGAGGTGGGCCCGGAATCATTGTCCCCCCAAGCCCGGATTTTCTCTCCTCGGCCCTGGTAACCCCATGTAGTTACACTAAACTAACCTACACCGGAGTACTAAAAAAAACACGACTAATGTTGATTTTACACAAACCAAGTAAACAGACGAATGGAATGGAGTTATTCTAGTGAACAGCATTTTGCCACCCTAGACTCTACTAGTTTGAATGGTAGCAGTAAAGAGCTCTCTCTCTTTCATTCCCTTGTTTTGACCTAATTCCTTGATGAGCAGGGTGCGTCGACGGCTACCGTGTGTAGTCGTCAATGTTTCAAGGACAGCAGATTTTTTTTTGTTATAGCGGTGCATCGAACCTTCAAGATTCTTGCCAGGGAGGATATTTTGGTAGGTATTGGTCGTTTCATTTGAGGAAACGAGTGTGGTCCGCCCCGATGAGGCTTGTAACTTCCGTATGCCAGCGGGGCTGCCACTAGGACCAAACAGCTGCATTCGGAGTGTTATAAGGTTGTCAGTCATACAACTTACTAGTCGCATTTTTGTTTATTATTCTATTATAGGAAAATTTCTTATTTTCTTCCGAATATGTAATAAACATGCGGCGGCCCATGCCGAGTATCGAAACTCGTTTTCCTAGTATCTTTGTATCACAGAGTGGTGAGCGGACTGTCACAGCCAAAGAGCACGGCAGTAGAGTGCAGATTCTTAAAAATCGATTACATATAAATGCTGCAGTAATTAATTGATCCAATTTGATTCCTTTTCGGCAAAAAAAATGCCTCGATCAATTCCTCTGGACTTATTGTACAACAAATACTCGCGTACTCGTACATTAATAACCTGACACTACTTGACTGGTTTAAGGTCTGAATTGGAGAAAGCGGTTTAAGAAAAAATCTAATCTAATCTAACGTCTCCTCTTTACAGTATTCCCGAAAACCTATAACTCCGAAGGCATGGAAAGGCTAGAGTACCACTGTGAAAAGTAAATCAACTGACGATAGGTCCATTTTTTCCATCGGATACAGACAAAGCCCCCTCCATAAAAAACCAGGAACCAGAAAACTCTCATACACTTTCACAGCCAATCTTGGGCTTGAGAAGATTGAACATTTATTTTGCGTTAAAAGGAAATCGGATAGTGCAAAAACAAACTTCGAAAAATGTTGGTTCCGGATCGACTTGCGCCGCGATAATTCAATATGTTAAGGTACGTTGTCCTCGACACGGCCGCACGACAGCGACTCGCTCATTCCTTATAAAAACTCGTTTCTCTCTCATTTTAAAAACGAGTTTTTTTATGAGCGAGTCGCTGTCGTGCAGTCGTGTCGAGGAAAATGTACCTTTAGGCACTAAAAGGTTGTGAGAACAGTGAATTAAAAACAAAAAAAGCGCAACAAATATTTAGTTTTCGAGCATTTTCGCGTGTTTGAAACCCGGACGGCAACATTTTCTCGTACATTTGCACACCACTTTGAAGTGTTAAGGTACGTTTTCCTCGACACGGCCCCAGCGGCTCTAGGGACTGCGGCTCTCCCCTTGGCCATTGCATACAAAAACTAGTTTTTAGTTGATAAGCGGTTGGCATAGCTCCACAATGAATGAACCGCGCGGCTCTTGTTGTATATAATGCCCGCATGAGTGGTGAACGTGGTGCACTCGCTTGTTTGTAGGCTTCGGGCGACGGCTGCTTGGGGTAGGGTAGTTGTTTCGCACAACGGTCGTATTCGTTCGGCCGATATACGATTAGCATGTAATAGAAAGCAGTCGTGCGGCTCTTGTTGTGCATAATGCATGCACGAATGGTGAACGTGGTGCACTTGCTTGTTTGTAGGCTTCGGGCGACGGCTGCTTGGGGTAGGGTAGTTGTTTCGCACAATAGTCGTACTGATTCGGCTGATACACGAATCTGTCTGTATATAGAAAGCAGTCGCGGGACTCTTGTTGTATATAATGCATGCACGAATGGTGAACGTGGTGCACTTGCTTGTTTGTGGAGCTTCGGGCGACGGCTGCTTGGGGTAGGGAACTTGCTCTACAGCCGCTGGAGTCGCTGCAGCCGTGTCGAGGATAACGTACCTTTATCCCAGACAAACATGAGCTCATTTCCCCAGTTTTAATGGGTCAAGTTAAAATTTTAGCTAAAGGTACGATGTCCTCGACGCGGCCGCACGACAGCGATTCGCTCATTCCATATAAAACTCGTTTCTCTCTCATTTACCTTGAAGGTACATTTTCCTCGACACGACTGCACGACAGCGACTCACTCGTTCCATATAAAAACTCGTTTTGAAAATGAGAGAGAAACGAGTTTTATATGGAATGAGCGAGTCGCTGTCGTGCGGCCGCGCCGAGGACAACGTAGCTTAAGACCGGTAGACTTGGACCGGATAGTAGCTGCCTTCTACACTGTCATATGGCATGATTGAAATTGGGAAAATCTGGGAAAGTGTGAACAAAAACACAAATAGCAAGATTTTATTCCATTCTCGACGCCAACGGTCACGAAAAACGTCAGTGAAATAACTCAAATCACAGATAATTGCGAGGCTGAGCGAATTCAATAATTGAGACTTTTGACCAAATTAGGTCATCACATAATTTATTGATGTAGCGATGGATTTTAGTATTGTCAAAAAATATTTTTCTTTATTTAACAAACAAAAAAGGCATAAAATAAGGTCTAATTGCAGAAATCTTAACTTATTCGTGCATGTCTGTAGTATTATGGCATGGCAACTTACCGGCTCTATTGGAACTACGCGAAACTTTGTCTGTTGGAGAAGAGCCCCCAGCGGGAGAAAAATCGAGTTATTCAATTTCGGAAATATCACAATGGAATATTTGCATTGAGACCTCTAAGCGTCTATAGCTCAGTAGGTAAAATGTTGACCTTGTGACATGAAGCTCGAAGGTTCGAACCCCGATTGGGACGAAACTTTGTTCTCCTAATTTCCTCAATTTTAGGTTTTTTTACCAAAGCTTCGTGGTTTTGCACAGAGAGATACAATCATCAGCACTTGTGTCTATTCTCTATCTGTGCATAAGACGACCACTTGAATTTAGCGGGGGAATTCTAGGGAGATTTGATTTTCCGTGAAGGCGTTTACCACCATAAATCTCGACTGTGCAGGCCTGGACCGGTGTTGAATGCTCTCATTGCTTTGGTGGGAGTTGTGATGGTAGTTAGATATTTGTATTAAACCTGTTCCCACGTCGTGGGTGCGAATTTTAACTAACAACGAGACCGAGGCTAATTCGGGCGCGGCCGAAATTTGGATACCAATCACTCTTCTCGGGCTAATAGTTTCTGTTTCTGTCCGGGCCCTTTCCAATCCTAGGAAAGAAAAGGGCAATAACGCCATTGCACGACGCCTCCAGCACGACAGTCACTCTTAGCCATGATCAACTAGGATGGTTACAAGGTAGCAATACCCTCTGCCTACCTTCGGACTATCTAGTTAAGACATTACGCTTCAACGCGTCCTTTAAATCAGAAATCTGGGCGAACTGGGAACGTTGGATGGATATGTTCAGGTCCCTTCACCCCAACACTATCAGCTCTTACACGGATGGATCCAAAACGGACACTGGCTCTGGAGCGGGCATCAGTGGTCCAGATGTAAGCTACTCAGTCCCTATGGGGAAATTAGCGTCTGTCTTCCAGGCGGAAGTACATGCATTAGAAGTTTGCGCTAGAGAATGTCAGAACAAAGGATATGTCAACAGAAAGATAGCGATCTTTACCGACAGTCAGGCGGCTATCAAAGCTCTAACAAAACATACCTTCACTTCCAAACTAGTGTGGCTATGTCAGGAAATACTTCAATCTGTAGGATCTCGCAATGATCTTACACTCATATGGGTTCCCGGACACTCGGGAATTGAAGGGAATGAGCTCGCGGACGAACTCGCTAGGGTAGCCTCCGCTAGCCCCTTCTGCGGTATACCACTGTGTCTATGCAGAAACGAAATCACTGAGTGGGAAAAGACGACAGCCACCATATGCTGGGAGGCCCTTCCAGGACTATGGCAGTCGAAGCTTTTTGTAGCAACCTACTCTAAGAAACATACTCTGGAGATAGTTAAACTCAGCAGGAACAGGGTCAGAATCATAAGTGGCCTCCTTACAGGCCACTCCCGTCTGAACGGGCATTTAAGAACCATGCGCTTAGTCGCAGACGCGACCTGCCGCTTCAGCGAGGCCGATGACGAAACATCCACTCACATACTTTGCGAGTGCGAAAGACTGGCGATGCGACGGGAGGAGTGCTTCGGAATAACTTTCCCTCTTACGGAGGATATCGCCTCCCTTAGTATGGGACAAAACAATCGATTTATCGACAGATGTCGGTTAGATAAATTTATCTAACCTGTAGCGTGGGCAAAGGCACAATAGACCACCGGTCGCAGTGCTTATGGCAAATTTGCCGATGCCCTCATTTAATCTAATCTAATCTAATCCAAAACATCTGTACAAATTTTTCGTATAAAGTTTCTCGCGACACTATCCAATTTCCCTTTAACGCAATGTAAATTTTCAATCTTCTCAAGCCTAAGATTGGCTGCCAAAGGGTATTCTGGTTCCTGGCTTTGTATGGACGGGGCTATGGACAGAATGGTAAACTTTCAGAGTCGTTTATAGTAGTTTTATTTCGCAATTTCCAAACAGATAAATTTCATGTCGCCCGATCTCTTCAGTTGTTTTTTAAACCTAAATCATCCACAGATTTAGAGTGTCAGTTTGTTTAAAAGCTTGGTTTTACTCAGTTAAAAAAAATCTTTTATACAAATTTCTCAATTTCTCTTTTTTTTTCAGAAGATGGCGAGTTTCCTAAAGCCCGTCACATATTTGGCCTGATGGGCTTCCTCGGCTTCGCAATCGTCTATGCAATGCGTGTCAACCTCTCCGTAGCAATCGTCACAATGGTCAACCAGACAGCAATTCCCATCGAAAATATAACAGTAACCGACGTCTGTCCAGTCACACATCCCACCAACACAACAGCCCCGGAACGACAGGGTACCTTCGTGTGGGACGAAGCAACGCAAGGTATTGTACTCGGCTCATTTTTTTACGGTTACGTTATAACACAAGTGCCTGGCGGACGGCTTGCCGAAATCATCGGGGGAAAGCTTATCTACGGAATTGGCGTATTTCTAACTGCTATTTTTACACTACTTACACCACCGGCAGCCAATTGGAATCTACCGGCATTGGTACTGGTGCGGATATTGGAAGGAATGGGCGAAGGCGTTACATATCCAGCCATGCATGCTATGCTCGCTCACTGGATACCACCGTTGGAACGAAGTCGTTTTGCTGCGGTTGTTTATGCAGGGTCCAATATTGGCACGGTAATATCAATGCCGTTGGCCGGGTGGTTGTGTTCGTTGGAATTTATGGGTGGCTGGCCACTGGCTTTTTATATTTTCGGTGGTTTGGGAATTGTTTGGTTCATATTTTGGATGCTATTGGTGTTTGATACGCCACAAGATCATCCGCGTATCAGCTGGAATGAGAGGAACTACATTGAACGATCGGTTCGAACGAAAAAGGATGATGTCGGCTCGCCCGAACGGACTGGCGCGAGTGATAATATTCCGTTTGGATCGATTTTAACATCGGTGCCTGTGTGGGCGATTTTGATAACGCAATGTGGCCAATCGTGGGCCTTTTACACCCAACTCACCGAACTACCAACATACATGGATCGTATTTTACATTTTGGAATTGAATCGAACGCTTTACTAAACTCTCTTCCGTATTTGACCAGTTGGATTTTTGGTATTCTGTGTTCCATGTGTGCGGACTATCTTCTCGCCAAGGGTTACATATCGTTAAAGAATTCATATCGACTGTGGAACACGATTGCAACAATTATTCCAGCTATTGGTCTGATTGGTGTCGGGTACGTAGGTTGCAATTGGATTTGGGTAATGGTGATGTTGGCCGGCCTGGGAGCATTTTCCGGTGGCATTTATCCGGGCAATCAAATGAACCATATCGCACTAAGTCCGAAATATGCCGGAACGTTGTACGGGCTGACGAATGCCGCGGCAAATACGTGTGGTTTCCTCGCTCCGTACGTGATAGGGCTCATCATTAATGGACACGATACGTTGGATCGATGGAAATTGGTATTTTATTTGGCTGCTTGTATTAGTATTGCGGGTAATTTTGTGTACTTGATATTTGTAAGTGATGAAGAACAGTCGTGGTCGAAGAATCGTAGAAATAGAATTTAGAGCAACATTTTTATTTGTAGAATTAAGGTGATAGGAATCTTATTTTTCTTTTAAGGATTTAAAAATAAGTTTCAGTTGAAATTTTTATAATTTCGTTGTTCCATGTGATGTTTTCCAATTTATTTTTAAGAGCTAACAAAGAATCTACTACTTATACCAATATAATTAGATAGGAAAAAATAAAGCACAAATATTAATACATATACAAAATAAAATACATAGAAATAAATGTCATCCAGTATTTACATGTTAGAAAACTTATCGGCATTTTTATGCCCTAGTGAATTGATGTTGACGTGTTGGAAGAAAATGCAGTGCAGTTACACGTGAGTTCAGGAGCTCGTGATGAGTTAAGGCGAAATTTACAATCATAATTTAGTTAAATTTTTATTAGAAGCATTTGTTATGCATTTTGTCGTGCGCGTTATCAGCAAAATATTTGAGCTCCGCCAACTGAATTATTGAAAAATGTAATTTAACGAACAATCTAAATTATTTAGTGGCTGAAATTGGAGAATCTATTATTAATTGTTCATAGTGCTTACTATGTTCGATTCTACACTACTAAATTTAATGTGAATCTCGCGTGACCGTTCGCGTCATTTTATACGATTCGTTTCACACTCATTTCAAAAATATTCTTTTAATTTATTGGTGGGTAACTTAGAGAAAGCATAGCAACCCATGCCATGCGTTAGTCCAGAGTGGCTATGTGATGTGTTTGACTCCAAATTTATTACACTACACTCCACGAAATAATTCAAACATCAAAATATTGTCGATGCAATTATTAACCCTTCTGTCGCCGCCTACGAGCTATTCTGCCTTAGGTATAGCTGAATCTTCTGTGAAATCAATCTTATTTTTTGAGAAGGTTTAATTTTGGTTCTAGAAACAGTTTACATACTATGTCTTACGATGATACGCCGTTCTTTTCTTTTCTTTAGACATAGTTTATATTTCGCCGAATGTTTGATAGCATTTGTGGCCGTCAGTTCCATTGAAATACATATCGTAAGGGCTGGAAAATATTGTTGAACGATATTTTTCATCAAGATATAGAACCAATGGTCTGCCTATGTCTATGTGCCAACGGAGGGGCTAATTATCACGTTGGCATTTTGAGAGAGTAATAAATAATACGCGGATTTTATATTCTCAATTGTAAACAAAAAATTGACATTTGAATAAAATTTTCACACATACTATGAACTGCAATAGTGTGAAAACGGTGCCATTTTTATTTTCTGATGCCCACTCTGGACTAACGCATGCTTTCTCTAAGGTGGGTAAGGAACTTTCAAAGTAAATCAATTTTACATTCAATTCGGCTCTGTAGGGTTTAGGGTGGATTAGAAAATGATCGATGGAATAATAACCAGCTTTGAAACGTGTTCATCGTCAAAAGTTTTACGAGACTAATTATTTTGAAACACTGCAAAAAATTTAAAACGAGTCAAGACGTTTAAAGTGTCAACGCCTTAACGAATGTTTCTCAACTGTTTAATACCAAATGAAACTACAGGGTGGCCCATTAAAAGTGAACTAGTGTAAACCGTGCATAACTTTTTTTTATTTTTTAATATTTTTTTCTGACATTTGGTACGAATAAACTAGACACATGGGAGATATGTCTACACTACTTTCCAGATAGGTACGCATTGAGGAAGGGTCGATTTAGGTAGGGTTTATAAAAGAGTTTATTTTTGAACCATTTCATTCCCAAAAAGTACGTATGCGGACATTAACTCAATGTTTAAAAAGTAATTACTGCCAAAATTATCATTATTAGACAATTTATTTAGAAATTAAGTGGTAAAATTGCGTCAGGTAATGACACCATAATAACAAAAAATTAATTAATGGTAATGAATGCTTGTCTCGTTGCCAGGGATATATGGCAGACTGTGCACTTGAACAGGGCGCCAAATTCACAACTTCATTATGCCTTTCCGATCAAGACTTCCTTTAATGACAACTGCATGATGATCACATCAATTCTCTACTCTGTTGTATAGCATTTATTTATACATATTTATTTTGATTGATACACGTCGTCCACGTATTATACATATTAAACGAACTAGAATTGATTCAATTATTATCTAAGGGTGTGTTTTCCTAAAGATCCGCAGCTATCGCGACTCAAGAAATTACATAGAAACTCCACTAACAACCAAACTCAATTCGCATGCTAATCGTATTCCATTCGACCGACCCATCGACGCAGTTGGGACTCGTGAAACCTTAAAAGACACATCTTCAAACTTTTCCGCATTGTATCTACGCGAGAGACGTGTTTCCATTCGTCTGCGTTCAAAAATGCTTCGCATATATCGGACTTGTGCATCACTGCAAACATGCTCCAATTAATCCATACACTTCATATGCGGGATGGGCGCCCTATGGGCGCCAGATTTCATAGATTATATGCTTGGCAGAAGTGAAGAGTTGTGCATTGCAGCAATTTTGCACATAAGAAATTGTTGTTGTTGGGGAATAGCTGCTTTGCAGGCTCGTTGTAGGTGAGACGTGCGTATTCACTTGATGGCTCATTCTCGTAGTCTCAGCTCGTAGTACATGTTTCAATTGTATGAGAGTGGGTGATAGAGGATTTTTGTAGGATGTATACTGTATAGTTTGTAGGAAGATATTTTACCGCGTAAAATTTCTATGCAATCCATATTAAGCGCAGGATAGACCTCGAGTGAAATGTTTGTCCGCTACGATTTTGTCAATGAAAATGTATGCTTACGGTCGTGGAATATGTGGCAAATGCAGTGGAATTCCATACGCTACAATCCGAAAATGGTTTCAGAATTTTTCTCGGCCATTTATGTTTTTTTTCCATTTCCCGGTCATTTCATCGTGAAAAATATCTAATGACTGGGGAATCGAAAAATACATAAAATGGCCGAGAAAAATTATGGGACCATTTTCAAATGAAATTCGCCAGCATTTTGCACATATTCCAGTAGGTAAGCATACATTTTCATTGAGAAAATCGCAGCGGACAAAAATTTCACTCTCGGGTCCTATTTTGCGCTTTAATGTAATTTGAATTAAATTTTCCCTGCGGTGCGGACGTGCGGACTACGGTCAGTTTCATTTTGTTAGGGATAGTAGTGGACCGATCGAAATAAAAAGACACGATGAAAATTAAACACGTTTATTATAGAGAATAGTGGTCTGGCTGGTCTAGCGGTTAGTGCGCGCACCTCGGTGCACAGGTTCATGAGTTCGAATCTCACCGTGTTCCATGGTGTTTTTCGAACTCACGAGCTTGTGACGGACTATGATCTCACTCAGATGTTAAACGAGTACCCATTTATGGGGATAAATAACACTGCTGAGCGTAATGCTGATCTCATTACCTCAACAAAAAAGCAGATAAGATCTTGGAAATAGGATGTCACTAACACATCCTGCGGCCTTGGTCCAATGCTGGATTGTCGCGCCTGTTATTTTTTTATTTATTTATTATAGAGAAGAAAACTAGTCAGAATAATATCGATTATACACGGAAGTTATATACGTGAAAAATAACATATGAATGTATGGAATGCAAAGTGAACTACGATTTTAGTATTAATGTACAGTCTTAACACTTCCCCTTAAGACGGCAATCGAGCAAGCATTCTTGTACATTCGTGCAGTCCACACGACTTGGCACACCACTCATGCTTCGGCTTGGTGAGACCCTTGGTCAACATATCGGCTACCTGCTCTTCCGTGGGAACATAATCGATTGTTATCGTCTTATCCTTGAGTACATCGCGAATGAAGTGATGACGAAGATCAATGTGCTTGCTCCTACCATGGAACACTTGATTTTCGGCCAATTTGAGTGCGCTGCGATTGTCAGAAGAAATCGTGATGTCAGCTTGTTGATCGAAACCCAGCTCTCGCTGGAGTCCATTCAAATAGACGGCTTCCTTCATTGCTTCGACTAAAGCCATGTACTCGGCTTCTGTCGTGGATAAAGCTACTGTTCGTTGCTTTTTAGCTTCCCACGATATCGGCCCATTGTTCAGGAGAAAAACGTATTCGGAGTAAGATTTGCGATCCTTAACGCAGCTACCCCAATCTGCATCGACATAGCCTTTCACTAAAGGGGATCCACAACCAAAAGAAATTCCAATATCAATCGTACCTTTTAAGTACCGAAGGACTCGCTTCGCAGCAATCCAATGTTCAGGACCATAGCAATTGTTAAACTGCCCAAGATGACTAACTGCATAGCTGATATCCGGTCTTGTAGTACAGGCCAAGTAATTAAGTGCCCCAATCAGTTCGCGATACGGGAGGTTAGCATGCTCCTCATTCTTCTCGTTGCTTGTCAATTTGAGACCACTGGCAAGAGGCGTACTCACAGGCTTGCAGTCCTTCATCCCAGAGCGTTCGAGGATATCGTTCACGTAACCACGTTGGTACATTCCAATTCCGCCATTTTCTTTCATGAATTCGATTCCCAAACAATAATCGACACAGCCTAAGTCCTTCACTTCAAATTGTTTCGACAATTCCTGTCCAATTTTCTTGAGCATGTCATCATTTTTCGAAGCCACCAAAATATCGTCGACGTAAATTGCGATTAAAGTTGAATCGCTTCCGGAACCAATTCGAAACAAACATGGATCGGAGATAGTCGGCACCGCTCTAATCTCTTTTAAGCACGCATCCAACTTCGTATACCAGCTCCTACCGGATTGCTTTAAACCGTAAAGCGATTTTCTCAGATGACAAACCTTGTCTCCCTCCATAAGCGCCGAAAGCATTTTACGTGCTTCAATTCCGGTTGAATTATCTTTCTCGATGGCGATAATACGCTGCAGAATTTCAGACAACATTTTAGGCGGTTCCATCAGCACTTCCTCTTCTAAAATACCATTCAAATACGCAGTTGCGATGTCGAACTGTCGTATTTCCATAGAGTGTTGTGCAGCCAAAGATGTTAATAGACGAATGGAGCTAATTCGTGCAACTGGAGCAAACGTTTGATTATAATGAACGCCAGGTTGCTGGCTAAAACCTTGTGCCACCAGTCGGGCCTTTCGTCGCTCAATTGTACCGTCCGAGTTATATTTATTTCGCAGAACCATACGTGATCCAATAACTTTAACATTCTCAGGGCGATCTACAAGAGACCAGGTCTTGTTTTTAATAATAGAAGTAATCTCACTCATCATCGCATGTATCCATTCCTCGGCATCTGACCCTTCCATGGCCTGTTTCGTCGGAATCTCCGACAGGAATGCTTCCTCAACTTCTTCGCGCTGCTCCGTGTTGGTTTTGTAGACTTTTCGTGGTCTTCCTCTCGAGCCCGTTCGAACTATACACGGTCTACCTCGTCCTCTTCTCGGAAGATTGTTGCTGTTCTGATTCTCGCCAATACTGTCGCTAGAAGTGCTGTCCATATATTCGCCGGTTGTCTCGTCGAAAACCTCGTTGCCCTCAACGTAATCAATTTCATGGGAAATTTGCTCCTGGCTGCCATCGACAACGTTATCAACGAAGCAATCAATTCCATCTGAGTGATCAGGCTGCTGCCCAACTTCTGAAGAAGGATGGATCGATTCAAAAATACGCCAGTTCAAAACATCATCAATTCCCGAGTTCGTATTAGAACGATCTTCGACGCATACTTGCAGCAATTTATCACGATTATTGGATCGATATTCACTTTCGTCGGTAAATTGTATGTCACGACTGATGAGTGCTTTCTTGTCTTTTATTGACCAAACTCTGAATCCCTTGCTGCATTCGTCATAGCCGAGAAAAATTCCTTTTTCACTTCTCGGATCAAATTTTCCTTTGTCGGGTTTTTGGTTCAAATAATAAACCTGGCTACCGAATACTCTGAAGTAGTTTACGTTGGGGACATTTCCTGTCCACAATTCGAAAGGTGTCTTTCCGTCTAGACTCTTCGATGGCAAGCGGTTACGAATATAGTTTGCGGTATTAATCGCCTCGGGCCAAAAAGAGGATGACAGGCCTGATTCGAGCATTATACATCTCGCCATGTCAAGAAGCGTTCTATTTTTTCTCTCTGCGATCCCGTTTTGCTCGGGGTTATAAGGGATGGTGAGCCTTCTTGTGATTCCGCGACTCTTCAAATAATCGTCAAACTCACGACTAGTATATTCGCCTCCATTATCGGACTGGATGCACTTCACGGACTTTCCGGTTTGTTTTTCGATGAGTGCAATTACATCTTTAGTGGCTTGCATAGCTTCATCTTTCGTTTTCAGAAATCGCACCTCACACCATCTCGATTTATCGTCCACAAATACGGCGAAATACCTCGCTCCTCCCATAGACGCACTTCTCATCGGACCACAAATATCAGTGTGTATAATTTGCAATAGCTCGGATTTCTTACTGGCTTGCTTTGGAAACGGCTTCCTTGCCATCTTCCCCTGTAGACATGTATCGCACTTCGATTCGGATGAGGTTGACTCAAATTCGATTCCTTGTACGACTTTATTTCGACATCCAGCGATGATGTCTTTTACACTTGCGTGCCCCAATCTCCTGTGCCAAAGTGCCATTGTTGCCTTCGAGGTGGATGCTGCCGCCGCCGAAGAATGAACATTGTTATTGTTTTCACTAATGTAATATAAGTCGCCGATCCGATCAGCACATAGCACAATACGTCCATTCATGTCCAAAACAACCGCTTTCTGTTTTTCAAAACGAACGACAAGTCCGCGATCCACAATTTTTGCCACCGACAGCAAATTAGTGCGAAGGTCAGGCACACACAATGTCTTTTCTAACGAAACGTTTTTAGTTTTACCCGAAAC
The DNA here is from genome assembly GCA_949715475.1 of Microchrysa polita. Classification (NCBI taxonomy): domain Eukaryota; kingdom Metazoa; phylum Arthropoda; class Insecta; order Diptera; family Stratiomyidae; genus Microchrysa; species Microchrysa polita. The sequence goes on from OX454417.1 coordinate 24,045,124, forward strand.
TTCCGTCGTAAAATTAACGCTGCCTTCTCCCGTAATTACCGTGGACGCGTGATTGGCCAGTCTTAGTTCACAATTTGGATATTCGCACAAATCACTAAAATAGTTCGGGTCGCGACAAAGATGCGACGTCGCCCCACTGTCAAGGCCCCACTTTCGACCGAATTGTGCACTTTTATCACTCGAACTCAAACAGATATTTTCGACATTCTGCGCGAATTGCTTTAGCTTTAGCCTTACACTGTTTGGCTAAGTGTCCGATGCGCTTACACTTGAAACATTGTTTATTCGCGATCGCGTTCGTATTCGTTTTCGGTTCAGTGTTAATTTTTGGAAATCGCGGTCCGGGTTTGTTTGCCCACATTACGTCCGATGTTGCGACACTATTTTTTCGCGCTTCACTCTCCTCGATTATTTTGATACGCAGAGCCTCCGGGGTGGGAAGGGTGTCCCGAGACTCTATCGCACAACGAAAATTTTCGAATTTAGCCGGCAGACTATACAGCAGCATTATCGTCAACAAATCTTCGTTCACAGGGATGGACATTTCAGCCAATTTGTCGACTGTATCGAAGAATTTGTCCAGATACTCCCGGGCGTCTTCGCTTTCAGTCATTTTCGACTGCATAAGCCTTTTTAAAAGCGTAGCCTTGCGAGCAGGCCCGGCCGATTGAAAAATGTTCATTAATTTCTGCCACACATCATGCGCTGTTTCGCAATTTTTAATGTTTTTCAGTTCACTTGGGTGAACAGAACGAATAATGTCCGACCTCGCTTTTTGATCCTCGCGTGTCCACAATTTGATTACATCGGCATTGTTCTCCGTCACTTCAGGTTTTGCTTTAAAGCCACTCGCGTATTCCCATAGGTCGTTCTTAACCAAAATCGCTTGCATCTGAAGCTTCCACGTATCGTAGTTGTTCTTTGTGAGCAACTCGATACGCACGGAATTTAACGCGGCCATTTTTATCGCTTTTCACAAAATTCACGATTAATAAACGATTCGCCGATTTATTTCGAGAACACGGTCTGGGCCCATAACCTGTTAGGGATAGTAGTGGACCGATCGAAATAAAAAGACACGATGAAAATTAAACACGTTTATTATAGAGAAGAAAACTAGTCAGAATAATATCGATTATACACGGAAGTTATATAAGTGAAAAATAACATATGAATGTATGGAATGCAAAGTGAACTACGATTTTAGTATTAATGTACAGTCTCAACACATTTTCGGTACCAACGGTTTTTATCGTATTCTGCGGTTTAAAGTGAACCATGTTAGGTAGGAATTTACAAAGTAAGTTGTCAGGAGTGGATAAGATGAACAATTATTTTGCAAAATATATTTACCCCTCGTATATTTTCTTTAAAATTACTTTTCTATCGAAATCTGACATCATACACCGTTCAATTTATCTGGCGGCCATAGTATCGTTACATGACGATCGACAGCTCTAAGAATTACTATTTTATCACAAAATCTAGTGATCGGTAGCAGTGACATCTTCCATACAAATTCAAAATGTCAGTCATACAGCCACAAAATTCGTATGGAAAATGACTATGACAGATTACTACATTCCATTCCTGATAAATATATGTATAGAAGGGCGACTTTTTAGTATATGAACAGGGTGCCATAATACCTAGGACCGGCGCTGCTCTTTGCTCAAATTTATCAAGTTTTTATAAAATTACATTGATAAAATAAAATGGAAAGGATCCATATGCGTTAGAACTAAAAAAAAACATTGAAAGATATACATACGGTTGAGCAACGAGTTCAAATAATACAAATTTACACGCGGAATAATAATTCGATTGTCGAGACACAGCGCAAGTATCGACGAACGTTCCATGTAAGAGTGGCTCCCTCGAGATCAACCGCCGAATTGTTCGCCGTTTTCGAGAACAAGGAACCGTTAATAGCCCCCGACGGAGTGCGAGGACGGACGAAATCATGTAGCGGGTGGAAGCCATCGTCGAATCAGATTCAACAACATCAACCTGAAGGAGGTCGTTTCAATTGGGGATATCGTGAGATGCTCAACAATGTTATTCGTCGTTTTGTCCAAAACCGACCAGATATGTGGTTTCAGCAAGGTGGAGCGCCTTTCCATACCGCTGCAGCCATAATGGAGATTTTAACGGACGTTTTCGGCAAATATGGATTCCAGAGGATCTGCAGTTAACTGTCCGGCTAGATCTCCAGACTTAACTCCACTAGATTTTTTTCTGTGGGGATACCTTAAGGGGAGAGTCTACAATAATAAACCAAGGACAATTTAGGAATCGAAGCAAAATATTGTAGCGGAGATCCGAGGTTTGCAGCCAGAAATATTGCGTAAGTTAACTGAGCATACCGTAGAACGATCCCGTTTTTGCGAAGCTGCCCTGGGCGGCCATCTAAAGGATATATTTTTTCGAATATCATATCTCCCAAGTGTCAATTTTTTTATGTGAATATTTCAAAAAAATCCGTTCAAAAATAATAAAAGGTATTCATGTTTTACACTAGTTCACTTTTAATGGGCCACCCTGTAGTTTGCGCGTGAACGACATGTTGTTCTTCTCATGTCAAAAAGGATTTGCACCACAGCTACTGAACACGTATATCTTAATTTAATTTAATTACACACTAAAAACGTACTTTTTCACTCTTTTTCGAAATCTTTGTCTGTTCTCACTAATAGTGTGCACTATGTGTTTACAATCAATTAGCAACGGTTATAACCTGTCTATTCCTGACAATAAACGCGAGGTTGTTTTTCTCCTAAACAGTTTAATCGAAACGTTGTTCGTTCAAAACAATTCGCTGAGACACCCCTTAAACTGTTGTTGTCTCGTTTCAAATTTTTTGTAACCTTGCAGAATTCTCGATCGCATATTAAATATTTCCAATATTAGCCGCACCCATGATAAGGAGATAGTTTCAGAAATCTGTGTCTTATTTGACACTAAGATGTTTGCAGATTTTGTTAATTTTACAATTAAAATACAAAATACTCATTCCAGCTCTTCTACGTTTTTATAATTCCCTTCCAATCCCGTGAAACTGCACTGCACGTTAATGTATATTGTCAGTAAGATCTAAAATGTGATAATTTTATTATACATTTAATTGATTAAATTTAATTAATTTTTTTTGTTCAAATGAAATTGACAATTTTTTAAAATAATTCGACATTCTTCCTGATCATATAAATTTTTATGATTTATTTTCTGAACAATCTCGATTCTATGTCTAATTTAAATATACATTTTGCCGAGTCCTGAGATGCCGTACAAATCACACGATATGGGATTCCCATGTTGTGTGTATTGTGTAGGCAAGCAAATCTCAACTCAATTTTCCATAATTATGCATTTCTTATACTTTTGCACGATTTATTATTAAAAAAAAGTGTTATGCCGGAAATTAATTAGACGCATCAACATCCAGCAGCATTTTTTCTGTTTGTGCTGTCAATGTGGGTCATCAAAGGCAAATGCGTGTGTTCTAAATTGAAATGTTGATGCTGCTGTTGATGCGACCAATCTATTTCCAACATTATATTTCCACTGCAAATATCTAATTTGATTTTCTATGTATTTATACAGCTAAAACTAACACAGTACTTCCAGTTTCTGGATCTCATTTTACAAGAATAGTACCTATTTGTTTGTTTTATTATTCTGTAACAAATTAGTTTTATATTTAAATTATTTATTCAATTCTAATTAAACTTTAAAGATTTTACCTCAAATATAAATTATGTATTGTTTAAAGCTGTATTCTCATTGGCAGCCAAATGGCAGCTCGCAATGCCAACTAGCAGTTGTTATCGCATCTACATTGACTGCCATTTAATTGGCCGTCCAGTTTTGATATTCAATATGGTAACTAAATCATCTGTGAGCTCACACTTTGACAAGCGCTGGTCGAATTCCAAGTGACAATTTTGCAACTTTTGTTCGTTTTATTTTATGTGCAATAGTATAATTTTTGAAAATTAAAAAAAAAACCAAATGAAAGTTTGATTGTGTCATTTCAATCAGGCTCCATTTGTTAGCTTGTAAGGAAACAAATGACAATGTGGATACAGCTTTACGTTAACTCAGCGCAAACGTTCCTTTTAATAATTTCCAACAATGATATATACGGATAATCTTTTTAAACGCAATAAATTGTTTAAAGTTGTTAATGATGTTACAATATTACATTATATAAATTAAGTTGTTCAAATTGTATATCTACATATGTACATATAAAGGGCGCCACAAACCTGACGATTTCTCGGTTGGCCACAATCGATCTGTCGCCCGTACAGCACATACATTAGGCAATTTATCGGGCAATCTGAAATTGACAGTCTTACGCTCTAGAAGCCTTCTAGAAGCGCCACAGACCCTCCGACGATCGGCCAGATTTTTTGATTGCGAGATAAATCGGAAGGTGTATGGGACCATCGGACTCAATTTTGACGTGTGGAACGTATTGCCAATGTAATTTTCCGTACAAGCTGTCATGACAATCATGCGGTCTCAGATCGATTATGGCCAATTTATCTGATAACGCATATCGTATGACAGCTTCAAGAAACGAACGATGCATTGTATTTTATGAATGTTGTAATAAAAAAGTCGTGTTAGTATGTATAATTAATGTCTTTCATTATAAAACATATTGTCGGCGCGTGGCTTGGCGATTGAGTCAGCGCGTCCCCCCACTTGTTAAGCCACCATTCAATTTGGGGCAGCTAAAAGGAGCGAGATGGAGGTAAGGACGTGCCCGTATCTTTCGAGATACACCCGTTCAAACTTTGAAGAAATTTTAAAACCGGGTTTTCATAAAAATCAAATTATAAAAATTGATTTTTAAATTTCTTTTTGAACGAGTGTATCTTGGAAGATACGAGCAACTTCAAAACGAGCGATGTGTCGTTTTATTGAAAATTTTATGTAGTTTCAGAAAGTGAAGTCATATCTGGGATGAAATGTTTGGTGGTGTGGCAAATTTTGATTTAGTTCGGCAAGTCGGCCATTTTTACAAAAAATGCTATTACATTGTAACGATTAAAAGTAGATCATTAATTTTCCCAAATGAGCCACACTACCTACTGCGACCGGGTCTACGTCCCGGAACGACCCATACCCCAGGCATGGCCAAGAGTCGCAAAGACCCCCTTCGACGCAAGAAGGGGTCGGATACTTTGTATCATCATTCATTCACCGTTTTTTCTTTTGTGGAGCAGTTCTGGCCGGCCCAGCTGCTCCTCATTCTACTAATACGTGCCGGCATTGAGACGAATCCTGGTCCGTGGATGTGCTCGGTTTGTGCCAACAGAATTTGGTCCAATGTCCAATCGTCAGTTCAGTGCACATGCTGCGGACAATGGGTCCACCTCAAGAACTGTTCGGGATTCACAAACACCAATCAATGGTCAACATCTTACAGAGCGATCAGGTGTGGAAACAGAAGGCAAAACTCATCCAATCATCAGCCGCCTAACCAAGGTTCCCAACCATCATCACCTTCCACCCCTGCAAATGCTGTGAGGCCCGCCCCACCCAATTTGACCCCAGCTCCACGGATCGTCGATGCAAATTACACAAGCACGAGGATAGTCCGACTAAACTGTAATGGACTCCTCCAAAATCGCTGAACTAACAGCACTCATGGACAGACACCACATCCAAATAGCGGCAGTACAGGAAACCAAACTCAACTCTAGTCACTCACTCAGGTCATACGGGAACTACAACTACAACTACAATCAGACAAGACCGAGATAGGAACGCAGGAGGAGGTTTGGCTTTCCTCATCCACAATAATTTGCCATACAGCGTAGTTGATGTCACTTCCGCCGATGACACCTTGGAACAACAAGCGATAATCGTCATATCAGGAAATATTGACTTTGAAATCTACAACATATATATTCCACCTGTCTCCAGCTGTCCCACAGGTTACAAAGTCAATATCAGCCCTCTATTAAACGGACAATATCGCCTCCTACTTGGTGATTTCAACGCACATCACGATTTATGGCATTCCAACCTCCAAAACGACACCAGAGGTAACATCATCGCCGACCAACTGGATGATTCAGATTTCTGCCCTTTAAATGACGATAAACCGACCCGTATCACTGGATCCTGCACAAGTTCACCTGACATTTCTATCGCCAGCCCTGGACTTATTAATGACATCTCATGGGAACCAATCCTCACAACATCATCTGATCACCTGCCAGTTATTCTGACTCTCGATATGCCGTCGAAATTCATCCATCCCGATAAGAAGACGTACACCAACTTTAACAAAGCTGACTGGGACAGCTTTAAAAGGTTCACCAACGAGGCTTTTGCTAGTCTCACCGCCCCAAGTGATGTACGTATGGCTGAAAAAACAAATTAGACGAATTATTCTCACTGCAGCTAAGAGATACATTCCAGAAGGCCGCATTCCCAACCTAAAACCCAACTTCCCAACATCTGCGGCTAAATTGGCAAAAACTAGGGATCAACTCAGAAGTGCAGACCCAAGTGACCCACGGATAAACGACCTCAATGACATCATAGTCAAACAGGTCAACGACCACAGGAGAGGCATATGGCAATCACATCTCAGAAAACTAAATTTAAACACTGGTGTGAGCAAACTCTGGAGCACGGTTAGAAACCTATCCAACCCCACTAAAACTCAAGGGAGGGTTTCTATCAAGTTTGGTAACTCAACCGTGAGCGACGATAATAAATGCGCAAACCTATTCAACAAACAATTCGTCGAACAGGATAAACTCAAGCGCAAAATCACACGAGACATCCGAAACACTAAAGTTGATGAACATCTCCAAATCACCTCTACAGAAGTTGCAATGGCCATAAAGAATGCCAAAAATTCAAAAGCACTTGGTCCAGACGGTATAGCAATGATCATGCTCAAACACCTCGACACACCGGCCATAGAGTATATCACTGCCACGATGAACCTTTCGTTACGAACATTCATCATACCAGAAATTTGAAAGAGAGGCCGTATCATACCGTTACCCAAACCTGGTAAACAACACTCCTTAGGAGAATCCTACCGACCAATCACGCTTTTATCCCCTGTGGCGAAAATATTGGAATCGCTGATACACAAGACTCTTGCGACGCACATACAACTCGCTAATCACCAACACGGCTTCCGAAAAATGCACAGCACCACCACTGCACTAGACCGAATCATGTCTAAGGTCTTCAATGGGATCAACCAGCCCCCGCCGTTTAAGCGTACCATTCTTGTGGCTTTAGATCTGTCGAAAGCGTTTGATACGGTGAACCACTCGCTCCTACTGACGGATCTCCGCAATTCAACAACACCGCCGCATATAGTCAAATGGATCGCAAACTACCTTGCCGGACGTCAATCCAGCACCGAGTTTCGAAATGGGAAATCTAAACTAAGAAGGATAAAACAAGGCGTACCACAAGGCGGGGTACTTTCCCCCACCTTGTTCAACCTATACATGTCAGGGCTTTGTAATAATTCATGCCAAACTCGTACATACATACATCACTTTTGTCGACGTTGTGTCGTTGTCGACGACACAATATCAAATGACACCGGGTCAGCTGTGTTGCACTTGCAGCCAAGCTTTCTGCAAACCTGTCTGCACATTCTCATATCATTGCTCTCTTATCTATCATTTAGTATAGATCAGCTGTGCGAGTGCGAGTATCGAAGTGCTCTATTTTCGTTCTTATCACTCGCACAGATCTAATACGGAATGTGATCTAATGTTAGCAAGCGAGCATTGATATGGGAATTTGCGGACAAGAGGGTGTGGCATCAGTCTTAGATTTAAAGGTGCATACACGATTTCCATGCACTGTATTCATATTTGGAATATGTATAGGCGGTATGGGTGATAGGAAAATGTTGTGGTAAGTGGGAGTATAATATATGTAGTATATTACACTATATACGAGTATTATACTATTTAAAGGATGGCTTGAAATCGGGTGGCGTGATATGGTCAACGAACTTTTTAAATAACTACGGTTTTTTGATCATCCGATTTTGCCGTATTTTTAGTTCAATTTTTGAAACGGAACTTTTGATCCTTTTCCTCAAGGGAACACAAATTCGAGTCGTGGAGTCGATTTTTAGTTGCCGCCTAGCCCGGACTTATTTCTGCCGTCGGGTTCAATATAATTTTTTTTTTGCGCTAGTAGAGTGCTGCATTATATGTAACAATCTGAAATCGCTATAATTTAAAAGTACTTAAAGAAATATTTAAGTTTGCCCGCGATTTAAGTTCTTATTCTTTAAATATCTAATTGTTTGAAAAAATTTCGCTTCGACACGCGTAATTCAACCAATAAACGAGCTCCGCAACATCGATCGTCTTTGGAGTGTGTTTCCTAGTGGAGCGTCCGAATTCGTTTTGCGTGGATTTGAAGAAGCGTCTAGGCGGGTGTTTCTAACCCCATTTTTGCTAGTGGATCCGACGGAGCCCCTAATTTTGTTAGTGCATTGTGCCGAAATTGTATATTTGCACTCGTGAAGTTGCCTTCTATCGCTGAGTTCTGTTGGCCCGTCGAAACGTCCGGTGGCATCCGTGTGGTTGATTGCCCCAACATCGAGAGTGCCTGAAAGCGGCTGGATCGTTTTTGATGAGTTGTTGAAGCCTCCTCCGTTATTGTGTCACCGTTTTTGCCACCAACAGCCATAGTGTTTTTTTGGAATCGGCCTGATTTCTATTGAGTGGAAGAGGTCACAATTTTTGCACCAGCGAACTGGCCTTGTAACGCACCATAATTTTTGATAATCCGCCAGACCGCAACCGTCTCCTGTGTGGGTGATTGCACTAACATCGAAATTCGTGGAAGTGGCTGTATCGTTTGTGGGGTGAATTTATGGAAGCCTCAACCGTCCTTATACCACTATTTTTGCCGCCGACAACGATTGGTTTTTTTTTGGGAATCGGCTTCATTTTCGTCGAGGCACTGCGTCGAAATTGTCGCATCAGCGAATTGGCCTTGAGTGGATGATATAGTTGCGATAACGCTGCCACTGAAATCGTTGGCTTCATGTTTTTGGTGATTCCGTCATCACGTCCGGTGTAATCCGTGATTGTGTGTTTAATCCTGTCGCTATAACGACCGTGCTCGTAAGGCTGCCCGGTTTGGATGCAGTCGTCGAAGTGCTTACGTGATTGTGCTATAATTATCTATATTTTTATCGTTTTGCTAATGTTTTTTTTCTGAGATCTCAATTATTGTGTTCGAATGTTAACGTACATAGACTAATTTTACATTTTTCTTTATCAAACGTTTTGTTTTCTTGTTATTCAACTTAATTAATTTATGATCATCATTCGATTAATTTGTCTTGTTGTGCTAACGAAATTAAATTCCTAAAGTTTAGCCTCGTAGCGATGTCAACGGCCGTTACAGCTGCACGTGGGTGAGTCAAAATTCCAATTTTTATTATATTTATAATTTATGTATTTTTTTACTGAGCTTGCATGTAAAGATAGTTAATCGAGCAAATTGGATGAATTAAATACGAAATGTTGTACTGATTACTAGAAACTGAGTCTTTTCCTTGACGGATACTTCTTTTTCAGTGCAGATATGTAGGTGCGCCCGATTCGGTTTTTCTTTAATTTTTCAGGGAGATCTTCAAATTTTGGCCCCGAAGATCTTTAGGTTGGGCGGGATATTGGCCCGAATCATAACAACTTGATTCAGTGCCTGACTTCTTCGTTGGCGATTCTTTCGTTTTTTTTTTTTTGTTGTCTTTTTTTTTTAATTTGTCTAGCTTTTCAGGCATACGATTTATCTGTGATGGATAGGAGGCAATGGACGGCAAGGACCCACCCCGCTACCTGCCCGAGCTGCCTGCAAGCGTATGCCGCCGCCGGTCCCGTTGCAATCCTCCTGAGCACTTATACAGCAGCTGACTTCCATTACAGCTTCCCACCCCACCCGAAGGAATAGACATTGTATCCTATGCTGACGACTGCACCATAATGACATCTGGCAACGACATTCCCGACATGTGCGATTTCATCAACGGTTACTTGGAAGAGCTCAACCTTTTCTTCAACAACAAGAACCTGATGCTATCAGCGCCCAAATCTTCGGCCACCCTCTTTACCACATACAACAAAGAATTCAACCAACGGCTTAACATCAGAGTAAATGACACTGAAGTTCCCACTATCCGTCACCCCAAAATTCTTGGCGTCACAATTGATAATCATGGCCTATTCAACACCCATGCCGACAACATTAGTGACAAAATGAAGGGCAGAAACAAGATCCTGAAGTCCCTTGCTGGCAGCAAATGGGGCACTGATAAGGAGACTTTACTCACCACCTACAAAGCCGTCAGTCGTTCTGTGGTAAATTATGCAGCACCGATATGGACAAATACCCTATGCAAAACCAACTGGAAACGGATTCAAACATGCCAAAATGCAGCCATGCGTACCATTACTGGTTGCGTTCGCATGTCATCGCAAGACCACCTGCACCAAGAAACCAAGCTGCTAGACCTCAAGGCACACAATGATCTCCTGGCTAAGCAATATCTTGTTGGTTGTCATCGAAGCTTACACCCAAATCATGACCTCATGGACAGAACCCCACCACCACGTCATGTAAGACGTTCGTTAAGGGACATGGAAAGGGAAGTCCAAAGGTTTAAACGAGTTCCTCTCGATAACTCCAACATATATAAGGCGGCCCTAAATCAACTGCACACCAGCGAGGTAACCAAAGCCGCTAATATCCGTAAACCGCGTCCTTCGCGCTCGACCACCCGACATCTCAGCCGACGAACAACAACTACCGAGAGCCACACGTACCACCTTGGCTCAGCTTCGTTCTGGATTTTGCTCCAGACTAAATTCGTTTTGGTCACGCATTGACAACAGCATTGGAAATATTTGTCTAGCATGTGGAGCCAGCCCACGTGGATCATATATTTGACTGCACTGCCGCACCTACGCATCTAACACCTATCGCACTATGGGAGAACCCCATCGAAGTTGCGATCTTCTTAGGTCTTGACCTTGAGGAGAGGCACGATTTATGAATGATGATACAAGCTCCCCCCCCTCTCTTGCGCCGCTACAACAACAACATGTATTATTTTCCGATTCCCCGGTCATTTGACATTTCACGATGAAATAACCGGGGAATCGATACAAAAACTACATAAAATGGCCGAGAATAATTATGGAACTGTTTTCGGATTGTAGCTTATGGAATTCCCCACATATTCCACGACAGTAAGAATACATTTCCATTAAAAAAATCGCAGCGGACAAAAATTTAACTCGCAATGTCAGTACTAGGCTTTACTTCTAAAGTATTCGTGCCAAACTGTTATCATTCTAAACATTGCTACCAAATTTCATGACAATCGGTTGAGCCGGTTGAGTTATTTCGTGAACAGACGGACGGACAAAATCGATTTCATAAGGGTTTTTTGAAAAAATTCAAAAAACCCTAAAAACTAAGAACCTGGCACTCAGCAATTAAACATTAAATTAAATGTCTGATATGGCGCAGTTTTACTTACGTTTATTATACAAAATATGTCTTTTTGTAAAAATTTATCTTAATTTACAAAGCTCTTCAAATTCGCAATTGTCCACACTACCTTTTAGAGCATCTAAAAAGCTATCATAACTGCATAGATCGTTGTTGGACGGGCATCCGGGCAGGTGCACTACTCGTTCCTGATGCATTGTCAATACTTTTGTTTCAGTTCCACAGCTGAAAGGTAATAAAAAGATGATCAGTACTTGTGACTAATACAGGAAAACAATATACTTACTCAAATGTAATAAAAACAACATTAGTAGCGAACGCATCAATTTCACTAATTCGAAATTTTCGCTCACGATTCAAATCCCGATGCGTCAGTACAAAGTCGTCCCGATAAAGTCCTAAATGAGCTAATAGCTTAATCATGGTTCCGGAATGGGTAAAGTAGAATGTAGCATTTGGTTGAGTTGATTTAGGACTAAAAAGGAAATGAATAAAATGTTGTGTAGTGTATCGTAAAGTGTGCTTCTTACTTTATATGCTTCAACATATCAACTATTGCTGGACAGGCAATTTTTCCGTTTAATTCATTTCCGTAGCCATCCACGTAGTAGTGTTCGAGCTCGGTTAAGTATTCCAATGTGCGTATCGAGTCGTCGTCAAGCAGAGCACACCACGGAGAGAGCTCGAATTTGTTAGCGGCCGTTTCGAAGGCACAAAGCATGTAAATATCAAATGCATCCTCTGGAAATTGTAGTCGTGTTCCATATAAAAATCTGATGAATTTCATTTCGATGCAATATAAATATGTACCACGTACTTGTTGTCAGTCCGTTTATTCCTCCTTTTACTTCCATCTTTTCTACAACTTTCTTCATTTCGTCGCCTTCTGCGAATCTCTTTACTTCGCTCTGAGCGTCGGGATTCTTGTCCACTTCTGTCTTCCAACGTTTGCACAGCTTGTAGAACTGAAGGCGACATCATTGATTCTGAAAGGCTCTAACAAATTCCAAAACCTGCTTACCCTTAGAACAGGATCTTCGGCTAACGGCTGCAAATACTGAATTTGTTTCGTGTTATGCCTCTGAAACAGGCCAACAGCAAAGCTCTCGGCGCTTTTTTTCGTTCTTTCCTTGGCCGTGTACTTGAATTTGTAATGTGACGGATCGTATCTGTCCGCAAGAAGTTGTGGAAAACGTTTTTGCATTCGCTCGGCCATTTCGATAAGTTCATCCTCGCCTTCGGACAACAGGTGCTTCTCCTCGTTCGGATCAATCGTCATGGACCATTTTCGCAGAGCGTTTTTTTGCTGTTGGCTTAACGTTGAGTCGCTGGATGAAACGATCTCGTCGCGGACTCGAATGAAATGATTTTGTGCTTTTAGAATGAGTTTACGCCCGGGATTGCGTGTTCCATGTCGAATCATGGCCCAAATGCGAGTGGCAGTGCAACCTAAAAATATTCGAATTATTGCATGCTTCTGTTTGTTTGAACAAAATAAATTTGTACTCACCAGGATATTTAATTTCATTATCATTTTTATTGACAACGACTCGGTAAGGTGTCTTTGAGCCAAAATGTTTTTCGAAACCACTCGCAGCATGTGAATTTGTACTCGCAAATGCTGCAATTACGGCAATTGCCAGTATTCCGAAAACTATTAGCCGGGTGTGCATATTGGTGCTGTCATCAAATGAATTTAACAAACAATTAAATTTTGCTTCAAACAGAAGGATCCCGGACGGAAATTAAAAACTGAAAAACAAACAAAAAACAGATGACGCACCGACTGCTCAGGGTAGATGTTTGGCGTTTTAGCCAAAGCCACCTTAAGGCCTGAATAGACCTCGGGCGGAATGAAAATGAAATTTTTGTCCGCTGCGATTTTCTCAATGAAAATGCATGCTTACTGTCGTGGAACATGTCGGTAATGATGGGGAATTCCATAAGCTACAATCCGAATATGGTTCCAACATTTTTCTCGGCCATTTTATGTATTATTTTTCGATTCACCCGTCATTAGATATTTGAAATGACCGGGGAATCGAAAAATGATACATAAAATGGCCGAGAAAAATTTTGGAACCATATTCGGATTGTAGCTTATGGAATTCCCCAACATTTGCGACATGTTCCACGACAGTAAGCATGCATTTTCATTGAAAAAATCGCAGCGGACAAAAATTTTATTTTCATTCCGCCCGAGGTCTATACTGCGCTTTAATCAGAAAGCCCGGAAGCAGCAATACATGCACACAAATCAAGCCTATGAACATGTCGCATATACGTTGCACGATGCACTAACTGATGCACAGCACAGCGCATGTAAAAAAAAACCGTGTCTGCTCTGATAAAAATTGCGAAAACACGTGGAAAATTCACTTTTTGTAGGGATTATTTTCTTTCACTGCATTTTAGACACTTCAATTCACGACACATTGCACTTTTCGCGACGAAAATCGACCGGAAACCAATACTTTTCGTGTAAAGTTTGCCGCGACCCAATCCGATTTGCCTCTACTGCAATGTAAATTTTCCATCTGCCTATGATTTGACGTTTAAGTGAATAACCGTGTTCTGCTTCCGGGCTTCTATTAAGATGGCTTTTGCTTTAACTGTCAAGCAGGATGTGTATATGGATGCGCAAATGAGTCTAGACCGAAACCATCGTTACTGTCTAGACTAAGCTAAAGTCGATAATGTAGTTCGATGGACAATATACTGAACTACGCTATTGCCATGAAATTCGTTACATAACTGATGCCCGCAGTATCCGACCACCTCGTTGATGCAAGAGTTATAGTTCAAATAGATGGGATGCGTCAGCATCGGCATCGGCATCAGCAGAAAAATTTGGATAACCAAAAAAACACACGTATATTATAGAAGTAAGGACGTAGAAATATAATGAGGAATAATGCAACTGCAAGTTACACGATCGGCCTCTGGCATGGATCACGCCGCGCCGCTTTCCCCGGCGCCGCGTGTCGCAGAAGGCGACTAAAGGAGTCGATTGAGCAATCGATCTCACGCCCGTACAGCACACACCACTTGTAGTCCAGTACAATTGGTTCAAAATAGCCCCAAACCTAAACATCCAAAAAGAAAAGAAATTTTTGATGCCAAATTGTTGAATACACTGCCTAATATACGCAGTAAAAAGTTACACTAATTTGCGTCATTGGTTAATTGGGGAGGGGGTGGCAAAGGGGTGAAAATTCAGTTTCTTGCAAATATCTGGAAAACTATGAGTCTGACCTTAAAATGTCCTGACGACGAAACAAACTACATAAAATTACCTTTGCAATGATATATAACAGTCTAGAGATTTTCTCAGAAAATTATACTCTAGACCCAAAAGTATTATAGTGAATTTACATTTTTTTAGTTTTACATTTTGCATTGTAACTCTTGATAAAATAGATTTAGGATCATAGGATCTTGTCCATATATTGTTAACAAAACTTGTTTGATTTGTACCAAAAATTGAAGTGCTCCGCCCATTGACGCCCCCTCACTCCTCCTAGCATTTTTCAAAAAGGCATGCCTGTAGCTCCATTTCAAATTAAGCTAGGCAGATCAAATTTGGTGGGGTGCCTAGTCTAAGCCCCATTATGTTTCTTACTAAAAATTATTAGCATCCGATCAAAACTAAGGGTACCCCCCATACAAAGTAACCCAAATTTCTAACAAATTTTACATTTTTTCATTTCTAAATTCTAAAATAGAAAAAAAAAATTATCTCTTAGAACGTCCTTATAACAGTTAATTGTAGTCTTCTGAATGTATATCCGAAAGTTTGTAAAAGAGCGTGCCTTAGAAGTACGAAAAATCGAGTTTGAAGGTTGCTAGTACACGTTACTCGAAATATTCGCAAATAGTCTTAAAACTTGTATCACTGACCTTCAAACCCAATTTTTTGATACTTGTAGCGTACGCCTTGGTACAACCTTTTGAATATACATTCACAAGACTACAATTAACAGTTATTATGACGTTCTAAGAGATAAATTTTTTTCTTGTATTTTACATAGAATTTAGAAGTGAAAAAACGTGAAATTTCTTAGAATTTTCGTTCAATTTGTATGGGGGGTACCCTTAGTTTTGATCCGATGGTATTAATTTTTGGTGGGGAGGATAATGGAGCTTAGAATAGGCATCCCACCAAATTTGATCAGCCTGGCTCAATTTACAAAGAAGCTACAGGCATGCCTTTTTGAAAAATGTTAGGAGGAGTGAGGGGGGCGTTAATGATCGGAGCACTCCAATTTTTGGTACAAATCAAATACATTTTGTTATCAATATATGGACAAGATCTTATGACGGTAGCTATATTCTATCAAGAGTTACAGTGCGAAATGTAAAACTAAAAAAATGTAAATTCACTATAATACTTTTGGGTCTAAGGTATAATTTTCTGAGAAAATCTCTAGACTGTTATACATCATTACAAAGGTAATTTTATGTAGTTTGTTTCGTCCTTAGGACATTTTAAGGTCGGACTCATAGTTTTCCAGATATTTTCAAGAAACTGAATTTTCACCCCTTTGCTACCCCTTCCCCCTTAACCCATGGCGCAAATTATTGTAACTTTTTACTGCGTATATTGAGCAGTGTATTCAACAATTTGGCATCAAAAATTCCTTTTTCTTTTGGATGTTTGGGTTTTGAGCTATCTGCACTAGACTATTGGTAATTTCTTCTTCTTCTTTCTCCTTTAGCTTTACTTCGAAAGCTAGATTGTCTAACCTCGCAGAGGTTGTATTGACAGCTTAAGTTTTATACTCCTTGGAGTGTTTGATAATGTAGTTAGCATTTATGAATTAATTAATCACTTGATCGTGATATTAAATACCCATACACATTATTATTAAAGTCTTATGGGAATTTCAAATACGTTCACACGTATAGAATTGAGCTTATAACTGTTAACTGTGCCCAGCCATGTGGCTTTGGTCTTTTTAGGTTAAATTTTATTACAACTGGTTTTGAGTCTTTCGTCGCGATCGCCCTGAACGCGGGCCACTGCACGTGAAACCACACTACAATCACTCCACTGTGTTGCCACTTTGACCATAAACCCTCAGCACAGTATTTGCGCTTAATGTGCACGAACAATAAGAGGTTATTGCGCAGCAATTTCAGAACACGGACTTCGACACGTCCATTCCGGACGAAAGCTAGCGGAAGAAGCGTTGCCAGATACCGGCGATGACATAATCATACCAAACTTACGAAATTATCATAAACGACACAAAATTGTCATACAATCATAAAAAAAGGAAAAATTCGATATAAATATTTTTGACAACCGAAAGTTATATACTCACAAGGGCTTTTGTTTCGTAGGCACTCAGTTTGAGATTTGGAACAAAATGAAATGAAATGGCTTTTTCTTTTATGGCCACCTTTCTGTATTAAAATAAAAATAAAATAAAAAATTATCAGAAGAGAATAAAAAAGAATTTCAATCCCAATTGTCTAACAAAAATGAAGCAACAAAATAATAATGTTATGAAATAATGTTTCTTTTATTGCCTCATCATAATATAAATGAATCACTGCTAACAGTTCCCTCTTCGTTCAATTTGGAGATGGGGTGGTTGCCGCCGCTTGCTTTGGTTTAGTTGCGTGCGTATAATTGAAGGCTTGTCATCCGGTCAAAATTTGTTTAGTTGGATCGAATCCATTACAACATGATCCCGAACGACCTACCAGCTCCGAAGTGAGAATAAGGCCCTTCACAGTTTTGGTATCTAGACGATTTCACAAGTCAGTCTTTTCGTTGTTCATTTTACTAAAGATTCGCTCACAGTCTGCATTAGAATGCGGAAGGCTTAGAGCGTCAAGGGCAAACTTTGGTAGAATCTGATACTTGACAGTCCCATCGGAATTCGTTAGTTGAGAAATCTATAAAAGCGACTATGAATAATGGATTCACACACGACAAATATATATGACAGTTTTAATATAAAATGAGCCAATGATTAATGATTATTCATTACCTTGTGCCAAAAAACGTCTGGTTCTTTTTCATCGGTGACTTCCTTGGGAAGAACGTCTATCGGAAGCCGTCTCCATTGATCGTCCAATTGTTGAAGGGAGGCGGGATCATTTGGCTTCACTCTCGGGACCAAATTCACCAGCCGAAGCAAATATGGGTGTGATTTTCTTGCATCGATATCTAACGCTATTTTGGGATCAAGGAGGGAAAGCATTTGTAGCAACTCGGAGTTGAAGTCGTATCTGGACTGGATCTCCCCGCATAACTTCAACAGGAATAGCCGGCAGCTCTTTCTAAAGTGGTCTATTAGGTCAGGCCTTCTTTGAATGACAGGGCTTTGCATTCCCTCCATGACAGCAACTCCAAGGTACAAATTCTCAAGCTGTTGGAATTGCGACTCATTATCAACCACTATAGTTGCAAGGTTTGATCTAACCACATAATCGTGGTTGAGGTAAGTGAGCAGCAGTTCTTTAAAACAAGTCTCCATTTTTATATGTAGGGTAGTGACAACTACATGAGCCGACTGAAAATACCCGTTTATAGCGGTGACTTTCGGCAGAACCCAGTCTGAAAACTGAAAATAAAGTTTCAGAACGGGATCCTTTAACCACGCTTGTGTACTTTCCACGGAATGCAGTTTTTCATTTTGAGCCACACTGTCGAAATACATACGCAGTGCGTCCCGCACGGCTTCAACATTCTCTGTACCACAGTGTGAAGGGAGAGCTACCTTGTTTGCGCCAGCCGAAGCATTTGATGAGGATCCACATCCATAAATGCCTGGAAAGCCTCTAGCTGCGCCACTCGTTTTGCTTTCTGATGGAAAAAGCTGAATACATTTTTGACAAGGTCTTCACAAGAGAGCGGAAAACGTTTGCATGCTTCATTAGAAGCTATATGCATCGAGTGACTTATGCAGCGCATTAATATTATTCCTGAATAGAAAATAATCACATGTTGATATGAAGAGGAATCAAAACTACGCATGTGTACCCCAACACGGAGAGTACTTACCAAGGCACCTCTCCTTCAAGCGGCTGAATATAGAGTTATCTATACCAACATTGACACTAGCGTTGTCACAGGCAAAGCCTATTAAATGCTCAAGAGGCACTTCCTTATCTTCTAAACTTTTAATTAAAAGCTGAAACAATCGTGCGCCTGTGGCTCCCGCTTCTGCAGCCTCAGCGTCTCCTTTAGGAAAAATATCCAGTAAATCAAAAAACCTAGAGAAAACAAGAGTACAAAAAATAACGATACGATTTCAAAACTGTAAATAATTCTTACTCGCTTACTATACGCCCTAACGAAGGATCGTGATAGCGTACTAATACGCAGGCGACTTTGCGTGAAAATGTTGTCGTGTCATCAGTGAGAACTGAAAACTTCAGTTTGGTTGCAATTTCTTCTTGTTGAAACTCTCCGGTCACATTTTTAACGATTTGTGTGCATTTAGTTCTTCCTAGTTGCATCTCCTGACAAATTTTTGAGTCTGGAAAGCATGATTTTAGAAATGGCACCAAATGATCCATTACGATCCAACGTTGTGGGTTGCCGCGAAACCACTAATTTTTACTTCAGCTTCTTTTACTTGTTTGCTTATAGGCGATACAGTTGGTGTTGAGAAAAACTTCTTAATAAGTATTTGGCTGGTGTTTTGCATTGTTTGAAAAGACTTTGCGTGCGCTTGGGATTGATAGTGGTTTAAGGTTGTAATACTTGCTGTAAGAGACTGGTTGCTTTTAGGGTCGGGTTGCAACCAAATACCCGCATTACCCCCCAGTTCAGAGCTTCTTTCCCACTCAGACCTGTATCGTTGAAGTCGACGATTTGTTTTTTTTTGCCCTCAGCATCATTCTTCCGTTTACGGCGAGGAGGTGGATTTGGAGGTGACGGTGACTGATTCTCGTTTGTCTCATCGCCGTTGTCATTTGGGATTTCATTTCCATTATTATTTCACTCATCTCGATGACTGAAAGCAATAAAACTATAATAACACCATAAAATTCGTTTAATACGACTTCATTCAAAACGGCCAACCGCTTTTAGTGAAGTAGACATAAAGGCAAGTTGGATTGAATACACAGGCCGCCGCCTTGCGCAGATGGAGACCAACATGTGTGACGTGGCAACACAATAACACATTTTACTAGGTTTTCTTTACACAACACAATACTATTTATAGGCGATTAGTAGTATATCCCACAATAAACAGAAACAAACATAATAGAGAAGCTCGGTTTAATGGCCGTTCCGTTTTCCGTCGTACAGTTCTTCTTCTTTATGGCACGATAGCCCGACATCGGGCCTTGGCCGCCTGGATTGAAAACCTCCAATTGTCGCGGTCACGCGACCTTGTCCTCCAATTCCGAAAGCCTAGCATCTGGTGGGCGTCCTCACATACAGAATGCTCCCATCGGGCTCTCGGTCGTCCACGCAATCTGGCTCCGTCCACTCGTTGCGCGTTCATCACCTTTTTGGGCATGCGATCGTCGTTCATCCTGTACCTTGTACCTTGTACATGACCCGCCCATTGCAATCGCTGCAATTTCACGATCTTCGACACCTGTAGCTCATCATACAGCTGATACAATTCAAGATTGTATCGGATGCGCCATTCACCTCGTTCTCGAACGGCCCCGAAGATTCTTCGGAGAACCTTTCGCTCGAATGTGTCCAACAGGTGTTCAGAGTTTTGGGTTAGGGTCCATGCCTCGCAGCCATAGCACAGCACAGGTCGGATGATGGTTTTATACACGTGGAGCTTCGTGTTCCTGTGCACCAGCTTCGAATTCATAATTTGGAGGACCGCAAAGTAACACTTATTAGCTAGTTGTATCCGTCGCTTTATCTCAACTGTTTCGTTGGCGTCTTTTGGCAAATTGCAACCCAGGTAAGTGAAATTGTCTACATATTCTATATTGAGGTCCCCCACTGTGATGCTTGAATTTACTGGCGTTCTAGTTTTTGATTGCATCATGACCTTGGTTTTAGACTCGTTGATATGTAGCCCAACTTCTTTGGCGGCGTTATTGAGATTATGCAGAAGGCTTTCTGCATCACCCAATCTTCGAGACATGATGTTGATGTCGTCGGCGTAGGCTACTAGTTGAGTCGATTTAATGAGTAGCGTTCCGCTGCTGTCCAAATTCATGGCTCGAATCACATACTCCAGAGCCAGGTTGAAGAGCGTCGGTGCCAGCCCGTCGCCTTGCTTGAGTCCAGTACGAGTTTCAAATAGGTCAGTGAGTCTGTTCTGAACTCTGACCTGCGAGACGATATTAGTCATCGTCATCCTTATGAGTCGCACTAGCTTAGCCGGTATTCCAAAATGCAGCAAAATGTTGTACAGTACGCTTCGATCGATACTGTCGTATGCCTGCTTGAAGTCAACAAATATTTGGTATACGTCGATGTTGTATTCCCAGCACTTCTGGAGTAAAAGCTTCACTGTAAAAAGCTGATCTGTCGTCGAACGACCAGGTTTCATGCAAGATTTCAAGGATTTCTAATGTAGAAATTATGTATTTCAGAGCACAAGTGTCAATTCATTAAAAAATCACAAAGTTCATCCTTCTATAAAGCTACGGTGAACAATTTATTGGATGATCATGCGAATGTCACACTATAAAAATGACACCGACTGTGCTATAGAAGAATCGATTGCCTAGAGGTAAAAGTGACTAAGTGCATTTTTCGCAAAAATCGTTTTATTATGCCAATTGCATTACTTTTATGTCCCGCATCTGTCATTAAAATATTGAGGCGGTAAAATAAGTAAATCAGAAGTTATAGAAAATGAAAATTGATTAAGTGCAAAATTTTCAGAAAATGTTCGAGGTAAAAATAACCAAGTGCAGCACTTGGCGAAGAAGATTGATTTAAAACTAGTTTGAATTGAATTAGTTAAAATGTACTTATTATTTTGTCCAGCCTTTTTTAGTTTTATTTTAAATGGTTAGTTTATATATTATTTAATTCCTCTCCAATTAGGGAACAAAATATCATCAAACGATTTTCATTTACTTTAATAACCGCTGTAGTGTGAAGAAAAAATTATTTGGGTGTACTTATTTTGTTTGTCCATATGTGTACATGGCATTCAACAAAAAAACATTAATAGTGTTTTACTTCTTCAATAGATCATAATTACAATTCTTGTAAGATTATGTTTTTTATTTATTTTTCAAGTTAATTAGCAAACAACACTGCTGAACGTGCTGTTGATCTCAACACCCAAAAAAAAAAAAAGAGTTAAGATCTTGAAAATGGGATGTCACTAACACATCTGCGGCCTTAGTCCAATGTCACGCCTGTTATTTTATGTTTTGTTGCTCTCTATTGTTGAATTTAAGGCTTTTTATTTTTAACCAGCTAACTATTTCCCCTTCTTCGTCTGCATTCCGCTTTTTCATTATGGAAGCATTTAATGTTTTCAAATCAGCGAAATTGCCAAACATAATTTCACTTGTTTCGTAAGGCTTCTTTGTGCCTCTTCGAAAATTCTTTTCAAATCATTCATATTAAAAATATTTGGGCGCTTCATTTTTGGTTCAATCACAGAATGCATCAAATCACATTCCATGTACAAATGTCCTGACACCAAAAATTTTAGCTCGATTAATTCTAAATTTGCAAAATCTAAATAGTATACAGTGTTGATCGGTCCATTTGAAATTCACAATGTTCTTTTTAAAGAAGGTTTTACAAACTCTAATTTGATTTAAAAAAAAATATTGTGAAGAAGATAAGAAAGGTAAGAAAGACTTCTTCGGATGATGTCGCTAGGGTGAAGCGTCACATAGAGAGAGAGTCCAATTAATAGAGCTTTATATTAGCAAAACTTCCAATAAGACGTAATTATCGGGAAATTTAAACATCATGCATTTAATGCACCGTCTGTATGAAGAGAAGTGTCAAAAAGACAACGTTTCTGCCAATATACACACATTTTCTGCACAGAATATAATTTATCCTTCTTCGTTCCTAAAAAGAAGCCGTGTCTAAAATGTCAAAACTCCCTGTAATGAAATTGTGCCTGCTTACAACTCCCATGAAGGTATAAGTGCTGCAAAAAAGAGGGATTTACTGGACCTCTGCAACAAAGGGGTTGTTCTGGAAGAAGTGGTGCAATGGTACAGCAGTATACCGGTTGCAAACGAGAATAGTGAAAGCGAAGGGGAAGATTAAGATTTTCTTTTTTCCTAATAATTTTTAATTAAAAATGTTTGTTTACTACTACTGTGTATTGAAAATCCTACAATAATTATAATCATAATCTATTAAAAAATAAAACCCTTTTAGTTGAATACAACATAAATTCGATAATAAAAGTTTTGGGAAGTAAAAATTATAAAATCTGAAATGCTAAGAAAATTTTCGTGTACCTAAATTTCTAATGCAACATATTCGAAACACAAAAGTTGTCTTCGTGAGAACGAATAGCAAAAAATGCAACGTTTGTAAACTTACAAAGATTTTTTCTAGCACATTCCTCCAATATTTACCGATTTTCCCATTTAAATTTGACCTCACCTACATTCCGAAAGTACAGTACAATGTAATTTCTGGATGATTTGATACATGGACTAAATCACTAAATACTTCCAAACAAAAAGTCTTGCGAGGTAAAAATGACTAAGTGCGAAAATTGAAAATTTACCCATCTGTAGAAAGTTTGAAATTCCAATAAAAGTGTGGATGTAGTGGTTTTCAGTTCTAAATGGAAATTCAATAGTCTTTTCTTTTGAATTTGCTAACCTCGATTTTTAAGACACGAAAATTTGATTTTTTTGTTCTCCTGAACAATTTGAAAAATGTTAGTTGGTCACTTTTACCTCTAAGCCGACGATATGCATGTGTGTGAGTTAACTTAGAGAGACTATTGCATGTGTGTGCTGTATCATCCAATAAACACAAGAGTGGAGTATTTAAAGAAGTATCTTTTTAGGTTAACGTTTAGAGACAGTTTTATCGAAGTTTTATACCACCATCTTTAAATTTATTCCATAATGATGATAGAAGCTTTCCGGAAAATACTTTAAGGATGTTTTATCGGATCAAAATGTTACTTTAAGCGATGTCACACGATAAATGAATTTCGTGGTACTATATGGTTGCTACAGTGTGACGTGCTTCTTTAAAGCGAACGAATAAATAAATGGATGCAGCAACAGCAGCAGCGACCCAATGCAATTTAAATGGGTAATTGATGTCATGGTATGACTATAATAATGTAACAATAAGGTACTATAAACGAAATCTGATCATTAGTCGTTTTGCATCCACCGGGAGGTCAATTAAAACACAATTGTTATCTGTTTTATCAATTTAATTATCTAACGGTTTTATTTCATTCCATTTCATATTATCCAATTTCTATAGTCTCTTAAAAATATGTTTTCTCTTTTTTTTCACTTTATCGTTACAACATAATAATATACTTTCCTAATTTCTCTCATACTTATATGCAGTTAATGTTATTAACATTTATTATATTATATTTATAAGTACATATGTGTTGTATATAAGCGTTTATATTCAGTTATATCATTTTTATGTTTATATATGATTTTCGGGATATTTATTGTAAAATAGATAAAATTTGAAAATATTCTAAATCGAGTCAAATGAAGTGAGAATATTTGAAAGAAGTATGTGCTGACGGTAAAAAAAATTTCCGTTTTGTGTTAAAAAAAATATGGTTATTCATAATCATAATTTACTTAGAGCATGCTAACGAAAAACAAAACAAACAAATCACAAACGATATTAATGCTCATATATGACACACTAGACTAAAAACTGCACTGAAAACCCTAAAGAGGAGTACATCCAGCTAATTCTTATGTAAGAATAATAGTTGAAATAGATTGGATGCGTCAGTATCAGCATCAGCAGAAAAATTTCAATTTAGAACACGGCATTTGCCTTTGATGACCCACATTGACAGCAGCAGCAGCGGCAGAAGCATTTTTTCTGCTTCTGCTGTCAATGTGGGTCATCAAAGGCAAATGCGTGTGTTCTAAATTGAAATTTTTCTGCTGATGCCGATGCTGACGCGTCAAATGTATTTCAAGCTTCATAAGAGTGAGTGAGAGGCAATAGCAACAGTTTGAAAAAAAAAAAATACTGAATTGGAATTTTCTTTTCTAAATTTTCACCATAGGATAGTGAGTACCTACAACTTTATTTGATTGGATCTGGGATCTGAATTTCAAACTGGCCTAATAATACTATGCTATAATAATTTTCCCATAGTTATTAATGATGTCTTGCTCAAATATTGCACTCTCTCTCTCCTAATTTGAAAAGTGTATACACACTGGCTGGCAATTGGTAGCTCTCGATGCTAACTGGCAGTTGTCATCGCTTCTACACTAATTGCCTTCCAGGAGTGCGTTCCTTAATTCACTCGCACAGCTACGACTACGAGTGAATTAAGGAACACACTCCTGGCTGTAGTCATCTCTGACTACTGTCATAGTTGTGAGCTATTTGTAACTATCGGAGTTTTAGACCGACGGAAAGTTAACGTGAGTAGTTATTTTCACTCAGATCGTAGTATAAAAGGAACGCCCTCCATTTTTTATATTAAATATGGCAACTGAATCATCTGATATTTGATACTTTCACAACCGCTTGTTGAATTTAAAGTGACAATTTTACAACTTTTTTTATGTGAAATTGTATAATTTCTTGAATGGCCTAATCATAATAATTGTAACGCGCTGAATCCGATTTTGATGATTAAAATTAGAAAAAAAACTTCCAAAATTAAAGTTTCATAAGGTATGTCATTTTCAAGCACCATTTGGTAGCTAATGTAGAAGCTGACGAAAGGCAGTTTTTAGACAAGCTGCCAATTAGAGTCAGTATGGATACAGCTTGAAGTTTTCAGTGCAGCTGCAAGTACGCTTTGTAGTAAAGTGTCATATGGGCGTTAGGTTATATGAAAAATGATTTTGTCTGTTGAATTGAATGTGGTAATTTCAATGGTTGACATCTTCATTATTCAGACATATTCGCTCCAACATATTAGAGCCATTGCGTATGGAGCGTTTCGATTGTATAATAAAGATGTCAAGATTTTCTCTGAAAATCAAATTCATGTCTAAACAATCAGTTCAATACTTATATGTAAAAATAAAGGTTTCGTCCATTTTTTTTTGTAAACTTCATAGAATTATCATTATTCTCAGATAGAACTTAGAGATTATGAATAATTTTGTTTCATCTGGTTTTAGTAAATACACAATATTTGTTGCTGTACAGCATAATGTTTTATATATATGTTTTTCAATAACATTTAACTAATTTAATTATTATTTATTTTTTGTTTCTTTTCAGTAAATAGGTGTCACAATACATTTTTCTTTTTGTTATGTATATTTGCTTGATTTTGGTTAACTACTTTTAATTTATACAATAAATATTATAATATATTTATATTTGCTATATATTATGTATACATTGTAAAAATATGATATGTTTTTGGATAATTTAAGAGTTTTGCGGTTCACTTGGTATTCTTACAATTTATTTTTATGTTTTTGATATATATTTCAGTAGCAGTAGCTCTTATATCTCAACGTTTTATCAGTTCATTTTAAGTGCGTGCGAGATGCACAAAAAAGAAGTCGGAAACTATATATGCGTATTGAAAACTTTTAGTGGTAGATCTTTTCAAAATGAGACTTTGTCATTGTTTTTTTTAATGTACACAAAATTCACGATCAACGTGAATGATATTGTAATTGTCAAAAGCAAACACAAATTTTGAATAAGTATGAATATGAATACACTTGTGGGATGTGTCCTATAGCTAGCAATTTGACAATTTGAAGAAATTACAAAGTGAGAGGCAAAGCCACAGGAAGTAGAAAACCATACTCGATCACCAAATGCTCAATTCCTGTCAAACTACAGGGAATCGCTGCATCAGAGGCGTTCGGATTCGATTAATGTTTTAATGTGAAAATACATATATATCAATTTCGCTAGGTAAAGGAGCACACTCCACAAAGTATTTAATTTGATACACATTCGTTTTTTTTCTGTTTTGTGTATATTGTTTATAAGCATGGCTTCCATTTTGGTACATTTTAGGATAAATTTTCTCTTTTGTTTAGACTCCACATTCATCCAATTTGTGAAGTCCGTCGATATGTTAATGATTTCATTTAAGGACACAGTAATTGCATTTTTTTATTTTGTTTAGGGTTGATTTACCATATTATACCTTTCTTTTCATTTAATTTTCCATTAATCATGCTAATAATAAAGAATTTATATATGCGTGAGTGTCACAAAAAACTCATTACAAGAATGACAAATTTTGTATTTGAATCAACGTAAATTATACGAACTCCCTCAATCCTATAAAAAATACAGATACAGAAAAGTTAAAGATAAAATATGAAAGTTGTTTTTGTTGTAACCGTTAACCGTTTTTAGTTTGCACAATATAGAAATACAAACCTCTTTAACTCGAATTACGACGTGCCAAAGCAAAATATTCTAGTAAGGGAAAGTTAGACTAATGAAAAGTGCGAAGCCATCTAAGAAGATTTTTCAATCTATTCATTTCGTAAAAAATAATAGTGCAGTCATATTAGCATTTCAAATAGAAAAAAATAGAGTAAGGCTAATTTTTGTTGTTTTTGAATCAGTGGGCTCCCAGGAATCTACAACTGATTTTGCTAAAAAAAATTTTGATCGGAAAGGTCCCAAAAAGGACAAAAAAGGATACTCTTTATTCCTTGACCGGAGGTCGGCATGCGGGGTATCATATCAAAGGGGACATCGAGTAAATTACATATCCGGTGTTTGTTTCCTGTTTCAAGGACCCTCAACGGAATAAATCGAGCTTAAATGGAAAATTTTCGCGTTTCCCGTGTAAATTTCCAAAGCCATAGCTCGGAGAATAATTAAAGTTGTCACTACTTTTATTACTTTCCAGAATCTATAATAGCTGAAGATTCTACCATTAAATTTGCTAAGAAAAAATTTGATCGGAAAGCTCTGAAAAATGACATAAAAGGACACTAATTGCACACCTTAGTCGAACTTGGGCATATGGGGTATCATATCAAAGAGGATGTCAAGTACATTCTATATCTGGCATTTGTTACTTGCTCCAAGGGCCCTCAGAGGAGAAAATTGGGCTCAACTTAAAAGTTTTTGTGTTTCCCCTATCTATATCTTTCTAAAGCCGTAATTTTCCATTTAAGCCCGGCTTATTCCATTTAGTGTCCTTGAGAAAGGAAACAAGCACCGGATATGCAATGCACTCGACGTCCTCTTTGATATGACACCCCACATGCCCACGTTCGATCATGGTGTGAAATTAGTGTCCTTTTATGTCCTTTTTCAGAGCTTTCCGGTCAACTTTTTTCTTAGCAAATTTAATTGTAGAATCTCCAGCTATTATAGATTCTGAAAAGTGATAAAAGTAGGGACAACTTGAATTATTCTCGTAGTTATGGCTTTGGAAAGATACACGGGAAACTCGAAAATTTTCCATTTAAACTCGATTTATTCCTTTGAGGATCCTTGAAACAGGTAGCAAACACCGGATATGTAATTTACTCGACGTCCCCTTTGATATGATATCCCGCATGTCGACCTCCGGTCAAGGATTAAAGAGTATCCTTTTTTGTCCTTTTTGGGACCTTTCCGATCAAAATTTTTTTTAGCAAAATCAGTTGTAGATTCCTGGGAGTCCACTGATTCAAAAACAAAAAAAAAATAGCCTTACTCTATTTTTTTCTATTTGGAGGCCTGAATTGGGATATTTTGACTGCACTATAATGCAAATAGTAATATTAGACATAATCGTATATGAAAGGTTTTTCACAAATCCATTATCCATTTTTCGTATCAAAACCGTTTTAACCTTCCCCGGATGCAGTGGCGCCGGAACGAATTTTTTATTGGGGGGGGGGGGGGATTTTTTTTCTCAAATTCATATTAAATTAAGCCACCATACACCTGACCTCTAGCACTTTAATATCCTGTGAAACGATACCAAAAAGTAATTATGAAAAATATTAGGGAACAACAGCGACCAGAAACCACCTAAAATAGTCTTCAATATGAGACTAACCTTTAAGTTTCTTTTTGTTACCCATTTTGATACCATTGTAATTCCGAAGTGTTGAAGATTATAAACATATTCTTTATTTTATACAGTTTTATAAAATTAAAGATCAAACGATATTTTCCCAAAGGTTGTTTTCCAGTTTCCTTGGGAAACGAATTTTTTCATGCTTTTTGAGGGATCTCTCTCTTTGATCCCTGTGAACATGGAGAGGGATTAGATGTGTCAAACGATTTTGTGTCATTGTTGAATGTAGTCATGTAGACGCCGTAAAGCACTGAACGACCTTTCTGATGATAGTGCTGATGCTGGAACCGTCAGGAGTGATGTTACTAGACGTGTTAACTTGAAGTGCTCGATATACTTCCAAAGTGATCAGCAATTTCAGCGCAACATGTAGGTGAAGCTCCTGGGATATTTAACAATATCGAAACCGAGCATAGCAGCCCAATCTTACTGTACCATCGGCACGGTTTTCTGACAAGGAGAATGACAATAGTTTCACAATCGTTGGCCTTGTCGTTAATTTGAGGTACTCTTGTTAAGAGTAGGTACTAACATCGTCAGTTCACGTGAAATCCATGCAAATGCTGTCAAAATTTTGATGATCCTGAAATCGAATTCGCTTGGTGGTACTCACTTCACATGAAAGTCTCCACAACGGCTTTTGACATTTCGCCAGCGAAAATAATGCAGTTGCACTTTATTTCACAATGAAAAGATGTCATCGACAATCAATCAGAACATGAGTGAATATTATCTTACATTGAGTGAATAAAAAGCAAGTCTCCAAGGCACCGTTTTCACGGGAGACATATATGCAAGTTTTTCGCTAGGTGAACTCAGTACTTACCTTAAAGGTAAGACTTTCATGTGAAGTGAGTACTATCAAGCGAATTCGATTTCACGATCATCAAAATTTTGACAGTATTTGCATGGATTTCACGTGAACTGACGATGTTAGTACCTACTTTAACGAAGAAGAAATGAAAATGAAATGGTCATGTACATACTCGTAGTATATATGCACTACATGCACGTATGCAACTTTCTGCGAACCAGACATTCCATCATGAAAAAAAATATCCACTAGAGCAGGAGTGTCAAACTCAAAACAAGACCGGGCCAAATATAAAAATTTCGATTTGATGGAAAATTATTTCAAGATTGAATCACAACCTCGGGACATGGCAAAATTGGGCTATACCTAAAATAGAGAAACTGCAAATATTTTGAAAATGTTCTTCAAACAATTTTACACTCCTTAGAAAATGTTAAATTAATCAGTAACCACTCTCTGAGAATTTATTTCGGAAAGCTGATCAAAACACTACTTATAGCACAGTAAATATCTGTAGGTAGTCGTAGTCCAAAACACCATTGAGAGCCTAAATTTATCGCTAACATACACAAATTTCGAATATTAAGGTGGCTAAAAACAGACAAACATTTATTGTAATGTGGTGGAACAAATGTTTCCTATCGTAAAGCTGAATAAGCTGCACCAATTCACCTCAAATAACCGTCAAATTGTTTGTAGAGAGAAGAAGATTTCAAGTTCAAGCCACTGGCCTCTTCACGAGTTATAGTAAATTTCTTAGACTTTAGTTTAACACCAATATTTAATTATAGCGCTTTTGTGCCGATACATTGTGTCTCTTCGACCTGGCCGCGGGCCGGGAGTTTGACATGTCTGCACAAGAATAATAAATTGAATATGTACATTGTATATGTGTATAAAAATATAAAATAAATTATACTTAATTTTTAATATAGTGCAAGATATGTAGTACTAATTGCCAATTTAGCCAAAATATTGAGGGGGCAGTTGCCCCCGCTGCCCCCCCCCCCTGTTCCGGCGCCATTGCCCGATGATTTAATCTGTCTAATAGATTTAGTATAGTAATTCTGGTCGGAAATATGCTTTAATAAATTTCTGATATTTTCAAAACATAAATTTCGATAAATATGTATGAAGTAAACATTTACAGAAACTGGCACGTATGGGGTCTTCATCGATACCGAAGCCCCTGTTGTCCGCAGGCAACGAACCCCGAAGCTTCACTCTAAGTCGAAGTCATTCCCCCGACTGTTCTTATACAAGGTGAGACAAAAGTAATCATCCGATGTTCTTTTGCTGTATTTTTCATAATATAAAGAACTTCGGTTTTGCTTATAAAATACATTTATTTAATCCCCTAGAATTTATTGTATCAAGTCGCAAAAAATGATGTCGGCCAAGTGGCCTCCGCCACAGTTGATTACCATACGGGCCCGTTTTATGGCATTTTCCATCACTCTTCCCAGAATATCGGGCGACAGGTTTTCCGGAATATTCTCCTTGAGGGCTTCAAGGGTCTGAGGCTTGTTGACGTAAACCCGCGACTTCAAAAAACCCCATAAAAAGAAGTGTGGAACAGTTAAATCGGGTGATCTAGCAGTGCTTCCCAAACGGGGTTTCGCAAAAAAATTGTCAAAATATGCTGTTCTGAAAATTTCAATAATACTGTAAACACAAACAAATTCTGAAATTATTTCTATCAGTTTTCGCATTAGCTGTATTTGGCAGTTTTAAGGAATTTGTGTATAGATACATGATAGACATAGTATACCGACACACTATAGAAAAACTGTTGTACATAGTTTACTTGCTCAGTTTCATGGTATACTTTCAGGATGCATTTTGGCATATTTGTGAGACATTTTTGATTTCGTCACTTCGGTCAAATTAAGTTTGCAAGGTAAGGACGAAAATATTTCGACGTATACTGTTAAAATAAGTGTCATAAAAGGCAAACTATTACTTTGGAAGTGGCATGTTGCAGAGGGAAACCTGGAAGTGTTTCCATCCCCCAGTGATAAAATCAAAATTCTAATAGTCGAGCATTTGGAAACCTAAAACGGTTGAAAAATATTTACCCTTGTTGAACACACAGTGGTTTGATTGGATAAGAAATTTCGTTGTAGCATCCAATATTTCACATTTCACCTTGCCGGGAGAAGAAGAATTAACATCGCTTTCCTCTGATCGAGGCTTAAGATTAGAATTTGCAGAATGTTCGCCTCAAGAATTTTTGATATCCGGCAAGGAAAAATAACCTGTTTTGTCAACCAAAAAAAAAGGTGTAAATATCCTGCTATTGTTTTCAACTTCATATTTGTGTGAAATCGGATTTTTCAAATATGCTCAGCTATGCCTCAGGAACTTGGAGGAGGATATGCGAGTGGCTCTGTCATATATTCGGCCTAATACGTAGGCTACTAAAAAAGTTTTTAGATTAGGCATGTTATAGTACGTTTTCGTCAAATATGTTATTTCCATGAGAAAGTTTGACCTTTTTTAGCATATAGCTGCTCAGAACACTTTGATGACAAGTGACACTCGTGTAAGTTACAGTTAGTTAAAAAAGTTAATTTAGCAAAAAAATTTAATTACCACGTGAACATTTTCGTGCAATGATTTTCTACGACCTTAACGCTGGATTTTCAAAACAACAGTTTTTCGGTCGGCTTCATTTTGCATTTGGGGATGAAGCACCATACCGTCGGACAATTTATAACTGGCCCAACGAGTTCAAACGTGGTCCACCGGCCATATATTCGATGCTGCACGAGCACTTGGCCGTAAAAAAGGTTTGTTCCCGTTGGACCCCGCAAAATAACACAATAGCTAAAAAAAGGCTCGTGTTGATCGGTGCAGAAAAATGATAAAAAATACCATAACGGTGAATCCAATGACCTGAATCAAATCGTCACCGGGGACGTACCGAGTGGTACACGACCATTTGCTTGCCCGAAGTCTTCGGGGAAATTCGCAAAACGAACAAGAGAAGACGAATCAATCTTCATCATGACAATGCAACCTCTCACACATCAGTTCAAACTAGCGCCTATTTAAGCGGTTAAAACATTGAATTGACCGATCATCCGCCTTACAGCCATGACCATTAAAAATAAATTAGGTGGAGAACGGTTTTTTTTTCGCCAGAAGCAACTGTTGAAGCGTTCAGAAGCTATGTATTGGAGGTGTCTCCATCGGAATGGAAAAAATGCTTCGAAAATTGGTTTGAGCGTATGCAAAAGTGTAAATGTTCATGGCGAATATTTTGAAAGACATTTTCGAAAAACAAAAAATTCGTTTTCATTTGTTTTCTGGAAACTTTTTTTAGTAACCCTCGTATCACTGAAATATGTAAAAATCACCAGGCCTGTTTCTCATTAAATTGTTCCATTTTTTTAATAACAGCGTACTTCAACTAAATATTGATATATTTTTTTCTAATAATACATTTTTTCCTTGTATGGGTATGATAAACGTTTTGTTTTGTCTATCAATGCTCGTCTTAACGACCCATTTTTGGGGTTCCGCGAACGAATTCGACGATCTCAGGGGTTCCGCGTCTTCAAAAAGTTTGGGAACCACTGATCTAGCCGACCAGTGCAAATCACCAAAACGAGAGATTAACCGACCCGGAATATTGATTGTGTCTCGAGCAGTGTGCGCGGTTGCACCGTCCTATTAGAACCACATGTTCTCCAGTACTAGTTCATCCAATTTAGGAAGAAAAAAATCGTTAAGCATGGCTCTGTAGCGCACGCCATCCACAGTCGTCGTTTGACCCGCGGCGTTTGCAAAGAAAAACGGCCCGATGACTCCTTTAGCGTGAACAGCACACCACGCAGTAACTTTGAGCGGGCGTAATGCCTCTTCGTATGTGATACGTGGATTTTGGGTTTCCCAGAAACGAGTATTCTGTTTGTTCACGAAGCCGCTCAGATGGAAATGAGCCTCATTGCTCATGATGATTTTTTATGAAAAATCGTCCTCTTCTTCGTTCAGATTCAGAAGGAGAAGGAGTAAACCGAGTTATGGCTTGACAGTTCGTATTCTACGTTTGTTTACTTCAGAAATTAGGAAAAATGAAAGAAAAACGAGACCGAGGCTAATTTCGGGCGCGGCAACAGCAACTCAATGAACGCATGGCCTTTCCATCAATTAAAAAAATTACGTATGTTTGAGGCATTAATTATAAGATTTGGTTGAAATTAGTGGACAAATAAAAAAGTTTTTCTTCGAAGAACCTAATTTGGGGGTTGGGTTTATATGCCAGCCCCATGACCCCATGGTCCGATTTAATTCATTTTTGCATATGTTTTGTAACATCAATAAAAATACATTTCCAAGAGGTTTGATTGAAATTGGTGTGCAAATAAAAATGTATTTTCTTAGAAAAATTTGATTTGGGGGGCTAGGTTTGTATGGTGGCCCCATGACCACATGGTCCGACTCCATCTATTCATACATATGTTTTGTGTCATGAATAGAAACACATTTGTGTGAAGTTTGCTTGAAATTAGGGTATTAATTAAAAAAATCTTAGAAGAACTTAATTTGGAGAGCTAGGTTTGTATGACAGCCCCATGACCCCATGGTCCATTTTTACATATCTTTTGTGATATCACTAGAAACACATTTTCGCAAAACTTGATTGAAATCGATGAGAAAATAAAAAAGTTTTTCTTAGAATAACCTAATTCGGGGGACTAAATTTGTATGGCAGCCCCACGACCCCATTGTTCGATTTGGTCGATTTTTACATATGTTGTGTGTCAGCAATGAAAACACATTTGTGCGAAATTTTATTGAAATTGGTCCATAAATAAAAAAGTTTTTCTAAGAAGAACCTAATTTTGGGGGGTAGGTTTGTATGGCAGCCCCACGACCCCCTTGTCCGATTTTAGCGATTCAAACATACAAACTGCCTGCAACAAAAAGAAGCATGTGTACAAAATTTCAGCTCCATAGCTTTTAAGCTGGCCGAGCAAAACGCGTCGCAACAGACGGACAGACGGACAGACTGACATCGTCCAATCGACTCAGCTCGTCACGCTGATCATATATATACATATTTTATATGGTCGGAGATGCCTCCTTCAATGCGTTACAAACTTCATGACAAAGTTAATATACCCTTTTCGCTTAATAAGCAAAGGGTATAAAAAAGAAGGAAAAAAAGTTACAGCGATTTCCAATAGAGTGATTACTTTTGGCCCACCTAGTATATCTTTTCCCTTCTTCCCCATTATCAAAAAAATTCAAAATCGCTCACAATCGGCATCGGCGTTTATTTAAAAAGTAAAAAAGAAAATTTACTAGTCACAGCATCTACTGAGGAACATAACTTTAGCGCTCAGCAGCACAAGGCTGTTGTCAAGCTTACCCATTTAAAATGTATTGAGCCGTTGCTGCTATTGCTGCATCATATATATTTCCAGCATTAGAACTAAAATTTAGTCAACTCAAGATTTAAAAAAAAAAAAAAATTATTGTATTGGGGAACGGCTAAGGCAACTGTTTTATATGGAGAAAATGTTACAAGTCTGATGGGGAAAATAAAATAAGTATGCACCGCTTCAGGAAAACATCAAGTTTACATGATACAGTAAAGCAAGAAATAAGTGTTTAATTTACATCACAGGCAGTATACAAGCAGTGCGTTTATGTCTCTTTATGTGTAAAACCGAAGCAGTAATTACGTATTATCTAAGACGTATGGAGGCGACGTCAGTTAGATGATGTAATCTGCGCGGGGAAATCCAAAACATTTCATAATTTATCGTACAAGAGAAAGAAATTACATACTCTTTTTCCAAGAATAATATTTCTTTTCCAGTTATTGATCTAGCTAAATATACTTATAAAAAAAATGGAAAATTTGTAAGTCTTTTCTAAACAATTTTTCAATGTTGTATCCAAATATTTTAAGTTAACATCAAATTCGTTAACTAAATGAGAAAATACGCGAATGTACGTGCGTAACAAATGATGTCGTGAATTATACAATAGTTGCATTTTTCATTTTTTATAATAGCACATTCTCAAATGTGCGCTTTCAATTATCATATAAAAGCCAATGACCAAGCACCGTCATCACATATACGCGTTTGACGTTTTATATATTAAATTTCAATTTATTACCTTTTTCATCCTAAAAATATACATTATATACAATATATGTATATACTTATTTGAGGCTTTCATTTGTTTAGAAATTTTCTTCTGTATTATAAATGTCATTTTTTTATAGTTTTATAAATATTCTCAATTTCCATAAAGTTCATTATCTAAAAACCGATTCAGAAAAAAGCTTCTATAAATGATACTTTGTTCTAAAGGGATCTAAAGGGTTTTTGTACATGTTGTTAGACTACTTAACATTAGATTTATCATAGACTTATTGTTAAAGCATACAGTTATGTCATAGATCAATTAAACAAATTATACTAATCATCATTTAGAAAATATCCACATGGTAAATATATATAGTATTCATATACATACCTATAAGTATAAGTAACTTAAAAAATAGTCATCTATTAGCATTAAATACAATAATAAAAATGTATCCTTGCTCACTCCGTCACTTAATCAACTTTGTAATGTCTCGCCGTATTTTACAATGCGCCTATCATTAGAATTAGTTCTGTTTTTTTTCTTCAGTGTATATTTATAAAAAATAACAACAATTAAACATTTTCATTAAGAGTTTAGTACAGCTTGTTTGTGTGTGTGTGTTTGAAGTTACCATACGCTGCATTTGTGCATTGGATTCATCGGTGAATTCGGTGGGCAATTATAGGCCTTGGCAAAATCGACAGAATTCGATAGAGGTCCCAGCACTCTTATGAAACCGGGCGAATGTACGGACGAGCGAATTTTCGTAAGTGCATCTTCGGGACGCATTGAACCGCACCAGATTTGTGCATAGTTTAAGTAGAAAAGTTGATCATGTGTTAGATTGAGACCGGGCAAATCCGGTTCGGCACCGTGTCTTGAAACCCATTTTTTGTAGGCCTGAAAGTAAGTAAATGTAGATATTGAATAAGAAATCTATATTCTATATATGTATATATATATATGTATATATACATATATATATAAGAAAGTCGTGTTAGTTACAACATTTATACCTCGAGAACGGCTAGACAGATTTTCATGTTTGAAAAACATGCAAAAAATATTATATGAAAAATTCACGAAGGGGCACAATTATGAAGACAACTTTTTTTCTTAAGTGATGCCCAGACCAACGCGTCACGCATTTTTTGGTGCCAACCCCGGCGCGGCGCGAATAATTCGCTGGGTACTGTCACTCACAGCTGATATCATGTTGTTGCCTTAGAAGAGGTATTAGATTTATGTAAGGAAGGGACCTAGACATGATAGAGAATAACTGCAAGAACTGGCCAAATACAATTATTTTAACATTTATAATCATGCTGCAATTTTCGTGCACTATATCAAATGTCACGGCATCTTTACATATTATGTAAAAGCGTAAGCGGAAGAAATCAACGTGGAATTCGACATTTTACCTCTCCATGTCTATACTTATTCTAATGAAAAAATCATTGACATGCGCAAATTGATGGAAATATGCAGTGCAGTACAACCTTGTTATACCGTACCCTAAAAAAAGTTGCGGCAGTGGTCGATTTGATGGTTTGAATTGAATATCGCGTACACGAAAACTCTTACATCTTATCTTGTGCCCGTCGAATGGTTAGTCTTATCGTTATAGAGAATACACAAAGCTTGAACATTGTTTTGTGGCTGGTTTGAATTGAATATATGTATGTATGTAACTGTTTACTTAGCATGGTTACGCAAAATGCGTAGTTAAATACAAGCTTGAATATTCTATTGAATTGAATGTTTACTTTGCATAGTTACGCCATATTTTGCGTGGTTGTATGAAATTGCATAATAAGTTTTAGTAGAATCCTTACGTGATTCCTTACGATGGCGTAACCAAGCAAAATATGGCGTAACTATGCAAAGTAAACATTCAATTCAATAGAATATTCAAGCTTGTATGTAACTATTTAGGGACAAACGCAAGCACCGAACCACCAGGATCCTCATTTCCTATCGTATACTATTCATGAATGAAACGATTGAGCTTGTATTCTTTCGGAAATCCGTCGATATCTGTGCAATCCTTTGGTGTGGCAGAACGACCGAGGTGGCGCTAGACTCACCATAAAATTGCCGAAAGGGTCATCTTATCCTCTTTTTTTCCGGTCAGTGCACAGGGTGGTCAGAGATAACCGTCAACCTGGATGTTGGCCACAGCAATTTAACAATCAGCTTCGTACTACTTCGACAATCCGTCGATATCTTTGGAATCCTTAATCGTTTCGCTGGACTCGCAACAAAATTCTCTAAGGTGGCGTCGGAGCATCTTTCCTGCGCAGCTCAGGGGATAACCGAGATAAGTACAATAATTCACAATATGCTTTTGTTAGTTGTCAACCTAGATGTCGGTCACAGCAATTTCACGATCAACTTCGTACTATGCACTTTGGAAAATCGTCGATATCTCTGCAATTCTTCGGCCGAGCGATACGATCGGGGTGTCGCCGGACTTGCCACAATAGGGCAATTTATTTGTGTAACAACAACGAGTAAAAACCTTCCTTCCTTGGAATTCATGTTTCCAAAAATGTTACTTCTTTTACTCATCCACTGATACCATAAAACATTCAAAACTTATATGCTCGGTCAATACCTAGACATATCATTCGAAATCGACATCTTTTTCGGGTACACCAACATCAAGTTGTACTACACTGCACCTGTCAAATAAATTATTTGAATAAAATGACACTAAGTAGCAAATATTCGAACCGGAAAAATACTGCAAAACTGGCGAATATTCGCGTTGGTGTGGGCATCTCCATACAACGCAGTGTGTTACAATTTTGACGCCGCGGAAAAATTCGCCGCGAATATTCGCTGACGCGCCGGTGTGGGCATCACTTTATACTTCTTTCTGTCTTTCTTGAACGAATTACAGAATTACAGCAAGTTGAGCCCCCTATGAGTCTACACAAGGCTCCGACCGCAATAGGTATACTACTATTGAAAATTCACAACAAGCAACAATTCACAATGAGCTTTTTTTTACATATTTTTTTATATTTCTTGAACTTCTTAGCGGATTTTCGAAAGATTTTCCTGACGAATTGGTCCTTTCCCTGAATATCAAAATAATATTGAACCATGTAAAAAATCACAATGAGCAAAATTATAAAGATTTGTTTATCGTATATTTCTTTCTGTTTTCCTTGAAGGAATTAGCACAGTCACAGTCTCACAGTTTGGAGAAATATAAATAGAGTATATAGAGCAATAGAGCAACGTCAACTCTGATAGCAGACCTATTAAATCATACGGGGTGTCTCGAGATCACTTCCAGGTTGTCTCGGTGGGCAGACGCTCCACCTCTGGTAAGATCGCGACAGATGTGTGGATTGAAGGAAGGATTGAAGATAGAGGCGAAACGTTTCTTCTTCTTTATGGCACGATAGCCCGACGTCGGGCCTTGGCCGCCTGGATTGAAAACCTCCAATTGTCGCGGTCACGTGACCTTGTCCTCCAATTCCGAAAGCCTAGCATCTGGTGGGCGTCCTCACATACAGAATGCTCCCATCGGGCTCTCGGTCGTCCACGCAATCTGGCTCCGTCCACTCGTTGCGCGTTCTTCACCTTTTTGGGCATGCGATCGTCGTTCATCCTTTGTACATGACCCGCCCATTGCAATCGCTGCAATTTCACGATCTTCGACACCTGTAGCTCATCATACAGCTGATACAACTCAAGGTTGTATCGGATCCGCCATTCACCTCGTTCACGAACGGCCCCGAGAAGAGAGAACCTTTCGCTCGAATGTGTCCAACAGGTGTTCAGAGTTTTGGGTTAGGGTTCATGCCTCGCAGCCATAGCATAGCACAGGTCGGATGATGGTTTTATACACGTGGAGCTTCGTATTCCTGTGCACCAGCTTCGAATTCATAATTTGGAGGACCGCAAAGTAACACTTATTAGCTAGTTGTATCCGTCGCTTTATCTTATCTGTTTCGTTGGCGTCTTTTGACAAATTGCAACCCAGGTAAGTGAAGTTGTCTACATATTCTATATTGCGGTCCCCCACTGTGATGCTTGAATTTACTGGCGTTCTAGTTTTTGATTGCATCATGACCTTGGTTTTAGACTCGTTGATATGTAGCCCAACTTCTTTGGCGGCGTTATTGAGATTATGCAGAAGGCTTTCTGCATCGCCCAATCTTCGAGACATGATGTTGACGTCGTCGGCGTAGGCTACTAGTTGAGTCGATTTAATGAGTAGCGTTCCGCTGCTGTCCAAATTCATGGCTCGAATCACATACTCCAGAGCCAGGTTGAAGAGCGTCGGCGCCAGCCCGTCGCCTTGCTTGAGTCCAGTACGAGTTTAAAATAGGTCAGTGAGTCTGTTCTGAACTCTGACCTGCGAGACGGTATTAGTCATCGTCATCCTTATGAGTCGCACTAGCTTAGCCGGTATTCCAAAATGCAGCAAAATGTTGTACAGTACGCTTCGATCGATACTGTCGTATGCCTGCTTGAAGTCAACAAATATTTGGTATACGTCGATGTTGTATTCCCAGCACTTCTGGAGTAAAAGCTTCACTGTAAAAAGCTGATCTGTCGTCGAACGACCAGGTCTAAAGCCGCCTTGGTACTCGCCAATGATTTCTTCTGCGTACGGATTAATTATATTTTCCAGAATCTTAGATAAAATCTTATAAGTCGTACAAAGGGCAGGTGTTTGCAACTTCTTTATTTATACGCGATAAATAAGAGTTTAGTCGCGGGCACCAACCGGATCGGAGCTGAGCTAAGGTGGTACGGGTAGCTCTCGGTAGTTGCTCTTCATCAGGAGATATGGCTGGAGGTTTGGTGCCAAGTACACGATTATTTGCGAGACTTTGAGTATAGCTTTAAGAACGTCTTGTGTTTGTAGGTCTGCAATCGCCGCCTTGTAGTCGGAGTTATCGAAGGGATCGCTGGACTTTGCGCTCTTTGTCCCTGATAGAGCGTTTGATTCGTCGTGGCGGAGGTGTTTTGTCCATAAGTTCATTGTTCGGGTGATTAGTTCGATAACATCCGACTAGATATTGCTTAGTTAGAAGTTCATTATGGCTTCTCAAAGTCATCATCTTTGTTTCCTGGTACAGATGATCCACTGAGGACATCTTAACACAGCCGGTGATGGTGCGAACGCCGTGTTTTGGCAGGTTGTCCACGTCGGTGCTGCATAGTGGCTAGGGGGCGCCCGATGGCTTTAGAGGTAGCCAGAAGTGTTTCTTTGTCAGTGCCCCAAGTACTACCGGCAAGAGCTTTAAGTATTTTGTTTCTGCTCCTGAGTTTAGAGCAGATGTTCTCAGCGTGGGTGTTAAATTTGCCGGAGTTATCTATCGTGACACCTAGGATCTTGGGAGTCCGAATCGTAGGGATAACGTTGGTGTCGACGAATATGGGAAGTTGCATATTGTACTTTTGGTTGAAGCTGGTGAATAGTGTGGCGGAGGACTTGGGCGACGAGAGCTTCAAGCTTTTACTCACAAGGAAGTCGTTGAGTGTCAGCAGGTATTCATTGATGCGGTCGCACATTTCGGGAATGTAGTTGCCAGTCGCCATGATGGTACAGTCGTCGGCATAAGAAATGATTTCGAGTCCCGTGGGTGGTGTGGGCAATCCTGACATGTAAAGGTTGAAAAGGGTGGGAGATAGAATTCCGCCCTGTGGAACGCCTTGTTTAAT
Organism: Microchrysa polita; assembly: GCA_949715475.1. Lineage (NCBI taxonomy): Eukaryota > Metazoa > Arthropoda > Insecta > Diptera > Stratiomyidae > Microchrysa > Microchrysa polita. The sequence continues at coordinate 24,086,416 of OX454417.1, forward strand.
TTTCCTGAGTTTGGACTTCCCGTTCCTAAGCACGGTGCAGGATTGACGACCGGCAAGGTAATTTGCGATCCATTTATGAATACATGGAGGAGTAGTGTTGCGTCGATCTGTCAGAAGAACTTTGTGGTTAACAGTGTCAAACGCTTTTGACAAATCGAGAGCTACGAGGATAGTGCGCTTGCAGGGTTTCGGGTGATTGAGTCCATTGAATATGTTGGAGGTAATCTTGTCTAGAGCGGTTGTAGTGCTATGCATTTTCCGGAAACCGTGTTGGTGATTGGCAAGCTGAACGTGCTCTAGGAGTTTTGGCAACACTAGTGCCTCGAGTATTTTGGCCACGGGGGATAGTAGCGTTATTGGACGGTATGATTCTGCTGGTGTATAATCTTTACCTGGCTTCGGTATGGGGGTGATACGGCCTTTTTTCCATAACTCAGCTATGATGAAGGTTCAGCAACATGTTCATCGTAGCAGTGATATAATCAATGGCCGGAGAGTCAATGTTTTTAAGCATAATCATGGCAATACCGTCTGGTCCGTACGCTTTGGAATTTTTCGCATTTTTTATAGCAAGCTTTACTTCGTTTGAGGTAACCTGGAGGTGTTGGTCAGTGGTGCTGTTGCGGATAGCTCTGGTAATTATACGCTTAAGCTTATCTTTTCCGGGATGTTCGACGAATTGTTGGTTAAAGTTGTGAGCGCATTTGTCGTCGTTGTTGTATGTGTTATCACCGAACTTTATGTCTACTTTACCTTTGGGTTTACAGGATTTGATAGAACCCGCACCGTTTTCCAAATGTTGCTTACGCCGGATTTTAAGTGGCAGGTTTTTAAATGTGAATTCCATAGCTGTCTCCTATCGTCATTGACTTGCTGAGTTATAACGGTGTTAAGATCGCCAATGCGAGGATCATTTGGGTCTGCTGTTCGGAGTTCATCTCTCGTTCTTGCCAGTTCTGCAGCAGAGGATGGGGAGTGTGGCCTCATGATAGGAATGCGGCCCGCTGGAATGTATCTTTTGGATGCATTCAAGACAATCTGTCTCAGGTTTATTCAGCAGTATGTACGTCAGTGGGGGTGGAAGGGCAGAAAACGCTTCGTTTGTGTAGGTTTGGAAGCCAATCCAATCGGCTTTGCTGAAGTTCGTGTATGGTTTCTTCTCTTTGTACGTAAACTGGGACGGCTTATCAATCGTGAGGACAATTGGCAAATGGTCTGAAGAGAAAGTGATGAAAGGTTCCCATGTGATGCTGTTTATGAGCCCTGGGCTGGCAATGGATATGTCAGCTAGGATGTGATGTCTGTCCATGAAGCCAGTGATCTCAACAATTTTATTTTGGAAACCATTGCAGTTTAATTGAACGATCTTTGTGGTGGTGTAGTTTGTAACTGGCTGTGGTGGTGCTGTGTGTTGTGCAGAGACTGTGGGGGTGACAGGTGACGGTTGTTGGCCCTGATTTGTGAGTTGTTGGGAGGTCGATGAAGACTGCTGGCAACAGATTCTGCAATTTAGTGCTATAAAAGTGCTTATCGTTGTTGTTGATCGTAAGTCTGCATTGTTGAGCCCTGAACAATTTTTGAAGTGGCACCATTCTGCACTGCACTGCACTGAGGATTGTATCGTACGTTAGAGTAAATCCTCTTACCACAGACGAAGCACATCCCTGGACCATTCCTGGGCCCACCTCTCCACCACCGCCATCCGCAGTCAACAATACAACAATAATCACTCAAGTCTAACACCTACACCCCCTGCAGCAGTGTACACCCCACTCACCATATTGCAGTTTAATAACTGCAATGGTATCCGTCAGAAGATCGGTGAGATAGTCCGTTTCATGAGTATGCGCAGAATTCTGATAGCGGCATTCCAGGAGACAAAGCTCAAACCATCAACTCCCGAATTTAACATCCGCGGCGATTACATACTTTTGAGGCGCGATAGAGTCGGCAGGCAGGGTCCTAATCGAGGAGGAGGGATTGCATTCCTAATACACAGAACCGTGCAAGACAGTGTATTAGATCTTCGTTTCAACGACGGCACGGCGACAGTTGTACCATATTGTACTGCAATTTGAATAATGCAAGTACATTCTACGATGCATTTTGAATTTAATGACATACGATTTAATCTAGTAGGCTGGTTTCGACTCGATTAATTTAGTGGTTTTAGTAAATCCTGTCCATAGTGTGAAGGCACACTCACTCTACTTTGGGTGCCGGGACACGCAGTAAGGGTAATGAGGTGGCAAATGAGTTGGCCAAAGTGGGGGCCACACTGGAAGCTTTCATGTGGAGAGCGTAGACATTGGATAGCAGCTGTCAGAAGACAAATTTCCTCTCATTATTTTACGAATGCTAACAGTAATTGGCGGAACATTAGAACCTGTGTAATATCAAGGAACCTATGGCCGTCCTATGACCGGAAAAGAACGTATGAGATTCTGACCAGACCGTGTAAAGATATCGCTAGACTTACAGCGGTTACCATTGGACATTGGCCAATAGGGAACCATGCAGGATACTTCCAGGCTGGGTATTCCCCACAACTCGCACTGTTGCAGTTCCGATGATGCACATGAGAGAGAAACTCTGGGCATTCGGTGGCTCACTGGTAGAGATGTCACTCTATCTCTGAGTTGCCGGAGCGTGGGTTCGAATCCCACTGTAACTATGGATGTCTGTGTTGTCCATAAAAATACTCCTACGGTAGCCGCTTCTTCGATGAGCTGCCAAAAGCCCCTTCAATTCAAGAGAAAAAAATTTCTTGAGCCGCTACAATAACAACAACAAAGGTAAACTCTAACTTAATTTCTGTGCGAATGCCCAGGTATCGCCGGACCTCGCAACCGGATGTGCGTTTTTGACAGCCTAGAGGAGGCGACAATCCTAAATCTCTCTGAATAGCTCCAGACTCGAAATTATATACGGCGCTTCTTGTGCTAATTGGGCTTCCGGTCTGTGCCGCCTTAGCCACCACTTTTATCAACCAACCAACGTGTTATATTGTAAAATTTACATTTTAGCATTTACTTACCCGAAACGCCTGCTTAAGTCCTCCATTGTCTGCAATATTTTCACCCTGTGTCATTCGACCGTTCATGTACATACCCACTTCGTCAATCTTATATCTAGAATACTGATCAATTATACATTGAGCGCGTTCGCGAAAGGCTCGAATCGTGGCGTTGTTCCACCATTGCATCATATTTCCATCTCTGTCAAACTGTCGACCTATGCGCAAAATAGTTGTTTAATTCAATTATTAGGTCCACTAAAATTCAAAAGTCCCAGTACAAAGCACTAACCTTTATCATCAAATCCGTGCGTAATCTCGTGACCAATTACAACACCAATACCGCCATAGTTTAGGGATTTCGGGAAGTTTTGACTGTAAAATAACGGTTGCAATATACCGGCCGGAAAAACTGAAAATATACACAGGACCTAATTGTGAGTCGGTTGAATATATTGGATGTATACCGCTACTCACCAATATCATTCTTGTTCGGATTATAAAAGGCATTCACCACAGCCGGTTCGGTGGCCCATTTATCCTTGTCTACTGGCTTTCGTAATAGCTGCAAATTTCGCTTGGCGTCCCATTCCAATATACTGAAAATGTTGTTCATAAAGTGATCCTCATAAACTGTCAGCTAGATTTTTGGAAAGAGATTTTTTTTAACAATTATTAATAAGTTAGAGAACATAAACTCCAAATACTTACATTCTCATACTCCTTTTCCAATTCGTCTCGATCCGTTAAAATTTCCGGATAACCAATACGTTCATTCATAGCGTCAGCCTTCTCCTTAGCCACAGCTCGTGTTTCGTCGTCCATCCAGAAATTATCGGCCAACAGTTCGTTGAACGCCTCCCGTATTGTATGAATCATTTCCAGTGCCGTGTCCTTGCTATCCTGATTGAAATTATCCCGAATAAACAACGCACCCACAGCCATTCCCAACTTTTTATTCGTCCATTCGACACACTGTGACCATCGGACACGTTCCGATTGTATGCCCAACAGGATTTTCCGGAACTCCACTCTCTCGCGTTGAAAATCATCAATCATGTGCGTCATAATGGACATGACCAATCGCCAAATGATATAATTGTGCAACACTCGCGGATCCGTTTCATTGACAATTTTTCCCATTTGAATCAAATAAGGCATAGCATAGCTCACAATCGGCTCGTCCCGTTTCAGCCTAATATCCCGGCCCAGAGTCGATTGCAAGTACTCCTCCCAATTCAGTTGAGGAACTTCGCGACGCAATTGTGGCAACGTCAATTTACGATAAATAGCACTCGTGTCATGTCGATCGGCTTCCGGTAGCGAGGCATTGGCCAGCCGTATTTCAAATTGAACTACCTTTTCCAGTTCGGCGGCGGCAGTTTTTGGATTGGCACCAAGGAGAATGGCAATTTGTGTCATGTATCGATGATAGGCTTTCAGATCACCTTCACTGCTTGATTTGAGATAGTAGTCTCGCGATGGTAGCGCTAGTACAAGTTGATCAATTTGCAGGATGTTAACGGATGAATTTTTGTCATCGGCGCCCACGTACAATTCTATGAGGACTGCTTCGCTGTATTCGCCACGAAGTTTGCCGAGTAGGTATTCGATACTGAATGCAGGTCGTGTCCATTTTCGACCCTCGACCACAGGCCAACCACCCAGTTCAAGAAGGACTTGTTTCAGGGTGCCATTGCCGATTTTACGGATTTGTTCTGAAAATGGTGTAAGAAAGAAAATCTGTTTGTGATATTACGAAAACCGATTTCTGCTATCGAAACGTAACAAGCACACATTTGAGTGCAACATTTTGGCTGTTATTTGTAGTTGATGTTGCTTTTTTCCGCAGGTATCTTAAAACATACGTTTTACGTCAAATTTAAAATGCATAAAAATAAAAATAGGTGTTGACCGGTGGATTTTGTACCGGATTCGGCATATAACGGTAAAAAAAAAAACAGTCATCTACCTGGATCATGGGAAACTGGTGTGCTTAGGTTTTGGACGCCTTTGAATGCTTGAATCAAAAAGAACGCTAAAAACTCCTCTTACTCGCTTTCACTGCTTGTAATAAATATAAAATAGCTAAAACTAGCCGAGTGATAGTTTTCAGTCAGACATTTCAAAGCCCTTTCGTTGATGATAAAGCAGGAGAATCATTTTGGCAATGATAACCGTTGAGAGATGTGATGGCATATTGTCTCTCAGCCATACGAACCAACCAACTATTTGGAGAAAAAATAACATCTTACGAGGCTACCGCCATGATGCATGCTATAAAATTACCTCATATTCTTAAGTGATATTTCCTAAAGAGAATTGAGAAGGAATAGTAACCGATATTCTGGTTAATATGTGGTAAACCTTGGGAAGGCAAGGTTCTGTTGATACTAAATAGCGAGATCTAACGATAGGTTTTAAAAGTAACTAACTAACTAACTTAGGATGGTGGTGGCTTTCCAGGCACTGTTTCAATGTAGCTATGGAGTCCGAGAAGAACGTCCAGAGCGGTGGAGGGGTGGCTAACGTTTATGGAGGAGAGTATGCATTCCATACTCAAGCTGTTAGAAATGTAATATAATTGAATTCACTTTTCATTCACTAGCAATTATTCATTTTGATACTCTAGTACATTTATATTGTTCTAATACATTTTAGTTGTCATTGAATGACACTGTCACTTCCTCCTCAGCTCTGTAAAGAAGAAAGTCGAATAAATTTCATCCAGCGGCTAAATCGACAGGTTATGGGCCCAGGAACGCGGCAGTAAAGGTATTTCTTTAAAGAATCAAGTGGAAATTGAATAATTTACCGAATAAAGAATTCGGAGGTTAGTCGGAGTCCAAGTACGTGGATATGGCCGAAGCAGTAAAGTTTACAATCGCAAAGCTGAATAATAACAACTATTATACGTGGAAGTGGAAAATACAGCTTCTCCTCACGAAGGAAAGGACATGGAGCGCTGTTGTGGATGATCCCCCGAATCCAGCAACTACGGCATGGGAGAATATAGACTCGAGCGCGTATGCTACAATTGGATTGAGAAACTTCATGGGAATGCAGCTCGAAGAGGGTGGTGACATCGAGGCGCATGTTACGCGCATCAACGAAGCATTTCATCAAATTAAAAATTCGTCTCAGTTGAACAAAATCTAGGACTGGAAAGTTGCGACACTACTTGGAAGTCTTCCAGAAAGTTACGACAATTTGGTAATGTCACTTGAATCACGTCCGGAAGATCTCACCGGTAATTACGTACAGTCTGTACTCATTGACGAATTTCATCGAAGACAGTTCAAAAGCGCGGGAAGCAGTGGTGAATCGGCTCTCAAGGTTGTTGGTAGTAAGGCGAAATCATGTTTCTTTTGCAACAAGGTGGGACATTTTAAGCGGGACTGCGAGAAATATAAGAGGTGGCTGCGGAAGCAAAACGATTCGAATGGACACGGTAGTACGAAACATGTTGCCAAAGCTAATAAAGTCGAGGAAGGTGAATTTCTTTTTATAACCTCAAAAGTTGTGGACGGTTATTGGATTGTCGACTCAGGGGTAACTTGTCATGTTACGTCAGATAGAAATTCGTTCGTGAATCTCATTACCGAGAGCAGTTGGAAGTCAAAGGAAGAGGTTCTGTAACCATTCATACGGCGGATTCAGCGAATAATCCAAAGAAAGTCACTTTGACTGATGTTTTGTGGGTGCCGCCAATTAATGGCAGTTTGATCTCTGTTAATAAGCTTACGTCGAAAGGCTGTAGTAATGAGTTCAACAAACGGAGTTCCTGCGAGATCTATTTTAACAAAATTTGTATAGCTGTTGGCGAGTTTTGTGACAATTTGTATGTATTAAAGCAATCGCATCGAGTTTGCGCGGTATCTACTTGTCATACGAGAAATTGTTATCATCATTGGCACTCAGTTTGTGGTCATCGGGACATTGAAGTTGTCAAGCGGCTAGTTACGGACGGTATGGTTGAAGGCGCACACATTGCGGATTGTGAGAGTGACGAGGGTTAAATTTCCAAAGGAATCCAATAAACATTCACAAGCAGTATTAGATTTAGTGCACAGCGATGTTTGCGGCCCCATGCAGACAAAGACGCATTCGAAGAAGGCCTACATTCTAACGTTTATCGATTATCATACGAGGTAACCTGTTGTATATTTGCTCCAAAATAAGTCAGAAGTTTTTGAGAAACTGCAACACTACGTGGAAATGTGTTTTAACATGTTTGGTCGTAAGCCGAAGTTCATCAGGTCGGATCGAGGAGGAGAATATAGCCAATGTGAAGAATTTTTTGAAAAGCAATGGTATACAGTCTGAATATTCGGTTCCGCATACACCTCAGCAAAATGGCGTGGCTGAGCGTAAAAATCGAACTTTGATTGAGATGGCGCGATGTATGTTCATTGACGCCGGGATTGGGTTTCTGTTGTAATGGCCAATTACATTCAAAATCGATTACTAACGAGAGCAGTTAGCACGACTCCTTTTGAAGGATGGTTTAATAGGAAGCCGAACATTTCACATTTCGAGAAATTCGGAGCGAAGTGTTTTGTACATGTGGAATCACAGAAGAGGCAAAAGTTAGACCCAAAAGCATTCTCAGCGATACTGGTCGGGTATGATCAACAGTCCAAAGACTATCGTTGTTTCAACCTGGCGACAAATAAAGTAATAATTAGCAGAGATGTCAAATTCGTCAGGAATGAAGGGTCTCAAATTTCACTAGACGCGTCAGGCGATGCACTCAATGATACAGCGGAATCTTTGAAGGATACGGATGCAAGCACTTCGCCAATTCGAGATAAGCAGGAGCGAGTCAAGCCCGAAAATGAAGTCAGTCGTCAGTCGTGACGAGAACATCGGTGTACGTCGTTCGGAACGGGAGACTAAGGGGGTACCACCATCAAGATATCCGTGCGGTGTACATCTTGTCGAATGTGGACAAGTTACGAGTGAGCCGAAGACATTTAATCAAGCTATGAGTCCGATTTATAAGGAGAAATAGCTGGAGGCTATGAAGGAAGAAGTCGATTCATTACATCGTAACGATGTGTGGAAACTTGTGGATTTATCCAGCGACCGCAAGGCGATCGGTTGTAAATGGGTATACAAGCTAAAGTACAACGCCGAAGGAAATATTCAACGCTTTAAAGCCCGGCTCGTTGCTCAAGGATATTCTCAGAAATTTGGAGAGGATTATGACGAAATATTTGCTCCAGTTGTGAAGCCAACTACATTCCGGGTGCTATTGTCAATTGCGTTAATCTATGCTGACGATATCATTGTTGCAAGTAAAAGTAACGTACACATTGAGGAAATACATCAAATGTTTTCATCTAAATTCAGCGTACACAATTTGGGGCCTATAAGGCAATATCTGGGATGGGACATCGAACGAGACAAGAATGGATCATTTAGTCTTTCCCAGAAACCATATATACAAAAATTAATTACCGACTTCGAAATGTCAAATGCTAAGACATCAAATGTTCCATTGAGTCCTGATTATGGAAAATATCCAGTTCAACAAGACGTTTTCATCAATAACGAAAAATATCGGAAGCTAATTGGATCTCTTTTATACATTTCCGTCAATTCAAGGCCCGACATTTCGGCGAGCGTTAGTATCCTTGCACAAAAGGTTAGTCATCCCTGCCAAGCAGACTACATCGAATTGAAACGAATCTTACGTTATCTCAAAGGAAGCGCGAATTTTAAGTTAGCATCTGTACCTACTGATTCTAATAATTGTGATATCATCGGATACGCAGATGCGAATTGGGCTGAGGACCGTCGTGATCGAAAATCGAACAGCGGTTACGTATTTTTCGACAATGGTTTGTTGTGTTGTTCTTGTTGTTGTGTTGCTTTATCTTCCTCAGAAGCGGGATTCCTTGCCCTCTCGGAAGCATGCAAGGAGGCGATTTGGCTGAGGAGTCTTCTCTCTGACTTCAATCAACCACCACCTGAACCTACAACAATTTACGAGGATAATCAGAGCTGTCTCAAGTTTATCAAGGAGGAGCGACTTTCACCGAGAACGAAGTACATTGACACGAAGATCTATTTCGTCAAGGATCATATCGACAAGGGACACATCTCATGCGCTTATTGCCCCAGCGAAGATATGTTGGTAGATATGCTAACTAAGCCATTGTCAGCACGACGACTTCATGATCTTCGATCCAAATGTGGTATTATTGAAAAATAAATAATTGAGGAGGAGTGTTAGAAATGACATATAATTGAATTCACTTTTCATTCACTAGCAATTATTCATTTTGATACTCTAGTACATTTATATTGTTCTAATACATTTTAGTTGTCATTGAATGTCACTGTCACTTACTCCTCAGCTCTGTAAAGAAGATAGTCGAATAAATTTCATCATTGCATTAGACAATCTGCTTATTTTTCACCTTTGGATACTTGCGTCAAATCATCCAGCGGCTAAATCTACACATGCAAGGTTATATTAGTGATGCCATACATGCCGGTCCCCTGGTCTCCCAAATTTTAACGAATTCGAAGGACATATTGAGGGAAAAAACTTTATCTAAAACCCTTACATAGTCCTCCTACAAACAGAACTAAAAACCCTTACAAAGTCCTCCTACAAACTCAACTAAGGGAGGTGCGTAGGAACGTTCAGGTCAATAGTCAAAATGTTATTGCATCCGCTCATGCTTTTTCCTGTATAAGTTGATAAGGGAATCCTCCAGTACAGTGGCGGATTTTCAACCGTTTAGTGATAAGAAAAATAAATTCAAATCGCATCTTTCGACGGCTGTGATATCTTAACCTTGGTAGCTAGAGCCTTGAAATGTTCACCAAATATGGATAGTGCGATGCCCTACAAGTCTGCTAAATTTTAAAATTACCCTTAAGAATTTGCAGTGATGAACAATTTTCGATTAGAAAACACAAAAGTGCGATTTGGGCAGCCGTAACTTCGAACGTGGATAGGTAGGACCTCGACACTTATGGAGGAAATGCGGACCAAGTATGCCAAATTTCAGAAATGTCGGTCGGTTCCCGAGTTATCGAAAGCGAACGATTGAAGTGTTATTATTTCGCTAAATATCGATCGTACATGGGTAAAAATTTCGACCCTAAATTGCATCTTTCGGCGGCTGTAACTTCTGAACCTTGACACCTAGAACCTTAAAATTTTCACCAAATGTGAACCGTACGGTGCCCTACAAGTTTTCTAAATTTACAATTTTTCCCAATTTCAGAGTGATGGACAATTTTTAATTAGAAAACTCAAAATTGCGATTTGGGAAGCCGTAACTTCCGAACGTGGATAGATAGGACTGTGTACGTAATTTGTAGAAAGTGAGCGCCAAGTAGCTGTACAAGTGAGAAAGATCGAGAGGGGTTCTCTTAAAAGCAGACAAGACTGATCGCAGGCCTCACCAGGAGCTTATTATAGTGATTCAGGTTTGATTGTATGGCTTGGGGAATGATATACATTTGGCTGAACATTTCCAATTGCTGTACGACAGGTCAAAATGCTGTACTGTACAGCAAAATGCTGTACGTCTGATCAGCTTAAAAAAGAACAATTTTAACTTTCGAATTTCCATATTCAACTTTTTAAATCCATGATGCCTGGGGTAGAGCTTGATCAGGAGTCTATCTGCTATTTTGGCATTAGAAGTAATTGCTAGAAGAAGACAAAACTGGTGGTTGCATTGATTGAAAATTGTACTGTGCAAGGGCCCTCATTTCAATTTCGAACGTTACGCCACTGATCAAGATGCTGAAAACTGCTATTTCCGTTAAGAATTTGTCCAAAATCATACCAAAACAAAGTATCTTCATATCTATATATAGGACAGCTCCAAAATTCTACTTTTATCTGAAAAACAATATTTTTTTTCGCACGTTTTGGACCTTATCACACTGCTCCATTGGCATATCTGGGCTAATTAGGTTCTTTGACCAATGGTGTACTGTTTCATATATTCAAAAAACACCTTTATTGTCTGAATAAAAAAATAAAATTAAAAAAAAATCTCACAAACAAAAAACTTATATTTTGCAGCTGTCAACTTCACAAATATCAAATATGATTCATGTTCAATTTGTGAAAATTATAACATCATCCGATAAAGTAATTAATTTAAGCATTTTTGGACTTTTGGCATCAGAATATAGACCCTGAGTTTTCGAATATGACAGATAGGCCACGAAACCCAAAGACCCCTGGTACAATTTAAAGGACTAGTATCCCCATCCTGCCCTGTGGCATGGGTTAAGAATTGTGCCACCGCTTTCCCCGGCGCGGCCGGCGTGTCGTAGAAGGCGACTAAAGAGGCAGGGGAGAATAAAACTCTCCTGGGTCTCGTACAAATCTATACAATTGCGCGCGACATTGATTGCGTTCAATTGTATACGTAATAAAAATTGACCCCTGTGGCGTTGGGGTTAGAATTATGCCACAGCGTTCCCAGCTTGTCGTAGAAGGCGACTTGAGGGATAGGGTATGTAGGCTTGTAACTTGCATACCTGAAACTAAACTCGAAACATTGAACGAGCCTCGGATACCACGGACTGATTGGACTGATTTACCGGCAACGACCTTTGGCTACAAACAACGGACTACGATTGTTTTTTTGGAACGTTCGAACGATGTGGGGCGAGTGCAGTCTTGTACTACTGCACTCGCCCCACATCGCTCACGGAAGTCGAACGGGAAATGACCGCATATAGAATTTCGATATTAGGACTGAGCGAAACAATATGGACCGGATCGGGAACTGGTAGTGAACTTGAAGCCACACCCAGAATGGCTGGAGTCGGCATCCTTTTGAACAAGGAAGTTTGCCAATCTCTTGTAGATTGGAGGCCTATTTCCGACCGAATAATAACTGCCAGATTCAAGTCCAGAGTAAGGAACATTACGCTACGCCCCAACTGAGTCAGCCGACCAGCATGCTAAGGACGCCTTTTACCACCTGCTTGGTGACACCTTTGACAAGGCTCCCAGAAGTGACATAAAAATTATTATGGGGGATCTCAACGCTAAAATTGGGTCTGACAATGTTGGATTGGAACATCTAATGGGCCATCATGGTCTGGGTGTTAGGAACGACAATGGTGAGTTGTTCGTAGAGTTCTGTAACTCTCGTCAACTTGTCATTGGCGGCACCCTGTTCAAACACAAACCTTGCCATTTAGCAACCTGGATATCTCCAGATGGCCGAACAGAGAACCAGATTGACCATATAGCCATCACCAAAACATGGAGAAATTGTCTCATGGACGTCAGGGCTAAGCGTGGTGCTGATGTAGGCAGCGATCACCAACTTGTCATCGCAAAAATTCGCTTGCGGACCGCTGCTATTCGTCGCACACAAAATGAGCCTGTATCGCCACGATTCAATGTGCAAAAACCTAAAGATCCATCAACAATACGTGCAGTTTCTACCGCATTGCACGAGATAGCTAATGCACAAACGCCAGATACTCCTTCGTCAATTGAAGATAGATGGAACATTGTGAAGGACGCTTTTATATCGTGTTGCGAAACATTTGTGGGCAGACTTCCGCGAGGTAGGAGACCATTTATCAGCGACGATACATGGTCTCTGATAACTGCACGGAAGAGAATTAACTCGGCTACTGACACTACAGTCAAGCAACAACTAAGGACCGAGTACAATTCTCTTCAAAAAAGAGTGCAGAGAAGCGTAAGACGTGATAAACGCAACAACATCAACGCGTTAGCGGTGGAGGCAGAAAATGCGGCTTACCGTGGTGACAGTGGGACCCTTTACAAGCTCATTAAGCCATTGACTGGCAAATCTTTTACCCATGAGCATCTTGTAAAAGATGAAGAAGGTCTCTGCTAGTCACAGACGAACAACAACTGCGCCGTTGGAGAGAGCATTTCATGGAGGTACTTAACAACAACTTCAACCCTTCAAGCCCACCTCCACCGGAAGCAGCAAGTCTTCCGCAAATGGCCAGAATTAATACCGGTTTACCATCCAAGCTGGAAATAATTAAGGCCCTTAGATCATTGGAAGCTGGTAAAGCCCCGGGGGCAGACGGTATCCCCATGGAACTTTTGAAAGCGGATATCAACGCTACAGCGGATATTCTTCTACCCCTGATCCAAGAGTGTTGGACAACCGAGACTCTCCCACAAGAATGGAAGAAGGGCGTCATTGTTAAAATCCCTAAGAAAGGAAATCTCAAGGATTGCAATAATTGGCGTGGAATCTGTCTCCTCCCTGCAGTCTCTAAACTGATGGCCAAAATAATCTTGGACCGGATCAAGACAACAATCGACCGCACTCTGAACAATGAACAAGCTGGTTTTCGTGAGGGGTTTTCATGTAGCGATCATATCAACATCCTCCGAATTATAATTGAACAATCCGCTGAATGGAGATCCCCGTTACATCTTATGTTCATTAACTTCGAGAAGGCGTTTGACAGCGTTGACCGGGCTTATATCTGGACAGCCTTACGTAGGAGAGGCATACCAGAGAAACTTATTTCCATCATAAAGGAGTCCTATAATGGAGCCCAATGTCATGTTTTGCACAAGGGTGAATTGTCCAGTCCTTTTGAGTTGAATAATGGAGTCAGACAAGGCTGTATCTTATCACCAATGCTGTTCCTTATTACCATCAACGATGTAATCTGCGATTCTCTACGCGACCATAAAAGTAAGGATATCAGGTGGAAGTTATTCGATTACCTTTAGCACCTGGACTACGCCGACGACATTTGCCTTTTCTCAAACACACCAGATCACCTGGCTCAAATGACGCATGCTTTGCATCGTGAAAGTCGAAGTGCTGCCTTAAAAATTAATGCCGCTAAGACTAAATACATGAGCTTGTCATCAGGAGGGCAAAACACCATTTCTATCTCCGGACAACCGATAGAAAAAGTCGAGGACTTTACTTACCTTGGAAGCGTAGTGACTGCGGATAGTGGGGCTGATGCCGATGTCGAGTCGCGTATAAATAAAGCCCGAGCAGTATTTTTCAGTTTGACTCCTCTCTGGCAAAGCCACAACATCTCCAGAAATACCAAACTCCGGATCTTCGAAAGCAATGTAAAATCTGTGCTATTATATGGGTGTTCCACGTGGAAGGTGACCAGTAACATTACCACCAAACTGCAAACTTTTGTGAATCAGTGCCTACGGCGCATCCTACGGATTCGCTGGCCTGAGGTAATATCTAACGACGACCTCCTCAAAATTACTCGCCAAAATAGGATAGGCATCGACATCAAACGGCGAAAGTGGCACACACACTTCGAAAAGAGCCAAAAAACATTGCAAAACAGGCTCTAGATTGGAATCCTCAGGGAACCAACGCTAGCCGTCGTGTGGGACGACCCAAAAATACATGGAGAAGATCTGTTGAGGCAGAGGGAAAATCTATAGGCAAATCGTGGGACCAGCTAAAGGCGATGGCTGCCAATAGGCAGAGGTGGAAAAGAGGCGTAGTCAATGCCCTATGCCTCACTAGGGGTTAAAAGGAACCAGAGAGAGAGAGAGAGTATCCCCATCCGTATGCGTTCCAAGCTGCCAAATTGTATGTAGTAAATGTTGCAATTCACGTGAATAATAAACTCACGATCACTAAAATTCTTAATTTTTTATTATTCTTAACACATACTTACGTATATCCATACAACTCTTATAAAATTTCTTGGCTTTTATCGTCGCCTGATTATCATATTCGTTTATTGACTCCTCCAAAACACCTTTCAAAATCACTTGCTGTTGATCGGCCAGTACCTGTGTAATTCGTCAACTGTCATTACTAATGCGAAAAACAATGACAACGTCTTAAACTTGTTAACTTACTTCAAACGTACTAATTGAACTTCTATCCTCTGGTATCACATGCATCTTATTCCATGTTCCGCAGGCGTACTGGAAGAAATTCACACATGGATCAGCCGTACGATCCATTGCTGCCAGCAGCGAGGATGCTAGAAAAGTCAGAAAAAAAAAACAAACAAAATTAGGATTTTAGCTGTATTTTCACTTTGAAATATCCATAATAAATCTGCACTTTAAAACGAATCCTGAATTGTCTTTTACCGAAAATATTCCATCATATTATGAAAAACCCCCAAATATCCTCACTCCTTTTGTCCTCTCTTAAATACACAAATTCACCCGCAAATATTATTGAAACGATATTGAACATTCATCCAATTTCAATCTATTGTCATCGACATCCTTCCAACACATAGCCACAACAAGGTTGCTATTTTCATCCTCGGCATGGAATTGCTTTAAGGCGTAATTCATTCTTCCGACCGCATGGACTCTGTGTGTGGTGTTTACAGCAAGGATTCTATTTTATTCCCGACGGGAAGTACAATATTTATTTAAAGGCATCACTATGAATATTAAGCTGCGTATAGCCTGAAAATAGGATAACAAAACTGATGTGGCCATCTCCCTATACTACGAGTATATATGTACATACATATATGTATTTTACTAAACATGTGTTATATGTACATACAAGAAACACTTACATATATCCTGGCAATGGCTTACAGCAAGCACGGCGTGTACTATACGTGTGTCTACATATTCACTTAAAAAGACGCTCGAGCGAGCATATCTCTCATCCTATTCTGGGGAGGTATGGCTATATGATTGTTGTTGATTTTCTCTCAGAGCTCAGACTCCTTTTATTGTTCAATGTTTTTATCTCTGTTGACTAAAAGTGCACATCAAGTGGAAGGATTTATGTCGGTGAAATGTCCTTTCCTCGTCAAACAAGCTGTATGAAAGCCTCTTCTATATATAAGAAGTCAATGTGTCGGGATCGGTTCGAGAGGCAAACACAATTATTATGTATTTAAAGATAGGTTTTCTCATGTCACTTCAGTAGAAGCTTATTGCGTGTAGGAGTGAGAGGAAGCATCAGCCAGAGAAGATGCATGTGAGGAGTGATGACTAAGGACTTGATTTTCAATATTGTAAACTTTTACTTATGTCATTGTACTTACACTTTTTGAGTTGTGAAGCGACTGTTGATAAGACTTATGTATGTCTTCCATGATTTATGTTTGAGTGAAAGTACTTAAATGTTGTTTGCATGACATGGCTTTCAACTGGATACAAACATAAATAAATAAAACAAAAAATGTTGTCGTTTCATGCCATTTAATTTAGCAAACATTCTGACACCGATATTTACAGAAATTCATTTAAACTTGGATACTAAAAGAAAGTATAGGTTCCACTTTCGTCTAGAATTATTTTTACCAGTATAGGCAATACTACCCTTTCTGCTTTAGCCACTCGTGGCTGCCCCCAAGGAGGGGTACTATCCCCCCTCCTGTGGTGTCTGGTAGTTGATGGATTGATGTGGAGACTTAGCTCAGCTAGGTTCTCCACACAGGGGTATGCGGATGACCTGGTTATCACGGTTAAAGGCAAATTCGAGGAGGTCCTACCGGATGTCCTGCAGAGTGCTCTGCATATAGTCCAGGAGTGGTGCACAGCAAACGGGCTGCGCGTCAATCCAACAAAGGCCGCCGTGATACCATTCAGTAATAAAGGGAATCTCCAAACACTGGAGTGTCCCTCCATGTATAATGCACGGCTAACAATGCCGGAAACTGTCAAGTACTTGGGGGTCACACTTGACAAGAAACTGCTATGGAAAAAACATCTTAGTCTGGTAGCAGAGAGAGCAGTTAAGGCCTTGTGGATCAGCAGAAGCTATGCGGGGAAGGCATGGGGTATTAAGCCTTACATAGTTCTGTGGATCTACAAGACAATTGTTAGACCTATTGTGGAATATGGGGCGGTCGTGTGGTGGAGAAGAGCAACCACCATAGACGGAAGACGGTGTCTCGAGAAAGTTCAGAGGCTGGCCTGTCTTGCTGTCCTTGGGGCCTTCTTTTCGAGCCCCACTGCCGCCCTGGAGGTCCTGCTAAACTTGCCACCTCTCCACATACACATCGAGGAAGTGGCAAGATTAGCTGTCATTAGGCTCGTAGCATGTGATGCGGCGTCTCCACTGAACTCAGTTCAACAAGGATGGTTAAGTAACAGCAGATTACTGGATATGCCATCAGACCATCTGGTCAAAACTCTCCGTTTTGACCCTTCTTATAGTGCAGAGATATGGGAAAGGGTGGACTGGACTGACAGATTCAGATCACTCCACCCTAGCACCATAAAATTTTACACGGACGGCTCCAGGACCGATACAGGATCTGGAGCTGGAATTACTGGCCCGAACATTAATATCTTTATTCCTATGGGAATACATCCGACCGTGTTTCAGGCGCAAGTGCACGCAATCGAAGTGTGTGCAAGATTATGCCTTGACAAAGGTTACACCAACAGAAAAATAGCAATATTCACTGACAGCCAAGCAGCAATAAAAGCGCTGACGAGCTGTACTGTCACATCTAAGCTCGTGTGGGTTTGTCAGGAAATCCTCCAACAGGTGGGCAATCTCAACAATCTCACCCTCTTCTGGGGTTTTACGGCAATGAGAAGGCCGACGAGCTCGCAAGAAGAGCATCCACCACTCCTTTCTATGGCCCAGAACCTTACTGTGGGTTACCACTCTGTATCTGCAGAAATGTGATTGGTGAGTGGGAAAAAGCCAAAGCCACCACACACTGGGAAGCCCTTCCAAGGCTTAGGCAGTCAAAACTCTTTGTCGCCAACTACTCACCCAATCGTACCCTTGGTCTGATGAAATTGAGCAGAAACAGGGTTAGGATCATATGCGGGCTCCTTACACGGGGCATTGCCGTTTAAACGGTCATTTAAAGCGCTTGCGCATTGTTACCGACGCCAGCTGTCGCTTCTGTGAGGCTGACGACGAAACTGCTTCTCACATCCTGTGTGAATGTGAGAGGCTAGCTAGGCGCCGATTGGAGTGTTTCGGTATCGCTTTTCCCTTGGAAGAGGATATCGCCACTATCAATATGGCCCAGCTAAATTGATTTATCGAAGGCAGTCGATTAGATGAGTTCATCTAATCCATAGTAGGGGCAATGGTACAATAGACCACCGGTCGCAGTGCCTAGGGCAACTCTTGTTGCCTGTGCCCTCAATAAATTTAATCTAATCGAATCTAATAGGTTCCACGACAGCTTGCCTCTACGCGGCGGAACCTTCCCGTTACTTAACAACGGCCATGAGCTGTCTTCATCTACCGGTCAATAGCCCAAAGCAAAAGCCTTGAAGGTTCGATGCAGGCATAGATTGTGTTTGTCTGTCTATATGTGTGGATCTGTTATATGAGTGTTTTCGTACTATTAGGACCATTACATCTCGGCGCGGCTATAGTCTCAATACTTCTAATTCGCGCTGTATTTGAAACCGACAAATCTTCGGGAATGGCCGGTCATTGATGTGTAACTGCTGTCTACAGTGCATTTTCAGTGTTCAGGTTTGAGCAGAATGGGACAGTAATATGCCTCGTGAATTTGCTCCGGGGTTGCCCGCGGCTTTGCCCGGGCCCAACCCATACAATCAATTCCACCCTCCAATAATGTGATTAGGAATGCTCGTCCGAGCTTAACATCAACCCGTGTGCCAGCGTTTTCACACAGTAGGAACCCGATAATCCGGACCTCGAAAATCCGGAAGTTCGATAATTCGGATTCGGATTTGTGACAATTTCTGTTTAAATTTTCATAAAACTCGACAATTTTATAAAGTTTCTTTAAGCTTACAGCTATATAAACTTAAGGTAGGGAAAATTTCGAATACGAAATCATTAATTTATCGTTAGAATGGTTATCTTTTTTATGATTTGAGTATAAATACTGTCCACCAAGGTCTAAATTAGTGCATTTCGAAAATTCGGACAATTCGATAATGCGGATAGGGTGCGGTCCCAATCAATCCGGAATATCGGGGCTCTACTGCATTTGTCAATCATGCAGTTTGACTGCAACGGCATTTTCTCGAAGATAGGTGAGATCTCTGCAAAATAACAACTTTTCGAGGCGCACCAAAGTCCGAATTTTCGATGCATGAGAGATCTGAGATCTGTGCTTCTTTATGGCTGTTCAAATTGGAAGGTGACAAATAGGATTACAACTAAGCTGCAAACTTTCGTAAACCGTTGTCTACGGCGCATCCTACAAAGCCGATGGCCGGAGATTTTTCCGAATCATGATCTCCTTAGTCTCTCCTTAGGTCATACCCTCCGAATAGGGCCAAAAATATTGCCCTAGATTGGAACCCACAAGGAGCCAATGCAAGACACCATGTTGGACGTCAAAGAAACATGTGGAGAAGATTGGTTGATAGCCAGGCTGTTTCTTCAAACAAGAGGCGTTCAGACCTAAAGACGATGACAGAGAACAAAACGAGGTCGAAAGTTGGTGTCGTTAATGCTCTATGCCAAACAAAGGGTTAAGCGGAACCAGAAAGTGAAAGTGAAGTTGTAAATTATGGCCTTTGGTCCGTGCCTTATCCCATAATAGGCTTACGCGCAGAGTTAAAAAAGCATCTGACGCTGAACTGCTTACGTCCTACCCATTTACACTACGGACCATGTTAAAACAGTCATTGAGAAGGTTAAAAATCCAAGGTCATTGGATCTGATGACATTTCGGAAACCTGGAAGATAGGACGAGTTGTATCCTGCCTTAAATTAGGAAAAGTACGAATCTCGCCGAATTCTATCGACCAATTATGATGCTGTCCCCAGTCGCAGACACTGGAAGCCCTCATCCAGCCCACTCTTGTCGCCGGATCTCACAGCATGGCTTCAGGAAATCTTCAGAACACAGCAAAACTACAGGCCTCGATGTATTTACGAACTGCATCAGAAAAGGACTGAGCCAGCCACAACCTTGTCATAGATCAATCCTGGTGGCATAGATCCGACAAAGTGAGCATTTGACAAAGTCAAAGGCAACATGGAGTGACTGGCTGAAATGTTGAATGCACATACTCCTTATCAAGAGTTACGTTGGATTACTAACTACCTATGTCTAGTTGCCATCCTTCACCGAGCTTCGATCCAAGCGTCACTGTCCTATCTTGTTTAACATCTACTTAGCCGGAATTCCAGAATCTCCGGATGGAATCGAACTGGCCACCTATCCCGACTATTGCACCGTAAGGAGATGAGAAGTGATGCGACCTCAATTAAACAAATATCTAGGTAGTCTAGTACCATTTTTTGGCCATGGTTATTTCTGAGTCTAAATACTCTGTGACTTTTCTTATCCCCTGGTCGAAGGACTATATGTAAGTGGAAGACTGATATGTTTATTGGCAGTTTCTATTCAATGTTCACAACCCAAAAATATTAGGCGTACGAGTACATCTCGATTCCATGATGTCTTCAACCCATTATACCGCGGCGGTTTGTGACAAAATTCGCAGTACGAACAAGATCCTAAAGGCTCTAGCTAACCATGTACAGAGCGGTGGGCCATGCAGTGCCTGACTATGCTGCTCCAGTTTGGTGGCAATACCAACTGGAACCAAATTAAAGTATGTTAGAATGCTGCTCTACGCATCGCTACAGGATGTCTACTGATGTCAGACCAGGACCATTTACACCAGAAGACCCATTTTATGCCAATACGCGATCACAACCTGCGACTATCTAAAACAGTATCTTGTCGGTTGCTGCCGAAAGGAACATCCGAAATCCTCCCCTACGTAATGTCAGACGTGGGCTCCGAAATCTTGAGGGAGAGGTTCAAGGATACAAGAGGGACCCTTTCAGTGATGAAAAACAAAGAGGTCATCCATCCCATATAGCGATTCTCACTGTGGAAGTGGATCGGTTTATCTTGAGTCTAGGTCTAGGTGTGAACAGAGTCCTCTTAGTGCTGCCACATCTATTTCGCCTGAGAAGATTAGGCTCCCGCATGCCACCGGAAAACATTAGCTCAACTTCGGTGGGGCTTTTGTTCGCGCCTAAATTCATACATATCTCGAATAAGCCTGGAAAATCAAAACATCTGTCCCAACGCTTCATGATGAAGTCCATTTGTTTCTGAACGGCTAAAAGAACAAGAAAGTTAATGGCAATTGATTTATTCAGTAGGAGTTTTGTTTTCCTTAAGATTTCATGGATTAATATAAGAGATCCGTTCGGTGATGTTATACCATTCCCTTCATTGGTATAGGTAGGTACTACGAGTATATAGCTGATTTCGAAATCAATTCAATTCCCTCTCTCTAGATTCTGTCAGATTGGTGTATGGACGCGCGTTGACCATAACAATAAGCTCCGGCATACATCCTTGACGCATAACGTATATAGCATATTGTGAAATAAATGGAAACGCCGAGCTCGACAACATTCATTTCTAATGAATACGCTTAAAGTTGAAACGTCGAGAATACAAGGACATCACAATGATATTATTTCACAAATCCCATGTTTCGTAAAATGACACTCGAGAAATCGAAATGTATAAATGGAAAAATGGCTTTTGAAAAGGGACTGATAACCGCACGTGACGTGGCCTGGCGCTATGAAGATACTGCTGTAAATGTGTCGGAACACTTTCTATGCCATCTACGTATACGCGTAGAGCTAAAGGATTTCTTTGTTGTAATTCACTATCAGACATATCCTTCATTCTAGATGCACATATGTATATATCCTTCCTGACCACTCCAAGTATATATATCGTATATTTGCCATAGGAACGTTCTAGAATTCTAGCGACGGCAACAAGAAGGATATATCGTTCAAACTCGGACCACATACTGAGTTTTGTTTTATACATGTAGTTACAAGGACAAAGATGTTAAAACGTTTGCACTTTTGTCCTTAGAATCGCTTAGAATGTGTGTAACGGACATTATAGATAATGTGAAAGGGGTTTCATTGCAATTTTGATAAGAATCCGGATGGTTTTCTTTCAAAATGCAATTTATGGAGGTTCTGTGGAGAGTATATTTTGAACAATTAACAATATTGCTTTTATTGGTTGACACCAAGTAAATCCATTAATTGACCCCGTTTGCCCTTGGTCCGTCCTTTTTCTTTGTGACATCATCACAATGCCAACTGGCAGTTGTCTTCGAATCTACTCTCTCTCTGGTTCCTTTTAACCCCTAGTGGGGCATAGGGCATTGACTACGCCTCTTTTCCACCTCTGCCTATTAGCAGCCACCGCCTTTAGCTGGTCCCACGATTTGCCTATAGATTTTCCTTTTGCCTCAACAGATCTTCTCCATGTATTTTTGGGTCGTCCCACACGACGGCTAGCATTGGTTCCCTGAGGATTCCAATCTAGAGCCTGTTTAGCAATGTTTTTTGGCTCTTTTCGAAGTGTGTGACCTACCCACTGCCACTTTCGCCTTTTGATGTCGATGTCTATCCTATTTTGGCGAGTAATTTTGAGGAGGTCGTCGTTAGATATAACCTCAGGCCAGTGAATTCGTAGGATGCGCCGTAGGCACTGATTCACAAAAGTTTGCAGTTTGGTGGTAATGTTACTGGTCACCTTCCACACCCATATAATAGCACAGATTTTAAATTGCTTTCGAAGATCCGGAGTTTGGTATTTCTGGAGATGTTGTGGTTTTGCCAGAGAGGAGTCAGGCTGAAAAATACTGCTCGGGCTTTATTTATACGCGACTCTACATCGGCATCAGCCCCACCATCCGCGGTCACTACGCTTCCAAGGTAAGTAAAGTCCTCGACTTTTTCTATCGGTTGTCCGGAGATAGAAATTGTGTTTTGCCCTCCTGGTGACAAGCTCATGTATTTAGTCTTAGCGGTATTAATTTTTAAGGCAGCACTTCGACTTTCACGATGCAAAGCATCCGTCGTTTGAGCCCGATTATCTGGTGTGTTTGAGAGAAGGCAAATGTCATCCGCGTAGTCCAGGTGCTGAAGGTAATCGAATAATTTCCACCTGATACCCTTACTTTTATGGTCGCGTAGAGAATCGCAGATTACGTCGTTGATGGTAATAAGGAACAGCATTGGTGATAAAATACAGCCTTGTCTGACTCCATTATTCACCTCAAAAGGACTGGACAATTCACCCTTGTGCAAGACATGACATTGGGCTCCATTATAGGACTCCTTTATGATGGAAATAAGTTTCTCTGGTATGCCTCTCCTACGCAAGGCTGTCCAGATATAAGCCCGGTCAACGCTGTCAAACGCCTTCTCGAAGTCAATGAACATAAGATGTAACGGGGATCTCCATTCAGCGGATTGTTCAATTATAATTCGGAGGGTGTTGATATGATCGCTACATGAAAAACCCTCACGAAAACCAGCTTGTTCATTGTTCAGAGTGCGGTCGATCGTTGTCTTGATCCGGTCCAAGATTATTTTGGCCATCAGTTTAGAGACTGCAGGGAGGAGACAGATTCCACGCCAATTATTGCAATCCTTGAGATTTCCTTTCTTAGGGATTTTAACAATGACGCCCTTCTTCCATTCTTGAGGGAGAGTCTCGGTTGTCCAACACTCTTGGATCAGGGGTAGAAGAATATCCGATGTAGCGTTGGTATCCGCTTTCAAAAGTTCCAAGGGGATACCGTCTGCCCCCGGGGCTTTACCAGCTTCCAATGATTTAAGGGCCTTAATTAATTCCAGCTTGGATGGTACACCGGTATTAATTCTGGCCATTTGCGGAAGACTTTCTGCTTCCGGTGGAGGTGGGCTTTAAGGGTTGAAGTTGTTGTTAAGTACCTCCATGAAATGCTCTCTCCAACGGCGCAGTTGTTGTTCGTCTGTGACTAGCAGAGACCCGTCTTTATCTTTTTCAGGATGCTCATGGGTAAAAGATTTGCCAGTCAATGGCATAATGAGCTTGTAAAGGGTCCCACTGTCACCACGGTAAGCCGCATCTTCTGCCTCCACCGCTAACGCGTTGATGTTGTTGCGTTTATCACGTCTTACGCTTCTCTGCACTCTTTTTTGAAGAGAATTGTACTCGGTCCTGGGTTGTTGCTTGACTGTAGTCTGTAGTGTCAGTAGCCGAGTTCAATTGCTCTTTAATTCTCTTCCGTGCAGTTATCAGAGACCATGTATCGTCGCTGATAAATGGTCCCCTACCTCGCTGAAGTCTGCCCACAAATGTTTCGCCACAAGATATAAAAGCGTCCTTCACAATGTTCCATCTATCATCAATTGATGAAGGAGTATCTGGCGTTTGTGCATTAGGTATCTCGTGCAATGCACTAGAAACTGCACGTTTTGATGATGGATCTTTAAGTTTTTGCACATTAAATCGTGGCGATACACGCTCGTTTTGTGTGCGACGAATAGCAGCGGTGCGCAAGCGAATTTTTGCGATGACAAGTTGGTGATCGCTGCCTACATCAGCACCACGCTTAGCCCTGACGTCCATGAGACAATTCCTCCATGTTTTGGAAATGGCTATATGGTCAATCTGGTTCTCTGTTCGGCATCTTCGCATCTACACTGACTGCCATTTGGTTGGCCGTCCGGTTTTGATATTCAATATGGCAACTGAATCATCTGTCAGCTGACAGTTTGAGAATCGATTGTCGAATTCAAAGAGACAATTTTGCAACTTTTGCACGATTTTTTGTGTGAAATTGTATAATTTTTGAATGGCCTAATAATAATTTAAACGCGCAGATTTTCAGAAATAACCATTCATAGAACTGACCGCAACTTTCAACTCACTGGTCTATCTAGGGGAGGTTGTGTTCTTATTGCTGTTCACAACTTTATTCCTAGTGAACTTGTTCCAACTGATCACAACCCTCAGCACACATTTATGAAAATCCCATTTGAGAAACAATACGTCTATGTTGGTGTTCTTTATATACCTCCCTGTTCCGCTGAAGAGTCTTATAATGATTTGGGTGGTATTATCTCCTCTTTCCTTACTAACATGAATCTTGAATTATAGTCTATGATGACTACAATCGTCCAAATATAAGGTTATTTGTAGATGAGAGTGAAAATCGGCTCCTTCCTGTAAATCTACTAGATTACTAGATAATCCTGAGTTTAACATCATCAGCAGGTTTTGTCGATCCCCAACCAAAATGGTAAATGGTTAGATAAGATCTTCACTAACTGTTATGACGAAGTAGTTGTTACTCCAACTTCGGAAGTTGAGAACCTTTTTAATAATTCTTCACTCTGTCATTACAGTAGAATTTTCATCCATATGTTTTAGCCAGGAAACAAAATTTGAAATTAGCTATGATTTTCTAAATGCTGACTATGAAGGCATTAGGAACTGTCTGGATTCTGTGGACTGGGCAGTCTATATCTCACCATCGGTTCTTGACGACAGTGTGACCTTCTATAATATTCTCCACGCCATTGATAAATTTTGTGCCTAAAATTAAACAGCGTAACAAGCTCACTGAACCCTGGGACTTTCAAGATAGTTTCTGTGCATCATCTACATCTTTCAATTCAGCCCCAATTGCGAATGCCATCATCCCGATACTCGTATCTATTATCGACAGTATGGTTGTTATCACTCATGATTAGAGGTGTAGAAATTTCGGTTTTACGAAATAGATGCGAAGTTCGGCGAAGTCTGTTAATTTTTGCGAAATGTGCTAATTTGTACTTTGAAAAATGATTTTTCATTACAGGTTGATTTTTTGTCAAAAGATTCCCATCAGTAAGAATGGAGAAATTCCTATATGCAAAGAATTTGCAGAATGACGAAAACGATGGCTTGCCAAACACCGAGCAAGCTGAGGTTGGATGAATGAACTTTGTTTTCTTTTTTGTAGGTTGTTCTTTTTTATCGTGGTTAGACGAGCCCCAAATTGAAATGAATTGTACATAAAAAAGCGAGAAAATACTTTCCTCAAAAGTTTCTCTTTTTACCTTAAGCCCTTGAGGAGCTTTGTCGACTTTGTCGTATGTATTGTCATTCAACAGCTAAGCGTTAACCTGCTTTTTTACGCATTTTTCTAAAATGTGCAATTATTGATGAACAAGTATTTCATTTTTTGTTTGTTTTATTTTCGTACACAAATTAATATCCTGTGAATAATACACAGAATATTACAGATTATTATAAAGTGAATTATATAATTTCGGGATATGATTGGTGGTTAACTGCTTACGTTAATTTAAGACCGCTTATGTTATTTTAAGATGAAATTGGGCACCATTTCAGTATCTGTGGCGCCAAATTTTGATGATGCAATTTCATTAATATGAGAAATACAGAATTACAGCAGCTCATCAGTTTGTATGACTTATAAGATTTTATTAAAAATTCTGGAAAAGAGAATTAATCCGTACGGAGAACTAATCATACCTAGGATTGCGTGGACGACCGAGGGCTCGCTGGGAGTACTCACTATGTGAGGACGCCCATCAGCTGCTGGACTTCCGAAACTGGAACATAAGGTAGCGTCACCGCGACAATTGGAGGTAAATAATTCAGGCGGCCAAAGCATGAGGCAACGTCGGGCTATCTTATCATATTGAATTAATTAAGATGTTGTCCATATTGAAGGTCACCTGCTGTTAAAGATTAGGGAAATTATTGGGGTTGCGTTTTCCAGTTATCACAGATATACGCCTTGATGACATTGAGAATATTGACCTAACCCTCCGTCGGGCGCACCTCAAATCAAAACAAGATCGGGCGCACTCGGCCTGAGAAGTCATTTTTTCTTAATATGTTACTATAAATTTCAGATACTTTTCGGAAATTAAGTTATTAGTATCTAAGAGATGTAATTAAAGTCAGTACTAGTACAGTAAACCTATTTACTAAACAGTATAATACAGGGGGCCTTAAGGGCCCTCCTGGATCAGGTAGAACAATACAAGCTGAGCATAGTTGCAATCCAGGAAACTAAATGGCTCAAAAGCGAGATTAACGACCTCAATTCGCACACTATTTTTACGAGTGGTAAAGAGGAGGGCAACAAGGAGTTTGGAGTAGCTTTCATCGTGAATAAGCAGCTCAAGGACCACGTTATCGGCTTCAAACCCATCAACGAGCGGCTATGTGCGATCCGCATTAAGACCCGTTTCGCTAATCTCTGGCTCATTAATGCGCATGCCCCTACAGAAGTAAAAGAAGACGCGATTAAGGACGAGTTCTACAACGACCTAGAAACACTCTTCGACTCACTTCCATCAAACGACGTCAAGCTGCTGCTAGGAGACTTTAACGCCAAAGTCGGAAATGAAAGCTGGCATAGGGGAACTACTGGAGGTCATAGCCTCCACGACGAAAACAACAACAACGGTCAGCGACTTATCGACTTCGCGAGCGGCAGAAACCTGGTAATAAGCTCTACATGCTTCCCTCATCGACGAATCCACAAGCAGACCTGGAAGTCTCCAGATGAATACACCGTGAACCAGATCGACCACGTACTGATCAGCAAGAGATGGGCTTCTAATGTCCTAGATGTTCGATCCTATCGAGGAGCCAACTGCGACACCGATCACTATTTGGTGAAGACAACCTACAGGTGCAGAATCTCTTCGGTGCACCTAACGAGAATCAACCCTGCCAAGATCTTCGAGGTGGACAATTTGATTGATGATGCCACGGCGGCTGCGTATACAACAGCACTAGAGGAAAAACTGTCGCCCATGCTTGATGACATCAACAATTTAGGCATCCATGAGTTCTGGGAGGAGCTCAAAGAAAGCATCAAGGGGGTCGCAGAAGAGGTCGTGGGCTATAAAGGCCGGCGCAGACGAGCAGACTGGTTCGACGACGAATGCAGGGCCTCGATTGAGGCGAAAAATGAAGCCTATCGCCAATACACACAACGCGCATCCCGAGCCAAGAAAGAAAGATATAACGAGCTTCGGCGAGTATCTAATAAGTTAATTAGACGTAAGAAACGCAAACATTTTGACGAGCAGTTACAGCAAATAAACCAAAGATTAGCCAGTAAGAACATTAGACAGGCGTACAAACTTATAAATAATGTTAAGAACGGATATCAACCCAGGACAAGCCTATGTAAGGACAAGGATGGTAACATCATCAGCGACATCGAAAGCGTCAACAAACGATGGGCCTCGCATTTTGAAGAGCTCCTCAATGCACCATCAACATCCCCCGCGGAGCCAGCTCTTGAGCAGTTAGCCGAACCAGGCCCTCCCGTTCTACCCCCAACAGTAGAGGAGGTGAGTCTTGCCATACAGTCGCTTCAAAATAATAAAGCGCCCGGCGCTGACGAGATCCCAGCAGAACTGCTGAAGCATGGTGGAACGTGCCTGACCAACGCTATACATGTGCTACTGCTGAAAACATGGAACGACGAGGAAATCCCCGAAGATTGGCGCAAAAGCATAATCTGCCCAATCCACAAAAAGGGTGACAAGCTGAAGTGTGAGAATTACAGGGGCATATCATTAGTTTGTACGGCCTATAAGATATTATCTAAAATTCTTGAAAAGAGAATTAATCCGTACGCAGAACGAATCATTGGCGAGTATCAAGGCGGCTTCAGACCTGGTCGATCAACGACCGATCAGCTTTTCACAGTGAAGCTACTACTCCAAAAGTGCTGGGAATATAACATCGACGTATACCAAATCTTTGTCGACTTCAAGCAGGCATACGACAGTATCGATCGAAGTGTACTGTACAACATTATGCTGAATTTTGGTATACCGGCAAAGTTAGTGCGACTCACAAGGATGACGATGACTAATACCGTCTCGCAGGTCAGAGTGCAGAATCGACTCACTGACCTATTTGAAACTCGTACTGGACTCAAGCAGGGCGACGGGCTGGCGCCGACGCTCTTCAACCTTGCTTTGGAGTATGTAATTCGAGCCATGAATATGGACAGCAGCGGAACGCTACTCATCAAGTCGACTCAATTAGTAGCGTACGCTGACGATATCAACATCATGTCTCGAAGGTTGGGTGATGCAGAAAGCCTTCTGCATAACCTCAATAACGCCGCAAAGGAAGTTGGACTACATATCAACGAAAGCAAAACAAAGGCCATGATGCAATCGAAAACAAGGACGCCAGCAAATTCAAGCATCACAGTGGGGGACCTTAATATCGAGTATGTAGACAACTTCAACTATCTGGGTTGTAACTTATCAAAGGACGCCAACGAAACCGACGAAATTAAGCGACGGATACAACTAGCCAATAAGACATATTTCTCGGTCCTCCCTATAATTAATTCGAAACTTGCGCACAGGAACACGAAGCTCCGCGTGTATAAAACGATCATCCGACCCGTGCTATGTTATGGCTGTGAAACATGGACCCTCACCCAAGCCTCCGAAATTTTGCTAGACCGATTCGAACGAAAGGTCCTTCGGCGAATTTTCGGGGCCGTTCGCGAGTGAGACCAATGGCGTATCCGGTACAACCATGAGTTGTATCAATTGTACGATGAGCTGGAAGTATCGAAAATCGTGAAGCTTCAACGTTTGTAATGGGCGGGGCATGTACAACGGATGGACGATAGTCGCATGCCAAAGAAAGTGATGAACGCACAACGAATTGACGGAGCGAGGTTGCGTGGACGACCGAGAGCTCGCTGGGAGAACTCCGTAGGTGAAGACGCCCACCAGCTGCTGGGCTTCCGAAACTGGAGGACGAGGTCACGTAACCGCGACAATTGGAGGTCAACGATTCAGGCGGCCAAGGCCCGACGTCGGGCTATCGTGCCACATTGATGATTGATGATGATAATACAGAAATAAAATTATCGATTGGCTTGTTCTGCTATCCGTTCTCATAGGGAGAACTTTTGTGTTTCCCATATTTTCCGCTATGTGTCCGCTGTATGGCGGATGGTAAGATAAGTAGTGTCGGTATTGTCGATAAGAAGAACAAGAAAATTATAGCGTAATGTTCCTATCAATTTACCAGAAAAAAAAACAAGAAAGAAAATTTTATGAAAAATACCGCATCCATTGTTAGAAAAATTGAAATTAATGAAAGGTGGTCAGTCTAAAAAATTGTGGACCCCTATACTAGTGTGGAGCAGAGCAGTAACTGTTTTGCTGGCTTGCCAGGCCGGGTGCGCCCGACGAAGGGTTAATTTAATTTTTACCAAATGGTAAAACACTTAAATTAATGAAAGCCGATTTCGTTTATTCTGAATTTAGTTTTGGAATTTATACAAAATAAATAAACAAAGTCGACTTTTCTTTACAATGGTAATTTTTGGTCATAAGCTATTATTCCTATTCAAACGTTAACCTGCGTATTGAACTTAAAAAGCTGCAAGATTTGTTCAGAAATAGACTTAAATTTAAAATTACTCTACTGAAAAATCAAGAAATCCTACTGAAGCGGTTTTCCATAATTTAAAGTTATATTCTTATGCCAGTGTTCATGAAAAATTGAAGATATTTTAAAACAACTCATTGCAATTGGATACGGGCACATTTTTTTTATGCCAGTATCCATGTGAAAGCGATTTATTAAAAATCATGTGTAAAGGAGTAATTACAGTAAAACTTCGTTATAACGCTCTTCTGGGGTCTAAGCCAAAAAAGCGCAATAACCAGGAAAACGCTATAGCCGGGAAGTCCATGAAATGGTAAGGAAATGGCAATCAATTGATTACTGGTTTAAAAAAACAGATATTTGTTTTAGACTGGCAACAGACAGCAGTAATGCTTAGGGTTTCAATTTATTGAAAGATCCTTCCTCTATGTCCATGCTTTAGGCAAAAATTGCTCCAATCTTCCTTATTGCAACTAATACTGCAAATGCTTGACGCCTCTTTCTTGTTCTCTTCGGTGTCGACGGATACTGATGCAATCTTCAATTATACTTTCAATTGTTGTTACGTCTTTCCCTTTTCCAGGAAATTTAACCTTGATCTGAATTAACGGAACAACTTGTGCATCATGGTTTTATTTGTGTTTATTACAATGTGAAGATTTTTTTCAAGAAAATAAGTCTGGAAAAAGAGCGTTATAACCGGGAAATAGTCACGTTATAACGAATCGAAATTCCCTGTTATAAATGCTAATGCGAACGGGACCGAGAAAAAGAGCGTTATACCCGGGAGCGTTATAACGAAGTTTTACTGTAGTTGGTCTACACAACGCGTTACAAAACAGGCAAGAATTGAGTCAGGACCGGGACCTTTATTAAACTGAATTTGTTCCTAAAATTTAATTATATAATGTTTTTAGAGACCCGTACACAGATAATGGTAAAAACTGGATTGAATAGGTTGAACGGTTGACCTTATATTTAAAAATAACATTTTTCGCGAATCTTTAATTGCTTCTCCTGAAAAATTGCATTTTCGGAGTTGTGCCACTATCAATATAATGCAGCGAATGAAACCCATTAACGAAAGCGGTGAAAAACGATCGGTTGACAACTACGGGGGCATAGCTATCCTATCAACTATCCCCAAACAAAGGCAGATCGATTACAGCCAACCTCTTGAAACTGGTTTTCGATGTCCTCTGCAAAAAAGCGAAAGGGTGTCCAAGTAGATGCTGTCTATACAGACTTTGATAGGGTTGGTCATTTAATTTTAATTGATAAACTGCACCGCTTTCGCTTTGGTGTAACGGGGTCGTTGCTTAATTGGATCCGATCCTTTCTCCATGAATGTACACAATTCGTCAAATACAAGGGCTTCATATCCTAAAGCGTATTTGCGTTCACTGGGATGCCTCAGGGATGTCACCTAGGTCCACTTTTTTTAACATCTTTTTATCTGACTTATCACATATATTAAAGGATATTCCTCATTTTTTCTATGCTAACGACTTAAAAGTTATTCCATTCCATCCTTACCCAGTATGACTCAGCATGCCTTCAATGTAAACTAGAATCCCTTGAGCAGTGGTGACATCGTAATAATCTACATCTCATCGTTAACAAATGCCAATAATTTAATGGGATTTCCCATTGAAATTTTTCTGAGTGTAGGTTAGCTGATTAAAAAAACACGGCCAAAATTATATATTGATTATGTTATTTTCAGTTAGTGTCGATACAGCTTTAGGTTGGTATTTTTGAATGTATTTACAATAGAAACTTAGGACTGAAATTTTCAGCAAAATATCCGCCGCAAAATGATTTTCATCGGCCCATTGGCCGTCTTTTCATCAATTTATTTCGAAAGTGACCCTTTTTGCCCTTTGTTCCGTGGATTCTTTGCGATTTTTGTGTTCTTTAGACGCATCTTTGAGCAGCCTTAGCTTATGAACGGAGACAACTTCCAACAAATTTCCAGCAAAATCTGAGCTGCAACATGCTCTGTCGTCGGTCTGTCGGTCGTTAAAGTAATTAAAACTTTATTAGATTATAATATCTCATCATTTCCTTATAACTTTGAAGCTAATCATATTTTTATAATTTAAACTGCAGTTAGTTTATTTTTATCTTTGGAGTCATCTCTCTTCAGATGGATAAAAAATTAAATGAAAAGTGCAATCCCGGAAAATACTGCTACACTTGAGGACACGTCATCAGGGCCGGATTTCTCATATGGGCAACCTGGGCTACTGCCCGGGGCGGCAGAATTTGAGGGGC
This sequence comes from Microchrysa polita, assembly GCA_949715475.1. Classification (NCBI taxonomy): domain Eukaryota; kingdom Metazoa; phylum Arthropoda; class Insecta; order Diptera; family Stratiomyidae; genus Microchrysa; species Microchrysa polita. Next base: position 24,118,883 of record OX454417.1, read on the forward strand.
GGCAAATTCTTAAATTTTTTCATTGGTCTTAAATTATGGGAAAGATGGATTTTGAAAACTCAAACATAATTGTAGAAAATAATTTGCTTTTTTAATTTTTTTGGTTGGAAGTGCATATATACAAGTACATAGATTAATCGTCTTAATCCTAAGCACCTAATCGCAACCTCAACTCAATTTGTAATGTGATTCTGCCTTCAAAAATTGGGACTACGCAAAATTTTGCTTGCAGCATACACTCATTCACTCTGAATGGCGTGGCGGCCTTGAGGTTCTGTTGAGTTTCATTCAAGAAATGCTGGTTGGTCAGCCATATGATATTCTGTGCGGTGCAGCCGATGAATTATTCTGGCCGTGCTAAAAAACGAGAGGTCTAAGCATCGTGACAAGAAGCGCGAAATCGACAGCCTCTTGGGCTCGATAGCAGTTCAATTAGAGTAGGAGTATAAATCATCTTTGGCTTCACTTTAAACATTATGCCTGAAGCCACATTATATCATATAAATATGCGAGTACTTGGCTGCCAGCTCCTGTTTTCAAGCCTCTAAAATTGCCCCAGACTTGAAGAAAAAAAAAACCAAAAATCTTTTTGGTGATAGCGATCCTTTGAAAAGTTAAAAACGCCCCCAAGCAAGTAACTCATCTAACCACACATTCTCGTGTTCAATCACTTAATTTTCAATTTGTCCCCACATCAAATTCGCTGGGAAGCAAGGATTTGGTTTCGGGAGAGGTCATAGTCTCTTTATTAGAAATGCCGCATTGGCTATCAAATTTTTTAATTTTTGGCGGGTGAATAGGTTTAACTAAATTTTTAAGCTTAAATTTTCGAATTTGCAATTTTTTGTTCAGAGAAAAACGAAAAAATTCCACCGAAAATAAAAAATTATTTAATAATTTAATTTAATTTAATAGTTGAAATCAGGAAAATCTAGAACTTTTTAGGCACCGAATGATTTTTGCTGAATAGCATCAGGAAGTGCTTTCCCAATTCGATTTCGTTATCTTTATCACCGAAAACAAATTAGGTCAAGGTGTGTTCAAAATTTACCGTAAGATTTCCTAATTTTGGGTTTATTCGGTATGACGTTTTCTGGTTAAATATGATGCTAATATAGGAAATTTTATTTGTTGGGGTAATTCGCAAATTATTTCCAAAATGATCGACAAAGGAAAAAATTTAGAAAACATGAACGCATTTCTAAAGAAAGTGAAAAGCCGAATGTAATAAAAATTGTACAGTTTTCTATGTTATCATTGGAGTTTCAATCATTCCTAAAACAATTTTGAGAGGTGCACGGAACATCTGGATTCCTCCCCTGAGAAGCAACATAAAAATTATTCAAGCAAACAAAATACGCTTACTAGTAAAAAATATGAAATTTTCAATTATTCACAAACGCCCGCTAACGTTTTGTATACATTTCCTTTGTGAGGTGACAACTGCTACCTTCAAGCTTATCTAGTGGTGGAGGGCGGCAAATTCGTTACTGCCCAGGGGCGCAATAGAGGCTAAATCCGGCCCTGCACGTCATCCAGTTAAAGCTAATTAGCGAAAAACACGACAAATTTTCTTCGCCAACTTCATAATAATTTATTTAGGGTGGTACATTTAATGAAGCTGAGACGTCTACATCTTCTTGTTCATATTTTCATTGTTACAAACATCCTTTTCCTACGGTGTAAAATTTTTCTAGGGACTCCCATTTCCGTGTGAAATATATACATACATACATTATGTTATGTATGTATGTGCCATTTAAAGCCAGAGGACAATTTTGTAAGAATAAACAAAAATTCCCCTCCCCGCCCCCTTGATATGTTTTTGTACTTTTTGCTAATAATATGTTCACAGTGAGGGAAATAATGTAATTTGGGGCTATTTTCATGTTTTCGTATGAAAACAGCCCGAAAACATTTCAATTCCCATACAAATTGACACATTGAAAATACGCTAATTTGCGTGTTTTCTATGAAACCTTGTTTTTTTTTTTTAAATGAAAACCCATGTCTCAAACCTAAATTCCCCTGTTCAGCACATTTCAGCTCACTCCAATATTTTAACTGACACCCGACCAAATTGTTCAGTTTCGTGTGTTTGCCAATGTTCTTAATTTCTCCATGATAAGAGAATGGACGGTCAGTTTGAAGTTACGAAATATGTTGTAAATGACTATCGATGACTGCACCAGCACATTTTTATACTTAGAACGATTTATAGGCAAAATATTATTGTCGGTTGTCATATGAAATTACAAACAGTACACTGTGAACACTTTTCGGTGATTTCTGAAAACGTACGGCGAAATCAATCCGTTTTCGTCCACTCTGGATAGAATATTAGTTTAACTGTAAGATATTGTATATGCTCCGTTCCTTTGACGCGAGAACAAAAGAGGATAGCGTTAGCCAGTGTTGCCAACTGGAAATTCAGAAAACGGCTAAATTTAGCCGTAAACCCGGCTATATTTTTTTCAAATACGGCTAAAAATCCGGCTAAATAAATTTCAGCCAGAAAAACGGCCAAAAAATCTGCTAAATTATACAAAACAGTCACATTACGAAAAAACATAGTAAAACATTGATTTTAATAATTTTCTTTCTTTTCTGGAGTACTACCCTATCAACTATGCTGTAGGCAGATTTCTTAGTTTTATTACATGCTCCAATCGCTGGTATTACAGTCAAAATGTACTTTTCTTCGGAGTTGGAGTTGTTGTATACAGGTACAATTTCTCGGTAAAGTCCATAACCACATTAGGTTCGAAATTGTGGAACATACAATTCGTAAAAGGAACGTCCAATGCGTAACTATGGGCAAGGGCAACCGTATTTATGTATGGATATCTTACCGTCATCGCACCTGAATAATTTTATATTTTGCTTAAAATTTAACCATTTTAGGCCCAAGACACATATCCAAATCATCATAACGATTATCAATCATGATGATGAAAGCTCGAAATTGGGGTGATACATATGCTTTCGTCATTTACTTTTGACGTTTGTGTAAATGGTGAAAATGTCTCTCACAATTGCGACATTTTGATGAATATTCAGTTCAATAATTTGAGGACACACTCTTCTTAAATAATTTGAATAAAAATGTGTTGAGTCATTATTGACCAAATGATGGTCCAAATGCGTAATTTGGAACTCGTGCTAATGATGATAAATTTGCGTCATTCGAAAATATGTGTGTCAAGCTTGTTATTCATTTTCGAATTTGAGCCCTCCAAATTTTATTTTATTTTCCATAGTGACGAAATTGATGTTCCATTGTTGATATTCTGCAATTACGAATTTGATGCTCCAAAGATACGAAATTGATGTTCCAAAATTATGAGCTTGGCCGGAAAATTATATAGAGTTTTGATAAATTTGTTGCTACAAACTCCAAAACAAAATTTAATGCATCTACGAAAATGTGTAGTTTCTATGAATCGCCAGACGTTGTGCAAGTAGCTTGACCAGTAAACTACAAAAATTAAATTTAAGTGAGTATGTATTTCGGGGGCAACTTACCTCCTTCTGCAGCACTAAGCTTTTGTGCTGAAGAAGGGGGTAAGTTGGGGTAATATATATACACTTAAGTTTAATTTTTGTAGTTTACTTAGGCAAGCTACTTGCACAACTTTTTCAGGTTTGATTTTTGTATTGCCGGAATCGTTGCATTCAATGAAAGGTGCAATGTTGTGTTGCCTCTGTAGCGATTCGCGATTTTTTAAAATGAAAGTTATCATTTCCGTGCTAACCAATATATTTCGGGCTCAAGTGTCCATCATCAGGGTTTCTATAATATACACATGTAAAACAGAATTGTATTAAAGTTATTTATTTATTGTGTATATTATAATAGAAACCCTGATGATGGGCACTTTAGCCCGAAATATATTGGTTTAGCACGGAAATGATAACTTTCATTTAAAAAAATCGCGAATCGCTACAGAGGCAACACAACATTGCACCTTTCATTACTTGCACAACGTTAGTGTTGAACACTACAAAGTTCCGGCGATATTATCAATATCTATGAATCGCGCGTAGTCTGGCTGGTCTAGGTCTTCGGTGCACAGGGTCATGAGTTCGAATCTCAGATGTCCGTCCGTCAAGCTTGTGACGGACTATGATCTCACTCAGATGTTAAACAAGTACCCATTTATGGGGATAAATAACACAGCTGAGCGTGATGCTGATCTCATTACCTCAACAAAAAGCAGATAAGATCTTGGAAATAGGATGTCACTAACACATCCTGTGGTCTTAGTCCAATGCTCGATTGTCGCGCCTGTTATTTATTTTTTATGAATCGCGCTAAAAGGTTTTCACCCTTGTACTTAATCTGGCGTGAGTACGTTATCTGTGGTAAAGAATTGACACCTTGAAAAATGGAAAAATGTTAAGGTACCCCCATGCTCCAAGAATTGCTCAGTAAAGAATTTTATCTAAGAAACTGTCTTCCATTTTGCAAATTTATTCAGCGTATTGGTGGTAAGTAAATTACATGCTTAGACTAGGTACTAATATCGTCAGTTTACGTGAAACCCATTACCCTAATTTTTTTGAAAAAAGGCAAGTCTACGCGGCAAATTTTTCCCAGGAGACATAAATGCAAGTTTTCCTCCAAGTGGACATATTAGGTACTTAGCCTAATACACGAAATTAAGTGTATGTAGAAATAATTTCACGGCGATTAATTATTTTGTTTGTGAATATTGAATAATTGATTCTAGTTTCAATAGAAAAATTCCCAAAATAATTTAAGCCGGAGAAACGGTCGAAGAAAATCAATTCCGGCTAAAAATCTGGCCGGCCGGAATTAGAAATTTCTTCCAGCTAAACAGCACGGTTTCCGGCTAAATTTGGCCGGAAAACGGCTAAATTGGCAACACTGAGCGTTACTTACATTTAAATTTGACAGGAGTGATTCTATGTAGGAACATTTCTGTTACATTTATATGGCAGTTAGGTTCCCCGGACATACATATCCCCGATGAAATGAAACGAACCTAGCTATACAGTTCAAAGGAAGCTTTTTTCAACTTATATTTTTCTATAATACTCACCGGTCCGGACACATTCTTCTGTAAGGCATATCTCCTGTTGTGATTTTTCTGGAAATAAACAAAAAAGAGAAGAGCAAACGTTTATTTAAGCAATACTTGAGAAATGGCAACAGACAACAACAAGAAGAATAGGAAGAATAGCAAAAACAATAAAGGAAATACGATGAAAAAAAAAACAACAAACAACTTTTGAACAGGTAGCTCTCGCTATTACGGGAGATAGATAAAAGTGAATTGTTCCTGAAACAATAGCACAGTTCGTTGCTATACGAAGGTATACAACATGAGTGTGCCTCAAGGATATATGAGTGGAAATATGGCCACTTTATTTACTGTTTGCAAGTTTTTCAAGTGAAATTTAAATATGATTAGGCAATTCAGGTCATAGGAAGCGGATGTTTCTGTCGGTTGAAGGATGAATATATGCTCGTGTTTGGGCGATAGCCGCGGGAGAAACGAGTAGGAGAAGGTAGTTTAAATTGTGTGTTTAACGTTCGTTCTCAGCAGTGGCGTAACGTTTCCCAAATTTATTGTGTTCGAAATCGAAATGGGGGCCGCTAACGTTAAATTTTTTTCATCAGGAAAAATTACAAAAAAATACTCACATTAAAGCGGTCAATTAGCAAGAGCAACGAATATTTTCGGCTTTAGCAACATGTTTCAAATGTTTTTTTTAAAACAAAATTAAAATTTGAAAAATTACAGGAGAACTTATGAGATCATCTTTTTAACACAAAATTCAAGTGGCGTTAAAAAACCACCTTGAGGAGCGCCCTTGTATACTTGTCTCAAAACTGTCGTTGATCCTAGACTAAAGCAATTATCCTAGATATGAGGATTACATGAACTTGCTGAAGAGTTTTGACGATTCTGATTCAGACCAAGTCAAACGACTACTAGCATGTTTTGTCCAAATACAAACTAAATCCTCTGAAATCAAATTTGTGCTAGAGATTCTTCAAAGATGCTTAATGTATGGGAAACGGCTAATCTAGTATCTGCACTCACTAGTAAATCGGCAGGGATCTGTTTCCTGATCTCTCGAGTTTCTGTTTAAAGAAGATTTTCTGACTTAAGCCCTATAATTGAACGATCTTAGTAACCGTGGTTAGTCATTTCGGTCAATTGATCAACAGTTATCTCTTCGTGTACATATTTTACCTGTTAGTAAATTGATCAATTGATCAACAGTTATCTCTTTGTGTACATATTTTTCCTGATGATGTAGCATTGACTTCAAGATTCAAATACTCCAACAAGGGGATCAAAAAAGGTAGGCTCAATTCCACGCAAGATCCTCCAAGAGAGGCAATCTTTCTAAAAAAAATGGAACCATTATTTCTTTTCAATATTCTTGAGCAAAAACCCAGAAGAAATAGATATTAAGATAGATACTCATTAAGCTTGGGAGACGCTGACCAATAACTTGCGTCTCTCCAGCACGAAAAAAGTTTAATACGATACAAGGTTCAAGCTTCTGCGAAATTGAGTATTTTGTCACTATCGTAGATTCTACAGCTATGACCTGCGTTTTTTTGCATACTTAAAAAAATACCGGCGTACAGAGGGCTGCGCACGCAATACGAAGGGACTTGGGGAGTCGATTGGGTGATGTCCGTCTGTCTGTCTGTCTGTCCGTCTGTTGCGACGCGGCGTCATGGCGTCATGGGGCTGCCATACAAACAGATCCCCCAAATTAGGTTCTTCTAAGAAAAACGTTTCGATTTGTGCACCAATTTCAACCAAATTTCACATAAATGTATTTCTATTGATGACACAAAACATATGCAAAAATAAATCAAATCGGGCCATGGGGTCATGGGACTGCCATACAAACCCAACCCCCCATTTTGGTTCTTCTAAGACAGTGGTTCTTAACCTTTTGCACATGAGGGTCCACTTGATCAAACTCGTTACTTGTTGCGGACCACCAAATTGCAATTGTGATAAGAACGATTCAAATCATGAAATCTTGTACCGGAGACTACTTTTTGCGGTGCCGTACTGTACGTTGGTAATATCAATAGGGAAACTAAAATACATAATTAATTAAATTTACCTATGGAGCACAACTTATTGTTGTCTTGTCAGTTAACGTTTTCGATTACGACAGAGATCGCCTTGCAAAGGACTCTGGGTGTGATTTTGCTAAGTCTGAACGAATTTCAAAAACCTTCATTAATTTTCGTAAAGGGTGTTGCCCTTTATTGCGGTTTGTTTCATCCAGAGATGGCTCATAATGGTTAAATCCAGTTTTGTTTATCAGATTATAAAGCCCTTCCTTAGGGGCCTAGACTTAGTTGACAGTTGTACCATATTGTACTGCAATTTGAATAATGCAAGTACATTCTACGATGTATTTTGAATTTCATGATATACGATTTAATCTAGTAGGCGGGTTTCGACTCGATTAATTAAGTGGTTTTAGTAAATCCTGTCCATAATGTGAGTCCCCTCTTACAGTTCTTACTGGAAGAACAACATTTTTTACATAAATTCCTATAAATATGACATTGCTGGTTCATGTTGTACCAACAGAAACCTGTCGGAACATTATTTAGAAATGCCACCGAAGATCAATAATAGCTTAATTATCTTATTTCAGCAATGTATTCAATATTCAGACTATCGACAGGATTTACTAAATCCTAGATTTAGTTGACAGTTGTACTACATATATTTTACTGCAATCTTAATAATTCAAGTGCATTCTACGATGCATTTCAAATTTAATGACATACGATTGAATCGAGTAGGCGGATTTCGACTCGATTAATATAGGTTTTAGTAAATCCTGTCAGTAGTATGAATCCCCTCTAAATTACCATTATGGTCTGGCCGGAAAGAATAGATTTTCAAAATATTCATCGCCTTAAACACCTGCATTGTTTACCTACAATTATGACAACCCTCAAGTATGTAAAGACACGTAGCTACTCCACATAAAGTGAACATTCCTATCAAGCTCTCGGCCGTCCTCGTTTTCTTGCACATCGCAATCATCTTGCGTTCGTCACCTAAAAAATAAACATATAAAACAAATTTTGACGGTATTTCATTTCATCGTAATAAGCTACACTCACATTTCTTTTTGCGACCAATACCATACCCAAAATATCTTACAACAGTCTACAGTCTACAACTAACAGTCTGTCCTGCTCAGTCAAAACGGACTACTATCCGCCTCCAACCTTCAAGTTTCTATTAGAAAGTTAAGATTGAGCTGGGTGAAATTCGAGAATTATTGTCGTATGGGACTATGGGGGAACCACAGAAAAGGCTTCGCGGACCACCTACGGTCGCCTCAGGGACCACAGGTGGTCCGCGGACCACCGGTTAAGAATCGTTGTTCTAAGAACACCAATTCACACCAATTTCACAAAACTTTGAATTAATGTGTCTTAATTAAAGCAACAAAAAAAGGTCAAAACACATGGAATCGTAATATGGGGCCATGCTCCCGTATCCCCCCAATACAATTTTCTGAGTAAATATTTTTATTTGCCCACTTATTCCAACCAAACCCCACACAAATATTGTTTTGTCGACGCAACGGAACTTTTCTGAAGACAGAAGGAAAAGAATGGGGGGGGGGGGATTAAATACAAGTCGTAGGTACGCCCGAAAAAATTTTAAGCCCGAGGAGAGCGAAGGGTACCCAAATTTCGACCGCGCCCGAAATTAGCCTCGGTTTCGTTTAGAATTAAAAAAAAAAACCTTATGAAATCGATTTTGTCCGTCCGTCCGTCTGTTCACTAAATAACTCGCGAACGGCTCAACCGATTGTCATAAAATTCGGTAGGAATGTGTAGAATGGTTACAGTCTTTGGCATAAATACCTTAGAAGTTGGGAGGAAGAAGATAACAGGGTGTCCCGAACGTTTGAAAAAATACTTTTCTAGTTTTTATTGGGGATTGACGTATGGGTATTTAAATCAACGATCTAAACGAGTAAATCTCATGTCAGTTAAAATTTTCCAGTTTCGAGTAACGGTAAAAAAGTTATTGGCGTTTAAAGTTAAACTTCCTTTTCGACCTCCGTTTTTCTAAACCGTTATAGGGATCGATTTGAAACTTTGTACAAAGATTGGTCAGTATGGCCTTATATACGTTAAATGTTAAGACTGTTTTACTAAGGAAAAGTAAATAACAGTAAACTTGTAAAATTTCAATTTGTTAGTGTGTATATTACAAAAGTTGAGATCAAAGAAAACGCTAGGATGCCATTAGATGGGTTTAGTTAATTTGATCTACTTCTAAGTCCCATATGTTCACCAGATATGATTCCTTTTCCGGACGTATTCTAGGGGCAGTAAGACGATGCGGTTTACCCTATTCTTCCCTTTTTTTTTGTGAGTTTGGGTTACGAGAAGCAACTCCCCATTCCGATTAGCCCGACTTAGAGTTACGCCTATCTGGCAACACTGCTAGAATCTGTAAAAGACAATTGTTTTTATGTTTTCGGATTTGCGGCCCCTCTGGGGCTTGGGGGCCCGTGTTCCACTGAACACATGGAACAACGTACGTCACGCCACTGGTTCTTAGTTAAATATTTATTATTCTACCTAGAACTCGTTTACATGCATGTCTTCAAATTCATATCTCAAAAATACATTTTTCAACAAAATCGTATTGAAGAGATTGTTGGCACTAAATGTTAATTGGATATGGTCCTTTTTAATAATCGACTCTCATAAACACAATCATTAGTCCAATTTGTCCAATACAATATGTACGCACATGTCATACCTCATGAACACGGGATAGTTAGAAAAAGTGTTCTAGTCAGGACACAAAAGTGAACAACAAACATTGTGCGCAACAAAACCCACCGATGTACGTACGTATACTGCGTATCCCTTGATAAGAGCCATGAGCCGAGCCGAAGAAAAGCTAAAAAACTATGGCTTTCAGCAGGCATCGAACAAACAATTACATACATACTTGAAAGTTTAGTCAAAACATACGGTTGAAAGTATTTTGTACAAATATTCCTATACGACGACGAAAAGGACTCTTCAATGTTTACACAACACACAAGAGCAATTTGATTGGGGTGATGACATACTAAAATAATCGCTAGAATGCGAACGAATAACGAAGCAACAGGTGGAGTCCTTTCAGCGCTGGGAAAAAGCTTTTAGTGAATTCATGTTTGAGGGTATTCAGCACAAGGTTGGTATGGTATAGCCATGGTATAGCTTATATTCGGGACATGAAAACTTTCATAAAGAATATATAAAGAGAGAGATAGAGAGCATACTTGAGAGGATATGTAGTGTACGCACATAAAGTAAAGAAATGATAAAAACGCCGCCACATTGGAGTGGGCTATATATCCGTATGAGAGGATTCCTTTTTGTGGGGTGTTGCCAGCGGTTTTTCTCCATGGTTTTGGTGTGCTGAGTACCTTTGCTTAGTACAGCATGCTGCATGCATAAGTGTTTCGTTGAATGCTTTATGGATTACTTTATCATATGTGATAGCTACTCTAGCGACATCCAGAAGTTTATTGAAATAAAAACCAGAAGGGATGAGCGAGGGTTATTCAGAAAACTACAAGAAAGCTGAAGCATAATTTTAATTATTAAAAATTTACGATTTTTTTAATGATTAACGCAAATCCCGATATACCTATATTAGATTAAAAATCAAATTAAAACACCGCTTTGCGAGTCAAATAAATTTTATTTTGGATGTATTTCGGGTGGCATTCCACCCATCTTCAGCAACACGACTCTAGAGTCGTGTTGCTTAGGCAGAGGCTAGTCAAAAGCCCAATTAGCGCATAAAGCGCCGTTTTGAAACCACAAACTCCGTGAAGCTTAACTAGTGTATATGATGAGGGTTAGGTAATGAATTTAGGAGTGGAGAGGTGCCTTGAACCAGCCAGTGTTATTTAGGAAATACAGCAGTTCCCCTAATTTCACATTAGCTGCATCCCCCAAGCTACCTAGAAAATTATATTACCGCAGCTGCGGCAATGGGCGTTGTAGGGGATGCCCAGCCTGGCTGCGTGAAGCCCCATTGGCCAGTGCCCGGTGATAACAGCAGTAAGCTTGGCGATATCTCTACGCGGTTTAGTCAGAATCTCAGAAGTTCTTTTCCAGTCGTAGGAGGGCCACATCTTCCTTGATATAACGCAGGTCCTCAGATTTCGCCAGTTGGAATTAGCAGCCCTGAGATAGTGGGTGGATATCTTACTCTTAACAGCTGCCATCGGGACGCAAACACGCTCCGCATGAGAGCTGTCAAGGGTGGCACCCATTTTGGCTAGTTCGTCAGCCCTCTCGTTACCCTCTATGTTCTTGTGTCCGGGTACCCAGAGTAGGGTGATTCTTTGTCGTGTGCCAAGGCTGGTTAATGCTTCCCCACATACTTCAACAGCCTTGGAGGTCGTCTTCACCGATTGTAAAGCCATGATAGCCGCCTGACTATCTGAGCAGATAGCGATATTCTGGTTGTTTTGTATGTCCCTGAGAGCACGACAGGCCTTGCAAGCATTTCTGCTTGAAAAATGCTGGCATGATCAGGAAGACGCTTTAATTTCATAATACTTAGTGATCTGCAGAAGATTCCAGCACCCACGCCACAATCCATTTTAGACCCATCGGTGAAGAATGTGATGTCAAAATTCTTGACCACCTCACTCTCTTTCCATTCACCTCTAGTTGGGAATCTGAGATCAAAGTTCTTCCCAAAGCTTAGTTTGGGCACTTTGAGATCCGTTACAGCGTTTCGTACGTCCTGTGGTAGCTGGTTTAGGATATTGCTTTGGCCGTATGGCCTAGCACTCCAGCAGCTTAACGCTTTGAGTCTGACTGCGCTACATGCTGCCAGTTGGTTAATAAACAGATCGATGGGTAGAAGATGCAGGATGACATTCAGCGCATCCCTCGGGCATGTTCGCATGCCCCTGTGATGCTAAGGCAAGCCGATCTCTGCACTCTACCGAGTTTTGTTACATTGTAGCCTTTACTGAGCGCTGGCCACCAGACGAGTGACCCATATGTTAGGATGTGTACACCCAGAGTACCATGTTCGGCTTGAGACCCCATCTTTTACTAAATACTGTCTTGCAGGCGTAAAAAGCGATACAGGCTTTTTTAACGCGCTCCTCAATGTTGAACTTCCAGTTGAGCTTTGAGTCCAGAATAACGCCCAAATACTTCGAGCTGGGCAATAGTTGCAGTTGATGTCCATTTAGTTTTGGGAGTGAGAAAGGCGGTATTTTTGTTTTTGTAGTAAACAGCATCAGTTTTGTCTTCCCCGGGTTTACGCCCAGGCCACAGCTTGTGGCCCATTTACTGACCAAACCGAGGGCTCTTTCCATGATCTGACTAATCACGGAAAGACACATTCCTGATACTATAATCGCTACATCATCCGCATATGCAACCACCTTAATCATCTCCCTGTCAAGCCTGGCTCGGATCTTGTTAATAACTACTATCCACAGTAGTGGAGAGATGACACCACCCTGAGGTGTTCCTCTGCACACGAATTTAGTCAGATGACTACTTCCTAAGTCACCATGGATTACTCTGGTCGTTAGTAGTGTCACTATCCACGACCCAAGCCGTGGCTCAACTCCTAAGTCTGACAGGGCCTCATGAATAGATTCAATACGAACATTATTGAATGCACCCTCTATGTCTAAGAAAGCAGATAAGGTGTATTGTTTGTACTCGAGGCTGTGTTCGATGATACGGACCACTTCGTGGAGAGCCGTTTCTGTGGACTTTCCCTTCATGTATGCGTGCTGGGACTTCGAAAGTGCTGAGTTCTCAAGACTTTGTCGGAGGTGTAAGTCTAAAGCGCTCTATCGTTTTGAGTACGAAGGAGGATAAACTAATCGACCTGAAATCCTTCGCAGTCTCATGCCCTCGTTTGCTACCTTCGGTATGAAAACAACTCGAACCTGTCGCCACGACTGGGGGACGTGGTTGAGTAGCAGAAGGCTTCTGAAATGTATCAGCAGCCGTGGAACTACCAGATCCTGCGTTTTCTGAAGCATAATCGGTAGTATGCCATCTGGACCTGGCGATTTATAAGGCAAGAAGCTGTTGATTGCCCAGGTAATCTTCTCCTCAGTAATCATGGAGAAAATGAAGTAACTCTGCTGTTCATCTCCATTATTCAATCGTGGGCTCTGCGTGCAAGTGCTCCTGCACCCAGGGAAATGCGTATTCATCAGGAGCTCAAGAGAGTCACCAGTTGATTCCGCCCAAGTGCCATCCTCTCTTTTTATTAAGGACGGACACGACCTTGCTTTGGACAAAATCTTGCTGATTCTACCTGAGCCTTTGACGTTGTCCAGTGATTGGCGCAGATCGTCCCAAGCTTGGACCTTAGCGGTTCTAATAGCTTTTTTGTAAATTTTCAGGCAGTCCTTGTATGGCTGCCAGAACTTATGTTTGTTGCAAATATTGAATATATCCCGGGTTAGCTTCCGTAACTCAGAAAGGTCCATGTTCCGCCAGGGAGGGAGAATTTTCTTACTCCTTTTCACTGGACACGAACCCTTGAACGCTACTTCTAAAGATTTTTCAAATGACTTAACCTCCTTGTCCAGCTCCTCCACGGAGCTGATCGAGGGGTTTGTCACAGTTGAAAGTTTAGATCTACAAATCTGCCTGAACTTCTTCCAGTTTCTCGCCTTAGGATTCCTGTAAGGTTGCGGCAACTCCCTGGAGACATTAATGTTAAAGAGTATCCAGTTATGGTCCGAGAAAGATCTCAGCTCTGATACTCTCCATTGTTCCACCTTAAATTTATCGTTGTCTGACAGGAGTGTTAGATCCAGAACCTCTTCCCATCCCGCGTGATTATCCGAACTCGGGAAAACGAAGGTTGGATGGTCTCCCGTATTACACACTGTAACGTTAGTATTTAGAATAAAATCAAAAAGCGACTCACCTCTTTCATTTATTTCAGTACTACCCCACAATGTTTACATAAGTTTAGAGGGGATTCACATTATGGACAGGATTTACTAAAACCACTAAATTAATCGAGTCAACACCCGCCTACTAGATTAAATCGTGTGTCGTTAAATTCAAAATACATCGTAGAATGTACTTGCATTATTCAAATTGCAGTACAATATGGTACAACTGTCAACTAAATCCAGGTTTTAGTAAATCCTGTCGATAGTCTGAATCGCCCCTTAATGTTGATCAAAAATGAAAACACTAGTAAGCTTAACTTACAAAGCCGGTGAGCGGAGTTCTTTTTTAGATTCCTCTAAACCGGTGTTAATTGCTTTCCATATACCTACCTACGTCAAACATTGTATAACCAATAGAAAATCTTTCAATCAGTTCAGGTTTAAAGGAACTGTTATGCAGATACATCAATTATTTTTTTTTGTATATTCGGTTTTCCGCATTCCAATAAGGTA